>CM029648.1:18986306-19586306 GCA_017311315.1 Dendrocalamus latiflorus | reverse complement strand
AATTTAAATGCTAATAAAGGCTGCTATTTACAAATAGAGACTAAATGAGGTCTAAAAATTTTGGAAAAATTCTCACATGCTCCTAAGATGTCACATAGCTCTTGAAAATTTTGGTTTTCAATTTTATACAGTGATTTTGTACCAGTTTAAAAATAGCTCAAATAGGTTGATTTTGGATTTGAATTTCAAAAATGGAACAAATAGAAGAGTCAGTTCACGAAATTTTATATTTGAGTTGTACACTACCCCAATGATCCACCAAACAAATTTCAGTATTTTTGGCTAAGGTAATTTGCCCTATATTTATTTTTTTATGATAGGGACAGATTTGATCTGAGGGCAAAATCGTCTTTTTCCAGTAGCAAACATATCCTACCGATAGCAATGGCATATAATAGAATTTTATTTCTATTCAGTGGTATATGATAAAGAGAGTGTTTTTCATGATATTTTGTAGAAGTATATGCTATTCAATGACATATAATCAATTATCTCTTGTTTATTTTTGCAAGGTAACAGCATATAACAAGATGATTCGCAAAAGGAAAAAAATAACAAGATAAGGGCGCATTTGATGATATTTTTGGGGTAAAAACACATCAAGACAAAGATTTGGACTAATCCTGTGGCTCAAGTCCTTGGAGAATGAAGATTTTTTTGTCGCAGTTTAACATACGCGGTTAAATCTATATATGCGTGTGCAACTAGCAGGAATATACAGTTGCGCAATTCAGCACATCTTTTTCAGAAAACAAGAGTTGAGAGGTACATCAGCAGCGGAAGGAGAACCACCAGAATCCTCTGAATTAGAAGCCTCTGAAGCTACTACTCTCTAATCTCTAACTAGTAAGCTTCAGTGCAATGCTGTAACTTTTGCTGAAGGGGAAAACCATTTTTATCTGCCCAAACTGGACGATTGGAGCCGCTGTCTTTTTCTTCTTCTTTCAATGTTGTTCAACAGCAAGCCAAAATTAACAGCTGGAAAGGGGAAAAGACAAGCCACAGTGTTGCTGCTTAATATGAGAATATTCTTTTCTATTCCCAGAGATTTATAGCATAAATCCATCTGAGCTAACTTTGGATATTGATATCTAGCAACAAAGACAACAGAATCTGATTCTGTAGCATAAATCCAGCCCTACCCGTGACCCACCGTTTCCCCATCGCCTTCTGCTTCCTCAGTGCGCCGGCGAGAGGATCGTGTGATGACTCGCTTCGGGGGAGAGAGACGGAAGAGAGGTATTATTTTTTTAAAAGTGAGTACAGTAAGGATGTATTCCCTCACACATATGTGGGTGCGTCTAACATATATATACAAACAAGATAAAAACTCTAGAGTCTTAACGTGGACATACATTTTAACCACTGAATATATCTACATATATGTATTTAGATAATGCTATTTATATAAACAGTATCAAGAGAATACTGTTTATATAGATAGTGTCGCGAGGGATGAGGAGTCTTGCGGGAGAGAGATCTGTGTAGTGGCGAAGAGCAGAGGAAACGAACGCAACGGCAGGAAGATCACGTGGATTACGGGCTTGGGCCTGCGGATTTCGGATGCCATTTTTTGCGTTTAATGCTTATCGTAAAAACCAAAGCAGCCTCATTCGGAACATACTTGTTCACGGGGAAATTCTTGCAAAATCCTATGGAGTTTATGCTATACCAAGATTTAGTAAGCTAGTCAAGTTCTTCTAAATCAAGTGGTGCATAAAGAATGCCACTCCAGCTAACTAAAAGACATGTGAAGATAAGATCAGATGGTATTGTGCATGACCCCAGCGTGAAGCATGACCCCAGCACATGTAGAAAGCCCCTCCGCCTTACCTAATCTTGTGTGTGGGTTGTTTTGTACTGTGTCTTGTGATTTTGGTTTATGCTTTTTAAATTATGATTATTTACGAGAGAGGTTACGAAGAGAGATAGTTGCATGTGATTTTGACCAGTACAGCTGAAATCGATGCAGTGTATACTATAATTGATCAGTAGATTACTATAGCAAAATATAAAAGCCAAATGGTATAAGTTGAATCGAACCCAATCTTTGGTGGTGATCGGTTCGGCTGAAAAGCTCATGGCTTATGGCTGAAAACACTGTAGCTGGCTGAAAAAAGCACTGTAGTTGACAGAGACTTATTTAGCATAATTAAATTTTAAAAATTTTAAAAATATAAAAAATACGTTAGCCCATTACGTATAATACAAACAAATACGGGAAAAAAAAGAACCAGCAAAAAAACTCAACAAAAAGCCAAAAGTTCAGAAAAAGACGAAACTTATGAATAGTGAAAAATAAACCAGAAGTCAGAAGCCGAAACCGAGTTGATCAAGGCCTAACCAACATCAAGCAAAGCAAACCACGCACCGTGTCAAACACACCCAGAATTAGCTTCCGATCCGTGTTTCTTTAGAGAATCAGCAGGACGCAAATGTATATTTTCCTTTGACGAGTTATGGCTTTGTTATATGTTATACCGTTTCTAAAATTGAAATCATCAGCAAGCATGCACCTAGCTAGTCTTTCTTTGTCTTAGAGAGAACGCTAGGCATGGGAAGACTTGCTTTGTCCGACGACAAGGTAGTTGGCCAGGTGACCGACAAAGCAGTGCCCCTCAAGACCCTCCCGAGTCCGGAGTCCATAATTCTACCACCACGCCCAGTAGCGCAGGCAGCCTAAAACTATGGATCGATTGATCCCATAAGTTTTTGGGGGAAAATGACTAATTCTTATTGATATTTGTAGATAAATTTATAAAAGTCTAAAGATTTTAGAAGTATTGATCCCATAGGGTTTGCATCCTGGCTACACTGATCACGCCATTCATCGTGACCGTACGTTCCCTAACGGATCTGAGCTGCAAGCAAATCGGGGCCGTCCATCCTTGACGTCAGGGTCTTCTTAACCCCAAGATCCCCTGGAATTCTAGGTGCGAGGCACGATCGATGTTACACATTACGCGCGACATGTCGCCCACATCTCTCTCTTCGCCTCATAAAGGCATGTTTTTTTCTTCAGTTTTTGATTTTAGCTTTTAGTTTTTCTATAATAAACTAATTTTTAAACGAAATATCTTTTCAAGATAGAATCTACTAGTTCATTATAGTACATATTATATCAACTTCATTTATATCAACAAAAACCACACGTGAGTTTCAGTTACTATGTAATCTCTCACACAAACGGGAGATTCATATTTTTGCCACTCTTAAGATTAGTCAATTACCCCTGTCACTTACATGTGGGGCCGCTTGAGTCACTGACGATGGGCCAGGGTGGCAAATATGATGTCACTCACCTCATAAGGGTGGCAAAAAGTTAAATTATCCCACACAAACAGTCCAAAAGTCACAAGGCATAGCCAAAAACCATAAACCTCAGCCAAAAAGAACAGTCCCATATACACCTCCCTAGCTGCCTACACTCTCTAGTTTTTCTTAGTAATCTTTCCGTGGCCGCATATTTTCCACAACTGAAACCGGAACTTTTTTATAAAAAAAATACACGAAGAAATACGCGTACAGATCGATGATCAGGCCGTGCCGTGCCCCTATCATCATGAACCGAAACGAACTGATTGGATTTTGGCTAACCAGAAGCACTGATTTTTTTCCCCTTTCCATGCGACGATGATTAGGCTAGCTAGAAAGGCGACGCCCATGGGCCCTCTCGATGAACTGTGTTAGTGTTTAGCACTTTATTAGTATTATTGCATTTGGAACTAAGGCCCTGTTTGGCACAGCTTCACCAACAGCTTCATGAGCTGTTGTGAGCTGTTTTTTGCCAAACACCCTTTTTGCAAATAGCTTCACCCATGAAGCTCCTTTTTTTGTGCTCTCACAAAGGAATAGGGAGAGGTGAAGCTGAAAAAAGTAGATTTTCACAGCTCTCTCCCTCAAGCCCATATTCCAAGGAAGCGAATGCCCCTCTAGTTCACAAAAATTTACACGTATTTGCCACTCTCTCCCTCAGGCGTACGCACCGCTCAGTTCACAAAAATCCCGTTCACTTTTTTCTTTCGCGTACGCACCGCTCTCTCCCGTTCACGTATTTTAATTTTTTTATTATTTTATTATTTTAATTTTTTAATTCATACTCATTCAAATATATTATTTTTTAATTCATATGACCATATACAAATATACAACTCCAAATGTTAGAACAAGTCAGGTAGACAGGGGCATCTTGGACAATTGACCTCTCTCAGCCATGCATGAAGCTGTTGGTGAAGCTGTTTTGCCAAACAGTTTTCTAAAACAGCTTTAGCTTCACCGGTGAAGCTGCTCGTGAAGCTGAATCTAAAAAAAAACAGCTTTACTAGTGAAGCTGAGTTGTGCCAAACGGGGCCTAAGTGTGCACTGCAATTTATGATTAAGGAGGGATCATGATGAGAGTAGTAACTAACTCTTAAGCAAGCATGCATGCATGCATGGTCTAGAATAAAGTCAGGGCGAGTAGTATGAGCGTGAGTGCGGCCAACCTAACCAAACTTTCGCTGCATTACGATGGAGACACTTGAGTGATTCTTCGATGTGTGCCGAGGAAAAAGTACGTAAGACCGATGAAATGGTAAAATCAATCGAATCGAACTGTGTCGTGTAAGATATATTAATTACTGGAATGAAACTGGAATTTTTTTTTTTTGGAGAGAAGAAATGAAACAGGATTTGCTATACGAGGATTGCTATTTTCCCACCTCTTGCGCTGCTTGTCAGAGGATATTAAAATTAGGTTTCAAATGTACGAGCGGAAATACTGTAGGAACTTTGTAAGTTTGGACTTGTGTTTTGTTAGAAGGCGAATTAGGGTGTATTTGGTTGAGCTGTGGCTTCTGAAAAAAATTGCTGTGAGCTGTAGGCTGTGGAAAAGCTGCTGTGAATTGTGGGCTGTGAGAAAGCTAAAAGCCGTTTGGTTGAACAGCTGTGGCTTTTGGAAAAACTGCTGTTAGCGGGCCCCACATGTCATCCGTGACCCCACATGTCAACCACACAATGCATATTTCTCTGTTTTTTTCCTGTGCGTTTCTTCTTCTTCCTCAGGTCGTCGATTCGCACGGAGACGACGCAGGAGGCCGGCGAGGGGCGGCGCTCCGGCGAGGTGCGGCGGAGCCCACGCTCGACGACGGTCTCGGCGGCGCTCGCCCGCGCTCGGCTCTCCACGCGGATGGGGGAGGGGGCGGCCTGCAGGGGGTCGCCGGAGATGGACGGCCAGCCCGGAGCTGCAACGGCTCTCCGCGCGGATGGGGGAGGGGGCGGCCTGCAGGGGTAGTCGCGGGGAGGGAGGGCGTCGGTTTTTCTGGTCGTCGCGGGGAAGCAGGAGAGGGCGGCCGGACTGGAGCTGAGGAAGAGGGTCTCGCGGGGTCGCCGACGAGGGGCAGTCGCCCTCAAGCCAGGAGCCGCCATCGCCGCCGCCCTGGAACCTAGCGCGCGCGGTCGCTCGCGGATGAGGGAAAGAACGGAGGAAGAAAGAAAAGAACGAAGGGGTACGCTCTTTACCGGTGGCAGGCGGGTAATTTTGAGCAAAAGCTGGAGTTCGCAGCCGTGAAAGCAGGGTCTTGGGTGCTGCGGGATTTGTACTAGGCCAAAAGCAGCTGAACGTAGAAGCAGCTACCAAAAATCACTCCTTTGGTTAGCTTTTAGCTTTTTGGTAGCAAAAGCAGTTTCTAAAAGCCCAACCAAACACACCCTTAATATTGTCTGTGGTGGGAAGCTGGCATATGATCATATGGTTAGACAAGTGGATGTGTACCCAGTTCATTAGATTTTATGTCTTATACTCAGTACTGGTGTGTACCGATTTTAAAAGTACACACACGTATGTGTTCAGTGGAGAAGTATGTACCCGTACTTTATGAGGTCTTTGGTGTCTCCAATAAATTTTTAGTATATGTAGAAGACATGTATATATAAGTATGATGTATGTTAGGTGTATGCATCTGCCCCATACTCTCTAAAAAAGTATTGCCTCTCATGTTTGCACAAAGCAAGCAAGTTGTAATTTGCAGAGGTGCACGTGGCTTAATGAGACAAGTTTCCTGCAAAAAGTAATTTGTAATCCTACTATGATTTAATGAAAAGTTCCTTGGTCTCAAAAGAATATTGTTAGGCACGTGTGTAGTGTATGTTAAATGTGTGCGATTATTTTGTACTCTCTCAAAAAAAATATTGCCTCTCATGTTTGCGCAAAACAAGTGACTTGTAATTTGCAGAGGTGCACGTGGATTAACGAGGCGGGTTTCCAAGAAAATTAATTTGTAACCATACTATGATTTAATGAAAAGTTCTTTGGTCTCAAAAAAATATTGTTTTCTTTTTTGACTCAAACTTGAGTTGTTCAAGGAGTTGACTGACGCGGAGTTTCTTTTATTGATTTTCAAACCCTTCTAAAGCGGATAAGTTATTTTATCAGTCCAATCCAAAACAGGTATGTGGTGCCCCTACGGGCCGTGGTCACCCCTACCAGAGTTAGATCTGTTTGTGGGCAGCCCAATCCGATAAGCCCAACTCAACTTAGCCTAATCCGATAAGCCCAACTCAACTTAACCCAATAAAATCGGGTCGGGTCAAGCTCGGGCCTGAATTTGAAGCAGAGACAACTTTCAGATCGAGCTCGGTCTTTGATTTATGCATCCAGTGAAGCCTGACCTAGCCTGAACATACCTAGGTTGAGTTGCCCGATGCCCCTGCCCAGATTCTAGGCGGTGGTGGCTTCCTCCCTAACAGCATCGATCGAGCCCTCCCCTAATGCTCTCCTAGGCGGCGACGGCCTCCTTCTCCTCGGGGTCTCACCGGCAATAACACCCTCCCCCTTGGCTCCTCCTCCTGTCTGCATCATCAACACGACGCCTCTCCTCTCCCAAACCCATGCGCCCCTCAGTCCTTCTCCCTCTCGCTTGCCCCCACCTCCTCCATGAACTTTATTCTATAACTTCTGGTTGGTACATTGGAGCCTGTTCTTTTTGTCTTCGGCTTATGGTTTTTAGCTGTGGCTTATGGTTTTGAGCTATTCATAAGAGAGTACGGAGTATCAAAAACTTGTGTGCAGTTTTGGCCTATATAAATGAAGTCGTTAGAGTGTGTATTGTAATTAACTTGTAGACTCCGTCTTGAAAAAATGCTTTGTTTCGAAGCTAATTACTGTAAAAAGCCAAAAAGAAACTTTTAGAAGCTAAAAAGAAGAGGCTCTTGATGTTATCTATGTGTGTGTGGCTATTCTTAATTTGTTGCATTGATGATTTAGAAACTGTTGTATGGCTAGGCTTCGGGCTATCTTTTTTTGTCAGGGCGGGCTTCGGGCTTGGTGAAAATACCGACGTTTGAACATGTCTAATCGAAGTCGTCCATTACAGCATGAATCTACCTTCCTTCTCTTCCCTTCCACCTATTTCTCCACTACGCAGGGGTGGCATGGCGGGTGTGGGTGCATGAATAAATTACGTAGGACAACACGACAGGTGTGGAGCATGGGTGCACAACGGCTTGGGTGCACAGTGAGCATGGATGCAATGCGGAAAGAGGCATGCCTACGTGGGGGAGGGGTCGCACGGAATTTTTAATTTAATTTTAAATTATTTTATTTTATTTTGAATTATTTTTAAAAAGAAAATAGCTCTACAGCTAACAGGTAGGACCGATAATGTGCAATCAGCAGCACGGGGCCTACATATCAGTGGCTATGGTTCATAAAACCAGGTTTTTAAACTAAGGGGCCTACATGTCATGCAGACAGGATGCTAAATTAGACGGGTAGGTCCCATGGGTCAACGACGAATTAACTGATAAGTGTGGTTTAAACTAATGGAGTCGTTACAGTGTTGTCTTACCCGTTGAAGAGAGGTGAAGTCCATCGCAGGCGAGAAAGACGATGGCGGCCAAGGCAAGTGCCAAATTGGACTCCACGGCATTGCACGAACCTCTAGGCAAGGCGGCGTGGTGGGATTTGGAGCCTAGGATGGCCAACGGCGAGCTCATGTGGCGGCAGAAGACTAAACATGGCGCCACAGTGCTACACTGATCTAGAAGCTAATTCCTAGCTAGGGAGGCATCATGGGACAGAGGAGAGCGTACTGAAAGCAACGACGAGGCTCGGGGACGAGGAGGTTGGGCTGGCATCAGAGGACCGGAGTGACGGAGAGGGGCCATCGCAGAGGACTCACCGAAGAGGGAGAAGAAGCTTGGCGAGACTTGGCTCGTCCTCACGTTCAGGCAGAGCTCCAAGCGTGAGCAATTGGACTAAGGCACTGTGATGCTCGAATGGCATTGGCAGCAGTGATTTGACCGAAGGAGAGAGAAGGCAATTTCGGTGGTGCTCGAGGGCAATTGAGTGCATGAGGGCACAATTGGGAGTGCAAAGAAGGTAGTGTGTGGCTTCATAGCCTCGTCATGGGTGGGTTGCCATTGGACGCCTTGATGGCAGGCGCAAAGTCCCAAGGGGGCACTGCCGATGCACAACATAGCACAGGGGCGAGGGTGGAGTTAGCGCGAAGGATGGGCATGTGTGAGGGATGGTTAAGCTGCGGTGACAAGCTTCAATGGTCGACTGTGGATCATGGCATGCCGTGCGGCGCAGCGAGCGAGAACGCGGCAGGTGCAAGTGTTGTGGTGAGCGGAGAAGGGAAGAGAGGAGGAGATGTCTGGGTGGGGCAGAGGCTTAGCTCGGCAAGGGTGGCACGCACTGTGGAAGCACAGTGGTGCATGGCGTGGACTACGGGCACAACAGAGGCGGGTTGAGGGCGAGGCGCGGTGCACTCTGGACATGCATGACAAGGGCAGATGCGGCAGTAGCGCCCTAAAATTTGGAAAGGGCTACAGGATTTCAAAAAAAATTGGCAAAACCCTAATCAGTCTTTAACCTAAATTGTTGCCTTCCTAATCTGGGCTTAATGGCCCATTTAAAGGGTAGACCCTTCCTCCGTATGGGCGCCTCCTTCCTCGGGTTGCCTTCTCTCTCTCCTATCTCCATCAATCTCACCCTAGGGCCTTGGCTGGTGACAGTGTGGTGGCTTGTGGACATGGCACGACTGGCCATGGCTCACACAGGTCAGGCAGTGGCAGGCCATGGTGGCGCGGTGGCTTGCAAAGGTGGTCGTGGCAACAGCTGGATGTGGCGGCGCACAGGCCAGGAGGTGGCACGGTTGGACAGCGGCGCAAGCCAAGGTGGCATGGGCTGGGCGACGTGGCTAGCTGGGGCAGGCGCGGCCGGGTGGTGACATGGCTGAGGTGCCATGGCCTGGTGGCGGCGATGGCCAGTGGCCACCACACAGTGTCAACATGGTTCGACCAGTCATGGGCGACCGAATCACGTTTCGCGCATATCTTTTTAGCGTGTGCAGTGGTTCTTGGTTCGCTTGGCCAAATAGGTCATTCGTTTAGCCGGATAGTGATTTGCACAGCAAAGACTTAGCGAACCTGTTCTTTCTTGACTAGGCGAATTCCTTCTCATCGTTTGTCAATTTGATCTTGGTCGTCTCTGATTCACTTTCACTCCATCATGTAGGTTTGCACATGGCTTTTGAGGGAACGTTCGGGCATTTGTGTATTCTAGATCCTTCGTGCAACGAGTCCACTAAACGTGCTCAAGGCAAGTATCTCACGGCCATTAACCTTTTTGTTCCACATGCCATAGTTCACATGATTATTTATCACCATTACCATCAAGTACAAACATCATATTGCTAATGCTTGCCTGATTATAGACTTCTAATGTTGTATTCATGTCATGATGTCCTAGGTTATCTTGTTACATACTTTTAGGTTATTTAGAATGCTCAGCTAATGATGCTTTAGAATTCATGCTCTAATTAGGTGTTTTAGAATTAATGCTTAAATCAGTAATGGGATAGCATATGAACATGTTTTTAATTTAGGTTTAAACCACTAGCAATCTTTTTAACATTAGGACTACTATGTTTTATTTTCCTAATATCATGATCCATGCTTGTATGGTTTCGTATGTGAGTTGTGACTAATATATATATAATACATGTTAATTTGACTAATAATCATTCATCACAAAATAAAACTTGGATGATTGTCAACCCTTGTGTGAGCTATATTATAATACCCCTCTTAGAATAATCTCTAGATCACTACCACCATAATATCACTCTTCAGTGCCCTCACATTAGGAATCATGTTTCTTCGTTTCCATCCTTAGCAAATCTTTTCTTTTATCATAACCTTATCGTAGTCTTCCCTCAGGTTCCATAAATTCATATCGTATAATCTGCTAATAATATAACAGTCACCTGGCCTAGGGTTACCCACATATAGGGGAGATTTCCACCCATCTAGTAATGTACGGGGGGCGTACATTTTCGTTACTCAGGATATTACACCCTGCCTGGGGTTATACAGTCGATGACAGTGACGTGCCTGACTACTCTCGTATAATCAGGTATGTGGGAAGTAATCGCCGGTGCCATTACCATAACTTGCTAAATAACAAGTACCTTTAATTTCATTATTTCTGTTACCTCTGTCTCCGATCTTATCAGTGCTTCCAAAACTTAGTTTAATTACACTTAACTTGTGTCAATTGCTTGTTAGAATTACTTGATCTTTACTCACCTTGTTGTGATCGTTGTTGGGTATTTGCTGAAATTCCCAAATCTCACACTTGCTCTTTCCATTCTTAAGTAAAAGGCTAGTAGAGTGATAGCAGCATGCATGGGTAGAGTACTCGAGTTTTCAGCACCATGGCTTGCCACTATTTATGTCATCTTATTTACTCTTTATTTGGTTAGAAGTGAACCGGTTCCATGTTTCAAATATTTATTTCAGCTTCCGCTATTTCTCTAATAAAGTGCTAATAAACTTTTAATTTCTTTATGATTTCTATTGTTGCTTTTATTTATTCTTTACTTTAACGATAACGTTCTATAGTAGTATCTCATACTGGTATGTGAGGTGCTACAGCGGCGTGGGCCATTATAGGTTGGGCTAGGGGCTAAATTGGGCCCGACCAAAGGCAGGTGGGCCAGGAGAGGCACGTGTGGGCTAGGTGTGGCTCAAGAAGAGTTTGAAAATTTGAATTTTGGTTGAAATTTGAGATGGCTTTTGAATTCAACTCAATTTGAAATGTTTTGTTTCAAGCGAATTTTACATTCCCAAAAATGGGATGTTATAGACAGTGTGCTTCAATTGTCATCGAAATTAAGGAAGGTGTGTGTGATCAGCACTATAGAATGAAATAGCACTATTGATTAAATTCCATATGTGCCTCCAATTTTCCTCACTATATATCATAGGAAATGAATGCATGGCGGCCGTTTGACCTTTTGGCGAGCCTATATAAGCCCATTTTCCATAACACCAGTAGAAAACTATACAAAAACTAGAGTCAACAACAGTGAAATGATCAAGAACATGGCCAAGGCCGTAGCTCTCTTATTCGTCCTCGTCGCCCTTCTTTGCCACCTGCATACAGGTTCGAGTTCCGTAATCATAATCGTATGGATCAGTAATCCATAGACCACTCATATAATGTTCTTGTAGTTTTGTTTAATTTCCAAGCTATTTGCAATCAATTGATATGCACACATGCAGGTGATGCCCAAGAATCATGCCAGCCAAAGTCGGACATAAGGTCCATGGTCGTCAAGACGGGGAACATTGTGAAGGGCCAGGTGGAGTCCAAGATGCCGTGCTCATGCCCGATCAAGGACGTGCATGTCTGGTGTGACGGCGTCGAGGATAGCGCCATGCCATCGGACCCGAGCAAGGTCGAGGTGATTGAGGGGATGTGCGTCCTCAAGCAACCCATCACCAAGGGCTCGCCACTCTTCTTCACCTACTCCTCGGAGGTGCCGGTGGACTTCCGGGTGTTTAGCACCACCGTCATGTGCTAGTTAAGCGCTTAAATTCTTGCAAGAACTGAATGTAGGAAATAATTGAGTAATAACTAGTTGCGTTTTGAAGCTTACTTTGCTGTATCTAGTGTACTACTCTTTGTTTGTGTTTTCATATACTATGTGCATGGCACAAAAAAATATGGGAGTTTGAATCTAGTCTGAAAAATAAGCCTTAATTTTCCTTGATGAAGTTGGTGTGTGTCGTCGAATGTATGTAATGATTTTTACAATGATATTTGGAATAATTTAGTATAGTACAACTCAAAGCGAATATTAAAATAAAATGTAGCTCATGGTCGCCGGCCTTCATTCCAAGGACCAGTAGGTGATTGCCTACCTATTCTATGGCTTCCTCGAGGGCACCATTGTCATAAAGTAGCAGGGGTTAGAGTTGCGTCACACAACTCCTCTCTCTCTGATTCATTCAACCCATAACTCTCCTGGAGAGAACTCACACATAGTTTTCTTCCTCTCATGTTTCACATACACACGCAACAAGGAAGAAATCTCTTGATTCTTTTGGTGACACAGCTCTCACAGCCTCATGTCTTTTCTTATTCTCTTATTTGACTCAACTAATCAACTAAATATAAGTAGTGTTTACAAAATGACAACCAAGGAATAACCTACCGAGGTCTCATGCCACGCACACCATCCCTATCCTAATTAACAGACTTCCTTAACTTGCTAACGCAAAGCTACGTACATGCAAGGATACTACATGCAAACTAACAAACGTATCTAACCATCTCTATCCTATCACCATGCAAGGTCACGCATCATGTCTAAACACTTAACGTCGCATGCTACGACCCAATGCAAACATAAAGACTAATACCAAAGAATACACACATGCATCACCCATGTGCACACAGTGCTCGTGTATCAACATGATTTGGTATAGTGCAAACTATGGTGCATTTGCATAAGGGCGCCACAGCACGCATGGCGTAATAGTGTAGCGTAGACTATGCGCACATGTTCGGATTGCATGAACCCTACATCATAATAGCGCATCGTAGCTGATCAAATTGGCATGTTTCATTAACAAGGACCGCATGAATCCATAAATCATTATAGGTCATGGTAGCCTATCAAATCCATGTGTTTAATTAACCGAATGGACAGCAAGAGCCCCTATGTCATAACAGCCCATCACAACTAAACAAATCAATATGCTTTATCAATTAGAAGGGTTACACAAACCCTTACATCACAATAGCGCATTGGAGTCAGTCAAATTTACGTGTTTCATCAACCAGAAGGATTGCATGAACCCATACATCACACACTCGGTAGCCGATCAAAGCTATGTGTTTCATTAACAAAATGTACTGCATGAGCCTCTACGTCACAATATCGCATGGCTATCAGTCAAATCCAATGTTTCAAAAATCAAATGGATTTCATGAACCTCTATGTCATCATAGCAGCATCACAACCTGACAAATCAATATGTTTCACTACTAGAAGGATTGCATCAACCCCTACATCACAATAGTGCATTAGAGTGGGTCAAATTGATGTGTTTCATCAACTATAAGGACTGCATGAGCCCATACATCACAATTGTACACTTGGCAGCTGATCAAAGCTACATGTTTCACTAACCAGATAGACCGCATTAGGCTCTACATCACAATATCGCATGGCGGCTGGTCAAATCCAAGTGTGTCAAAAACAAGATGGACCATGTGAGCCCCTATGTCATCATAGGGGCATCACAACAAGACAAATCAACATGTTTCATTAACTACAAAGGTTGCATGAACCCCTACATCACAAATAGCATATTGGAGCTGGTCAAAGTGACGTGCTTCATCAACTAGAAGGACTACATGAACCCATACATCACAAATAGCACACTTGGCAGCTGATCAAAGCTATGTGTTTTATCAACTAGATGGATCACATGAGACTCTACATCACAATACCATGCAGCGACTGGTCAAATCCAAATGTTTCAAAAACCAGATGGACTGCATGAGCCCCTATATATGTCATCAATGTGACATCACAACCGGACAAATCAACATGTTTCATTAAATAGAAAGGTTGCATGACTACATCACAGTAGCACAATGGAGCTAGTCAAATTGACATGTTTCATCAACCATAAGGACCACATGCATGAACCCATACATCATGATAGCACACTTGGAAACCGATCAAAACTACGTCTTTCATCAACCATAAGGATTGCATGAACCTATAATCACAATGGCACACTTGGCAGCCGATGAAAGCTACATGTTTCATTAACCAGTTGGACTGCATGAGCATCTATGCTACAATATCGCATGACAGCTAGTCAAATCCAAGTGTTTAAAAAACAAATGGACTACATGAGCCATTTTGTCATTATAGCGACATCACACCTAACAAACAAAACTGTTTCAGTAACCAGAAGGGTTGCATCAACCCCTACATCACAATAGCGTATTGGAGCCAGTCAAATCGACTTGTTTCTCATCAACCAGAAGGACAGTGAGAACCCATACGTCACAATTACACACTTCATAGCCAATCAAAGCCATGTGTTCCATTAACCATATGGATGACATCAATATTAATATCACATGGTCACTGGTCAAATTCAAGTGCTTCAAAAACCAGATGGACTGAATAAGCATCAAAATAGCCCATGGCAGCATCAACCAAAAGGAGAAGGATTGTAGCCCCTACGTCACAATAGCTCATGGCAGGTGGTCAAATCCAAGTGGTTCATCGACCAAAAGGACTTCATGAACCCTACGTCATGATAGAACAATGTAACCACTCAAACCAAGTGTTTCATTAACCACAAGGGATGGACAGACCCTACTTCAAAATAGCAAACAACACACACCTAGTCAAATTAGGGAATTTTTTTAAATAATCCTTTTTTATTCAGAAATACAAAATTATACCTGCTTTTTTATTTTTTATTTTTACAAAAGTAACCCCCTATAGCCCAACCGTTGGGCGACTAGGCCCTGTCGCCCAATGGCCGAGCAACACGCAGGTAGTAGCTGTACGTTGGGCGACAGGGATGCAGCCACCCAGCGATCGAATGATAGGTGCTGCCACCCAACCATTCAGTGACAACACCTTCTGTCGTCCAGCGGTATGGCGACTGGATGCCATTTATATATCGGCCACCTGAGAGCCGGAGCATTCGCTTGTTCTCTGCCAATGCCAATCGCAAGAAGAGAAGAGGAGAGGAAAGAAAGAAGAAGAGAGGAGAAGAGGAGAGGGAGAAGGAGAGGATGATGTTTATCCGTAAGGTAAAAATTTTGTTATGTTTTATTCTATATTTTTGTAGTAAGTAAACAGTTTGCTTAGTGTAAAAAAGAGTATAACCAGTATCCATAAAAAATTATAGTTAGAGAAAATAATAGTATAACTTTGGTTAGATGACTGGAAAGAAAAGAAAGAAGACAAGAGAAAGAAAAGGGAGGAGAAATGCGCATATAATTAATTTATTTCGTTGTGAATATTTAACTGGGAGGATCCTGTGGTATGTTAGAGTACTGTGAAGAATTTTGGTAGTCACGTTAAAATACAAAACATTAGTAAACAATATTTATTATTAATTAGGAATAAATTTAATGTCATAAGTACATTAAAAATTCACGTGTACCGTTAAAACTGGTATATTGCCATTTAAATCACTATGTCATATACTTAATTAATTTTTTCAGTGTCATGTAAATTCTCCAAACCCATTAGAAATTATTTAGAGAGATAGTGGGCCAAGACTAATGAGTCGGCTAGGGGACAAAATCAATATGTTACATATGTATAAATATATGCACACATACATGAAAGTATATAAGGATATATGTAAATATATTCATATACATACATGTATATAGATGCATGCATAAATAGTACCTGGCCAAGGACAGCAAAATGTCTAATACACTCAATTGATAAGCCCACATATTGTAACATTAGTAAAATAATAACAAACGATGGGTACAGTAGAAAATCCAAATTAAATGCAGCAACTAGCTTTAATCGACATGAGGTATGTCACTAAGCCACCCTAGCGTAGTATATTACATGTCCCTATAAATTAAAATGGAATCTTTTAATTTGATGAAATGAAAAAAACAATGCAATTGTATTTCCACAGGCAATGGAAGGGTTATGCTATTAGGAAAAATTAACCGATATCAAGATGCCTGCACGTTCATTGTGGCTTCTGCTTTAGGGACTGAACGATGCCTTAATCATACAGTAGTGTAGTTATTCACGATAGACGAACATAGAAATCTAAAGTACAGTACAGTAGTACTACCATAACATGATATGCGATTTGACTAGTTGCAATACTGGAAATATTTGCAAGCAGACATCAGCCATGCTAGTTCTGACGAGGAAGTTGTACAGGAGAATGACAAAGACAGTTCTGACGAGGATAAAGCTCCCATCCTCAAGAATGGAATAGGTTTGACGTTGAGGGTGTTGCTACGCATGACGAGCACAAATCACCGAGAGAGTACCATGACATAGAGGTTTGGTTGCACTCAATGTTTGCTGGCAAGGCATCCTTGAAGGATGCTATTAAACTGTGGGTCCTGTCCATGCAGCAGACATTTTAGGTCATCAAAACTATCCAGGAGCAGCACACCATCAAGTGCGAGTAAGACGGTTATCTTTGGCGAGTACACGCACGTAGACCAAAGTATGAGACTCACTGAATTATCTCGAAGGTGAAGCCACACTCCTGCATTCTTAGCAGTATTTTACCAAGGCATCGTAACCTAACGTCCACCTTCATACCCAATTTAATGTATGGAGAGATAGTGAAGAAGAAGAACATAGAGACAAAGCACATCATGGTTGTTATTGAGAAGAAATTCAAGTAGAAGATTAGCTATGTGAAGGCGTGGCGTGTGAAGTAGAAGGTTTTGGAAAAATGGTTCAGGTCATTCGAGATGGCGTACAACAACCTTCCTCGTATGCTTCGAATGCTGTAGGACAAAAATCTGGGCACGTACACTGCTGTGAAGGATAGACCATCTACAAGGTCGCTAGGTTTTTTGGTATTGCAGAGGGCCTTCTTAGCCTTCGGTTCCTGCATCGAGACTTTCAGGCATATGTTGCCCATGATCTCAGTTGACGGGAACTTTTTGACTAGCAAATATAAGGGCTAGATTCTTATGGCCATTAGCGTTGATGGGAACAATCAAATTCGGTCCTTAGCCTTCAAAGTGAGAATTACAATAGCTGGTTGTGGTTCTTTCAACATTTAAGGGTGGGAGTTATTGGAGCTCGTCCTGGAGTTTGTATAATCCATGATCGCTATGCCGACATGCTAAAGGCCATAAGAAAACTTCAGCAAGACTTCGAGGAGTCGTTCCCTTGGCTGGATATGAGGAACAGATGGTGCATCAAGCAATTCCTGAAGCAATCATTAATGAAGCTGTTCAAGAGGCTGGCTATGCAAAACCAGTAGCACAAATTTGACACTTTATGGGCGTTGTTGGATGAGCACAGTAGAAAGCACATCGACGAGAGGAACAAGGGATCGCCCATTCCTAGGGTGGCATAACCCAAACGCCTTGCACCACTGGCAGAGCCTGACCCTGCTGGTCCGAGGAGGGGGCATCGAGGAACATTAAGTGCTTCTCCCACTGGATCGAAGCCGAGCCATTAGAGAAGTGATCTCTGTTGCACGACATAGACAGCGTAAGGTACGATATAATGACCACTAACCTTGCCGAGGTGTACAACTGGGTTCTTAGGGGCCTTCATTCTTAATCCCTCATCGCTATCGTGGAAAGTGTTCTGCACAACACAATTAGCTATTTTAGGGAGAGGCATGCAAATGTCGCACTTCATGCAGCCAACCCACAAACACCTACTGCTCAAAGATTACCGCGTATATGCAGGCGAAGATAGAAAAGGGCTAGTCGCACACGGTCTACGTGATAGGCAATATAGAGCATCGTTTTGATATGCTTCTCCGGGATAGAGCTAGATTTGTGACGGCTCATTCTCTTGTCACCCACGAGATATGCCTTAGAGATCATATAGATGAACCTAGCTACACGTGCAATAAGCCAAAGCTCTTACACAGGCCATCCTCTCATATTCTCGTCGCATGCGGGACTGTGCACATGGACCTTTTGAACTTCATATCCGAATACTTCTTGAAAGAGAGGGTGATGCAGGCGTGGTGTGATGAGCTTAGGGGGTTCAGGGTTGTGGGCAACTTCGCCACGTTGGATATTGCACAGAGGACCTGGATTCCAAATATTGACATGCTGAAGGATGGGAAGGGATCATCGGCAGAATCGTCATATTACCAATGACATGGACGAAACGCAAGCCGGGGAATTGGGTAGACGCTACGGGCGCTGCGGCCAGGAGGGCCACACAGCTAGACGATACAAGGCACCTGTTGACGAGTAGGCACACCGGTATGATTTGCGGTACCACTTCTTGGAGTGTGCAAAGTGACATCAAGATTACAAATCATTGTACATTGCCATATGTATTTCGTTAGTTGTTACATTTAATGTACGTAGTGCCATAGTAAATGTATCGTACGTTGAATGTACTGTTTATATAATTATTGTGATACTATCCCATTTTCATTACTATTCTAAGTAGTATCCTGCTAGCATAGTATTGTTGGGCAACAGGAGATGTAGTCGCCGAACAATTGGGCGACAGAAATTATAATTTTATATTTCCAAATTAGTGTATATATATATATATATAGACAAAGTGACGTGCACAATTTTTAACTAGTTGAAGGTAGGGTTGTAAACGAGCTGAGCTCGAGTTGGGGTCCGAACCTGGACCTAGGCTCGAGCTTGACTCGGCCAAAGCTCGAGTAGCCTCGAGCTCAGCTCGTTGAAGCTCGGTAACAATTAAAATAATTTGTTATGCACTATTTTTCAATAATAAGAATATTTTAAGCTCGATAACAGTCAAAATAATTCAAATATACACTAATTTTCAACAATAAGTAAAGCTCGAGATCGAGTTCGGTTCGAGTAAATTCGGTAAGAATTAATATGTATTACTATTGGAGCTCGAATCGGAGCTCGCAAACTATTCGAGCTCAGCTCGGTGAAGCTCGCGAGCTCGAGATCAAGCTCGTGTTCGGCTCGTTTAAAGTTCGAATCGAGTCTAGAACGAACCGAACTCGAATAGCTCGCGAGCTTCGAGCTTTTTTTACAGCCCTAGTTGAAGGCGCGATATACAAGTATGAAGCACTCATAGGAGCATTTCGATATTGACCATACTGCTTTGAGACTTGGGCAATTCAGTGGCTCAAAGGTGCCCTGATCTTAAAACGGTGCCCTACCAGGGGCTAAGACGGTAAAAATCAAAGGCCCGATTACTTCCAGAGTGGGATTTTGCCAGTAAGATTTGCATTTTCCATCAGGAGCCAGCGAGGCAGAGCAAAGCCCCTGGACGTTTGACTTGCGTTCTCACCCGCCACATGCAGTTCTCAACATCCCCAGCATTTTAATTCCCTCCTCCCCCGTTCTTATTTCTTAATAACTTCCCTCCTTTTAATGGGTTCCCTCTTTTTCCTCACCCCACCTCACCTTTAATTCCAAACACTGCAACCTCTTCTTCTCCTCCCTCTGCTTCCCCTTTCTCTCTCTAATCTCTCCCTTCATGTGTGCATGTGTGTGTTGTGTTCGTCTCTCTGGCTTCCCCTCCTTTGCAAAGAAGCAAAGGCCACTTGCCATTCTCCCATCTCCGCATTTTGGTGCCACTCCGCAGAAGTGAGAACAGCGCCCAGCAAGCACCCGGCTTTTCCATTTCTGAGGGGGAGCGTCGGAGTTCTTGATGGGATTCTTGTGCAATGGGTCTGAATTGGAGGTCCTGTGAGGGTAATTTCTTCTCTCGTTCATGTTTCTTGGAGCAATCGGCATCTGTCTTTAAGGTGTTGACTTGTCCTGTTCCTCTGAATTGTGTTGGGTCTTGTGATTTATGGTGTGTTGTGATGTCGGCAGAACTGAAGTTTCCTGCACGTTTTCCGGATTCTTTCAAACACCCTGTATGTTGCATTTGATATATTTTTTGAAAAAAATTGTTTAAGCGTGGTTGTTGAATAAACAGTTCAGAGTTCATCACGAGTTCTTTGTGGTCTCACCTTGCAATGACCATATTGTTGTTTGATTAGTTTGCTTGTGCGAAACCTTCTGTCCAGTAATATGCAAATGATAGTTTCTTCCCCACATGGAAGAATTGGGCTATCGTGTGCATGTGCTCATCTTTTCTTGTAGAGACAAATTTACCCTTCACTTTCACAGTTTTGTTCATGTGCTACTTTAGGTTCCAGGGTTGGCTAATGTACTTTTTCCTTTCTTATACAGGTAAAACAATTAAGATAAGTTTGTAAATTTCTTTGGCAAATCGTCACAAGATTCTGAATTACGCGAACATCTCATTCAATCGTTCTTCAGATCGACTGGAGAGAATATGTCGTCACCCAACAACTCCATCAGTGCAGCCTTGTCACGGACAACGCCCGTGTTTCGTTTGAGAGTATGGGTCTTGATTGCCATTGGCATTGGGATACTAATGGCAATTTTGTTCATCATATCATTGTGGCTTTCGATCCGATGGAAAAAGAAGACGGGGAAAGCGTTCGACAGTATATCGCAGGCAGAGATCCCTATTGTGTCAAAGGAAATCAACGTTGACAGAGTCGATGCACAAAGTCTGCATGACAGCGGAGCGCCCTTCATGCCAGTTCATGATAAATATACACAGATGAAGGGTGTGGCACATCTGGCAGAGAGTAGATCTGTCGATGTCGATGCATTCAGCCAATGCAGCTCAGTGTACAACATAGAGAAGGCTGGGAGTTCATATTCTGAAGATTACAGCAGCTCAGGACCGACTAGGAAAGGCAGCTCACCATATGGATTTGCGTCAGCTTCACCGCTGGTTGGCCTGCCCGAGTTATCACATTTGGGCTGGGGCCACTGGTTTACCTTGAGGGACCTGGAGTACGCAACAAACCGGTTTGCGAAGAGTAATGTCCTTGGAGAGGGTGGCTATGGAGTTGTCTACAAGGGTCAACTGGTGAATGGGACTGACGTAGCTGTAAAGAAGATCCTTAACAATGTGTAAGTGTATCTTGTCTTAGTGAATTTACTGTTATGTAAACTTTGAGCTAAGATTTGTTAACTGGGTTTGCAGTGGGCAGGCAGAGAAGGAATTTAGAGTCGAAGTTGAAGCCATCGGTCATGTTCGGCATAAAAATCTGGTGCGGCTTCTGGGGTACTGTGTGGAAGGAATTCATAGGTGACCATTTCTTCCTTTTAGTTTGCTTTCCATCTTAATATATTATAGAAGATACTACAACTAGTTTGTATGCACCCACCTTGTGTGAGTTCATCATGATATATCTACTAGACTTGTGTTCTGAATATCACAATGGAAAATGAATAATCAATACCATGAGGAGAAGATTGCTTTCGCCCTTTTGCATAATGCTAGTTTGTGTTTCCCTTGTTTCCTTGTTTCATGTTTATTAATTTTGGCCAAATAAATGACTTAAAACTATAATAAGCATACTTCTTCTCATAAGTTTTTCTTTGTATATGGACTTGTTCTGAATATTTAACTGCAGGATGCTTGTCTATGAGTATGTCAACAATGGTAACCTAGAACAATGGCTTAATGGGGCCATGAGTCAACGTGGCATTCTTAGTTGGGAAAACCGTATGAAGATTCTCCTTGGGACTGCAAAAGCGTAAGTTTCGATGTCTTTCATGATTATTTCCTGACACCATGCTTAACAAACAACAGCAGTTAAAGTTCACTGGGGACTGTTGACTATTACATGCTAATGTAGGTGATTTCACGATTTTTCAGGCTTGCATACCTTCATGAAGCCATAGACCCCAAAGTTGTCCACCGAGATATTAAGTCAAGTAATATCTTAATTGATGATGAATTCAACAGCAAGGTTTCTGATTTTGGGTTGGCCAAACTTCTAAATTCTGACGCAAACCATATCGATACAAGAGTGATGGGAACATATGGGTATAGCTCTCTTTCGACCTCTTCATCTTTGTCTCATAATTTTTCTGATCATTTGGAAATAAGTCTCTGTCTCCTAATTTTCTTCTTCTTAAACTGATGTTAGGTATGTTGCACCCGAATATGCGAATAGTGGGATGCTAAATGAAAAGAGTGATATTTACAGTTTTGGAGTTGTGTTGTTGGAATCTGTGACAGCTAGGGATCCAGTTGATTTCAGTAAGCCTGCAGATGAGGTAGAACTTTTCCCATTTCAGGCAATTTGGTGTAAACCACACTCTGTTAGTCCTTACAGCTCTTTTCTCTGTTGTTACAGGTGAATCTTGTAGAGTGGATTAAAATGATGGTTACCAGTAAGAGGGCAGAGGAGGTAGTGGATCCAAACCTTGAGATTAAACCACCTAAACGTGCCCTTAAACGGGCAATCTTGGTTGGCCTGAAGTGTGTTGATCCTGATGCTGAGAAGAGGCCAAAGATGAGCCATGTCGTCCAAATGCTTGAAAAAGTTCAGAATGCATATCAACAAGTACTTTTCATATCCTAATTCTCTGTTCTTCCATCTAGTTGATACAAATTAGCATCTTTCTTGGAGCTTTTATTTTTACAGCATAACTAACTATGTGCTTCCTTTTGTTAATGAAAGGATCAGAAAAGGCACAGCCAGATGGGAAGCATTGATGTCGAGTCGCAGCAGTCATTAGAGGATATTTCGAACAGTGTTGATGCCTGAGGCTCCAATTCTGAAGAAGCACAGAAAATAGGACACCTGAAGTCATGTGATAATAACAGCTCATTTGATCAATATTAAATACTTCATAGAGTGAAACAGGTTTACAATTTGTAACTGGAGGCTGTGGCGGCAAAATCAGTTAGGAGCAAGCTGCTCATTTCCCCTTTTTTTCCCTCCTTTTTGAGGAGTGGTTCTATATTCCCCTAAAAGAATTGCCTTACTCTTTGTTTTCTATAGATGAGTCCAACTCGGGTCCGTTCATATAGCCTTTTAGCTTTGGCTTATAAACAGTTTGTAGAAAAGCTTGTAGAGAGAGACACTCGTGTGTAATTTTGACCAATATAAATGAAGTCGCTGCAGTATGTACTACAATTGACTAGTAGACCACACCTTAAAAAGATACTCCGTTTGAAAGATATATACTATAAAAAAGCCATTTATTGTAAAAAACAACTTTTTGAAGCCAATATGAATAGGGGATATGTGTAGTTTTCGTTTAGGGGAGCATAGAATCACTTTCTTTGTCTTAATTTATCATTTTGTCTACTAGGAGGAGCTGATTTCGAAGGCAAGCCTTATGGATCTTTAATTTTTCCATAAAAGCATAAATTCGTTGGTGTACCATCTGAGAAGCTTTATTTCCCCTAATTTACTTGGATCAAAGGTGTTCACACAATTGCACACGCAGGGTGATCTTCCACTGAAGAGCCGGAACACTTGAATCCACTACTTTTTGTGGGAGATTAGTTGATGTCAGTGACTGTTGGCACTAATCATTTGCATGTTTCAGCCTTGAAATTCCCCTAGGTTGCTAAAATTCAAAGGCAGCTGTTTGGTCCTTGCACTCGGTGATTAGTTTTTGTTTTCATCACATGATTACAGGATGCCAATGATTGGTGCCTGCTTGTCTTGCAAGTTTTGCCACCTTCCTCCTTTTCTGAAGGACCGAATTAATCCTTGGTGCCTTTGTTGCTTCACTTACTTAACTTGCACTACTCCTATTTCATACATTTACACACCATTCAGTAAGGCTTCTATTTTAGGTGCACAAATCTTCAATTGCTAATAGCTGATTTAGGGTAGAAGAAGAAATATGCGATGACTTTCGAGATTTGGTTTAGGGGGGCAAAAATTGATGGCTTTGCAGAGCAGGTTTATTTTACTGCTTTGTGGCTTTATGAGCTACTACTCGATTTTTGATCCAAAAGGTCGTGCGGCATGCCGATGTGCCTGACTTTAGTTGGAGCAGGGCTACAGGCCGTGCGAATGCAAAGTATGAAATGCCAAGCTGCCAAGTGCAACCACCTAGACACTTAGCTCTATCTATCCTTTTATACTTTTGTCTTTTAGATTCTCCAAAAATTGAAATAAATAGGCCAACTTCTTGAAGCAAATTTTTTAGACATCTTTCCAAGTGTAAAACCGTATGTGTTGTCCACATCGATGTCTCTACCGTCCACTGCCATCTCAAAAACACAAACAAAAGACATCGGCTGTAGTCTAAAAAAACAAGGTCCTAGTGTTGCATAATGTTGAACACACGAATCAATGGCGTCGAACCGCCATTGCGCACATGAATCTTTCTTCTGCCAAGCTTTCTGCAAGCAGCCAGGACCATGAGGACCCTCTCCTCCAATGTACTGACATCCAAAATCACCTGCAAGGCGCACAATGCGGCGCTCACACCTCGACGCTCCTCGGCGAGGCCCGCACGCATGCGTGAGGGATGCTCAAGCGCAAGGCAGCGGCGAACTATAAAGCCCGAGCCGGTCGCGGCATGGCCGCATTCGGCCCGCGAGCTCGCCGTCAACTACCTGTGGGACACCGTCCCCCGGCCTCTCGGCCGACGCCGATCGAGCCGCTCGTCAAGAACGGCACTTCCTCGCTCGCGGCAAACAGCGCCATGTCGGCAACCCGAGCGGCCGAGCCTGGCCGACGCGCGGACGTGCGCGCGAGGCGTGCTCACCATCTGGATCTGGGCGTGGGAGGCCGTTCTCACGGGACGGGAGGCACCCAGACCGAGCTGCACCTCACCGACACCGATCGATCGGCCGGCGCGGCAGTTCAGGCAAACGGCCGGGGTACTCCATAGACAAATTTTCCTTTCTAGGACACCTGAGAACTAAAAATGCAGAGGATCTGAGATGCCGTGGAGCCATGCTTAGACGGTCCTTGGTAGCCGTGGAAGTCGAATTCAACAGACATAGCCGTTGCTCATGAATACAAGTTTGATAGCTGATTATAAGCACCACAATTTCTGATTCAGTGATTCCTACCTATAGTTTCCGTCCTTTTGACCCAATTCCTTTCTGAGCACAAAGCTGGAACCTGCACTTGGAATTTCCAGACTGCTCACTCCGATTTGAAAATTCAATAAGAAACTTCCTAGCTAGAATCGTTCGGAGCTAGTTCCAGCCTGGAGGTTGGAGGTTTTGATCCAGCATTCCCAGGTACAATAAGAAATAGCAACGCCAGCCACAGAAAAAATGAGCAGCAATATTCAACAAGTGAGGATAAAAAAATTATCACAACTCATAGCATAATAGCATGCATGTCTTAAAAGGAACAAATATGAAAGAGAAAGACTCAGGGTGCAGCGGCTGAAAATTTTACTAGGCCCTAACAAGCTATTTGAGCTTGGCTCGAGCTGATCAAGCTCGAGTAGCTCATGAGCCTCAGGCTTTTTTTCCAGCTCTAGTTACAATCCTCATAACACGAGGGTAAGTATGTCGTGTCTATCCCTGCTTCTATTTCAGAGCTTCAAACATGGCTTTGACCTTAGCATGATCTGTCATATCACGAAATTAGAACGTAGCCTTCACCGGAGGCCGTAGATGAACTCGGTGACAAGTTGTGCCGACTGAGACCTTCCCTGACCTTGCCGTGCTGTTCTGCTTCATGCTGGAACATTGAAACCAGCTGCTGGAGCTCCAGCTTCCTCACCTTTACCTTCTCATCGGTTACTGGATTTTGCAACCCAAGATACAGCATTCCTACGCCAATAAGGATGATTCCGAGAAAGAAGAGAAGTCCCGCAAACAAGCCAAAAGCATATGGAGTATTCTGAGCTCCCGGTATGCCATCAACGTTAATTCCAAAAAGGCCAGTAATTACGGATAGAACCATGCCACCCCCTCCAAAAATAGCCAAATTGTGGGTGATTCGAAGGCTTCTATCCTGGAGATTGGCAAGATTTGAGTATTTGAAATTCTATCAATACCAAGTTAAGTCTACCAGGAGATTGCAACAATAGCTCTAGTTTGTGTTGAAATGTGGCAGAACTGTGCATACCTGCAACCATGCACGAACAGTGCTTTGCATGACATCCTGAATAGTGAACAAGCGACCACGGACAGCTTCCTGCTCCTCCAACATTTCCCTTGTACACTTTCTAATACTCTCTAAAATAGCTCTTGTGGTATTTCCCCTCAAATGTCGGAGAAGCTCATGTATGATCTCTTCCCTTGCATGCAGTGACCATTTAACCCTGATTACCTATGTCCCGGATCATGAAACGATATTAAATGGAGAATGGCATGCATGAATGTTGTGTGTTAAAAGCTTCATCATGTTAAATCTTCTAATCATATGTTAAATTTCCTCACAGAATCCAATCAGAATTCCTAGATAAAACTGGTTTCTATTTTGGATTACAAATGTTCAATGAGAGGTTTCTATTTTGGATTACAAATGTTCAATGAGTATTTTGTTGATCGAAAATTCGAAATAATATTGAAAAAGTAAATCAGGGTAGCACACTTACCTGCGTTGCTAACCTTCTGATTTCCTGATTCAATATGATACTGACTAGATTCAGATCTTCACGATTTCTCCTGTGAATTGAATATTTTGAATGTGATTAATAGAGAGTTGCTCATTTAAAATGTTATGAGATAATATCAATCTAGGGCACTGACACATTAGTTAAAATAAAATGTTTCGGCAGTTGAGACATGTTCGTTCAGTTTACTTACCTATTCACAAATTTCAATTCAATTTCATCTGCTTCCCCAAAGATATATTTCCGGAATAATCTGAAAGAACAATGCAAACACAGCTATAAGTATCTTTGTTGTGAGTAGACACCACTGTTTAGATATAACAAATACAGTTGTGGTATGGAAAATTGAAGATTCAAGATAGATTAACTGTTAGTTTTTGTGGTAAAAAATTGTACACTAACAGTTGATACAGGTTGTAGCAAATTGTCATAGCATCTTTGTGAAGTATATAAAACATATTCCTGAAGCAAACAAAGTGCACTTTCTTTTAGAAACTAAATAATACTATTTCAGTAATGTCAACACTATAATCTGAATATCAGATAAAGAGAGAATGTAAGATTAGAAAAGCTGAGTCATGAAACCAGAAAGTCCCCATCCAGAATTAAATGCTTGCCTATGCAAATAAGGAGAACACCATGGGCCCTTTTGGCATAGCTCAGATAAGATTAAGATAAAGTCCATGCGGTTCTTATTTTTGGGCTTGACTTCCATTGTTTAGCCCCATTGGCAAAGAGAAGCCAAAGCAAGTAAGAAGCTGTATCTGGCTTACAACCATATACATATGTAAAGTTCAATCTATTGAAACCTCTTTCAAAACCTATCTTATCATAAGCTCAAGTTAGGTAAGAAAAAACCATACAATTACACTGACACAAGGAAGAATGATCTGCTTATTGATCAAGCATCCTAAGCAAACAAAAATAGAAAAGAAAGTGATGGTAAAATATCAAAAGCACCTGTCATCCCATCGTGAAAGACGACTGACCAAATGTGCAATTACTTCATGAACTGATCTAGGTGTTTGACTTCCACCAGCAATAAGCAACTCCTGGAAAGATTTTTATAAGCACATCAAGATCAAAAATTACAAGCTAGAAACTTTCAATTGATACCTGCACTTCAGTCACTCCTAAAACATTTATGTTCGATGAAGGGCCTTTGACATGCATTGCAGTTACAAGAAAGTTCTGTGCCTGCCAAGATCGAAGTACAATGGGTATGTCTTCCTCTTCACGATATGGATCTCCAACTGACTGACCAAGAAGCTCAAACAACAGTCCTCCAGCAACTCTAACTGGGACCTGAATAGCTAACAGAAATTTATACCATAAATCTGATATGCACAGCACATCAACACTGGATCTGCTAGACATTGAGCTATTGTATGCATCATTATCAGAGTAATTATTTTCTTTGTGATGCATGATGAGGTAGATTAAATGCACTAAAAGCATTCAGCACCAGCACAGTTCAATAAACTACTAATTTTGACGTCAACAATTAGAACTTTTGAAGAAAACAATGCGGAATGATTTTACCAAGAAGTATAGATATGCCTACTTATTCAGGTTGTCAATGCAGAGTTATCAGAAACAGATATGCATATACTAATGGGAACTATTTTGGCAATGCTTTGCTAATATAGAACAATAGTTCAACAGAACCCATTGAAAAACGAACGTATATGATGTAGCTGACCTGACACACCGTGTTGGCAGGTAAAAGCTCTTCAACTTCGACAAATCTAGGATAAGTTCTATAGTTATATTAAAGCTGTCCTGACCCACCAATTAGGCCATAGTATGATTATTATGTCACTACAAATGATAGTTATTATGCAATGGAGTGAGTCTGAAGCAATCACATAATTTTTCAAATTCAAAAGATTGTGAAGAAGGGTTGGTGCTCCCTCGATCATGATGAGTTGGCGATATATGCATTCTGAAAAGTTTTAATAATAAATCATGACAAAAGAAAAAGTAGCTATAGTTCATTAGTTCACGGAATGTGGAACACCAAATTCACTAGAAACTTGAAGCAATGGGTTAAAGGAAACAGCAAACAGGTGTAGCTACATCAAGTATAAATATGCAGGCAGAGAATGTGTTTACACTACAGATTACAGGGTATTCAATTGTAACCATTTAAGAAGGTATTCAATTACAAACAGATTACAGGCAGAAAAATTATGTATATAATTTAAAGTATCTCAAAATAAATGAGAATCAGAAAGACAACCTCATAGAGAAGGTACTTCATCCGATCGCTTATCAGTCGGCTTTCATCTCTCAGTGCAGTTCTTATAGCCGGATGCATCCAGTGAGCACTATTCAGCCATGCGTCAACCGAGTGATGGCCTGCAGTGACATGGCACCACCATGTAGGCCCCACCGGACGCTGCCAGTATGGAGCTGCAAGGTCAGCTACCGTGTAATCATCCTCACTGTCACTTATCTCCACCTGCTCGTTCTCCCAGCTGGCGTCTGACTGAACCCTCTGGACCAGCTCAGCGATCCTAGACCATCCAATGGGCACCCATTTGTGATCCAGAATTTCCCCAGCATACGGTGGCCTATCTTTGAGCACAGAACCAAACTCCGTCTGGCGGCGGTTTTCCACCCCATTGCCCTCATCTGGTTTCGCAGCCACGATGCGATGCCCATTCCTACTTACATGCTTCTTCGTGTACGCAGCGGCCCCTCTCTCCGGCATGAGCTCAACCGTTGGCCACGGCTTGTGTTGAGCCGGCTTCCTGTGACCCTTGACGAGCTCGAAAGCACAGATGAGCCCATCGGTCCAGAGCTCGTTCCCTGGGTTGTGTTCTTTCCCCAAATTTAACTTGCTACCGCCGTCTTGCGCCCTGGACACGCCGCTGACCAGAGGCGGCTGCTGCTCCTCCACATCAGTCATCTTCCCTTCGATTCTACCTGTGCCAGGGGGAAAATGCACACTGATCTCCCCAAACATGCAATCACCGCAAACAGTTGAGGATCAGGGCTCACAAAGCTCAAACAGCTAGACCCTTGGGATGGAATTAGCAAACAGACATGGGAGATGCCGGCCGCGGGTATTGATGAATATATATATATATATATATATATATATATATATATATATATATATATATATATATATATATATATATATATATATATATATATATATATATATATATATATATATATATATATATATATATATATATATATATATATATATATATATAAACTACAGTTAGCACTCATCTAATGATCGCTACGGTGAGACGAAGTAGAGGAGTACCAATTAGAAGCGCTTGCGAAATTCGAGCGAGCAAATTAGGGCTGCAGCTACGGTGGCCGGAAATCAGATCGCAGCACCGGCGGCTACAACACCAGCAGCGCCGACACCAGAAGCAAACCTTCCTAGTTCCGGGGGCCAGACTTCCGATCAACGCATGCACGAGTCAACTGTACTAGCTCCACAGATGAGGAGCAAAAAAAAAAGGGAGAGATTTCGAAGGGGAGGAGTGGTTACCGAAGGAGAAGGCGAGGGATTTCGGTGGAGCAGCTCTAAGCTTGCGGCTGTGCTTTTTAGATTTTGTTTATAATTATACTTAAACAGCCGTTAGATTTAATAAAAATAAAAAATCTATTACATTACGGACAACACAATACAAGATAATAAAGAGAAAAACCAATTAAAAAGGATAAAAAACCAAAATTAAAAACTGATACGGTTTAAGTAGTTTTTGATTTAAATAAGTCGACAAAAAAAGACAAAAACAGAAACTGTTTGGAGAAGGTTGGTACAGGCACACCGTAGTAGCGAGCTAGGCAAACTATTGCGCTAGGGAGTAGTGAGTTTGGGGAATTTTTGACATATTGGCGTCTTTTTTTTAGCAACTCTTATAAGTATCAAAATTATATGAATTTTTGAGCAATATTTAGAGCAGATAAAATTTTCAAAAATTACGCAATGAAGTACATTGTATCAGGAGGCTGCACATAAAATTTTGTAATTTTTTGAGCTCATTTACTATATTTAAAATTTTAAATACATATGATGTAAAATTACAAATTTATACAGGTAATTAAACTGGTTTAGGACCTGTTTGGCAGAGCTCCACCAGCTCCAGATTCACCAAAAACAGCTTCACTCCACGAATTTTTACCCAAACACTCCAGCTCCACGAAATCTGGATCCACCAAAATACTGGATCTAGCTCCAGATTCATGAAATCCATGGAGCACCTCAAGGGGTGCTCCACGAAAACTTTTTTCGTATCTACTCGTGGAGTTAGGTGGTAATTACCCACCAATGCCACTGGTTACACACCCATCCCAACCGTTTTTTTCTATTCGGCCTTTTCTCCGTTCGACCGAGGGACCGAGGGCTTCGTCTCCTCGCGCCGCCACCTCCGGCGATGGACTTCTGCTGGACTTCCACCTCGAATTTGCTGGACTTCTGCTCGCCTCTTCCTTCGCCTACCACCTCCCGCCTCGGCCGTCGCCGCCGCCGCCGCAGGCATGGCGCTCCTCGTCCGCGCGCGGCTCTCCTCGCTCGACGACGACGACGACGCCACCGCCTCCTCCCCGTCCCGCTCGCCCTCGCCGCCCCTCGTCTCCCCGACCGTTAGGCGCGCCGCCGTCCTCGGCGCCCCGCTCGTCGCGGCGCAGCTCTCCTCCTCCATGGACGACGAGGAGGGAGAGGTCTTCGACGACGCCACGAATTACGGGGAGGAGGACGAGGTCCTGCAGGAGGTGCCCCACGGGTTCTTCCGCGTCGCCAGGGTGCCCCCGCCCTCGGGGGAAGACCCGTTCTCGGGTGACGAGAAGCCGGCGGGGAGCGCCTCAGTGTCCGAGAGCGAGTACTTCGCCGCGGCGGTGCGTTCGCTGGAAGAGGGCGCAAGGAGCGGATTGGAGGATGCTGCCGGTGTCATTGTGGGTGACAAGGGTACGGGCGTCGAGGGTTCAGATGGTTCTGTGCTGAAGGATGGTGATAGGCAGGGAGATCAGGGTGTTGGTGCTGAGGCTGTCAACGATGGGGTGGCTGAGCCTTTCATTGCTGACGCCAGGGGCATAGATGGTGGTGCCATGCGCGTTGTGGAATCTTTGGAGGGGAAAGATGGAGGGTCTGAGCATGAGGTTGCTGAATTGCCTCCTGTCGTGAATTCTGAAAAATGGGCTGGTAGTGAACAACGCACAACAGTTTGACTTCGTTCAGAATGGGTGCAGCGCAAGAGGATGCAGCACTTTGTGCTGCACATCCTACACATACATGAACAACAGAATAATTGTCAAGTTTGCAGCATAACTCAGCCAATGCAACAGAAATTCAGAAGCCTGTGTCAAACCACCTAGTTATATCTCTTGAATGTTTGTCTAGGTTGTCTTGGATAATATAAGCTATTCATGTTATATCTTTCAGTTGAAGGAGCAGAAGTGAATTGACTAATGAGTATGGTTTGTGTACTGCATACTACTGATCGTCACCATATTTATGCTTCATCAGTCCTACCACTTTCTGAAAACCATCTGACTGGCTGCGGCATGGAGCCTGTGATTTCTCTCTAAATAGTCAACTGCCGCAAATGTTTTGGTAAATGTAACAGTGTGGATAATTATAATTTTGTTCTCACCAACCTTGTTATATACATATATGGTTGCAGTGGCAATGATAACTTCTTGTTTTTTTTTAGTTTTGTAGGATTGTCTCTTGAATTTAGTGTTCTGAAGAGTCAAGACCTTTGGTTGTCAATTAACAATGGACTCAGGATTGCTGTGTTAATTAGATTAGTCGTTAAAATGGATCGATATTTAGTGTCTTGACTCCATGACAACTCGACTCTTTGTATTTAAATGCTCTCTATTTACAGTTCAACATGCAAACTTTATTTGGTAGTCACTACCATTTAACTTGTGCATACTTATTTTATGAGCACTGTACTAAATCATTCTGGTTTACCCATTTTATGATGAAATCACCTTGGCATGTTTGTCTTGACATGGTCGTGATTTACTGCTTTGTAGTGTTTATTAGATCATGTGATTTTCGCATCCATGCTATATCTGTCTCCTTTGCTTGATGATGTGAATTTACCCGTAGTGCAATACTGCCAATGCTCCAAGCATGTAATGGAAGACTAGTCTTTATTTAATCTTTAGTTATTTTTATGTATGGACAATCGCAATAGTGTTGAGACGTTGTCATGGACATGGGTTAATTAATTATCTATCTTGTGCGTCAATGTTGAATGCTCATGAATATTTGTGTCGAGATATTGCATTTGTGTTCACAAAAAAAATTACGCCATTTTTTGTGAATAAATATGAACAAAACATGTGTGCTATATGAAAAAAGATATATATCATACAACCTCAAGGGCAAAACAGGTCATTCCCACCAAAAACTCAGTTTCGTGGATCTGGAGCTGCTGTGGAAGCCAAACAGTTTGTCCAGCTCCATGGTGGGATCCCAGATTCACGGTGGAGCTGCTCCACGGTGAATCTGGTGGATCTGGAGCTGGTGGAGCTCTGCCAAACAGGCCATTAATCACCTGCCGTTTTGTGGGTGGACACTAGGTGGTTTGCCGTCTGGTGGCCTGCGGCGGCGCCTGCCGCCCAGCAGCCGGATGGTAGGCGACATGTGTCACTTCTAAAGCGCTGCCACCCGGTGACCGAATGGCAGAAATGCTAATTTTATCAATACCACACGTATACAACTATTTTTATAAATATAAGTTAAAAACATGCTATGTATAGCAAAAATTCGAATCGGAAGCCTGCCCCTCTGCCTCCATGGACCACGTCCATCAGATTTTTTTTCCGAGGCACGACGGGACATTATTGTCGTCAACAAGCACCATGCGCTTGCTTGGTTTAATGCCAAATTTATTACACCAAGATTTGTCAAAATTTAGTAGCAAATCAAATGCTTACCAAATCTGATCAATGCCGCCAATTTTTGGTCAAACAAGTGTTGCCATGGGTTAGGGCGTCTCCAACAGCTGGCTATTTAGTTAGCTAGATCTGATGTGGCAAGGAAAAAGTAGGAGAGAGAGTAGTCACTAGCGACAAGCAAATAGCTGATCTATTTCACGTAGTCCAAGAACATGAGAGAGGAGCATGTGGGTCCAACAGTATAAAATAGTCTTTGCTTTTGTCTCTCACCTCCACGTCAGCTGACTATATAGCTAGTACTAGCTATTACCATTGGAGATGCCCTTAGCATCAAACCAAACAATTGGCGTAGTTCCGCCTCCCAGGCTACAAGAAAGAGGACATGATTTAACTGTGCTCTCATGCACGAGGATACCATCTTTTTGGCTATAGCTGCATAAGTTTTTGTGCGAATAAATCGAATGTCGTTTGTTTATTTGAGAAAAAATCGTAAGCTGAAAAAAATACTGAAACTTCGACCTAAATGAAGTTCATCTCTTAAAGAAAAAGAAAAAAGGTTAGACTTTTAAGTGCGTCCACATCTTACAATCCCATAAATTAGAGATTTTGGCAACCAAAAGACTACACGTGCTACGAGCTAGTCACTTGAAAAACTCCCTGATCCCTGATGCAGAATAAGGTGGTGATCAACTCGGCTTAAAAGCTCATGGCTTATGGCTGAAAACACTATAGCTGGCTGAAAAAAGCACTGTAGCTGACAGAGTCTTATTTCGCATAATTAAATTTAAAAAAATTAAAAATATAAAAAATATGTTAGCCTATTACGTATAATACAAACAAATACGGGAAAAAAAAGAACCGGCAAAAAAGCTCAACAAAAAGATAAAAGTTCAGAAAAAGACGAAATTTATGAATAGTGAAAAATAAACCAGAAGCCATAAGCCGAGTTGATCACAGCCACCTGGAACATTCGCGGGGCATTGGTGTGACTCAGAACCGAGTAGCTGTAAGGTGCAGGCACGACAAAACAGGATCTCGGTAAAATGCTTGAATTCGAATTCTATTATTGTGTTTTTACAACGAAGGCCATGCGTTGTACACGGACCACGAGCTATTTGCAGATTGGTGTAGGACAGATTACATCTGAAACATTCGCCGGGCATTAGTGCGACTCAAAGCCGAGTAGTTGTGCGGTGCAGGCACGACAAAACAGGATCTCAGCAAAATGCTTGAATTCGAGTTCTATTATTGTGTTTTTTCAACGAAGGCCATTTGTTGTACACAGACCGCGGGCTATTTATTGATTGGTTTAAGACCGAAGATAACAGCAGATAAGTCAATAATGTCTTAAAATTTACTCATACATAGCTACTTATGTATGTTTTCAAAGCACATAAATTCGAATCCGTTAAGTTTTTAGGCTTAATCTATCTTGATCAAACCAGCTTCTCATTAGCCTAAACCGCTCTCCCAAGCATCGTGGTTTTGATATAAGGTAGTTTTCGATATTTTTACCAAACTATAAAAAAATCATTTCTTGACTCGATCTTCATCTTCCATTGCAAACAATTATCATGCTTACTACGTGTAGGTGCAACACTGACTTACCATACATCGATAGGTCTCTCCCGTTCCAGTTCCACTGGACCACGCCTAACTTAGACCGACCCAACCACATGATGAAAACATGTAGTTCGAACTTCTCTTCAATATTTTCCGTCTTTCTTGTACTATACTTGAGCTCACCATTTCACCAGACATCATTATTCGTTCTAGGCCTCGGCTATATAAACGTAACTTCAACCCTAGCCGTTGAACATGATTGACTCCAAATGACCCTACATATCCAAAGACAAAGAAATCGTTTTCGAATACAAGTTCTTAACAAATTAACCCACGTTAGTTAAAACATACTTCATACAACATTAATATACTGACCTAGATCAATCCAACTCAATACATAGCTCTATTTCTCAAAATCCTCGAATTTTTACCTCGACCGATATTACCATCGATCAAGGCTGGTACTACCGCATATAGCACCTCACAACTAGATCTCTCTAAAAAAACTACCACCTAGTAAAAATCGAAACTATCGCTCAGCGGTATGACCGCCACCATGTTGCAATACTACCGCACAGCAATATGATCAACACCACATTGTGATACCATCGATTTTCCGGGGAAAAAAACTCATCAAAAGATATAGACAAAATATAATCTTTGTAAAATTAAACACCTACTTCACAAAACTTACAATGGTCTATTACAGTATTATTCTGAACCTTTGTACACGGTCCTTTAATTGGTGCTGGTGTATTCAATGAAAGTCAGTGCAATCTTGATTGTGATATCGTTTGATGGATTCCAAGTATTCTGTACTTCTCTGTCGCACTAACACCGGCGAATTCAGGGACATGCTCACTGTGTGGCATGTATTGACGCTTGAATGCAGGGCTTACGGTCACAGCTTACCATCGAGATCATTGTAGAATCTCCCCAAGCTTCAGCTATGTTCCATCTTTCTAATGCGTTGGTTCATCTGACCCTGCGAGAGAGACCACTAAAAATTATGACATTAGGTTATGTCGATCGTTACGATTATGCTCAGCAGCAAGCAGACAAAAGGAGAAAGAGATGGAAACATACAATCAACTGCGGCCAGTGAATTATATACGGAATAAGTCCATATAATACTATAAACTTTGTTTAAAATTTTGTCCAACACCCTAAACTATGAAATCAGACATTTGACCTCTCGAACTTCGCAATATATTCAAATAACACCCTGACCCGATTTCGTATGGTGATATTGCCCGCGTGACGCGATAAGTAGACAGTTTTACTATATAGAATGACATGCTAGCTAAGTTAGATCAGTGACATATGAGGCCACAAGGGCTTCTCCCCACCGAGCCCCTAGTCATGCTTCCATGACCACCACCCTTTATAATTCCCTCTCTATTTCGATTAGGGAGAGAAGGTCATGTGGGCCTCACCTGTCATTCACATAAATTTGACCAGTATGTCATTCTACGTGGTAAAGCCACTCACTCACCGTATCACGCGGGCAATACCACCATCCAAAACCCAATCAGGATGTTATTTAAAATGGATTGCAAAGTTCAGGAGGGTCAAATGTCTAGTTTCATAGTTCGAAGCACTAAACGAACTTTTGAGCAAAGTCCGAGGTGTTATACAAACTTTTTCCATCATATACCAGTGCCAATATTTTTGCATTTGTGGAGGGCCTATTCGAGCGTGAGCATATGTGGCTTCGAGTATTGTAAACAACCAATGTGTGAAAATCTCTATGATTTACCCATTAACATGTTTACACAATGTTTTGTGAAACTAACTGAGATTAACCATATAAAATGGAAAAAGAGAAATTCTCCTCTTTGAATCAAGTACACCAATCCAACACAAGTACACTCAACCAGCTAGATTCTCATCAATTGTTCCTACAAGCAAAGTGCACTCAACCATCAAGATTCTCACCTATTGCTACAAGCAGTCAAGCATTAAGTTTTCCTTCAGTCTTTTCTCTTTATTATCACAAGAAAAATTGCTCATTTATTCAGAAGATGCTGAAAAGTAAGAACCAAATATGCAACAGTAAATAAAATTTTCTTACTGTGTGAGAAGCTTCAGAATAATGCACTTCACTCAGCTTAATTCCTTACTTCGGCAATGGGAAAGGTAATCTCTGGCTTCATTGAAATCTGTCGCAAAAGAAAATTCAGCCAATGGTAATTCAATTGCATACTAGTGTAACAAAAGAAAATCGACTGAATGCGAATAGTACCAGGAAGATGGTGGTAATCTGGTTATATTCCATTTCCATTGATGTCTTTGTGATTTGGTGCCACGTACTTGCCAACTGTGACCACAATGCCCGAACCATCATGAAGTTCAAATGCAGACTGGATTAAGCCCTGCAATACCCAAGACACTTAGTTACACATACAAATAAAGGGGGCACAAAAGCTAGTCCCAGAAAGGGCATTGCTCTAGAATCCGCTATTTGGGTGGTTCAAACCTTGCCAAAAGTCCTTTCACCAACAAGAACAGCTTTGCAGTTGTCATGAAGTGCTGAAGCAACCTAGAAACACGTAGGTACCTTGGTGAGCTCTTAGCCTCTTACTGTTATGGTTCTAATACTACCAGTGAGACAAAATGTGCACTTACTATTTCACTGGCACTGGCTGTCCTATTATGCACTGGTACCTGTGCCATAAGATGCAAATGGACATGTGAGAAATACAAATGAAAGTCTGCATAGCAGACACAAATCTATGGCATGATTCAGCTAAATTTCAGTAAAAGATAAAGTATATGGTAAACTAGGAAACTTATTAGAACAGAAACTGAATCTGTATTGTGCCATTTCTAGAACCAGACAATCAAAAAGTGCAAAATCAGAATTAACTATGTCTACACCTTGAAGATTCTCACAGTCGAGTTAGCAAGGGATCAAATTTTCATCAGAGTGAACTTAAGTACTTAACAACTTTAATGTGGGGAGAAGTACATGTGTAAACGCAAGTCTTCACACTTTCTGTTGCACAGTTTAAAAGAACAGTGTAAAAGTATTTGCTTTAGATCTCTTAGTACTACTACCTTTTGAAGCGATGTGAAATAGGTATATAACCATAGCATAAACGTACCATCAGAGGAGCAGTAGCCAAAGGTCCATTTTCAGCAACAATTGTATTTCAGACTTGACGATCCTGGCCAGCAGTATAAATGACCTGAAGAATTTTCATAGGGGCATAAATACTTCACCTCCAAAGTTCAGTTAATGAAATAATAGATAAATTAACAATGTTTTAAGCAACCACGTGTCTGAAAGACCTAAATCTTGTTAATATGTAGAGAAAAATATTTATGTTTCAACGGAGATTATATTGAAAACACATAAAAGAATGGTAACTACAAGTGCATGTGCATGTGCATTAGTTTATTGTTAGGCAAACAAGGATATCTATTTAATAAAATTAGTAACAGTTCAAGGTTGAGGGGGCTTCTCATAGACACTGCATTAGACGAGTTGGGTGGCAAACCCTTTTACTTGTTCACAAATTAGAACTTCAAACTTTGTTCAGAATTTCGAATCAGTGTCAACATCATAGCAGAACTAGCATGATTTGATGTTTCCAAGTTCCAATTAGAAGCATCTTTTAACACTATTGTACTTAAATTTGAGTTACCGCTCATGAAAACTAAGCCTTAATTGAAGTGGACAAAGGTTCAATGGCTTTCAAAGAAATTTAGGCCAGGAAAGAATTGGCTACTTCAAATGAGTTCTTTCTATGGATAGAGGAGAGCACTTTTCAGGCAACAACCAGTGATGAAGCACCATTTTGACTCAAAAAGGAAAAAATATGCATCAATTTTTAGAAGAAGTACAGAAAGGCAACTGGAAGTTGAAAATATGGAAGCAGCAAAATCCATACCATGTCTCCTTTGTTCAAGAAGAGCTTTGCAATCTCTATCCCACTGTAGTAAGCATAACCCCAACCAAACAAATTATATCTTGCCAGTTGCTAGAAGTATATGTATATATTTGTATTAGTCCATTGTATAGGGGGTTTTCTGCTATTTGCTCATGCCTTGTACATGACTTATTATGGCCATTTGGCCCATGGAATAGGTGTGAGTCCATTCCAACACCAGTTTCTTTCATAATCCATATGCATAAGCCTCAAACTATTTCGAGAAGCTTATGACTCGTGGAAATTAAAGCAGAATAGGATAACCCACAAAACACCATAGTTGTAGCAGACCAAACACTGACATGTTATATAATTGAGAAGGAAAAAAGGCATACTTGCTCTAGTCCACCAAGATTGTCTCTCAAATCCAAAATGAAATAGGAGGCACCTGAATTCTGTAGACGTTTTAGTGCTGCAAGAGACAAGTTATGTTAAATGGATACAACATGTTTGTAGTCCAACTGTTGTTATCATAAAAAGATCTAAAAAAACTGCATCTACAACTAAGATTGATAATATTGTAACATCAAAGAATTACATGAACACAGAAGATACATATTAAGAAATAGCATCCTTAGCGCTAGTTTGCAAAAGGGGAAGCAATATTTTAACTTCTCATGATGCTCAGCATTTTAATCAGGAAGAAAACTATATGTTTAGACACATGCATATCAGTTTGACATAACAATTAAACACTAGTCGGCCATTTTGCAATAATCACCATGTCACAAATGGTTCAATTATGAAAACTATTTCAGCCAGATTTTGCTAGAAATGACAGATGATAAGGTTAGCAAACCAGCAACGTACCACTAACAAAATCTTTTTTGGACACTGAATTAAACTCTTTCATGTAAATATATCCAACAGATGAATCATCATTTTCTCTTTTCTCCAAACGATAGAAAACTGGAGTGCGAGCAACCAGTTGTCTCTGCCCCTTCATTGACTCAACAGGACCGCTTAACCTAAATATAATATAAGAAAGAGTGAGATAGTTAGATAATAAGGAGCAAACAGCGATGCCAGACAGAATCTACAATATTTATAAGATTATTCATAACCCTAATTGTAACAAAAGTTTCCTTTGGACCTTGCAGCATGGATGACACGTCAAATGCAGATTTACCCCTTACATCAATGCCATTGACTGACAAAAACTCATCACCCTAATAAGAAGAAAAAAAAAGGACCTGAGAGGATTAGATAATGTGTGCATCTCATCCAAACCAGTTAACATATTTCATACCCAACTAGGTTGTTGGGTAATCCCAGCAACCAGACATAAAAAATATCAAATAACAGTGTACTGCGATAAGAATATTACCGATAACAATTACTAAAAAATGTATTTTCAAACTGAAAGTTGAGAACAATCAAAGGAAAACTTGTCAAACTTGTAACAGATGTAAGTTTTAGCAGTGGTAAAAACAACTAAAGCTGGATATACCATGTTCGAGAGTGAAGCTTAATGCAACTTCTTAGTACATAGGCCCCGTTTGGCAGAGCTCTAACTCTAGGAAATCTGTACAGATTTCCTAGAGCTGGTCATCTATAGCTCTAGAAAATCCTGGATCTAGAGTTGCAGGCATGTTAAGTGCATTTACATGACTCATTTCATTTATATTATATATTAAATAAAAATATTTAAATCACTTTAATTTAGTCAACAAACTACAGATCCAGCATAGATCTCGGAGCTAGAGCTGTGCCAAACGGGGCCATAGTTTGAGATAAATAGGGTTCCCCCTTTCCAGCTTCATTAAAAGCCATTACTCATCTTTTATATAAAGTATAAGCACAGGCATGTGCCCACATCCTTTCTTCAATTTAGCATCTTAAATTGGAATTGCAGTCAAATGCTGCCCATATGGAATTGTAATTATGCACTTATGATGCAGTTTGAGTGTCCACTAAGTCAAAAAATTTAGAAGGCTCATTGGTAAAAGTATAGAACAAGATAGGAAACATTGTTGATTCTGTAAATATAACAGTACAGGCAATATTCCCATAAAAAAAAAGCACGCAAATCCTCAATTCAATGTTATATATGTCTAGCAGTTGAAACCTATCTGACGCCAGCAGAGTGAGCAGGCCCATCTAATATCAGCCCTAATACCATCAACTTGAAAGAGCCAATGTCATCGGGAACCTTCCTTAAGTTTAATCCAATTCCCGTCATGTCATATTTCGACATCCTCGAGAACTTTAGCAGATTGATTTAACATATGCAAAATAACATCAGAACTGATACTACAGTTAGAACATATATTCATCACAAAGATCAGCAATAAGTAAAATCATTGAAGCAAAAGGAAGGCATTGGCATATGGTTTTGTATTATCATCACTCTGAATGCAAAAGAAATAAAGAATGTGAGATGGCATTGCATTGCTTTAGTACCTAAACAGAGATTCACTATCCCAGAGGGTGTAGCAACCATACAGAACAATAACTATGAGTAAAGGTCCAAGTCACATGGTACTGTAAAAAAGTTGTCTGATTTGCAAGATGATCTACAGAACTCTTTTAAGATGAATATACATGCTGTTCTGACTTCCTGAATAGAAATAAAGGAACGACAATATCACGAAACTCCATGCTGATCTATATTAATATTTAGATGATCTAAGGGGAAGGCCCTTTATGCTGACAAGTGACACCTATGGGGAAGCAACAAATCCAGTTTATGCCAACTTTATTACTTAGAATTAACAATATCATGAAACTCCTGTGCTAGTGGAACTGTTAAGTGCTACCATGGATTATGAGAAGAAAAAAGAATGACCATTAGTGTATTGAGAAGGCAAAATGGCAAGCTTATTCTGAATTTCGGACCAAACATTACTGCAAATTATTCTGAATCATAAATTAGCTCTCGGCTCAAATAGCAGAATGTACGGCTTAGAGTTTTAGCATTATAGGTTTTATGTCAAGGCTCTCATCTCTTTAATCTTGAAAAGGTTTCATTCCTAGCCTACCCTAACTTGTTTGGGGCAAAAGGCTTTGTTGTTGTTGCTGATGCTGTATAAATTAGCTTTAAAAAGGCCAGTGCTATCCATGTAATAGGTTCATGATTTTTTCCACCATATGATTCAATAGCGTAGAATAGCGCCACTTGTAGAGGACTTACTTCTGAGGGAGATAGGAACCTTGTATATGGGTCACCCAGCCTAGCTAGCATTTCCTGAATGATATCATGGGCTCTAGAGTGGGATCTGATTGAGCTTTGAAGAATATCTTGCTTCCTTTGCTGCATTGGATTCAAATGAATCAATTTACTATCAGTCATCGAGATAGATGAGAAATTTATGGAGAATAACATATGGTCATTGGAGTAATCAATAAACAAACTGAGCATTCTGACTGCAATGTGCATACAGACTTTAAGATAGGCAGTTGAACCACTGAACACACCATGCTTAATCACATTATCGCAAGACAAACTCCGGTGACCAAGGGCGGCTGCCGGCGTCGGGGAGGAAGCCCTCGTTGACCACCTCCCACGCCTCCTCCACAAGCTGCTCGTTCGTCACCGCCTCGGCCCTCACCTCCGCCTCCCTCGCGGCGCCCCCGTGGCGGCAGATCTCCGGGAGCGGCGTCGCCGGCGAGGAGGGAGAGGGAGATGGCGACTGCCGCCGCCGCGCGGAGGGCGTCGAGGAGGGGGAGCGCGCAGGGCTGGGTCTTGGCCTTGTGGCTGGGGCTAGGGTTCGGTCGCGAGTGCGGCGGTCGCGGTAGCGCGTAGGAAAGTGGTCGCGCGGTGGCGGCGGAACCGCCTCCGATTCGTGCTTGGAGGGAAAGGGAAACAATTGGGTTCATTTTAGTGTGTGCGCGGAGGTAGTGGAAGAGGAATTTTGAGTTGCTCTTTTCACTTTTTCTTTTCCCGATTCAATTATTTAGGCTTTATTCTTTCTTTCTCTTGCAAAATGCAAGTTGTTGATTTGACGTATGTGTTTAGCAAATGTGTAAGTTGAAAAAAAATAGGCTTGTTTTTTAGAAAAGAAAAAAGTCTTTCATGTGTAGCCTTTTAGTGTATGTTTTTACGGTATTGTAATGGCGATAGTTTGAAGTGAACTCTGTGTATCATGTATTAGCACTATTAGGTATAGTTGGGGCTAGTTTTGCTTAAACTAGCAGGCAGGGTGTCCACGTAAATGCACGAGCGGATTTATTTTAAAATTTATAATGTTAAATAATATAATTTAGATAATTGATAATATATGTTTATGTATCTTATATGCTACTTAGAGTTTTTTAAAACACCATAAGCATTAGAAAAATAACAATAGAAATTTGAAAAAAAAACAACATGAGTAACGTAATTGAAGTATGAGTTTTGATGGAAGCAAATTATTGAGCATAATAAAGTTTTTTTATTCTTAGAAATGTAACCATTCTCTATCATGCATAAATCACGTAGCTGTGTTCCTCTATTCTTCCTCCATTAATTACTATTTTTCAAAATATATGCATACACATATATCTCTATTTAATCTCAAGCAATATATTAATTATATGTCCAGTAAATTACCTTATTGGTATTAGAGTACCTTACTCCATATAACCATGCATCATAGACAACCTACATTTAACTTATTTTCCTACACACACCGGCTGCCCTAACAAACCATGTGTCTTCTATTTCTTATCGCAGGCAAACGGAGCGGATAATTTCCATCCGACCAAAGGCTCATGGAGCGAATACGGAATGAGTAAATGGTTACCCGGCATTATACATGTCTGATTCTGACTCTGAGGAAAATATGGAATAGGATACGGAATGAATGATATCCGTCTGTATATATCTGTATGTCAAGTGATACGAAAAAGTCTGTTGTGCCATCACTTAGGAATAAGATAACATATAGGTGGATTACCACATCTAAACAAGCGGGAGTATTGAGCGCTCTTCCTTTAATATCTCAACGATTAGTTTCTCCATGTTCGTTCTGATTGCACCTTACTGTCCAATGTCCTAAGTAGGGGTACAAAAGAGGCGAATAATTTCCGTTCGATCAAGCGTTCGAAGGCTTATGGAACGAGTACGGAATGGAAAAATGGGTATTCGATATTATTCGTGTCTGACTCTAACTCTGATAAAAAAAATACAGGATATGTTACAAGATGAGCGATGTCTGTCCATATCCGCTTCGATTGCACCCCTTCGTCACCATAGCCTTTTTCTTTTAACCTCCAACAGCAAACCCAATTCTCGATTGATTCTTCTCAGCTGTTACCCCTGCAAATGCAATACTCTACCATATAGTTATCTTCTACTTCTTTCCAATTATTACTTAACGTTGATCGTTGTGACATCGATACACATACATATGCAACCATCATCGATCCCTGCCGGGGACACTCGTCACACTCCTCTAGTGGCCTCGAGGCTATTTCCTACAACTGCGTCGTCTATACTCTGACCTCTTTGCTGCTCTGCTTTTATACGACCGTGCTTCTATTCATACGGATTCATACATGTATACATACATGCTCGATTTCCTCTTCTCCTGTGTCAATTGCTCCTCTTCGTCAACTTTGGCAAACTCAACGTTGTGGCTTTCTCACTAATCGCAGCGATCTCATCTTCACTGATGTTAGTATACTTTCTTTAGTTGTTGTCTAATGATATATAGAGTCTTCTTGCCACAATCGGTTACATCGTGCCCCTCACCAGCGATGGCACACCCATACCGTCCATAACTCATATTCAATGCAAAAGCTTCATCTTCTCTTTGTTAGGGCATCCCCATCATCAAGCTTATTTGTCCATTGACTTCTTCAATAACACTGATATTCACTACTCGTCGTCGTGGCCCTAGGCTCCTTCGACTCTTATATTTCTCTTCAACGGTTCTGCCGAGCAGCACAACATTGTCCTCGTCAAAACGGCTAAGGTGAGTAGCATGACACCATCCTCATCTTCGCCATTGCCACCTCGGCTTTTCGCTTTCTCGTGGGTCAATGTCTTCTTTCACAATAGATCTGTAACACCCCGCCCACTCTCTGGGCCAAGATGCTACTACCTCTGCATATTCATACCAATTCATCAACACTAAAGGAATTTAAACCAACATTAAATTTATTCATACTACTGCGTTCAGATACAACATAGCATTTTTAGCGATTACTCTAGCATACTAGTAAGGCTAGGATACACTGAAAGGTGATACACAAGTGCTGCTAGTTCGTGCCAGTTATTCCTGTGCTACTCCCGCCCGTGCTTGTCGTCCTCAACGGTCACATAAAAACATCAACAAGCAAGGGTGAGTCCATCGACTCAGCAAGTACATAATAGAACGATAAACACTTCCTAAACATGGCAACAAATTTATCTAGCCATAGCATTCCCCACATGCATCATCCGGTTCATATTCTCATTTCAAGTTCCTTCATTAACATACCATTAGTGCAATGCAGCACTACTCTACATGCTCATTTGCTCATCTCATTGCATATACCGGTATTGCCGAGTGAACACCCGTCGATGTTCACCCAAAATCTTGAGCCCGCCCATATCGGCACGGGAGTCTCTCCACTCCTGTAGAGGCCTACCGGAGTAGGTCTTGCGGAATCTACCCAGACGGATCCCAGTTCTCATTTCATGAATGCACATGATGCGTATGCATGTATCCATTGTCATTGTCATTACCATTGTCATTGTCATTAGTATCATCATGAGTAGGGTGGCATCGCTGCTCACCCCGCTCTATTTACCATTGCCATCATTACTTAACATCAGCATGTCATGAAACATTGCAATTTCATATAAGCATAATCATAACATGTAACCATCGTATATTACATAAAATCCACGGTCTACCGCTCTACCATGCACTTGCCTGTTAACCGAGCGGAGCGGAACGGCGTGCGAACAGCGTCGACTCGCGACCTCCACCTGGACAAACAAACAGTCCAATTTAGCGCATCACAACAAACTAGAAATTAAATGGGAGACGTCGATACTATAGGCATAAACTAGTTCGGGCGCAAAAATGCGCGGGTTTTCAGGGATCTGTCGCGCAGGCACCAAAACCCTCCCATTTTTTCTTTCCTTTTTCTCCTCTCCTCTTTTCTCTTCTCTTCTCTTCTTTTTTTATTCTTTCTCTTTTCTTCTCTCTTTCTTTTCTCTTCTTTAATCTTTTTTTCTACCCGGCCGGCCCCTTCCCTTTTTTTTCTACCCGGCCGGCCCCTTCCTTTTTTCCTCCCTCACCTACCCATCTCTCTCTCTCTCTCCAATTTCTTTCGGCCGAAATGGCCTCCTCCTCCTCTTCTCCACCCGGGGCAGCGCGGCAGCGTGCGTGCGGCCGGCTCGGCGGCGCTGGCGGCCCTCCCGCCGCCCCCTGCCTTCTCCTCTCCCACCCCTCTCTCTCCCTCGCGCTCGGGCGCACCTCTGGCGGCGCATCGACGCACGGCCGGGCGCGGCATCGCCGGCCCAATCCCGCCGCCGTCGGCCCTTCTACCGGCCCCGCCTCCCCCTTCACGCATGCGACCGCGCACAAGTAGAGATGGCAATGGGTACCCGATACCCGAATACTCGATGGGTTTTACCCGATAAAGAGACGGGTATGGAAAATTTTATGTACCCATGGGTACGTTATTGGGCGAAATCCTCTACCCGCCGGGTAGGCGGGTGCGGGTGTGGGTATATACTACCCATACCCGCCTACCCGCGGGTAATGAATACCCGCATTAGACAACTAGACATCCCACTCAAATGTTAATTTTATTATCTACTTGTTGTTGATTGTTTATTTGTTTGTTATATGTTGATATGGTCATGTCAAGTATGTTTATGTGATGTACTAATTTTGATCATTAGACGCTTTTGTGCTTGGCATGTATGATTAATGAATGTCTAATTTGATGATATTCTTATGTGTTGAACCGGGTATGTTTGCGGGTACGGGTTACCCGTCGGGTAGTAATACCCGCGCGGGTACGGGTATGGGTAAATTTTCCTACCCGCGTGCGGATACGGGTAACCCGACGGATAAATTTACACCTAGCGGGTACGGGTATGAAATGGCAATACCCGATGGGTATTTACCCGTTGCCATCTCTACGCACAAGCTCACTGCCGCCGGCCTAGGGCTCCCCGCCGCCGGCCTCCCCCTTGCTTGCCCCCGACTTCCTCGCCTCGGATCCAGCCAGCCCCGACCGGATCCACGCCTCCCTCGGCTTGCACAAGGTACACCCTCCCTCTCTCTCTCTCTTCCCCTAAAGCTATGGCGGGGGGACCTTACCCGGGTACGGCTTGGACGATGAAAAGGGGGAGTGTGGCCATGACTTCTTGGTTTGGGTTGCTTTAAGAAGGGGGGTTGGGTATTGACTTCTGCTGGGTTCATGGCCCAGGTGGCATGCATGCACGCTAGGGCAAGCCTGCGGCTGCCACATCTCCCTGGCAGGTGGGTGAGGTATTACAAGATCGGTGCCAATGCACACTTTCGTGGTCTCCTCCAACACCATATGTGCTATCCATGTTATAAGTTTTAATTTTATTCAAAATTTTAGTTATTTTTATTAGAGTTCGTATACAAATCAAATTACTAAATTTATTTGATTTATGTTGATTTTTTTTGTTATTTAGGGATTTTACTTTGAAATTTGTATGAAAATCAAATTACAAATTTTCTTCTATTCTATATCCGAGTTTCAATTTTTTATTGTAATTCATATACAAACTCAATTGCTAGTTTTTCATTGATTTTTATTCTAATTTACAATTATTTTGATATTTTACTTTGGAATTCGTATCAAAATTTAATTAATAATTTTATTTTCAGATCTAGTTATTTTTCCTGGAATTCATATACAAGTTCAATTGATATTTTTCTTTGATTTTTATTATAAATTACAATTATTTTGGGATTTTACTTTGGAACTTGTATTGAAATCAAATTGCTACTACTATTTATTTTTTTCCAAAAAATTAGTTATTTTTTTGTCGGAATCCGTGTACACATCCAATCACCATTTTTTGTTTTTTTATTCTAAATATTTATTTATGTATTTTACTCAGGAATTTTTTTGGAAATCAAAATGCTAATTGCTTTATTTATTTTTTCCTATTTCAGTTATTTGTGAACTGCGCTTGACTTGGACTCTTTCTTTTCATTTAGACAGTTATAATTTGGACCTAGCACGATCAATGGTGTAGATCTTTCACTTTTGCTTAGATTAGTGTTGTAATTTCTAATTCTTGAGAGCGAACGTGGTGGCTTTTTTATCGTTATTTTAATGAGATAATAGATTGTTGGTTTATTTGACCAAAATCATTATTGTTTTTCGTAAGAAATCACTATTTTGTTGAAAGGGAATTTTCATTATTAAAATATGAATTATTTGTCTATTAAGCACTTGTTTCCCTCTTTTCCAAAAAATCGATCAAAATTTAATTCGAAGATCTAACCATTCTAGCCTCTCTCTCCACTCTTTTTGTTATATCTGTCCCCTTTACACGCCAAAACCCTACGCCGCAACCAATTATTTGTAACGAGCGCACCACCCCCACTTACTTGGCTTCTCTCACTTCACTGCCTTTGCCCCCTTCTCCACGCCGCTTCCTATTGCCACAACCTCCGGCATCGGTGACAAAGGTAGTTGCAGCCTTTGGCACCGTGACAATACAAAAATCCTAAAAGTACAGTGGAGCACGAAGGGTTTTGTGTGTGGAGGAGATGTTCCACAGCAACGGTGCATGACAGAGCTGGAGAGAGAGAGATGAAGACACGTAAATCTCTTAGCACATTCAAAGATTAGAAATTCGATTGAAATCCTAAACGTACCATGCAAAAGACGTATAGCACATTCATTAGAACAATACCTATTGATAGGTCGACACTAGAATTGTTTATTTAGATACTGGGTTTATTGTAGAATAAGGCATGTTACTTTACGAGCTAATGTTTAAAATATCTTGGCATGTTACTGCTTGCTAGGAAAATGGGCCATAGCCAGCTTGGAGTATAGGGTCTGTTCTTTTATAGCTGCGGTTTATGGCTTTTGGCTGCAGCTTGTGGCTTTTGACTGTTTGTGTGAGAGATTACAGAGTAACTGAAATTCACGTGTGGCATTTGCCGATATAAATGAAGTCGGTACAGTATGTACTATAATTAACTAGTAGACTCTCTTGAAAAGATACTCCGTTTAAAAGTTAGTTACTGTAGAAAAGCCAAAAGATGAAACCAAAAGCCACAAAAGAACATGCCCATATTTAGCTAATGGGTATGTTCTTTTTGGTTGCGGTTTGTGATTTTTGGGCTATTTGTACGAGAGATTACAGAGTAACAGAAACTCATGTGCGGTTTTTGCCAATATAAATGAAGTCAGTAAATTATGTACTACAATTAACTCGTAGACACCATCTTGAAAAGACACTATGTTTAAAAGCTAGTTGCTATAGAAAAGCAGAAAAACAGTTTTTAGAAGCTGAAAAGAACATGGCCAATGTTTGAAATAACTTGGCATGCTATTGCCTGCTAGAAAGGCTTGTGCAAACTCAAAGTCTTTTTTTTCTTTCTGAAATTGAACTCAAAACCTTTTAATTCCACATACTCGTTGATACGAGACAAGTTAAACAGTCACTTTCTGAATAAGTGAACAGTATGATATCACAATATATTATTTTTAGGCAAAATGCAAACACTAAGCTCACAAAAAAAGTTTGAGATGACAAGCCCAACCTGGATCGATGACTGGAAGTTTCAGATGAAAATGCATGCATGTTCAAAAAACAAAAAAACCGTGATAAGAAACAGCCAAAATTATCCCGAATTTCGAATTTTTGCTCGCAACAAACTTTCTTCTTGAAAAAGGGAAAGAAAACTGTTCTTTGTGGCTGTACCTTATGCCCTTTAGCTACAGCTTATGTCTTTTAGCATGTTCGTGAGAGAGAATACGAAGTAACAAAAACTCACGTACGATTTTAGCTGATATAAATGAAGTCACTACAATATATATTAAATCAACTTGTAGACCATGTTCTGAAAAAAAACACTCTATTTAAAAGCTAGTTACTGTAACAAAATCCAAAAACCAATTTTAGAATGCGCAAACAGCATGCCATAAAAGAGTAAAGAGGAATCTAACCAAAGACGAAAACTTCAACCAACTTGCCACTACGTGTAAGTGCACATCTACGTTTAATGCCTGCCCTAAATTCTTTTCGATGAAAAACCTCTCCCAAAGAAATAAAAAGGGGAAGAATCCCACGTTTCCGGCTACTCACCACTTTATTCTTTTAGATTGTTTATTAGGAGTACATAGTAAAAAAACTTATAATAATTTTAATTGATATAGATAAAGTTATTATAGTATCTACTATAATCAATTTATAAATCCCATCTTAACATAATAATTTATTTAAAAATTAATTACTGTAAAAAACTCTAACCACTGTAGAAAAGAAAAAAACACAAGCTGGAAAGAATGGCCTAGACACTGACCCCAAAATAGCCCAAAACGTTTCGCTACTTTCGTACACCAACTCCGACTGACAAGCGGGCCCGCGCGTCAGCCCACTCAAGCATAACCCCACAGCCACGCTAGTCATAAGTTCTATGACACGTGGGACTACGGAATAATTTGCCTCACATGCTAGCCTTGGGGCGGAACCGTCCCGTCTCTGTTTGCGAGTCCTCACCTCTCCAGGCAAAGAATCCCGTGCACGCTATACTTACATCACATAATTCTACCCCCAAAAATCACACATCTGTAGATGGGTCCCAATAGCGTTGGCCCGGCATGTCAGCTTCTCATGTTGGAGCGTAGCTTTGAGCATCCACATCTCGGCGACGAGAAAATTGATCATTTGCCACTTTGAAGAGTGGGTTTCGCAAAATTACCACTTTCAAAATTAGGTCCGTAAAAATATCATGCAGTACATTTACCTCTTGATTACCATGCCATTTGAACCATTTAACTCATTTAATATTTTTTTTCTAATTTTAAGAGCTGAAAAAGACCTTTCTACCCTTGCTACCTGCAAAACTTAGCAAGGGGCTGCACCACGCCCTGCAGCTCCACTCCGGGCACGACGACTCACCGCACCCGCACCTCACCCGGATCTGCATCGCCCTCCGCGATAGCCGACTCTTGCTTCTCCGATCTGTATCTCGTTGGATTGGTGAATGGTGATCTGCTAAGCAAAGAATGGATGCGAAGGGGAAGAAGAAAGATGAGATTTTTCCGGGTGTTACTCATTAGGCATAGCATTCAAGCAACACCCAAGCAGATGGTTGCAATAATCATACAGAGATTACAGCATGAAGAGATTCAGGCAGAAGCATCCAGGTGGATCTTCAACTAAAGCTCTTGTTTCTGATCATTGAACACATCATAACAATATAATAGAAATAAACTTCTTGTTAACACACTTGCCAAGTCAGGATTACTCGAGGTAACAGAAGTAGTAGGTAACAGGCTAAGGGTGCCCGATCTTCAAACATCTCAACTGATCTGCCAATTAACTTACTCGTCACAAAGCTGCAAACTTAAATAGCTCCCATGTATATCATGTAAACAATCACCTGAACGCCTACAACTTTGTTTAACAACATCTCCCTTGAGACAACAACATTCTACCAATAGCTAAAAACGTGGATCAGATCACACTCACTGTCCTGAACAAACTAGCAAAGACGCAGTGAGGATAGCACCGGAGGCTAATGGCCTGAGTAGGACATTGAACATTGTTGGAACTCTGACCCTGAGCTCGACTCGAAGATATTGTGCGGAAGGGCAAAGTCGACCTCTGAGAATTCAGTGCCGCTGCCTCGCTGCCTCTTTGCCACCTTCATTGGCGCCACCTGCAAAACTTAGTAAGGGTAGAAAGGTCTTTTTCAGCCTCTGAAATTAGAAAAAATATATTAAATGAGTTAAATGGCTCAAATGGCATGGTAATCAAGAGGTAAATGTACTGCATGGTATTTTTGCGAAGCCAATTTTGAAAGTGGCAATTTTGCGAAACCCACTCTTCAAAGTGGCAAATGATCAATTTTCTCCTCGGCGACAAGTGTACACGGGGTGGATAGGAGGAGGGAAGAAGGTAAGCGCGGACAAAAAAAAGGGAAATTAATTTTTAATCCATTTTCCTCACGGCCGCAGCCCATCGACTCATCGAGCTATATAAAGGTCGGCGAGGGAGAGGCAGGGAGGGTTTTGGAATTTGGCCGCCGTTGCGTGGGAAGCAGACCCGAGACCGAGCCGAAGCGGAGAGGCGCTGCTGCTGCTACGAACCCCAGCCCATCGCCTGACGCGCGCGCTTCGCCGCGCCTCGTGGGAGCTAGCTTGGAGGCGGCGGCGGGGGGGTTCCCGGCGAGGATGAGCGGCGGCGGAGGGGGAGGGAGGGGGCCGGCCGCGGCAGTGGCGGGGCCGGTGCCGGCGTCCGCGAGGAAACTGGTGCAGGGGCTGAAGGAGATCGTGAACCGCCCCGACGCGGAGATCTACGCGGCGCTGCGTGACTGCGGCATGGACCCCGACGAGGCGGTCAGCCGCCTCCTCTCCCAAGGTCTCATCTCGCGCCGCTCCTCTCTTTCCCTGTACCCCTTAAGTTTTCCTCCATGTTTTGGTTGCTTTGTTTAGTGTTTGGGTTGTGTGTGTGTGTGTGACTGGATTGGAGAAGCGCTGTGCTGAGGAGTTCTCTCACGCGTGGGGTCATTAGGAAACATGCTTTTTTTCCCGTTCTACTTTGGGGATTTACGGCGATTTGTCACTGTGCTGGTGGCGTTCGTCAGCGAATGTGCTGCAGGCTAGTGGCGGGGAAGTCTGGTGTGCTCGTTTCGGTTTGGATTGCTGCTACAAAGATTTGTTCCTCTGTAGAGTAGTTTTCGCGTTCACGCCTTTGATTTAGGACTGGGCTGTGTTTATGTGGTTTATGAGTTATTCGATGCGTGGAAAATTGCTGGTTTTTAGTGCTTATTTTGAGATTTCTCAGCTCAATTGGTGAAAATTAGAGAAAATGAAGCTTGTTTTTCTTTATCCTTTTGGTGCGTTTTAGAATTAAGCTTCTATGTTTGAAGGGAGGAGCGCAGGGAGCTTCTTTGCTTCGGTTTGGATAAATTGGGGCAGTTTCTTCTTGTTATTTGCTCTGTTCCTTTTTGTGTTTTACAGTGTTGGAAATTGGCGAGAGCTGCAGCTAGTATGAAACTGGTAGGTGCTTGCTCAGCGAAATAGGAGAAATGATATTTTTTTTAACGTGTGTTCACATTGCAAAATTGATTAGATTGATGGGAACAACGGGATGGACCGTTAGGGGAAGCAAGAAAAAAAATGGTTAATTGGTGACAAGACTAGGAAAGACAAAGCATTCGAGTGAATGCAATGGGGGATGCAAGACCTGGGTTGTTTGGATCTTAAGTTTTATCAAACCCAGATTATGTTAAACTAGATCTAGGGCCAAAAAACCTAATCCTTGTTTGATTAGGATAGGAGAAAGCCGTGTGAGTTTTATGAAAAACAACTTCCACCTGGGTTTTCACAATTTTTAGAAATACTAAATAACTAAAAAAGTAACTTTTAGCCAAACAATGTTATCGCAAATGTGATTCTAACCGATACTGAATTTTTTAACTGAATAATCCAATAACAACTTAAAATCTGCATTGCAAAAACTTATACAAAAATGTGTTTCGCATAAATCTATTAACAAAATCCAAGATCCAAACCACCCCACAGGTTGCCAAACTTGGATCTTCTTGAATGAAAGTCGTTGGATAAGTTCAATTCTTTCATTTAAGTTTCGGTCTGTCCCATTTCTTTCATCTGAGGTTGTGAGGCATAATTTAGACGAACTTGCATAGGTCTTGTTTACTCGGTTTGCTTGTAGAATGAGGCTTATTGGGGGTCTGCTTGGAAGGGGTTAGTGCTTCAACATGCCATAAGCTATGGTTTCCATTAAGATGATCTAGTTGCCTCCCCTGGCTATGCACTTATGAATCTTATACAAGAGCTCAACCTTGCCCAGACCAGACAGACCCCAAACTATGATTAACATTTAAGTGCCTTGGCTGCTTCCTAGGCTTGGTCTTCTGTCTTTGTGTTCGGTGCTGAAAGGCCAAAGTGATGTTTATGCCTTGAGACTCCTATATTGTATTCTTGAGGTTGATGAAGTTAAAACAGTATGAGGAAAAACTGAGCTATTCAGTATTTCCCTTTATTTAGCTTGGACAGAATACCTGATTTCCCCCCTGTTGGTTACTGCTTTCTTTTGGTTGTTTCTTTTTTCTATTGGTTTTACTGCATTTTATTTCTTTGCAAGTAGCCGGGGTTTTCATTATATATCATTGGTGATCCTTATCAGCACCCCTTGTCATTTTTGTTGTAAAAGCTACCATGATTTTGTAATTTTGTTAATATTCCTAAGTTTATGAGGAAAGATGTTGCATGGGTGGGAGCTGGAATCTCATCCAAATGAATGTTTTCAGTTACACGAACCTTTGTTATGTTGCTCACTGTCAACTTTTGGCTGTTGCACTGAAACCTTTGTTATGTTGTTCACTGTTAACTTTTGGCTGTTGCGCACCTTATTTCCATGCTAGGAAGTAGGAACTGGGGGTTTCATATATTCACTGGTGATCCTTTGGTGCATTCCTTGCCTTGTTTGTTTTAACAGACTAATAGCTACCATAATTTATTTAATTTCGTAGAAGTAATGATTTCTCCAGTTCCTTGCTAATGTCAAGTTTATGATGGAAGATGGAAAATGGATCGAGAGTGAACTGTTGCCTCATCTAAATAAATGTTTGAATTACATGAACATATTTCTACAATTTATCTGGCATGTTTCGGATGGAATAGTTTTGGTATGCTGATATTGCAATTAGAAAGGAGTCTGTCCTACTGTTCAATTTAATATACAATGTTTTTGTGAACAACAGCGCTGAGATCGATTTGTTGTTATTTCATGGTTCCAGTAGTCCTCTTATATATGACATCTCACATGTTGCCAATCTTTCCCCAGATACTTTTCAAGAGGTAAAGAGCAAGCGTGAAAAGAAAAAGGAGGTCAGTTGATTTTGATATTCAACTTTTATTTGTGCCACTTGTGAACTTGTAGTTGTAGCTAATCTTATGTTCAGTAGGGTCCTCCCTGTGGTCCCATAAAAAAAAGACATGTAGCTAATCTTCTGTTGATCATATAATTTCATTTCACTAGAATTAATAGAAGCGATAACAATTTGGTCAATATATCAGACGTTTAACTTGTTGGCTGGTGATTGACCTTTTGTCTCAAAAGTTTATGTATCCAACTCATCTCTTAATTATTGCTACACCATGCTGTGCTTTAGTATCTATCGAGAACTTACATCAGTATGTTCTGAAATTTCACAAAGGTTAATAAAGACACACCTGAGCCCAAATCTCGAGGAGCAAGTAACTCAAACAGTCGTGCCATTAGAGGTGGTACAGATCGTACTGGACGAAGCAGTTCAGTTCAGTCTGGATCCAGTGGAGCTGGTAAGATTAAAATTATGTCTGTATCCATGAGTTTTCACATCTGGCTATAATCTATTTACCATTTTCATGTTCAATCCAACCAGATAACATGGCCTCAAGGTTGTCGATATTAGGACCTGGTGTGCCAGCAACCAATTCCACTCCGAAGCAAACAGTTCCAAGGTAATGAAGTTTAAAGATGTAGAAGTTTCTGCTGGATCTGATCGCTTTTTTTGTAGTATGGATAACTAAGCTGTTCGCTTTTCTTTGTTGTAGTTCTTCTGTAAACAAAGATGTGGTTCCTGATGGATCATTTGGAGCATCACAATCATCAGCTGGATTTCAGCACAATTGGTGTGGGGTGCCAGGTCAGATGTCAATGGCTGATATAGTGAAAATGGGCAGACCTCAAGGAAGGTCTTCTAGCAAGCCTATGGCTACAACAGACAAAGCATATGCTGGTCAAAACCCATCTTTGTCAAGTGCCATAAACCAGAACTCAAAACAATCTGCAAGCACAGTCCTGCCAACAACGTTTGACCAGGGATTTCCTGCTCTTCAAGACCCTATTCCACAAGTTATGAATTCTAGTCATGTTTCTGCTGACAACCACCAAACACAAGAGAACGATTGGCTTCCACAGGATGGGCCACCATCAGGAAGTCAATTAACAGTCCCTGAGACATCTGGTGACCCATCTCTATCTGTGGCATCATTGGACTCCTCATTGTTGGTTCCTGATGCTGTTAACTCGCATGGAAATTCTCATGCAGAAGAGAACACCTCAACTGTAATGAAATCATCGATTCCATCTGAGAGACACCTGGAGATTCTTCAGGACAACAGTCAATTCAATGATGAATTATTGCAGAACACAAGTACATACCAATCTCAAGTGCATTCCTATGATGATGATGAAGGTTAGTATAAAACTCAAATTGCAAAATTTGTAGAACTTCCTTGTTCTGGTTACGCGTCTCAAAGGTCAAATACCAATGTGTTTCTTTTTTTTTTCCGTTCACAAAGTGGATGCTCTACGTTTTGGAGTTTGCAAAATATAGAGATAGATCCCAGTCTGTATTTATGAGGAGTGCTCTTCTCTTGCCTAAGAAACCCAAAATCAGTCATCGCCCAATTTTGTATTTTTGACCTTGTCCCTTCTAATGTCTAGAAGTGGTAGTCTATATAGCATTAAAAACATTGTGGTGGAAGAGATATTTTAAATTTCGAATACATCAACAATTGCATACATAATGAAAACATGGTTTGCCATTTTCTTTGCAAACTTTACTTTCTCTTGACTAGATAGATGGAAATTGTAGTCTAGTATCATTGAACATAAATGAGTATCTTGTTACATGCTATTAGCACTTTATTTCCTCATATCAATATTAAGGTTATTGGAGTAACGGTCAAAATGTTAAAGATTGCGGGTTTACAACTGTAGTTATATGGAAGGACTTTAGTTTTATATGGAGTCTTAAATAGGTATGTTCTGATAAGATCATTATTTTCAACACTATCCTTGATCATAATCGTATCATTATGTATGTATCATGCGATTTAAGTGTGGAGTCTTAAATAGAAAAAATATATGACCCTATCCCACTTCTGCATATTGTATTGTTAAGTATGAACTAATTAAAGGTGAAAAGACACCTTAGGGTGCAATCACCCAATACCGTTTGAACTTTCAATTGGATCAAGAAAAATTACCTTTCATAACTTATGGTTTCAATGTATTTATGTATTTAATATCAAACCTAATCGTTCACTATATGATTATTATCTTCCTCCTAGTCCAAATATTATCAGTTATTACTAAAACTTCAAATAGATGCACCAATGCAAGAATTGTTGTGGACTCATATTGGGGGAAAACATATCAAAGAAGGTCAAGGAAACGACTGCAGGCGGACTCGAGTTATACGACAGCGAATGGCAATGGGTGACGGTCTACAGTTGGTTCCGAAGAAGTCAGAAGGCAGTCGGAGAGGAGTCCGCGTGATCAACGTTAGTATCAGGAGATTAGCTATACTTCAAATAGGTATCCGAGTTGTAATATGAGTAGGATATCTATGTTAGGCTAGGAGAAGTAGAGCTTATATAAAGGGAGTACCTCTTGTATTCAGGGGGCAAGAAAGAATGAAACTCCTCCTTCCAGTATATTCTATTTCGCATCCCCTGCTGCTCTATTTTCCCGATCTCGGCTTCGCCGGGGAAGCTCCTTCCCGCATCACGGCAACTTCTTGCCAGGGGCGCCCTGGTCTACCAACGGACCATCCATATAACCTGCACAGTAAATTGGTGGGCAACAATTTGGTATCAGAGCTGAAGATCATAGCCATGGCTTCCGAGGCTGATATCCAAAAGATGAATGAAGATTTGAAGACGGCAATTGCAGACCTCGCCAAGCAGCTGAAGGATAGTTTGGCTACGGTCCACAAGGAGGTAGCGACGGAACATTAGAACATCAGGAGGTGGTTGGACTTGAAGGTCGTATCAAGGCACTGGAAACTGGAGATGGTCTCCTCCCAAGACCGATCGACCTTCCCTTGCTGCCACAGGAGGCCTCGGCCCAGGGGAAGGGATCAACGTCTACATCAGTTATGCCATCGTTTTCCATGGGGATGCCACAACACTTAAAAATGATGCCATCCTCCATTCCCCTCACGGTGTCACACCTCAGTTCCACAGCGCAAGGGGGCAATATGACGACACAACAATTTGCCACAAGACCTTCCTTTGTCCCGGCATACGCTCCATCTGTTCTAGGACTCCTGCAGCATGAGACACTGGCGGTCCCTTGCTATTACCGGATTGAATTCCCAACTTACGATGGAAAGGAAGATCCATTGGTTTGGCTAAACAGATGCGAACAATTTTGGGGACAAAGAATAGAAGAAGGTCACAAGGTGTGGTTGGCGGCGTACCACATGGTAGGGGTGGCTCAACAATGGTACATGCAGTTGGAACGTACGGAAGGGACGCCGACATGGGAGCGGTTCAAAGAGCGTTGCCACTTACGATTTGGACCGCCAATTTGCTCCAACTAGCTAGGGGAATTGGCAAGACTTCGGCTTATAGGTGCTGTGGCAGCTTACCAGGAGAAGTTCTTAGCCTTGCTGTGTCGAGCTGGCAGACTGTCAACAGAACAAGTCCAATTGTTTACTTCCGGATTGTCCGAGCTGATGTGGAATTGCAAAACCCTCTGGATCTCCAGGTAGCAATGAGCTTGGCTCGAGCATATGAGCAATGGGCAGCCATAGCAACAGTTGTACTTTCGGTTAGCCGTCTAGCGGCGCGACTGATCCAGCATCAACTTCGTCCTCACAGTAGAATTGGCAGAAGAATGGCAACAACGGCAAGCGCGCGGAGGGGGGGGGGGGGGGGATTGGTGCCGCAGCAGGCAGTAGGAACACATGCGACAACACCATGCCAGTTCCGCCGGCTCACACCAACAGAGATGACTGAACGTCGCGAGAAAGGCTTGTGCTTCAACTGCGATGAGAAGTATATCCTTGGACATCGCTATCCGAAACTCTTATACTTGGAAGTCGCTGATGACACTGGTCCAGAGGAGGAGGAAGGCGTGGCAGAGGATGGGGCAAACCCGCTAGTATCATTGCATGCTGGACCGGAATACGCTCTAGCCAGACCATGACATTGCACGTGTGGGTAGGCAACACCAACTTGGTGGCTTTGATCGACTTAGGATCCACTCACAATTTCATCAAGGAGGAGGTGGTGGCAACCGCCGGTGTGATATTGGCACCTCGGCCAGGATTGACAGTGACGGTGGCTAATGGGGACAAGGTGCCTAGCACAGGGATTGCACAACAAATGGCCTTTTGGATTGGAAACGAGAAGTACCACATGGACTGCTATGGGTTACCATTGGAAGGATTCGACATTGTCCTTGGAGTTCATTGGTTGTGAACTTTAGGACCTCTGGGACTTCTAGTTGCTAACCATGGTGTTTTGGAAGGGCGGCCAACAAGTGCTCTACCATGGTATCGTCGGTCCACCGAGCTGTATTCAAGTCTGCAGCACGGACGGACGGGATCTGATGGGCACACTTTTGGCCGAATTCACGAATGTATTCGCCGAACCATGTGGGCTTCCTCCGGCTCGAGACTGTGATCATCTCACCCATCTCATACTGGGTACACCACCAGTGGTGGTTCGTTTGTATCGATATCCGATTCACCTCAAGGACGAGATTGAACGCCAATGCCGAGCCATGCTAGAGCAAGGAATTATTCATCCCAGCAAATCTGCCTTTTCATCCCCAATATTACTCGTCAAAAAACAGGATGACACTTGGAGATTCTGCGTAGACTACCGGGCCTTGAATTCCAAAGCGGTCAAGAACAAATTTCCGATGCCAGTGATCGATGAGTTATTGGATGAGTTAAAAGGCGCGCGATTTTTCACCAAATTGGATCTCCATTTCGGCTATCACCAAGTCTGCATGTCTGTGGAGGACAGAGAAGACTGCCTTTCGGACACATGAAGGACTCTTCGAGTTTTTGGTCATGCCCTTCGGATTAACCAATGCGCCAGCAACTTTTCAAGCCTTGATGAATGCAGTCCTCCGGCATTTCCTCCGTCAATTTGTGCTTGTCTTCGACGATATACTCATTTTCAACAAAACATGGTCTGAACATCTTTTGCACGTCCGGGCAGTACTAAACTTGTTGCGAGAACATCACTTATTCCTCAAAGAGTCCAAATGCTCATTCGGCCATAGCAGTGTCGCCTATCTCGGCCATGTAGTTTCAGTAGAGGGCGTGGCCATGAATGAAGATAAGGTCAAGGCTATATGGGATTGGCCTCCACCTCGGTCATACGGGCGCTTTGAGGTTTTCTCGGGCTCGCAGGGTATTACCGCAAATTCGTGAAGGATTTTGGGACATTAGCTACCCCATTGACCAGTTTGTTGAAAAAGGAGGCGTTCGCATGGTCAGCTGAAGTGGCAAGTGCATTCCAACAGCTGAAGCTTGCCCTTTCATCCACCCCAGTTTTGCATTTGCCGGATTTTGTAGGCACCTTCACCATTGATACAGATTCTTCCGGCTCGGGGTTTGGGGCTATCTTACATCAAGGAGGGCGACTGTTGGCATTTGGGGCTATCTTACATCAAGGAGGGCGACTGTTGGCATTCTTTAGATGCCCCATCCAATCACAGCATGCCAAATTAGCCATGTACGAACGAGAATTGATTGGTTTGGTCAAAGCAGTTAGGCATTGGAGCCTATATTTGTGGGGGCGACAATTTGTGGTTTGAATGGATCATTATAGTTTGAAGTACCTTCTTGATCAGTGCCTCTCCACCATTCCGCAGCATCATTGGGTGAGTAAATTATTTGGCTATGATTTTAGCGTGGAATTTAGGCTGGGACATCACAACCAAGTGGCGGATGCTTTATCCCGGTGTCATGAAGAAGATAGTGGCAGATCATATGCGCTGTCCATCCCTCATTTTCAATTGTTCGATGATATCCGCAAAGAAGTATTGACCCACCCGGATTTGGTCCTCAAGTAACATGTGGACTCTGGCTATTTGGGGGTGGATTGGCAGATGGTCGATGGATTGATTCTGCGTAATAATCGCATTTATGTCCTAGCTCATTCGGATTTGGTGGCTACTATACTGGCTGCGGTTCACAGCGTGGGACATGAGGGAATCCAGAAGACCGTTCATTGTTTACAGGCTGATTTTCTATCCCCGGTGATCGTCAACTCATCCAAGAGTGGGTATGCACATGCTCGACTTGTCAACGCAACAAAACTGAGCATTTGCATCCGGTCGGCCTACTTCAACCCTTGGAGATTCCGCAGCATGTGTGGTCCGATATATCAATGGATTTCATTGAAGGACTACCAAAGGTCAGTGGCAAATCAGTCATACTAACGATCGTTGATCACCTGTCCAAGTATGCACATTTTTTGGTGCTCATCCTTACATGGCAAGCTCAGTAGCTCATGTCTTCTTCAATGAGGTTGTCTGACTCCATGGACTCCCAATGTTTATTGTCAGTGACCGTGACCTGGTCTTTACTAGCCACTTCTGGAAGGAATTGTTTCGCTTATGCGATGTTAAGCTCAATTTCAGTTCAGCGTTCCATCCTCAGTCTGACGGTCAATTGGAAGTGGTCAACCAGGTGATTACTATGTACTTGCGGTGCTTGTCTGGAGACCGACCGCGTGACTGGATTCGATGGTTGCCATGGGCTGAATTTACTTATAATGCCTCCTTTAAGCGTGCCATAAAAGCCACTCCCTTCCAAGTCATCTATGGCAGGCCACCGCCTACATTGATGTCCTATGAGTCGTGGTTGGCTAGAGTTGAGGCTGTTGAACAGTCGCTACAAGAGAGGGATGAATTTCTTGCTGACATCAGGGAGAGATTGCAACAGGCTCAACAGGCCATGAAGGATCAATACAATGCACAACATCGTGGTTTGGAGTTCGCCGTAGGCGATTGGGTATGGGTCAAGCTCCATCCTCGGCAGGTTTTGTCATTAGTTCATCAGGCCAAAAACAAGTTGTTACCATGTTTTTATGGGCCCTATCAGGTTGTCAAGCGGATAGGAACCGTTGCTTATCGTTTACATCTCCCAGAAGGCGCTCGTATACACAAGGTGTTTCATGTGGCTCTATTGAAGCGTTTTTATGGGGATCCTCCATCTGATCTTCCACCGTTCCCGGAGATTCGTCATGGTCGGGTCATTCTTACTTCAGACAGTGTGGTGCAAGCTAGACTTCGCCGAGGTATTTGGGAGATATTGGTTCACTGGCGTGGATTATCACCAGCGGATGCTACTTGGGAGCCGGTGGAATCTTTTCAAAGGTAGTATCCGCAATTCCAGCTTGAGGATGAGCTGCTTCTGCAAGAGGGGAGAAATGTTGTGGACTCATATTGGGGGAAAACATATCATAGAAGGTCAAGGAAACGACTGAAGGCGGGCTGGTGACCTCTCATCATGGTGACCTCTCGCCAGGGGAAGCTCCTTCCCACATCATGGTGACCTCTCGCTAGGGGAAGCTCCTTCCCACATCATGGTGACCTCTCGCCAGGGGCGCCCTGGTCCACCAGCGGACCATCCATATAACCTGCGCAATAAATCGGTGGGCAACAAGAACATTGTCGGTATAAGAAACACATATGTACCAACATAAATTGTAACTTGTTCAAAGATACCACTATCCAATCTACAATCGCATACATATGATTTGAAGTTTTGAACATCTAATTGTTTTAATATACTCTTATCTACAAATGCAAATGTTCTATATGTTGTGCTTGTGCGTAATCTCTACCAGAAGAATGAGCAATGAGCCAATGATGCTTGTTCATGGAGGCTGTGGTGGCTCCGGTTTTGCAAAACTGTTATGCATAGTTATTTCTTTGTTAGCTTATAGTTTGCTTTACGTATCACCTAAGTGTGGTACCGATCCAAGGAAGTGAAATATGTACAAGTGGTGGGGTTGCTTGGTTCTTTTTGTATATTCATTCGCAAAAAAACTTTTAGGTGCCATGGCCTTAAACACTGATATTTATACCTATAATTATTAATATGGACTCTGATGATGCAATTTTCTGCAGTCGAGGTTTCCAATGTTGATACGGAATCAGCTGTGGCAAACCTTCAGCATCTAAGCCTGCAAAACGAAGATCTAGTTGCAACTGATTCGGCTGAAGATAATCCTGCGGTTATAATTCCTGATCATCTACAGGTTGCAAATGCAGACTGTGCGCATCTGAGCTTTGGTAGTTTTGAATCTGGTGCCTTCTCTGGATTGCTTCCATCCAAGGTTCCGAAAAACAGTGTGGACGAGATGCCTATTCCAGATGAATCTCCATCAGTTGATCAAATAGGTGTCAGGTGATTTTTTTTCCTTCTATGTCCCTATTCACGACATGAAATGCACGTCATCTTATCAGACCTTTCTTGCAGGAATCAAGATTACTGTGACAATGGTGCTCTAAATTCTTTGGCAAGTGAGGATGTTGAGACCAGAATTGGTACTAACATGGAGAATATTGATGTGCCTTCAGTTTCACAGCCTGATGTGCTGAGGCAGGGTGCTCTAGATGTGTCGGGTCTTCAATATAACCTGCCATCAGTTTCAAGTCATGCATATTTGAACACAACACAGCCAAGCACAATGGAGGGCCCACAAGGGAACACACAAGCACAGCATCTTTCTCATATTTCAAGCTTACTGGTATAGTTGTCTTTTCCCCAGAGATTGGATCGCAAACATAGCACTTTTGATTTGTCACCTTCTTAATAAAGCTTTCATGAACTTGGGCTTTGATGAATAGCTTGCTGTTGAGGAAAATTAGAGTATAGATGTAAGCTGCAAATGTTACCGACAGAGGGTCTTTCTGCTCTCTAGACAAATGAGTTGCAAATTGGTCCCAGTTTTTTTTGTCTGGTTGTTTATTTTGTCCTGCCTTTATGCCTTTCTAAAAAGGGGTTTGGAGGCTTTTAATAGTATTCAAATTTTCATATATGTGTGTGTGTGTGTGCGCGCGCGCGCGCGTTTCTAGCTTTGGCAACCTTTAGTTCATTTAGACCTGAAGCCAGATTTTGGCTTGTAGGAGGCACGCTTCATCACAATAAATGTGAATTCTAGATCATTTTAAAATAATAGTGAAAAATGAAGCTTGTTTGGTTTCAAGTTTTGACACATTAATTAATATAAGGATCAAGGATGGCTTTATCTAGTACTGAAATGGTAGAGCTACTGGATTACAAATGGGAACATAATAAAATATAATGATGTAGAATGATCCTCTGCGGCTCTGCCTGGTCAACATTCTTTGGCAAATGATGTTTTATTCTTTGTTGCGTTCTCTCTTTAGCACTTAGGTGTCATGAGCATTCAGCAATGTGTCTGTTAAAATATGAATACGGCTGGAATTAAATCAATCCTCTCAAACTTCCTATAGTGATGATTGAAATGGGATTGCATTTATCTATTTTTTTGTTATGTCTTTCTGCTAATTTCAAGCTGTTGTGTTTTTTTTTTGCCTTTTTGAAGTCCTTATTTTTCTTCTGTTTATTCTTACAGCAAGCAAATACTCTACACAACAACTTGTTGGGGTCAAATCTTACACCTCTTCGGGATTTTGACTTTTCACCATTGCTACCAACACAGTCAGCTATGAAATATAACCCAGCTGTACCAACTACCAGTTTACCAGCAATCTCCATGCAAGAGGTAATTCCTGTCTTAGCGTTACTCTTTTATGTTAGTGTGCTTGTTCTGAAGTTACAAAATATGTCAGGCTTGTAAAAGTTTTAGCGCAGAAATCTAGAAACAAGTCATGCTCGTTATTTTGAGCAAAGTTGAATGGATGTAGTAGTGGCAAGAAGTTCCTTCTGTGTGGAGCATAATCATTCATGACTTGATAAAAAAATTGACAGGCATAACCGCATAACATCCTAGTTGGTAAATGCCCAACTGGATTGTCTCTAATCATAACTGGAAGGTTGTCCTATATCGCTTTGGATATTCTTTCCTAATGTAAAATAACAATCTTACATGTTGTTGACATATTTCTGTATCTTTTTATCAATATTTCTTATACATGCTCCATATGTCAAGTGGTAAGCGGCTAAGATCTGCACTTGTCACCCCCCCAAAAAAAAATCTATTGGCACCTCTGCAACAATTTGGAGGATTTATTCAAGTGATGTCAAACTGGTGATGTTACCTATTCAATTTTGTGGACACGAGTCACTTGACCAACAAGTACTTGTGGGCAATGTATACACAACTCCATGAATTTGCATTGTGTTTATAGAACGTATTGTGCTTGTAGAGTCTGCGAATATTTTTGTGGTGGTTTGATGATTTGTCTCATTTTGATCTCATGGTGTGGCGTTGGCTTTGATGTGCTGGTGTTTAATTTCTGTTCTTATTTCTGAGTTTCACCATGTCTTGAACTTTTTTCCAGACATCAAAACCAGGGGGTTTCTCCAACACTCAGTCTGCACAGAATCTTCCCAGTGCAAACATTCCGTCAGGGCCTCCTCACCCTCAGCAATTGTCTGTACATCCGTACTCTCAGCCAACTCTACCCCTTGGGCCTTTTGCCAGTTTGGTTGGCTATCCATATTTGCCTCAAAACTACTACCTACCGTCAGCGGCCTTCCAGCAACCGTACTCGAGTAATGGACCTTTCCATCAATCTGCTTCTGCATCTGCTGTGCCTGGAGCTGGTATGAAATATTCGATGCCACAGTACAAGAGCAGCCTTCCCGTTACAAACCCACAGCCTTCATCAGTAGTCTCTGGTTATGGAGGCTTTGGAAGTTCAAGTAATATTCCTGCAAATTTCAGCCTAAATCAGGGTGCCTCCTCTGCTGCCACAACTATGGGGTTTGATGAAGCTTTGAGCACGCAGTTCAAAGATGCGAGTCACTACATGGCCCTGCAGCAGGTAATGACTAATGAGTGCTACATGCTCTCGTTTATCTTCAGAAATTCTGGTACCCTAGGTTGGATGTACCTGTTTATGAGGGTACACTGCCGAAAGCTCTTGCACTTCTATTTTTAATATCTCCATTTGGGGGTTCATTTCATTCTCAAGTGTTATTTTTCTACTCCTTGCAGAGTGCCTTGCAGAGTGATAACTCTGCAATGTGGCTTCATGGAGCTGCTGGTTCAAGAGCTGTCTCAGCAGTTCCACCTGGCAACTTCTATGGCTTCCAGGGCCAGAGTGCACAGGGCGGCTTCCGCCAGGGGCAGCAGCCCTCTCAATACGGCGGGCTTGGGTACCCAAGCTTCTATCAGTCGCAGGCCGGTCTGCCGCAGGAGCACCCGCAGAACCCTGCCGAGGGAAGCTTGAACAGCTCCCAGACCGCCCCGTCTCAGCCATCGCACCAGATCTGGCAGCACAGCTACTAAGGCATGTGCTCTCGCGGGAGAAGCCTCTCTTACACTGCCAAGTTATCTGCGTGCCTTGGCATGCGCCATGAAGCGAGCAGACTAGCCGACCTGCCGTCTTGAGCGCTGAGAAGAGAGGATAATGCGTTCTACAGTTTCGAAGTATGTTGTTTTTCCTTTTTCACCTGTTGCGTGTGTCCTGGGACTAATTTCAGCTGTCGTGAGTCTACTCGACAGTGGGTTGCTGTGTTGTAAGTCCTAGCTCATCTAACAAGAGCTGCTTCTTATACCCTGTGTGAATCACCTTTTTGTTCTTGATGCCCCACCAATTCTGCGTGTCGCTGCTAATCTGGAACTACATGTCCATAAATTCGTGGTTCTGCTGAATTACAGAATACTAGATGAGAATTAGCTGCAGACTGCAGGTGTTGCTATAAATTTCCCAGGTATCTTCATGTTTCACATTGAGTGCTTCAGGCCCCAGCAGTGATCCAGCCGCATCCAGCTACTAGCCGGAAACAAATGTAGTATATTCTAAAGGCATCCGAGTAGTCACTGACCGGTGAATAGATAGTCTGACGTGTTCATAATTTCATATGCAAATCGTTATTGGGTAGAACCAAAGTTACTATTTTAGTTTGATGCATTATTCTTGAGCTACTCATGGACTGCTGGTCTCCTCCACAGATGCCAGCGCAGGACCGGCTGTTCTATGGAAGCATAGGCAGATAGGCTTGGGTGCGTTTTGTTTCAGCCGTTGCCGATGGTTTATGTCTGCGGTTGATGGATTTTGGCTCTAGCTTGAGTAAATTGTGAGCGTACTAAATGTTGATAAGTCGGTAAGTTGTTTTAAAAAGGCTGTCTAATAAGCTATTTAAAAAGGCAACGAAAAAGGTGTTATATTTGTTTGTTTGGAAGAAATTATAAGCTATAAATTAAAAAGAAAGGACTATGTTATGGACGATGTTACTGTAAATTGGGAACGATGTCAATGAAATGCGGTACAGGTTCTCACGAGAAAAGCAGCTACATGTATAGTGTTATAGGAGTAATTTTCCTTTTTTTACATGTTAAAGAGTAGTATCCTCTTTAGCTATATAACGCTTTGTTAATTTATATCGTCTGATGTTCTATGGAACTCAATTTATCTTGAGATAACGGGTCTTTTTTTTTCGGGGAGTTCAATTTGCGATAACGATTGCATTGTATCCAAGAAGGGTGCAAGTATGTATTTGTGATCGAGGGCAAAAAAGGTAGTACAAACTCAGTGTATACTACTTCAGTAACGTCGAGTGACTTTAGTTTTGACCAGAATTGAAGAGCAGTGCCCAGCTTAAAAACGAAGAGAGAATAAATTAAAGAAAAGCATGTTGAGTAGCTTATAGCACGTGATCCTTCGCTACCATACGCATTACGCGTTAATTAGTAAGGTATTCGTATGTTACAATAGAGTATTAAAAGATATATATATATATATATATATATATATATATATATATATATATATATATATATCAGTAAACATGATTATGTTGTAACAAAAACTCATACTTTGCATCAAGAATTTCTATACAGTGCACGATTGACCACGATAATAACTTACAGTTAGGTCAGATGAAGAATAAGAAGTAGTGCAGGATTTATGCAATCATGGAAGCAGTTGACATCGAGAAAAAGTGAAGCGATCGCGCAGATTGCGCTGCCCAAAAACCTTATTGTTGCTTCGTGTTGGTTCTCTTTGCGGCAATGATTCAGAGATCTCATTCTCCCTTTTTGGTGCACGCCGAGAAGAAAGGCCGGTGTGGTTGAACAGCTTGATACTACAACACAACTATCCAGAGAGGAGATGGAAGAATGGAGAATGAACTCTCTATCTTTTTCTGGACGTCTCCAAGCTCTTTTAAGGACGCTACAATCACTTATTAGTAACTGCCACGATTAAACATAATTAACTCACTGGTAACTATCTCATCAAATCATATAATATATTTATGTTGTGGTTATCAGCTCTATGACAGTTCAAAAAGGAGAGAGAAATGCACGGTTTGCAAAAAGAAAGGTGGACTGGGTTTGCCAAGTGGCGCCCCCCGTCACGGCTCGGTAGCACGTCGTAAGTTACACGTCACACGATTTTTCGTGTGAAAATACGCAAATATAAGCACACGTGTGTTTAGCCGAAGTCCTCATGCTATTCATGTATCACATGTTTCAAGGAATGGTAAGGACTTCACCTTATAAATTGTATTCCCTCCACTTGGCTAGGCAATATAGTACTAAATTATACATACTTTGAAATTATAGAAAATGAGCCTCGCACTCATATGGGCCTATTTCTAATAACTCCCACCAATTTCAAGGCAAGTAGCAAAAATATGTCAAAGATATTGTGCAGAAGTACTGTTAATGTAACAATCTTTTAGTGTAAGTCTCGTACGGGTTGAACTTGCACCTAGAATGGCAAAATTTATCTTCTCACAGCTGATGAATGAACTATGCCTTGAATTCATAACTTTTCATGACTTGACTTCAATAGAAAACTCAACTGATACTAGGCTAGCAATGAACCTCATCTAAATGGAGCGTTATATGGTCATGCTCTCTTATCTGCTCATGAACTTTCTAGAGAATGTCTCATTCTCGAGAACCATGACCACATAGTTAGGTTCAAGTAGGTGTATCCTTTCTAGGTATCCTGCAGGCTAATACCTTTTGCTTATTTAGAAGATAGAATACATTAAGGTTTTATGCCAATTTTCCATATAGTCGAGAGTATTTTGTTTATTAGCATTCTCTCTGCAGCAATGGTTCAGAGATTCCGCTCTCCTCTCTTCTTGGTGCACACTGAGAAGAAAGGCTGGCGCAGTTGAACAGCTTGATACTACAACACAGCTATCCAGAGAGGAAGTGGAAGAATAGAGGAGAAATTCTCTATCTTTTTTTGGATGTCTCGAGGCCCTTTTAAGGACGCTACAATCACTCACTAGTAACTGACGCAATTAAACATAATTAATTCACTGGAAACTGTCTCATCAAACTACATAATATATTTATGTTGTGGTTATTAACTCCAAGACAGTTCAAAAAGGAGAGAAATGCACGGTTCGCAAAAAAGTATATTTGGTCTACCAAGGAACGCACCTTGTCATGACGCTGAGTCACATACTTTTTCATACGAAAATACGTGAATATGTGTGTGCGTGTATGATACATATGTGTTTAGTTAAAGTCTTTTTCATGCCACTTGTGTGTCACATATTTCAAGAGTAACAGAAACTCTAACATATAAATTATTTTTTCTTCATTTGACTAGATAATATGATGCTAAATTATGTATACTTTGAAATTATAGAAAATTAGCCTCAAGGCTCATAAGAGCCTATTTCTAACCGGTGCTGCTGCCTCGGTGCAAGTCTGCGAGAGCTGCGCCGTTTGCGTTCATCCGTAAATTGTAATAGGTGCATGCGTTGGCGCTAAGTCACTGAGATTTTAGAGTCAAACGTGTTGTGTTGGGGACATGGTGCTGTACGTCGGTGCTGCTTTGCTTCACCCTCGCCACTACTTCACGCCCTGCCCGGCCCGCGGGGCCCTCACCGCGTGCCCACCCGATACCCGCGCTGCCGCGCCGTGCCTGGCCGCTCCCGTGCACTCCCGTTCGGCACCCGTCCCGTGTCGCTCGCGAGGCCGCAGCTGCCGCTCGAGTCGTGTCTGCGTAGGTGTGCCCTTTTTTTTAAAAGATGTGTAGGAGTGGCTTAATTAGAGGCTTAGCTTACTTCAAATACTAGTATGGTGCCTGTGCGTTGCAACGGAGTACCAAATGAGGATAATACATATTATCAAATGTGATCCTAATTCCGCTAATTGGTATAGATGTAGATAGAAAGAGGATGGATGGATATATTGTCATGTCTTCACCTCCATGGTCTTGTTGTTAACAAGCCATAGCCGATACTTTTCGCGTTCGGTGCCTCAGAAGAGCGAAAAGAGGCTACTTGAGAGCTTGCTTGGATGAGCCAGGCTATTGAGCGAAAAGATCTCTAAATTCTGATGTTGAGACCCATGGTGGATTACAGCAATATAGATGGAGTTCACATGGTTTTGGAATCCCTTAAACTCAGTCTCAATCATCAGGCAATAGTAGAGAAATCTCCCTTAAACAATCAGGCAATAGTAGAGAAATCTCCCTTAAACTCAGTCTCAACTCTCAATCATCAGGCAATAGTAGATAAATTAGTTCTCACAGAGACACTGAAGTACTTGATTTCTGTAGATGAGAAGCCTCAGAAACTAAAGTTTGTGCCGTGGAGCAGGGCTTATTGCCCTTCCTTGTTGGTTGTTTTCTACATCAGAGTTGGGCAACAACGGTATAAGAAACCCAAGAATAGGGTGGTTGAACAGTACCAAAACACAAAATCAACTTAGTGCCGTCATCCACTTCCCATTTGAGAAAGTTCAGTTTGGATTGAAACCAAATTGTTTTTGTATGTCACTAAATGATACGGTGGCGGACCCCTACTCTTAGCTTTTTGCTGTGATGTAAATTACCTATGCAAATGAGTAACAAACATTTGGTAACCAGTGGTGCAGCTCAATCTAAGAATCATTTCTAATAGGGGGACTTCATAATTGCTGGCCTGTATTTTCTTTACCTTTGTTGAGAAAAGATACCATTGAATGCTTGAATCATAGTTAGGTTAAAACAAAGGGTAACATGGTCTATGCATTTTTGTTGTCCTTCATTCTAATAAAGAAACTTAAACATCACAGTATAAAACCTGAAAGGTTGCCGGAAATATTAAACTCAAGTACTCAACTGGCCCTTAGTTACATTTAGCTGCCAACGTCGGGCCATATGCCCATGAGTGAATTCTTTTGGATTATAGTATATAGATCTGTTCTTTTTAGTTTCTAAAAACTGCTTTTCGATTTTTCTACAATAACTAACTTTTAAATGAAATATCTTTTCAAGATATGGTCTACTAATTAATTGTAGTACATAATGTGCCGACTTCATTTATATCGACAAAAATCATACGTGAGTTTCTGTTACTCTGTAATATCTCACACGAACAGCTCAAAAGCCACAAACCGCAGCCAAAAACCATAAACTTCAGCCAAAAAGAACATGCCATATAACTTATGGATTTATAGTCATACAAGGCGGGATTGCATCTGCAATGATGATATACGTGATATGGTGGGGGTAGCACCAATTCAAGAGAAGCTTGTCCAACATCGTTTGAGATGGTTTGGACATCTCCAACGACGGCCTCCTGAGACACCAGTACGTAGTGGAATTTTAAAATGTACTGAAAATGTAAGAAGAGAGAGAGATCGACCAAAATTGACGTGGGAGGAGACGGTTAAAAGAGACTTGAGGGATTGGAATATATCTAAATAATTAGTTTTGGATAGGAGCATATGGAAGTTAGCGATCCACGTACTGGAAACATAAGAAAGTTAGGGGCAGTGTTTTAGGCTCTTGGCTCAGATAGCAGGTGTAATGCTTAGGGTTTTAGCATTGTAGATTTTATTTCAAGACTCTCATCTTTTTTATCTTGAGAAGATTTTATTTTCAACTTATTCTAACTTGTTTGGGATAAAAAGATTTGTTGTTATTGTTGTTTATGTCCGGCAAGCATGTATGTATGTTACATCCTCAATAATGCTTGTGTGATCTGGGACGATAACTTGTCCGTTTTACTTGCCTAAGATATTTATGCAGGCAGGCTTTCATACTCATTAGCTGCTGCCGTAATGTTTGTGCTGGCCTCTAATATTATGCAAGTCATTTTTACTGCAGCCTTCATGACTATATGGAATACTGGAGAACCATGCTTGCGGGTTGTCGCTGGCGTGGCACTGCAGGAATCACCATGCAAGTTAATCATCACTAAAACAAAGCCGAGGGAACTCCGGCCAATCACGATGCAAGTTAATCATCACTAAAACAAAGTCGGGGAACTCCGGCCTCCCAGCGTGCCACGTCATCCTTCTTACAAAAAGGTCTCTGTATTTTCTAAAATTGTGAAAGGTCCTTGGTTTCTAAAAAAGATCCGGTTTTTTTTCCCAAAAACACCCCTCCACTTCACCGAATTTACGTATCCTTTGCAGGATAGCACCTCACGATTTTCTAAAATTACGTACTGATTCTTGTTTAGTTACATACAGGTCATCGATTTTTTGTGAAAAAGGCTTTCGGTTTTTCCGAAATTACGCACGTGTCCTCAAAATTTTTTAAAAAAACTTCCCACGAATTGTCGTATCTTTTACTTCGGTCCGCACGGTAGCTAACGTGACGTCGCGCTTATGCCGCTAGTTAGTAAGTAAATAGGGAAGATTAATAGGACCATTGCTTTTAGTCTGAACTTTCTTTTGATCTCATGGACGTAATTTTGTCCTCCTAGAATGTTCAGTTAGAAACTAAACGACAATTAACATAGAGGAAGGCAATAAGAAATTAAGTGATAAGACGAACGCGAACGAGAAATTAAGATGTACAAGTACCGCAGTACATATATAAGGCACCTAAAAAATCTAAGATGAACGAATGAAGGCAATTATCGTGGATAAAAAGCAGGAATGATCAGTAGCAAAACATCCCTTCATAATAATCACTGACCGCTTCTTCCACAGCCAGCCTTACATTAGCTTCGCCACAGGATGGCTATCTCGTGATCCATAAGAACACTCAAAAAACATGTCCTCTGAAGACACCAAGAAGCATGACAAATATTACTCCTTCACTCCCGGATGAATCTTAAATCATCTCGAGGAGACATCAACTCAACCCTTACTTAACCCACATAAAACACGCAAAAAAAAAGACACGCATTCTTACTCCATAATAGCATCCTTGCCTTGGTTAATTAGCCGAGATCTCTAGTTGCCGCCGCCGGCGCTCGCGCCGGTGTGATTGGCCCTCATCTCCTGCGCCTGCTTCGCGCGCTGGACGTCGCGGGCCCGCGCGAACGCCTTGCCGACGAAGTGCAGCCTCCGGCTCTGCGACGTGATGACGCCGGTGGTGGACGGCACCTCCCCGAGGACGACCTCGTAGCCGTCCCGGTAGGAGTCCATGCCCGTCGCCATGAGCTGCCAGAACAGCCCACCCACCGTGGCGCCGCCCGCGCGCGCCGAGCCGTAGATCTTGGCGTACACCATGCCGAACAGCGCGTCCCGCTCGCCGCTGCTGTACCCGGGGTCCTTCCACGACTTGCCGAACTCGGTGATGAGCAGCGGCTTCCGCAGCGTCCTCTGCGCGTCCGCGATGTGCGCGTCCAGCCAGCTGCTCAGGAAGCTCAGCTGCGACTGGTCGTTCGAGTTCGACAACCTGCATATCGCCATTGCCATTGATCAGTTGCAGCGTGCACGATTGCAACTTTGCAAGAAGCTGTACTATATATGTATGTACCATTGGTCGGGGTAGGAGTGGACGGTGGCGAAGTCGATGCCGGGGACCTGGTTGTTGGCGATGAAGTCGGTGCCGACCTGGTAGCCGGACGGGTTCACGGCGTCCCGGGACGACGACGACGCGCCGTAGAAGCCCTCGAGGCCGGCCTCCAGCATGTGGTTGCCGTCGATGGACTTGACGTGGGCCGCCATCTCCGTGATCCACGACTGGATGGAGCGCCCGGAGAGGTCTGACTGGCACCTGGGCTCGTTCATCAGCTCCCACGCCAGGATCGTCGGGTCGTTCTTGTACGCCACCCCGGTGATCGTGTTCACCCTCGTCAGCACAGTCTTGAAAGATGCAAAGAGGAGCAAAGCTGTCAGAAGCGTGCTCGAAGCGGTCAATAAAGATTCAGTGGACTGATGATTAACACAACGTGCTCATGATGTGGGTGCGACCACTAAAGCACCTGATGCAATCGGGGCCCGGTAATGTTTTGACTTTTGTCTAATGGTCTGAAAACTTTTGACTAATGGTCTGATGCAGATCAACAAGATCCAGAGACATCCAACAATGAAAAAACCAGCACTAGTACGTGCAACGTTCTAAAATTAATTCTTTGCTCCTACCTGTTCTTGAAGAACTTACCTGCTAGCTAGTTTTACAGTGTAGTACATGCAGTGCAGTGTACTGTGTTCAGTCTTCTCCGCCGACAAACGGGTGTTCTTTTGGCTGAATGGGGTGTTTTTTTGGCTACGATTTATAATTTTTGACTATTTTTTGACATGATAAAGAATGGTAAAGATATTAATATATAGGGAGTGACTATTACACAGACGACTGAAATTTTTTTATCTTTCAGCCACCTGAAGTTGCACTCTGAATCACCTAAAGTTGCAGGTGTTTTTTGAAGGAGGCTGCAATTTCAGTTGATTGAGAGTGTAATTTTAGATCACCTGAAGTTACATTCTGAATCACCTAAAGTTACAGTTGTTTTTTAGAGGGGCTGTAATTTCAGTTGATTGAGAGAAAAATTTCAGTCGCCTATGCAATAGCAAAACTGTAATATATATGGCACATATAATTTTAGTCTTAAAAACTGTTTTTAACTTAAAAAACCAAAAGCAAAAGCCAAGGAAACAGACCAAAGTGGCAGTATTCAAACCAAAAGCAAAAGCTAAGGAAACAGACCAAAGTGGCGGTATTCAGGAAAAAAAACCACGATAGGTCACAGTAGCCGGCTAGCCGCATTGGAGTGTGCACAAGAATGCATCTATCTAACGTTATCTTGTAGGGAAGATACTGTACGTTTAGCATCTGCAATGGTTATAGCTAGTAACTAACTATAAAACTTCCACATCATCTATATAGTACACACTAAAGTTAGCATTCTAAAGAACTATCTATAAGGATAGCTATTTGATGCTTACATGCACACACAGAATTTATGAAGGCTGCCTCGTTTGGCGCTATAGACTATCTCTAGAGCTGTAGAGAGCTGCGTTCTCTTTCTTCATTTAATATCTTCCACGTAGGACAGTTGATGACATGGACTCTCTTGTAGATAGCTGCTATAGACCCATTGGAGATGCTCTAAGCAGTAGTCTATAACGCTAAACGAGGTAGCCTCAATAAATTCTGTGTGTGCATGTAAGCATCAAATATCTATCCTTATAGATAGTTCTTTAGAATGCTAGCTTTAGTGTGTACTATATAGATGATGTGGAAGTCTTATAGTTAGTTGCTAGCTATAACCATTGGAGATGCCCTTAGCGGTGCATCACGCACCGTTGCAGTAAGCCAGTAACCCATTTCTATCCGCTATTGGTACCTCGAACATATCACCCTGCTCCTTCTCAAGGATGAATATTTTACCACAATAATTACGGATATCAAAACAATGAGGTAAAATGTTTACCCCAGTGAAGCCAAACCTCGATGATTATTTTTCTTTTAAAACACACCATGAAGGCAAAGATTTCAATGAAAAATAAATAAACAAGGAGTAAAAATAAGACGGTGTATGGAGCCAAATCTTCTAATTTCTTCCACATAATCATAAGACCACAAACATTCTGTTAAAAGGAAGCAAAGCATTTTGTTGAACTTCAAGAACCAAAGAGCAGGATAAATAGATCATGTAGCTGTCCTAACCCTTGCCAAAACGGAAACAAAGGAAGCATCTTTTCAACCAAAAGGGAAACAAAGGAAGCATCTTTTCAACAAAGAAGGAAATAAAGTTCACGGTGTTAGAAATAAAGTTCATCTAATTAAACGGTGGAAATTACTGTGAAGTTATTGCTGTTTTTACCTTGACATGGTTCTTGTAGAAGCCCTTGACAACAGGGTTGGTGAAGAACTCATCATCAGATCCAATGGCCTGGCCCTGCCCTCTTGCCCAGTCCACATACTGCTTCCTCCCTCCAAAAGACTCATAGTTGTTCACAAGGCTCAGTATCACCTTGATCCCATACTTCCTCGCCTCAGACAGCACAAAATCCAAACCCTGCACAAAGAACCAAGAAACAGTGCAAAAACTCACAAAGAAAGCACAAATAAACGCCTCCAGAAACAGAGACGTTAACTCCAATAATAATAATAATAATTTGAGTACCAAATGATCCAAGAAAACAAGCGGTTAAAAACGAGAAGCAAATGTGGCTACTGGTTAACGACCTTGAAGGTGTTCTCGTTATAGTTGCCGGGGGAGTACTGCAGCGCATTGCTGCCGCCGTCGCTGAAGGCCCATGTCCTGGCTATGGAGAGGCCATGGCCGGCGGCCTGGCTGAGCACGGAGGTGACCTTGCCCCTCTGCGCAGGGTCGGTGGCCATGGTCATGAGCCAGTAGGCGTTGAACCCGTTGGCGTAGTACGGGTTACCGTTGATCACGAAGTGAGTGCCCTGCGCCCTCACGAACCCGTCTGCCCCGGCCTCTGCTTCTTGGCTTCCATGAACACACAGGAGCACCAGCAGAGCAAGAGCTCCAAGAAGCCTCATTTCTTCTCTAGCTGTCTGTGCAGTGCTAGCTCCCTCCCCTCTCTCGGATGGCAATGGTGGTGAGGTGAGGAGGAATGCGAGGAGGAGAGGCTCAGTGGGGATTAAATAGATCACAACTCGCAGGGCTCCATTGGCAATGCAAAGAGCAGCAGTTATTTATACGGGTCTGTATGTTTAGCTTTGGAGGGTAAGGCCTTCTCGTTGAATGGGGCTTCCCTATCCTTCTCTCCTTATTCCCTTAATCTAAACCACTCACATTTTATCCAATGGCTAATTTTTTTCACCATTTGCCCATCCATCATAAATAATAAAAAACACAAAAAAATAAAATTTATTTTTTATTATAATTTTTTACAGAAAAAAATAAAATTATAATTTCTGTAAAACAAATTATAATAAAAAATAATTTTTCCTGTATTTTTTATTATTTATGATGGATGGGAAAATGGTGAAAATATAAAAAAAACTAGCCATTGGATAAGATTTGAGTGGTTTAGATTGAGGGAATAGTGAGGGGAATAGGGAGAGTAGGATAGGGAAGCCCCATTCCTTCTCGTTAGGGTGGGTATTTTTTATACCGAAATACAAAACCGAATCAAAAAAAATCAAAAATTACGATTTATTTGATGTATGGTATTTGATGCGGTTTATATTTTCATGATATTCGGTTTTCAGTTTTCGGTGCGGTTTTTAATTCATAAAAACCGAATTAACCGGAACACCAAAATATTATTTTCCCTTATATGAATTTGTAATAACTAAAGGCTATTCTCATTTAATTTTGTATGTATTTTCCAACATCTCAAAAGGAAGAATATTAATAGCTTCTAGATATATCATTTGCTCGAAAATAAATCCAGTATGATAACACTAGACTAAAGAATGTTATTATACATTAAAGCATTGTGCATATTTTGGTTAACCGAAAATCAAATTAACCGAACCAAAATAATTCAGTTAATTAGATTTGGTTTTTTTATTTCAGTTTAGTTAATTCGCTTGTCAACTTTCAAAAACCAAAATATTTTTTTAATCGAATAAAACTGAACCACATAAACCGAATAAACCGAATGCCCACCCTACTTCTCATGATCTCATCCCAAATGTAAAGTACTAGCCACATAGGCGTGGCGCAACGCCACGCCAGCCACCGTGTGGACCGAAGTAAAAGAGGAAAAAATTCGCAGAAAAAAGAAAGCAAAGGGGTTTTTTTCGCAAAAAATCGTGGGCCTTTTCGCAATAAAAGGAGACCAGAGGGGTTTTTTCGTTAAAAACCGAGGGCCATTTCAGAAGAAGTAAGGGCCTGTTCGTAATTACGGGAAACCTCGGGTCGCTACCCAGCAAAAAAATATGCAGGGGCTTATTCAAAAAAATGTAGGGACCTTTTTGCGATAACGGAGGACCTTTACGTAATTTTCAGAAAACTCAGGGAAAGTGCCTCGGCCGGCCGTACGCAGATTCCTCCGCCACGCGCCGGCCGGCCGAGCGTTGGGGGCGACGTGGACCACGCGAGGAGGCCGAAATCCCACCGGCTTTGTATCGGTTACGATGTGAGGTGGAAACTCCTTATTTTTAAGTTAGATCATTTACTCTTCTATAAACAATGTGAGGCTATTTTAACAATATCATTATTTACATTTTGTCGTGCCTCAGCCATTCACTGCCTTTTTACCGTACACTAATGGTTTCTTAGAGTCACGGTCTATCGGACGTTCATACATTAGTGATCATTGGGTTAGAGATATTATAATCCAGCTTTAATATCAATTGTTAGATTATAAAGATATTCTTATCTTTAAAAATTAGTTTGTGGGATAATGAACTCTTCTATTTTTAAATTAGGTATATTGTACTTTTATAATCAACATGGAACTGTTTTAACGTGCTCACCTATCTGTGGGTCATTGGTGTTATTCCCTTGGTGCACATAGCTGCACCTGGTGGTTAGGATTAGTTTAGTGGGTGGAGAAGGAGAGGGGAACATTAACTTCGTCGGTGCCGGCGTGCGGCGCATATCAGGCAATTAATTTGAGGACACCTCACATGGGAAGGAAGAACATGTCGGTACGGTTGCATCGGTAGGGTTTACCGAATCTATCTCGACCCCCATCAGCCACTAAATGGAGGGTTTTGCGATTTGTATACTGTAGTTTTAGTTCAATGTAATACATGATCTTCGGCCCTTGTTGTGCATAGATTGGTCCATGATCTACTATTTCTGCTCATTTGGTAGCTTCATGCGTTTCTCTTTGTTTTGATTGCTTTCTAGACGAGCATCTATGATGTCTAGCAGTTTTACCCTAGTGGTGTTCAAATGGATCATATTTATCGGGTCGGTCTATAGTCTATTACTGTAGGCACGACCCACGCACAACATGGCACGATAAGGCGGGTCATGCTTCGACTACCAACTTGGCCTAGCTTGACGGCACGGCATAGTACGGCCTATTCGGCACGTTTAGCCCGTAAACACCCGTAGCCTGGTAGGTACGACCTATTTGGCATGAAAAAGTGACCGTTATGCATGTTTAGCCTGGGCTTGGCATGGTTGGTCCGTTTAGCACAAGTAATGATTGCTTTTTTTTTGAAATTTATAGCAATTTTGTGGCCGTTTATGAGTTTAAAAGTACAAAAAATTCAAAAAATCTCAAATTTTTCTATAAGTAGACAACATACCCCTCATTCAACCACACCCTCACCAGCAATCTCTTCTCCAATTCTCCTGTGAAAATTTTGATACACTTTGTGATAATTTGACAAAATCCGAAATAATTTTGCCAAAAATTTGAAATCGGGCTTACAGTCAAGAAAAGAGGTAACAATACTAATTTTTATGTGCTTATGTTGTTCTTATTTTTCTTTATTGTGATATAAAATAGATAATAGTGTAATTTTCTATTTGCATTTTGCTGTTTTTCACATTTCTCTATTGAAAATTTTGACAATTTTCTTGTGAGTGAATACGGGATTAATACGGCAGAACTTTTATCTTTCGGGAATGAAACGTCTCCGCCTCTAGCTCAAATGGCAGATCAGACTCTGGCTATACCATCGTCGGACTCTACCAGTACCTTTGCATTAACAAGCATCGAAGCAAAGAGGTGCAAGCCCAACATGTCAGACGTGTGGGCTGATTTTGACAAGATAATGAAGCGAAACGCATCCGGAGATAACGTAAGAGTTTCTGTTTGCAAAATATGTCATCATAAATTATCTGAAAAGCCTTCAGGTAGAACCGGGCACTTGTACAAACATGCCCAAAGATGTAAAGAAAAGCAATGCATAATCATAAGGTAAACACAATTGTAGTACAACCTTGACGATATGGTACGTAACTAGGATTATAATTCTGATGGAGCTTGGGAATCTTTAGGCCGTTTAATTGCCTCACAAGATCTTCTTTTAAACTTTGGTGCATAAGATGCATTTGAAAAGTACATTAAAACTGCTCATAATCCTATATTTAATCATGTTTCTAGATAAACAACAACTAGAGATTTAGTTAAATACTACAATAATGGTTGTAATAAAATTAAAAAACTCTTTGGAACCTATATATTTTTGGTGGCTTTGACCTCAGACATACGAAGTGATCGGTTTAGAGAGGATTATCTTAATATAGTCGCTCATTATATAAATGATGACTATGTATTGAAAAAGAGAATCATATGCTTCAAACTAATTGACGTAGCACATATGGGTGAGAATATAACAGAATGTATTATCAAAGTTGTAAAATACTCTAGTCTTACAAATAAAATTTTTGCAATTACCCTGTACAATGCTACAGCAAATTTCAGGGCAATGGATATTCTCACTTCCTTATTTAGTATATACATTGAATCCTTCTTGCTACATTAGTGATGCACCTACTATATTATTAATCTTATAGTTAAATGTGGTTTAAAGAGGTTAAATCCGTATCTTCAAGCTTTTGACGATGCAATTTCTTTTATAAATAATTCTAACCAACAAATTGCAGTATATAAGACCTACTGCATTGCGATGGGTTTACTCTACAAAAGTTCGTTGTGGACATACTGGTAAGGTGGAATAAACATATCTCATGCTATAAAATCTTTTACCCTATAAGTCTATATTTTCTGTTTTTATCCACACATGCTATCATTGCCATATCAGCAACACACTACTGACTGAACAATACTGATATGTTGCTGATAAGTTACTAGTATTTCTGGAACTCTTTTACAAATCCACTGTTGCTTTATCCAGAGTGTACTATCCAATATATCCTGTAATTGTGCATTATATTCTTGCGGTTACTGATCACTTGAAAGCTAATGAAATGACCTATTGTTATGAGAGGCTGTGTGCGCTATGAAAACTAACTATTTAAAATATTAGAACGAGATTCCATACTTATATGCATTTGCATTTATTCTAAATCCAAGAGCTAAAATTGTAGGATTCAATAATGTTCTTTCAATTATGGATGAGGCTATACAGATAGATTATTCTAACTATTTTATAGTTATTCATTCACAATTGTCTGAAGTTTATCAAAAGTATAAACATAAGTTTCAGAGAATTCGCTTGCAATGACCTCCACTAGCACTCACCATAAGTAAGAAGATAAATATGTGGGGTAAAATCTTTGGTGCACCAGGATGCTCCAAAAGATCAAGCTCTACGTTGTCAAGTGCTGCAACAATCCATATCAGGGCATGCGGGGAACTACCAGTCTTTCTAGACAGCAATCCTGTGCCTCACCATATAGAGAACTTCTATATTTTGGACTGGTGGTGCGAGCACAAACTAATATAGCTGGTGCTATATAGTTTAGTATGAGATGTGTTAACCGTTTCTGTCTCAATGATTTCTTCCGAATCTACTTTCGGTTTTTTTGGAAGAATATTGGAGGAGAGAAGAATAAGACTCACGAGTGCAATGGTGGAAGTACTTCTCACAGTGAAAGACTACGAACGAGCTGATGCGCGAACTCAACATTGTGTGGTGGACATGAAGTTGGAACACGTGTTCAACAATCCCTATCTACATGGCGCCGAAGCTAGTCAAGACACCGACGATTCTTAGAGCATTCAATTGTACTTTTTTATGATTTTTTTACCTATAGTACTGAGCTACAGGCTGTAGTCTTATTTCTTTGCCAAGAATTTCTCAAGTTGAATTTTTACTTAGTAAAGTTTTCAACGAGACAACTATTTTAACATTAATAAAGCTCATTATTATATTTCTACAATTTATTATGTATTTTTCTAAAATTTATTGTAGCCTTTTCTACAATAATTCATTGTGCCCTTTTCAAATTCTACACATTTTTGAACTATTACTTTTGTTCAAAATTTTCGGACCAAACCGGGCCGAATGGGCTAGCTAGGCTTGCTAGTCTGTTGGGCTAAATGAGCACGTGTTGGCCTAGCCTGGCATGAACCCCTTTGGGCCGCCATCTCTGCCTATAGGTTGCCATGGCCCGTTCAAGATGACGGGCTAAATGGGTCGTGCCTAACGGGTCTGTACCGAATCAGGTCTGTGCCGCTCATTTGGGCAGAACTGTTACGACCCTGTGTACACAATTTTTAGGAACACGTATGTGCACTTCATTCTATTTTAGGCGTGAATTAACTTTCATTTTACACTGAAATTCATGTTCTAACAATGCATCAGTTTTGTTTTAAAAAAAATGCATCATTTGCTAAAATCAAAATCCTCAGCATATTGTTTGGACAAAATATCTGCATCCTCAGTTGCCAAAGTACATATTTTCGTTGTACTAAATGTACAGTCCGAAACTACCAAAAAAAATTGTTAAAACCTCCTTATTTTCACGTGTTGAAAACCGATGTATTTTCATCTTATGAAATCTATAAATATTCTCTTTACACTGAATCTCATGTGTTGATTTCTATTCAGATCGAGCAAGTTTAATAAGGATGACTGTGCTAGCTATAAGAGCAAGTTTAATAAGGCTGACTGTGCTAGCTATAAGAGAATCCATGTCAGCATAGTCCTATGTGGAGGGGAGAGAAAAGGAGAGAGAGAGCCAAGCCGACTCCCATGCAAGAGTCAGGCTATAGCACAGGAAAAGAGGCATTATCCATGCATGTACTCATAGAACTAATTGATATACCCATGCATGTATTAAATTATCAATACCCATGTATGTATTAAATGATTGAGAGCTCTTGTGGAGACAACTTATAGCCAGCTTATTGTATGAGTTGACTGCATCATTATCTTTTGATGACATGGAAATGTATTAGAGGTAACAGCTATCTGTACTATTAAACTTGCTCTAAGGGAATCCATGTCAGCATAGTCCTATGTGGAGGAGAGAGAAAATGAGAGAGAGAGCTAAGCCGACTCTCATGCAAGAGTCAGGCTATAGCACACGAAAAGATGCATTATCCATGCATGTATCCATAGAACTAATTGATATACCCATGCATGTATTAAATTATCAATACCCATGTATATATTAAATGATTGAGAGCTGTTGTGGAGACAACTTATAGCCAGCTTATTGTATGAGTTGACTGCATCATTATCTTTTGATGACATGAAAATGTATTGGAGGTACCAGCTATCTGTACTATTAAACTTGCTCTCAGGCAATTTTGGTTGGCACAGCTTACCATTAATTCGAGAATGAAAAAGAAGTCTTTTCTTATGACAGTATGAATGTCTGATTGACGTCTATCTGCTCTCCCAAAGACTACAGTTGCACATCACAAGCAGGGGCGGAGCCACATCTCGAATAAGGTAGGCTTCAGATTAAGGTGTGAAAAAAATATCTAGTGTACAGCTCGGGTAAATTTAGCCTAGTCTGGTTAATATTTTTATGGTCTAACCTAGATTATCTAGATTATTTCATCACTAAATCTGAGATGTAACTAAATTCTAGCTCTGTGTCACTGATCAATGACGACACTAACTGCAAAAATTCAGCGATGGATTGGCTACTCTCCATTGGGCTAGGCTTAGACCTACGGCTGATCCACGTTAGTACCTACTCCTTCTGCCGGTTTGACAATGCCAACTCGCATTTGTTTAGTTCGTCTGACTCTCGAGTCTTCTAGTAACGTTATTCACGGAGTAAAGAAAGAACAGCTGCAACTGGTCCCTCCCATCCCATGTGATCGATCTCCACCAATGATCTCCACATAATACATTCCATCAAAATGCATGCATGAAAGTTTGTTGGTTTCCTTGCCTCTCAGGGAAGCATGGGAATGTGGGATGCCTTTGTCTAATCAGTAAGTGCCGATGCTAAGGGTTTTTTTTTAATATTTATAGTTTATAGTTTAAATATTTAAATTCTGGTTGTTCGCGAAAGACAGTACGTAGAGGGAAATAGTCGTATATAATTTTGATCGGTATAGCTGGACCAGTACGCCTTTTACTATAAACCCTATTTAAAAACTAGTTATTGTAGATAGTATAAATATAAGTCAACTTTAAAGCACAAATAACCTGCCTATATCGTTCTTAGATGTTGCTTTCACCCCCTTTTTCTTTCTTTAATTATAAAGGCGTCGTGGAGCCGGCCTGTTACTACGAAGTGCCATTACTAGCTAGCTCGTAGTGCAGCAGAGGTACGTTACGTGCATCACAGCATCATACCCATGTACGTACGTACGTGTTGCAAAAATTGCCAGCACACCCTACACTGGAATCCATCCAAATATGTGTACCGGGGAGGGTATTCATTGCCGCGCAACGCATGTGGAGGCACATGGGACACGGGCAGTACACCGGTGGATCGACCTCGCAGCGCATGCTCGTGGCGACGGATCAATCGGACGTGCTATTCTTGGTTGCGCGCCCCGCTCCAAGGTGCTGTTTGCTTATGAATTTTGATTTTCAGAAATATAAACGGAGCGGTTTTTTTAAGGTGTTTTTTTAATAAATTGTTTATAGAAATTATTATTACAAATGTTTTAAATAGAGTGACTTTCCAATATAAGTAACTCTTACTTCTTTAATATCTCTTACAATCAACTAAAATTCATGACTAAAAATTAAAAGACACGGCCCTTCACAATGATCTAAATAAGTAGTGCTTGGCATGTACGCTGGCGGCGGCATGGAACGCGCGAGCACCCACTTTGTACTGTAGGCCGGTACGCGAGTACAACGACATTGTTTTAATTTCTTTATTTTCGACGATGCCATGGCGGATCGAAATCAGAACACCGAGTTTCTTTATTATACCAAACGCCTCACACGCGCCTTGCGTAGCGGTAACTTCGCTGAAGCAGATAAGATCCGTCGCAGGCGTCAGGCATTGCATGCTCCACGTACGTCACCCTCGACCGGCCGATCCCAACCACGCTCGCTCGTAAATTATATATATCATGCTGCCCAGGACGTAATCCATTGTTATTTAGACAGGATGTTAGTTAACTAGTATACGTTGCTTTCGCCGTCTTACCCGTAGAGGGGGGGGGGGGGGGGGGGGGGGTAGATCTCCCTGATAGGGGAGATTTCGCTACGTTGCGTCGTGGATAGGAAGTTAAGATGGTAGTTATATCCGCTGTAACTAGTTTATGGGTTAAATTTCTGATTGAAATTGTATTGTAATGTCTGTTAGACTTTCTAAAAAAGTGAAAAAAATCATTATATCATTACGAACAATACAAAGAAATAAGAGGAAAAAATAAAGACAAAAACTAAATTAAATTAAAATTAGAAAGCTAATGAATTTTAAATAACTTCTGGTTTAAGGTGCCGCTCGGTTAGGCTGAAATAAGCTGGCTTATGACTGAATTGCACGGTAGCTGACTGAAATTACACTGTAGCTGATGGTAGCTTATTTGGCGTAACTAAATTTAAAAAATTTAAAAATAAAAAATAGGCTAGCCCATCATGGATAACACAAACGAATACGAAAAAAGAACTGGCAAAAAAACTCAGAAAAGCTAAAAAGTTATAAAAGATAAAATTTAGGAATAATAAAAAATAAGTCTGAAGCTCAAATCGAAATGAGTATAGCATAAATAAGTCGAAAATCAAAATAAATTATAAACTAAAGTTTTTTTGAAGTGAGGCCTTAACCCGTAGAGGGGGAGATAGAGCTCCCCGATAGGACAGATTTCGCTACGTTGCGTGGATGGGAAGTTAAGATGGTAGTTATGCCTGTTCGAGGCAGGGTACGATGGGCCCCACCGCTCGCCCACATGGCCCGTCCGTTCGTTTCCATGTGGTGGGGCCCCAAGGAGCTACGAAAGGTCCCCGCCGCGTGGCGTGGCGTGGCCGTGTCCTGCGTCCGCGGTGCCCCTCTGATCTTCTGCGGCGTACATGCTCCGCCCGTCCGGCGCCGCGCCGCGCCGACCAGTGGGCCGTGCGGTCCCTCCACCGACGCCTTCTTTTCACCTGCTCCGCTGTTCCATCCACCGCTCGAGTCCTGTCGGAGTTCCAGTGATTCCGTCCCATCTTGTCGCACGTGTCATGTCAGTTGCTCTTTCCGTGTTCTAGTGGACCGGCACTGTTCTCTCGTCGGCACCGGCAGATGTGGATGATCGGGGCCGTCGACTCCCGGGACAGCACATTGCATGCATCGTGTGATACGCAATTTTGAGTGGTCGTATAATAACGCACAGACAACTTCGAATTTTTTGTACGGATAATCCATTTTTTATTCGAAATTACATAAATATACCCGCGGGAAATTTTTTTGCAAAAATAGGCTCCAGTCGCCTAATGGTTGGGCGATTGGAGACTTTCGCCCAACCAGACCGCGACACAATTTATCTCGCTGCACGGTAGAGCGACTACATTAAGTCGCTCTACCGTTCGGCGACTTAACGGTAGTCGCTATCCCGTTAAGCGACTAGCATGCAGTCGCCATCCCGTTAGGCGACTGCATGTAGCCCCCGTGATTGTTTTAAATTTTGTGAATTTTGTAACGTTGAACCGGTAAAAAATACGGTGAAGTTGTAATAAAAGTTTATGTTCATTGTATATTGTAGGTATGTAAAAAGTTTTTAATTTTTTTTTATGAAAGATTGAGTAGAAAACGATCGATACATACACTGTTAAGTGAGATAGTTTATATGTGGGGAGAGAGATGATAGACTATGTAAATTTAAATAAACTTCATAATATAACCGAGAGTAACATGCCGCATGTTTTTTCATTACATGCATAACATATATAGCATCTGCAACACGCCTCACTGGTCACCCTGGTGTGCCCCGTCACCGCGCCCGCGTCCTCCCATACGGCCTCGCTTGGCCCTCCTCCGGTGCAACGGGTTAGGACGATCCGAAAAAGTAAAACGAGGAGGAGGGTGTCTATCCCGCCCCCGCGCTGGTGGAGTCAGCTGCACCTCTGGCTGTGTGCTCTCTGGTGCACCGGGGAGGACACTGCCAGAGATAACCTCCGGTGCTACGTCGGAGAAGTGTCCAGGCCACTCCGGTGTAGACGCGAAAAACTGGTCCACTTCGTCCGGGCCTGGGGAGACGCCGTGCTGCTGGTAAGTACCTGCAATATTAATAACGTTAGTTCGTTGCATGTCGTCTTCGGATAAACACGATATAAGAACCTCTGCGTACCCGTAGCTGGCGCCATCGAGGTGGGAAAGACAGGGGTGTGCGTAGGAGGCGTGAAGTGAACCGGTGTAGGAGGCCTTGCCCAGGCTGAACCCCCTGGCTGCTCCGGGTTCCCAGGCCACGCGAGGTGTGCGTGTCCGGACCACTCCCAGCTGAGGCGGGTCGTCCGTGCTCCCCGGTGGCGGGACTAGACGGGAAGCGCGATGAGAGCGGTCCACGTGCTCGTCCAACAGCGCGAACCGCCACTCCGAGTCACGTCCAGCACGAGCCATACCTGGAAAATTTGTACAATAATTTCAACATTCAATGTTCTACATATAAATTTCAACCCTACATTTTCTATATCTAAATTTGTACAATAATTTCAACATTACATTTTCTACATGTAAATTTCAACACTAAATTTTCTACATCTAAATTTGTACAATAATTGCAAAATTAAATTTTGTACATGTACATTTAAATACTATTTTTTGTACAATAATGCATTATAAATGGTATACAAAATTTAGTTTACACATTTTGTAAACTAAATTTCTAAACTATATTTACTAAACAAAATTTGAAAATTAAATTTGTAAACTAAATTTCTAAACTACATTTTCTAAACTATATTTCTAAACTAATTTTCTACACTACATTTTCTAAACTAATTTTCTAAACTATATTTCTAAACTAATTTTCTATACTACATTTTGTAAACTAATTTTCTAGACTATATTTCTAAACTAATTTTCTAGACTACATTTTCTAAACTAATTTTCTAAACTATATTTCTAAACTAATTTTCTATACTACATTTTGTAAACTAATTTTCTAGACTATATTTTCTAAACTAATTTTCTAGACTATATTTTCTAAACTAATTTTCTAGACTATATTTTCTAAACTATTTTTTCTACACTAACAAAAAATATAACACAAAAACTTACCTGAAAAACGCGCACTCCTTCTCCTCCCCCTTCTCTTCTCCTCTCCCTCTCCCTCTTTCCCCTCTCTTCTCTGCGCTGGCCGAACGGAAGAACAGTCCGGCGCTGCGTCGTCGCCTTATATCCACCTTCAGTCGCCCAACCGTTGGGCGACTGAATCACAGTCGCCGAACGGTTCGGCGACTACATTGAAGGCGCCCAACGGTTGGGCGATTGCAATTAATCGCCCAACCGTTCGTAGACTCTCCAGCTGTCGCGGTCTGGTTGGGCGAAAGTCTCCAGTCGCCCAACCATTAGGCGACTGGAGCCTATTTTTGCAAAAAATTTTCCCGCGGGTATATTTATGTAATTTCGAATAAAAAATAGATTATCTGTACAAAAAATTCGACAACTTCCCTATATCAGCCCATTGACACTTCGCCAGTTTAGTTTTTTTAAAATGGTAACAGATTATAGAAATATCGACGCAAATGACGTATATAGTTTTAAGTTTGAGAAGTTATTTAAGTAATTCGTTTAAAAAGTCGTCCGATTCATTTTGATTTTGAATAAGCAAAAAGTTAAAGCGCCAAGAACCGTGTTTAATTGAGTTGTCAAGATCATCCGTATGTCACGTCATTTTTATAGATTCTTTAGCTTGAACTTAGGGGATGTTTAGTGGGTTATTTTTCGCTACGACTAATGGTTTTTGGTCATAATGCAATCGTTTGTACGAACGAATCAAATGACGATAAGCTATTTTACAAATATTGTCTTGATAAACTATTTTAAAAATACAGCGAAGAAGCAAGTTTGTTTGTTTATAGAAAAAACTATAAATCATGTGCCGAAAAGAACAGGTCCGTCCTCTTATAAAAAACAGCTCTGGAGATGTTGCTAGCCCCGACCCATTTCAACCTCCTGCGAGGAGGTCCATCAGACCAGCAAGGCGGCCCATCGGATCGTAGGTGTCAGCCAGGCGGCCCGGAAAGGTCGACGCCACCCACCGCTGTTGGTCCCAGAGCTCCAGTGGTTGCACGGCGGGCGTCCACGGTGGCCAACGCCTCCCACCTGTCAAGGTTCTATCCGGCGTCACGGTAGCCTCATCTTCATCTACACATCCTCTCCGGCGATGCTAAGGTGTCAAGAAGAATCTAAGGGCTACAGTGTAGCTTTATTTTTGACAGAGTTCTTTTTGTAAAATGGTGGAAGATGTGCTCAATGTTGTACCTACAAGAATATATCCAGAAATAAAAAGTGTATTTGTGGCAGCATGCTAGAACAGATCTGTACGATATTGGTGGTGATCGGTTCGGCTGAAAAGCTCGTGGCTTATGGCTGAAAATACTGTAGCTGGCTGAAAAAAGCACTGTAGCTGACAGATGCTTAATTAGCATAATTAAATTTAAAAAAATTTAAAAATAAAAAAAATATGTTAGCCCATTACGTATAATACAAACAAATACGGAAAAAAAGAACCGTCAAAAAAGTTTAATAAAAAGCCAAAAGTTCAGAAAAAGACGAAACTTATGAATAGTGAAAAATAAGCCAGAAGCCAGAAGCCGAAGCCGAGTTGATCAGGACCATTGCATGCTAACATGCTTTAGAAACAGAACCTTACTCTAGGGTAATACACAACACCAGCCAGCACTGTATATGTTTGCTTCTTTTTTTTGAACGTACTAGCACTATGTTTACTTGAAGCGTTGGGCCGTAGAACTACACTAGTCACGTAATAGAAGAGACGAAAATTCGTGAGGAGTTTTTTTTAAAAAATCGAGGAGACATGCGTGTTTTCGGAAAAGACAGAGGTCTTTTTCGTAAAAAAAATCGAGGGGCTGTACGTAATTAAACGAGGACCTGTACGTAATTTAGAAAACCGCGGGGCGCTATCCTGCGAAGGATACGGAATTTCGGTGAAGTGAAGGGGTGTTTTTCAAAAAACAAAACTGGCAGGGACCTTTTCACAAGGGAAAAGGAACTTTACGTAATTTTTGGAAAATACAGGGAAATCGCTCCCCTGACCGTACGCGTTTTCCCCCGCCACGCGCCGGCCGAGGGAGCGCTGGGGGGTGACGTGGGGCGCGTCCCCTCGCGCGGAGTCCCCCGGGTTTAATCCCGTGAGGGTATCGTCACAACACATATCAAACCTCCTAGGATGTCCACATCCAACAACCATTCCGTACGCATTATGTTAGTTGCTGAAAAGCCCAAAAATTCAAATAAATTTTTCCTGGATTTTTCCTGAATTTTTGAGTGATTTTTAGCAACTTTCCCTTTTTGGAAAGTCTCCCCGAAAACCGCCTTCCTTTTTCGGCATTTTCGCTTTTCCCTTTTCTTCGGTGCCTTTTCCTTTTCTCTGTTTCCTCTCCCCGCTGGCGCCCCTCCCTCCCCGCTTTCTCCCTCGCGCACGCGCACGCGCTGCGCGCTGTGTGCTGCGCCCGCGCCCCTGGTTTTCCCCACCTGCCAGTCGCTGTCTCCCTCCTCTGCGCGAGAGCGTGCTTCGCCCGTGCGTTCGACCACCTGCTCCCACTCCGCCATTCATCGCCATTATTCCTGCGCAGAGCTTCGTCACCCCTCCTTCACTCCGAGGCGATGCCCCAGCAGCTCCCCCGTCCTTCCCTTGACCTCCGGTGCCATGCCCAACCCCCTCTCCCTCATTTTCATCCCCCCGCCGAGACTTAAAGCTGCCTCTCTGCCCCCTCGCACTCCCGTGCTTCCCAAGCCTCCCCACCGCTCTAGATCGCTCCCTGCCACTCCCAAGCACCTCCAGGAGCCACCGATCGAAGCCCCATCACCTTCATCGCCGTCACCGCTCTCCCCTGCGCCGGCGACCCCCGTGAGCGACTTCCCTCCCCTATTTCCCCATTTCTCGATTGTTGTGGCTTAGAGCATCTCTGCTGATTGCTGATTCTTTTGGTGAACTGCTCTGGCCAGGTATTCGCCTGAGGAGCTCCGGCGCCGCCGCTCATCCTCGGCCGAAGCACCCTCTCTGAGGACAGCTCACCTGGACGCTCCCCAGCTAAAACTGGCGCTACCATTGTGATCCCCGAGCCTTGAAGACCGTGAAAACCCCTTCCTTCTTACCGGAGAGCCGCTGGTGAGCATCTGCGCCGCTGTGACCCTAATTTTCCCCTTTTGCCGCCAGCAGCCACCAGTGACCCTCTCTTCTCCCCGATCCCCAAAATGGAACCCCCACACCGAGAACCACCTCCCCGCACCCTCCTTTGTCGTCGGGAACCCTTGCCGTCGCCGGTGAGCAGAAGCGCTTGTGCCTCTATCTCCCGACCGACCGAGTGGCGGGAGGTTGAAGACAACCCCTAGCGACGTGGTCGCATCTCCACCTTCCATCTCTCCATTGCCATATAATATCGACCGTTGGATGGCGCCTCTCGTCCACCATTCGATCTTCTTCCCCGTAGCTTATCCCGTTCGCCCGCTCCTCCGCATCTCCGCCGTCCACTCAAGCCGCGCGTTGGCCATCCAGGCCGCGTGAGCGTGCGTGGGCCAAGCCTCTCGGCCTGCTCCGCCCCGTCGAGCACGCCGCGCGCGTGGGCCGTTTCCTCTCCTGTGCCGCGCTGTAGCGCCGGGCCGGCCCAACATTGTGCTAAATGATTTTTCCAGAGATTTAATGATTTCCAAAAATCCAGAAAATCCAAATAAATCCTAGAAAATCACAAAAAATCCCAAAAAATTTCAAATTTCACCACTTTGGTCATTTTGATACGCTGAACCCATTTTTGACCTCCATTTCCTCAAATTCACCCCAGAAAAAAAAATCTAAAACCCCTCATTTGAATATTTATGCATTTTACTCCCTTTTCATAGATTATTTTTCTTCGCTTGATTAGGCTCAAGCCGGACTTATGTTATTTTTGTCCAGATTCACGGCAAGTCGCAAAACCTTGATCTTGTTGTATCCCATGTTGTCTAATTATGTTATTATGCTACTTGCATTATTGTTAATTGTAAAATGTTAGTTTGCGTAAAATAAAATGTTTAGAATGACATGCTAATGTAGATAAAAGCCGACCACCGACAATTGTCATGTTAAACTTGTAGCCCCGCCCTTGTAGCCCTAGAATTACCATACAAGATATAACTATCTGTAGGTTATTTATATCTCATGCAAAGTCTTTACACTACTAAGGGTGTGGCCGTGGGCCGGTAGATTTCAAAACTCGGAGTTAGGGTAGGGTGGTATACTGGTATGGGACACCGTACCCTAGGGTGGCAGTGCAAGCGTGCACGGTTTAAGGTAAGAGTGTTGTGGGAAACCGCGAGACGGTCTTCGCCCACCGCTTTACCCTAGGGTAGAGGTTGCGAAACTCGTGAAAATGTAAGGACTAGACCCTTACGCCGAGCAAATGACATAACCGGCCGCTCAACCATAGGTGTTGACTTGTCAACCCTGGTTTAGTACCTGCTCAACTTAAGTGAAACCCTTCATTGGGAGTCGGTGTGGATCGTAGATTTGGACTAAGACAACGGTAGGTCCCCACAACTCAGGCTCGGCGTTCTGTGGCGGCCAACGGATACCCGAGGGTGTGCGGATTCTGAACCTATCGGGTGGAGTGTATACCAAGGGTTGAGCAGCGAAAAGACCCGGTTTCTTAACTCAGTCACGAGGGTTAAGGTTGCGTGTGGGTAAAATTGGGCAACTCTGCAGAGTCAATCAAATGGTATTCGAATACGCCGTGCTCCCGGTTAATGGAGCTGTGTCACTTGGGTGATTCCAACTGCAAAGCATAAGTAGTTTTTGCAAAGGTTTTAACTGGACTAGTTGATTAATTAACTTTTCATGAAAACTCCTTAATCTTAAGGAGTAGTTGTCAGTTTTTGGATTTCTAAAAATGTTTACAAATAAAACTGCATCCACTCAAGGTTAATAAACCAAGTATGCTCCCTTCCTTTGTTGATCCGTGCAAGTAGCTAAGTTAGGGTTTTTCCGTTGTGGCTTGTTGAGCTGGTTAACTCACGGCTTGCTAAAGCCTTCAGAGGATCAAGACGCTGGTAAAGGTCTCCCCGTTGAGGAAGCCCCAGAGGAGCCTTTCTTCGACGAGGACCCGTGGTTTTAGGTCTCCGCCGCGCTCGAGATTTCCTTGGAGTTTTTGTAATGTAATATACTTTGGGCTTGCACGCCCCGCTGCAGGAAAAACTGGGTTGTTAACCCTTATGTGAAATATAAGTTGGTCTTTTGTTGTAAGCATGCGATGGTATACTCTTGCGCGACACTCCATAACTGTTCAAGCGTGAATAGTTGTGGAATGCCGTGTCCCAAGCGCCCCTAGAAACGGGGGCGTTACAGTTGCCATGCACGCACATGCGCGGGCTTCCCTTGAAATTTCTGGTGCAATCAAAGACGCATCTCCTTTTGCATTACCAAACTCAACAACCGATTCACGTACTCAAAAATTTGCCATGCCATTTGCTGGTCTCCTTGAGCTAATTTGAGTATTTTTTTGAACTATGATTTATGACTTATGATTTAAAATTTTAAATTTTGGCTGTTTGTGAGAGTAAGTATGAAGAAAAATACCTGTGTGCGATTTTGGCCGATATAGATGAAGTCACGGTAGTGTTTACTATAATCAACTTGTAGACCCCGCTTTAAAAAGACACTGTTTAAAAACCTGTTACTGTAAAAAGCCAAGCCACAAGCCCAAAAGAAAAGAGCCATGTCAAAGCAAAGGTGCATGGTGAATCATCAGCCCGGTGCTATATCACCCTATAAGTTTTTGAATCACTAAAATCACTTTACATTTTTCCACCGCTAACATGTTAACACAAATGACTGACAACTGTAATAGATAACCACCACAAGAAGCAGATCAGAAGATAAAGAAATAAGGAGCTCAGGAGCACGACAATGTGGTAGATCACCCCAGACTATTGTACAGTAGCTCCCAAGCCATCTTAATATGATAACCATACCCCATAGGTCAATGAAGCATAATGCCATGGTTGTTGTCACAACAAATTCATTCTTACAGTAGAACATAGAGTATCAATCAAGTCAAGAATACACATACATATAATTCCAAGTGGTAAACAAGTGTTGGATAAAAGTTGTGCAATCTAGTCATACCAAGGCATTTAAGATATTGGATTGATCTACAACAGCGAAGGAGCCAGTGTAGAGTGGCGTTGGGCCAATAAAGACGACAGCGCCAGTTGGAGTTCCACAACGCTGGAATCGGAGGAGGAGTCAGCGTAGGCCTTCAGTAGGGAAAGGTAGAGAAATTAGAGGATGTCGAGGAAGTCATCGGCGTCGAAGAAGACCACCAAAACCGGTATATTCAGCGGCAGCACACCTTAGGGTTCATCGGCGTTGAGGTGGTAGATGGCGGCGGGGCTAGCCAAGGTCGGTAGTAGGTAGAGGGAGCCGAGGGGAGTTGGAGGAGACCATCAGCGGTGATGGAGGCCGCCAAGGGTGGCGGATCTGTGCGGCGACACCCATCGGCTCATAGGGAGAGAAATAAATAGAGAGTGGGCGGCTAAGAGAGGGAGTGGAGAGAATGAGGGATAGAGGGCCAGATGCAAAGGCAGTGGATCAAGCCAGAGGCGATGACAGTGGATCAGGTCAGTGAGGGTGACATTTAGGCAGCACCGGAGGCGAGCGGGGAGCGGATTGGGGCAATGGGGCGGACTGCGGGATTTGGGCGTGGGATTGGGGTGGATCGGGATGGGAGGAAGGAGTTATTAAGGGATGGGAAGGACCAACTTGCAAGGCTACATGTTGGATTAGATGAACGAAAGGTGCAGATATCTACATGACAGAACCAACTCGCAATGGTAGTCATTAGATTTAGTTTATCTGACCGTCAGGAGGGGAGGGTATTAACTCCTGGGTAACAAAAGGTTTAACTAAACTGGTGCTTTTTATATTAGTATATATATATATTCATTCTTACCCATTGTGGAGTATATAGCAACACAAATAGGGTAACATGTTTTGCCTGTCGGTGATAGGAAAATGGTTGATATGGTATTACAGAGTCCTTATACTATATCCATATATAGAGGGTCTCACCTACCATTGAACCTCTTTCAGAGCACCCTTTATTCTCGTATACAGCACAATCATGCAGGCCACTACTCCATTAGTGATTACTGCCTTTTTCTTGTCTACCATGTTTAATTCTTTTAATCCCTGTTTCCTATCTTTTATAGAAATTAACTTTAATGTATAGTGATAATGTTAAGGTAAACATAGTTTTGGTGAAATAACTAATTAAAATGAACAATGACATACTAGCATGAGTACTGATACTGGAGGTTTGCCTTAGTGTTGGTCTAGCTGGTCTCCTCCCCTTAGACTAGTTCTCCCCTACATTATTTAAAACCAATATAATCTATGACATTTAGTATTATTGTTAATATCCTTAATGAAGCAAAAATCCTTTGTTGAATAGTGTGTATTATTTTTGAACCACTTTCTTTCTTTGGATATTTATAAAATTTACTACTGTATTAGTATTATTTACAAGAAGTATCTTATTAAATTTTATTTGTCTTGCTATATTAAGCGCTATCCAAATTTGTAGTTTATTTATTAATCTGCTATTTTATTATTCCTTATGCCCTTGTTCTGGCCCAAATCCTAGCCATCCTACAATCTACTTCTCTGTCCTCCCCACCACACACACATACACACACACATGTGACCACCTTAGCTTCTCCCTCCTCCCTCCTCTTTCTCTCTCGACTCCACCATTGACCACAAACCTACTGGCTACAGCGTCGTCGATGGTGCCTCATTCCCCAGATCCACCGAGTTCCCTCGTTCCCCTTCTTCCCTCATCGTCGATTTAATCTGGCCTCGTGGTGGTGGTTCGGGGAGCTACTCCTCCGGATCTAGCTCCTAGATTGCAGTTGCTAGCGTCCTCTTCACTGGATCAGCCGCCGGTGCTCCTACCTCTAACTCTATCGGTGTTACCCCTTGCTCCTCCAGAACAGCCTTGCCTTAACTCTTTTTTGACATCGCCGGCCCTGGTACCGCAGGCCTCGACCCTGTCGTCTACAACTCCACCAACCATCGTGCCACCTCTCACCACTACAATGTTGTCCTCCTCTTCGATACTACTGGTTCTAGCACCTCTCCCTCTACTCCTTTCAAAACCCTCTTCTAAACTCCTAAGCATTTCTCTTTCGATTTGGATGCATTTTCAATTTGTTATTGGTTTATGTTCATTGGCTTGCCTAGGCTGTGTGGAATGAGGATGTTGGGGGGAAATACTTCATGCATGTGGGTGAGCAACGATGACAAGGCTCGAGGATCCTTGCATGCGTCAGGGAGCGTGCCAGGGATCTTTGGGAGTGCATGGATGGCCACCTTGGGGCTTATCCCTCAATGCTGTGAGTCGACAATGGCACACCATCGTAGTTCTAGCCGGTCGTAGGTCACTACTAAGAGCAATACAACAAATGGTAGGGAACTTGGGGCTACCTTTATCGATGTTGTAGGGCTCGATTTGGTGTTCTTGGTGGGTGATCCTACTCTCATGTGCTCGTGGTGTTCCTTTTTTTGGGGTTCTTGCTTGATGTAGCTTGGCAGCGATTTGGTATCGCCTCCCTTATTGTGGTCCCCTCCTCCTTTGTACAACCACCTCTGGTCTTGGTTCCTTATTCTTGGTTCTTAGCTGGTGCCTAAGCTCTGGCCAATGGCTCTCTCTCTCTCGGCCCTGGGTTTTGGGTAGCAGTGCAGGTGGCTATGGTGGTGGCATTGCAACTTCTATGGCTTTATGGTGGATTTGAGATCCGTCCCTCTCTCTCTCTATTGATGCTCTCACTAGTTCTCTATTGGCTCGTGAACTTGGTGGTGCAGTGCTTCCTTGTTGTGCTAGGGAAGCTTTGGGTAGTGGCTTTTGGTAGTGAGGCCTTTCCTCTCTCTCTCTCTCGATCGGCCTTATCTCCCTTCTTTTCTCTCTGGACACGCTAAGGCCGTGACCCATGGCCCTAGTTGTGGCTTTGATTGGAAGCCTTGACCATGGAAGGTTTTAACTGGACAAGTGGTGGAATGGTGAAAATGGTGGGTAAAATTGGAAACTACCCTTGGATGATGAAACCCACTAATGCGAGTGATGTCGACTGGCCCCAAATGGTCCAATATCTTGGTGAGTGATTGCCCTTGTGTAATTAATTTTATAATGGGTTCTGACAGCAATTCTCTTCATTTTACTTTTCTTCTCTTATTTGTTTACTTTGCTTTTGCCGGTTATTGTTTGGACTTGACGAGAATAGAATAACCCTCAAATTATTACATCATTATATTCCTTGAATATACCTTTTATCAGTTAGAGGTAAATATGGCAGGATGGTCGTAAGCTCTTCTATGAGCATATAGTTGTAAGTTCTTCTATGACTCCCCCCTTGGTTGTAAGTCCTTCTACGACCAAATAGTCGTAAGTCCTACTGCGACTACTCATCTAGTCGTAAATCCTTCTAAGACCATACAACCGTAAGTCTTACTAGGACCACTCTTTAGTCGCATGTGATAGAAGTCAATCTTTATAATGATATTTTATATCATGTCAATATTTAAAGTGGTATATCTTGAATTTTCCCACATGAAAGGGAAAAAAGGTCTGAGCCCAGGGGCCACTGGCCACGACTCCAGCCTCAAGCCCCTTTATGTGCATCTCTAACAATATCATCTCAGTTGTTTTTAGCTATATTAAATGAGTAAAATCTATGTCGAGGAGAGAGAAGATAAGGAGAGATAATATATTGTCTCTTATACAAGAGACGACTTGAACCCGCAAACCAACATAAATAGTTAGAGGGTGTGAGGCATTAAGTTATGGTGAAAATAGTATAAAGTAGTTAGAGGAATGAGTTACTGTTGAAGAGTTTATCTCTAATGCTATCTTCAGATAAGATAAAAACTTTAAAAATAATTTTAAAAAATAAACTATTGTACATGACATAAATCGAAACCCGGGCCGCACTCGCAGGCGAACGATGGAACCCAGCACGCAAAGCACCAACCGTCGTCGTGCCGACCCATGCGCGTTGCTCTCGAGTCCAGACCGACGCCCGCCAACATCCGTTTTCCACTCGATCGCGTGGTGACTCATGCTGCTGTCATGCGGCTAGTACAATTGAGTCATGCGCCCACGCCGGCCAGGCGGGACCCGCAGGTGGGTGCAGCCCGCCCGTTGGATTCGCACCCATCCGCATGGGCGTGGCTGAACCTCGGGCCGTCGGGATAATGGCTGAGCTGGGCCCGAGGCTAGGTCTCAGGCTGGCTACGCCCCTAGACACGGGCACACGGTCTCATAGTCTTGGGTCAAATTCGAGACTCCTGAATACATCCACATAGGATGTGCTCAACACTTCAAGGGACTAATACTGCGTGTGATGAAGTCTATCACCACATGCCAGCTTATAAGCCCCTTGTCCCTTAGCTCCTTAATCGCAGAGATGTAGGGGGCTATTGTTGTGACGTCTTTGGGGGTAGAGTTCGAAAGACTATTTTTTCTCGACAGCTTTCCTGACGAAGGAGAGGCTGTCTTCATTGGTCGTCTCCTAGTAGAACCACCTCTTCTTCCATCCCGGCCATGAAGATCGGGTAAATATGGGGATATAAAGCTCCATCTTGTCATCATGGAGCTTCAAGCCACAACTTCCAGCAATCCCCGTTTGTTGGCTCATCACGTAGTAGAACCGGAAGAGCTTGAGGTCTACTGGGATACCCAAATACACCTCGCATAGGTATACGAAGACGCTAAGTATTGTGATTGAATTGGGAACCAAGTTCACCAATTCAACCCCAAAATACTCGAGAACGATCGTCAAGAAGGGATGAGCAAGGAGACAGAGGCCACACTCACAGTACACCTGGAACACCGGAATCTCTCCAATTTGTCCGAATGGCCAGCGTTGCCCTGTGGCTAGAGATGGCAACGGGTAAATACCCATCGGGTATTGCCATTCCATACCCGTACCCGTTAGGTGTAAATTTACCCGTCGGGTTACCCGTATCCACACGCGGGTAGGAAAATTTACCCATACCCATACCCGCGCGGGTATTACTACCCGACGGGTAACCCGTACCCGCAAGCATACCCGGTTCAACACATAAGAATATCATCAATTTAGACATTCATTAATCATACATGCCAAGCACAAAAGCGTCTAATGATCAAAATTAGTACATCACATAAACATACTTGACATGACCATATCAACATATGACAAACAAATAAACAATCAACAACAAGTAGATAATAAAATTAACATTTGAGTGGGATGTCTAGTTTTCTAATGCGGGTATTCATTACCCGCGGGTAGGCGGGTATGGGTAGTATATACCCACACCCGCACCCGCCTACCCGGCGGGTAGAGGATTTCGCCCAATAACGTACCCATGGGTACATAAAATTTTCCATACCCGTCTCTTTATCGGGTAAAACCCATCGGGTATTCGGGTATCAGGTACCCATTGCCATCTCTACCTGCGGCCTTGATTCATCTAACAAATCGCCATAGCGGGATCTTCATCACAGTCTCTAATGCCTTCATCTTGGCATAATCTATCTCTGATTCAGCCTAGGTTGATGAAGACTTCGTTATTCTTTCGGGTGATTAGAAGGGATTTGTACGAGATTGAGGAAGATTATGGAGATTGATTAGAGGTGGAGAGCTCGAACGAATTGGTTCTTCAAATTGTTGCAGTTGTTTACTTGACTTATTGCAAGAGTTTATTTGAATTGTTGTGTGTGTTTGGTCAATTTGTTGCAAGAGTTTGTTCAAATTGTTATAGGGAGTGTTTTTATTTGTTGCAATGTATATTAAACACTTTGACCATTTTAATCATCAGATTGTTGCACACATAATAGGATTTAAGGTGCCACGCTCACTTGTCATCCCCAACAACGTCAATCCCTCATAGACAACGAACTTAGCAATTGCACGATCAGGGTCGGGGCGATGAGGATGTCGTGTCAAGGCCTCTAGATCCGGTCGGCATGTGGTGACCTGTGGGTTGTCCTCCTCCTACTTCGAGCTTATCTAAAAAGTTGGTACCAGTAAATTAAGTTGTTGTAGTGATTATTTACAAATGTTGCAGCACTCTCTCCAAAATATTGAAGTTGATTCAGTGGGTTTTCATTTTTGTTGTAACAATATTTAATTTTGTTGTAACAGATTATTGTATTTGTTGCCACAGTGGTTCTTATTTGTTGCATAATTTTAAGTTTGTGTTTGTATTTGTTGCATCGAATGAGAATTTTATTGCAACCATAGTAACTAATTGTTGTGGTTCATGAACTTTTATTGTGCCAAATCAAGAATACTACCATACAGATCCTCCTTCCTCCCTACCCCTCCTCCACTAATTTAGAGCTCCGGTGGGCCAGTGGTGGCCGAAGATCACCACTAGAAATGGGCTTCTCTCCTACCTTGCGCTTCCAAGGCTTTAGAAGCAAATTGCAACCATGGTGTCTCGAGCTTCAACACCAGTCACTGGTCCAAGGTCACCACCGCTCATGCTCGAGGGAGGTCGTCTCCCACCGCCTTCTCCTCCAACAAGCTAGAGCTCCAACGAGTTAGCAGCGGCCAGAGATCACCATTCGTGATGAAGTTTTCACGATTTTTTGTTTGTGTCAAATCGAATGGCCAAAATCCATCTAAATGAGATCTGATGGCTGGGGATATCATATGATGAAAACCCTCCCATCAACCCATGTATATCGAGATGCTAGTCACTCTTAAAAATAACCACGGGAGTACATAAAGAGAAAATGGATAGAGAAAAACTAGCGGAACCCTAAAATGAAACCTATCAAATACTCGAATGCCCGTTAGCAAAGTGTAAACTGCTCCATCCAAGAAAAAGCTGGTCGTTCCCTCAAGAAAAGGCCAGCTGAGCTCAAAGCATGGACCCAAACTCAAGTGGCGAGAAGAGCCCAAAAGACAATTACGAAGTCCCTAAAACATCTTCTGAGTAGCATGTGATAGAAGTCAATCTTTATAATGATATTTTATATCGTCTCAATATTTAAAGTGGTATATCTTGAATTTTCCCACATGAAAGGGAAAAAAGGTCTGAGCCCAGGGCCACCGGCCATGACTCCAGCCTCAAGCCCTTTTATGTGCATCTCTAATAATATCATCTCAGTTATCTTTTAGCTATATTAAATGAGTAAAATCTATGTCGAGGAGAGAGAAGGTAAGGAGAAATATATATTGTCTCTTATACAAGAAACGACTTGAACCCGCAAACTAACATAAATAGTTAGAGGGTGTGAGGCATTAAGTTATGGTGAAAATAGTATAAAGTAGTTAGAGGAATGATTTACTGTTGAAGAGTTTATCTCTAATGCTATCTTCAGATAAGATAAAAAACTTTAAAAATAATTTTAAAAAATAAACTATTGTACATGACATAAACCAAAACCCGGGCCACACTCACAGGCGGACGATAGAACCCAGCGTGCAAAGCACCAACCGTCGCCGTGCCGACCCATGCGCGTTGCTCTCGAGTCTAGACTGACGCCCGCCAACATCCGTTTTCCACTCGATCGCGCAGTGACTCATGCTGCTGTCATGCAGCTAGTACAATTGAGCCACACGCCCACGCCGGCCAGGCGAGACCCGCGGGTGGGTGCAGCCCGCCCATTGGATTCGCACCCATCCACATGGGCGTGGCCCCCGCGCGCGCGTAGCTCATGCACTAACAAAACCGTCGAAGGGACACGTGCAGGGGCGGAGCTGAACCTTGGGCCGTCGGGACAATGGCCTGGGGCTCAGCTGGGAAAAAATCCAACCTATTTTACTGTAGCTATCAATAGTGAAGACTTTAATATTTTTCTTCTAATGGACTGGGCCCAAAGTTAGACCTCGGGTTGGCTACGCCCCTGGACACGCACGCACGGCCACCACGCGTATGCACTGCGCCATCCACAGACACCGTTGTATAGTAGTTGGCCGGCACCGCGCGCGGGTCCTACGGTGTCTGTGGTGCGTGGGCGATAGCTAGAGTTAACGGAGGGACGCGGGACGCCCGTGCTCTCCACTCCGGCCTCGCGCGCCGCCGTGTCCCTCAGCCCGACGGGCCCGTTCGTCACGACGGTCGTCTGCAGATGTTCTCTACTGCCTTCAAGAGGCGTGTGTGCGCGCGCGCGATAGCCAGCGTTGTCACTTTTATCAGCAATTCCATTCCATTCCATTGTGCGATACACTCTCCAGTATATTAGTATAGCTTATTGTTGATGCGTGAATGTTCGTATCCAAATTTTAGCCATTTGGGACCACATAGTGATAGACCGCGTGATTTTTGTAGAGTGGTGGTTATTCGAGCCTCATTATTCTTCCTAAAAAAATGCAGCTTGTACAACATATTCTCGTTTGAATTACAGCTCTTCGAGAATTATTATTTAGATAGCTAAAGCTACTGAGATCATTAGTTCCACCTTATCCATCCTGTGTAACATGGTGACAAAACTCTGGCAAAGATAGAACCGACGCGGACCGATCACAGGCATAGCAAGTTCTGATCTTCTGACGAAAGATTGTTCTCTTCTCAGGCTGCTTGGTCGCTCTTTCCAGCACTTCTCCGGTTTACAGCTGTTTTGTTGGCCCAGCCCGAGCACAACATCAACAGAGCTTGAAGAGTGAGCTTCCATTCTGTATCTTGTGCTGCATCTTCAATATCAAGTTCTGATGTGTGCGTGGGTGCAAAAGCTGGCTTTTGTTGGTGCACATTTGCTTTGGTTCCTCCCCCCATGCTCGGCTCGCGGTTCGTCACCCTGAAAGGCAAAGCAAATTGTCGATTCCCTTTCGCATTTCTCGCATGTGTGCACCAACTATGCAAGCGTCTGCACTGCAGCTTGCAGCAGAATCGGGCACCGAGGGGGTCCTGCACTAGTGCGCTGCATTGCATTGCATGCGAATTGCGATGCAAAAGCGAACAGCTAGCGTTCTCGCCAGCCGCACCAGTCACTCCTCACCGACGTGGCGCCGTCCGGGCCTCGGCGATACGGCGATGAGCTGGTGATGACCACAACGACACACGCCCCTTACTTCTCTCGAGTCTCAAGTGAAGTCTCAGTTCTGTCCGACGTGATCATGGGATGCTCTTGCCTCTTGGAGATGCGGTGGCGACCGCAGCTGACGAGGCGCGAAAACCAGCTAGGCATGCCCCGGGCGGAGCAGTGGCACAGGACGGGATATCCACACGCTGAAATCCGGAATTCTAGTCGGTGCCCACCCCCATCACTCATCATCAAGCGCACCTTTTGGTGACACCATGGACTAAGATTATTAAATTCATAATTCTAGTTATAGAATTATATGATTTTATGATTTTTCGAAATCAATCTAACTTAAATCGTACTTAGTATAATCACGATCATATTCGTAGAATCGCAGTAGAATCATGGTAAAATAGTGTAGAATCACATATCATCCAAAATTATGAATGACTCCGGTGTTTGGTCGTGTCCTATCTCTTAATTCAAGTTATATATTAAATAGTTAATAGTTTAGACGTTAAGGTTTGGTGGTTTGGAGTAATAAAAATTAATTTATTATCTATTTATTTTACTTTTTTTATGTGAAATGATTAGATTGTGCTAATAGTGATAATATCGCTCTTTTAGTCGTAGCTCTCAATGATATAGAATTTGAACCATGATTCTAATCATGAATAAGATATATTTATTAATCAAATTAGATACCAAATAATTAAATAAATACTCGTATCACTTTTAGAATACACGATAAATTAAAATAAATATATTTTTGATAGAACCAGATAGAATTTTAGATTTTACGGTTAGATCCTAAAATACAATAACAATAGATTGTCTCCCGTCCGATTCGGTTCATGATTCTGACAACGTTGCCATGGACGACACATTTGCGTGCGAAGGCTGCCACCTGGTAGCTGTGGTCTAGGAACAATGTTCTGCGGTCCATGCTGCCCATTGGCTCATAGCGATTAATCAATCGCCTTTCGGTATCAGTCTGCAGGCTGGCTGCGTCGATCTATCAGAAGATAAGATATACGCAATCACCATAGCGTACTTGGGCAAGATAGATAGGTCGATAGGCTAGGGTGGGTATATATGAGCCGAGGGAATCTGAACATCAGGATTGGGACGCCTTTTTTCACAAGGGAAAAAGAGTAAATATTCTGAATCCCGGCTAAATTGATGTAGAGACCACCAGGACTCCAATCCTGCAAGTTGGTATCCGGAATCCCAGAAATTCCTTTTGCAGATCTGGGATCCGGTTGATGCAGGCCGCCTTTGGTGGCTGCGCATTAGTCAAGACATGGATGACTGGTGATGGCTCAGAGCAACACTATTATAAACAGTTACAATGAGCTAATTCTGGAATTCAGCAAGGCATATAACAGTAATCGCCTTGTTGCGAGGTTGCTACACGGCAGAACTGAACTGAACTGAAACAGCAAATTCAGCACACGAAGAACTGAAGCCGTTAGCAGCCTTCAGATCTGAGAGCTTACTGAAAAAATGCTGGCAAAATGCATTTCACCAGCTTGCATTCCACCAAGGAAGAAAAGGAACACTTTTGCTTGGATGGTTCAAAATATCACAGGGAATCCTGAAACCGCGCTTTACGCAGATTATATTCCACAGAGATATCCACCTCCCCGGAGGCTCGATCGCCCATTTATGCATGCGCAGGCGCAACTGCGCCAACATGCCAACTGGTTTCCTTGGTCCAGCGCGAGCATCAGATGGACCCGAACGCCTCCACGTTAGCTTCTCCGGTAAAGCTCGCGCTGCTTTCGAGAGGAGATCGTCGAACAAAGTGGCGGCGAAATCTTTCTGTGGCGTTGGAAAATCTTGCGTAGTTCCACGGCCCCGGTGGCCAAACCGAGGAGCATGAGCGGTCACAGGACCATGGATAAAGCATCACTTCATGGCAAAAGTCAAATTCCCTCTCCAAAGACACCGGAGTTGGAGAGATCCATTTATTTTTTTAGGCCCCCACGGTGTTTTTACTCACTCACCTGTCGCTTTGAAGTTGGAATAGGTTCTTTTTTTTAAAAAAAAAAGCTGGGATGGGTTCTGTGACTTCTGTAATGTAGTATGCATTGGATGACTGGGATTGTGCGAGGCTGCAAGGGGCATCGACAAAAAGAACCGAACCTCACGGTTAAAAAAATTCACTGCAGAACTGGTTGATTAGATAGGTTTTTGGCAGAAATGGTTCATGTAACAAAATTGAGTTAGAGGAGCTTGATTGCACAACAGGAACTTGGATTTTAGGGCTTGAGATTTGCTTAAAGTCCAATATCAGAAGAGGGCTCACGGCAACAAAAATTGGATCATGGGACTTGATTAAAATCAAATATCAACTTGTGCGTGGGTGGTGTGAGTGTGTTCGTCTGTTTTTTACTCTCTCTCTCTCTCTCTCCCTAACAAAAGAGAAGGATTTGCAACTTTGTCCATGAGGCTGGCAATGTGTTAAGTTGCTTAAAGATTATGTATTTGTAAGTATGTAGATTAGTCACGAGAAAATAACATAAGTATATTCAACGTAAAATACACTTTCATAAATATTATGGCATAGTTTTTGCCAGTATGTAAAAATCAACCACAAAAACTAGAAAAACAACATTCATTTTAGGCAGAAAGGATTAGTTTCTAGCCACTGATCCAATTGTCCACGGTCCAAAACGAAATAAATCACCGTGGGCCAACTCAAACCACCAAGCCGCGGACATTAGTGCTTCGGAATTATCCTCGCATGTTTTTTGTCGAATTCGAGGGAGACAGCTTGCTTTGTGCCTTTTGTACCTACTACCATCTGGCTTCGCTTACAAAAGCAAATATATTGTCCCTACATTGTGGATTCTCTCTCACGTGCGTGTGCTAGGTCTCCAGTAGTGTTCATTGTTGGACAATAATAATGCAGAGGGCAACAGTGCTTGTGTGCACTTCTATCGTAACTTAATGCAACAATTGCACATGTTGGTAATTCCGGCTCTTTAGAATCTATTCAGTTTTCTTTTTAGAAAACATATGAAGGACCATGCGGAAGAGGTGCAAGATTATGTTGTGATAAATTATTGCCATTTTAAAGGAGTATGATTTGATATTTACAAATTTGCTGTTCTTCTGGACTTTTTGCAGATCAGGCGGTCAGACTAGCCAAAGGAGGCAGTCAGACCGACCGGCGGTCAGACTAGCACCCTCTAGCAGTCTAACCGCTTGTATTGGTCAATCAGACCGGCTGGAGGCAGCGGTGACTAGGGCTAGGGGCGAACCCCATTGAATTCATGGGTGTTCAGTTGAACATCCAAATTTTTTTTAAAAAATATATTATATATTGGGTATATTACACATGTATATGCTTTGGTATTCTTATTCTCATATTATATATTGGGAGAGTGGCTTAGGCAAAGAAAAGCTGAGAAGGTCAAGTTGGGTCAAAGGCTAAGGACTTAGCGGATTCGGGTTTATGTACTTTGAAAAGCCGTATAAGTATAGTATATGAGTAAAACCATGTTGTGTGGGGTTAATGGGTTTTTCATATGTGCTAAGTGGATAGTGTCCATTAGGGTTAGATCGGTGCTGGTTGCATATCTGTTTAATAGGTTGTGATGGAAACCTGGTAGTTAACTATCCAACATTTGCTATTAAAGCCAAGTGTTCTAGAGTTAAGGTTTGATAAGTGTAAGTGTTGTGGTGTGCTTTCTTGTCGTTCAAGTAGAGTGATTATAAAACTTTCATCCTCAAATAGTAATACATTAATCTTGTTTATCTCTCATAGAATTCTCTTATGTTGATTGATTTGCTCTTGGTCTTATTGGTTTTTGTCTTCTCTCTCCCTTCCTTTTTTTTGATAAGCTCTCTCCCTTCCTTGACCTTGCTGTGCCAGTGACGTATTAGTGTTAGAGATGACTCTTGAAAATCAATCCCCATCCAAGTGTCTAGTTTGCAAGTTCATGAAATTGTTTGGTTTTGTTTGAATTTGATATATCCGAGTGATTTCTTGATCCTAGTGTTTTTGTCTTGTTTCCTTTACCATTCTTGATTTTTATAACATGTGAAAATATATTTAGAGCCATCTTAGTCATTATTCATTCATGAGCAGGTCCTATTCACCGTTTTAAGTTTTTACCTGGTTTCGGTGCAGTCTTGCTTATTTCTAAGAAAGGTCTGAACTCTGACTTGGATTCTTCCAATCTTTGGTTGGAATATGTTCCTAAGACCTTAAGTAAGATATATGTAAAATTTCAATTCATTCCTTGTATTTTTGAAGTTGCACCAATAATTGGATCACTTCAGGCTAATCTGGGACAAGGAGGTCTGTTAGACCTCCCTCATCACGGTCCAACCGCCAAGGCCGGTCAGACCGGCTTGTGGCTGGTGATATGACCGTCAGGCTCCGGTCAGACCGTTATGTAGCCGGTTTGACCGCCTAAAGCTTGAATTTCTTTGGATTTTGATTTCTTGAAAGGTTTGTCTTGGGTTTTGCCTTTCGATCATAATCTCAGTAACTCTTTAGTTATTTGAGTGAAGGATCGGTGAATATTTAGGGAAAAATTTTCGAATGAATCATTCACTCTTCTCTATTGTCATACCTGTCCTACAGCATAAAAGCACTATCGCTAGGTCATGGACTCGCTGTTAGAATTTTAACAAAGAATGCCTCCCATAGGTTCCAAAAATCCAGTAAATTTGTATAGGACGCATCGAGGGGGCAAGCGGCATTTCAATTTCTCAGAGCACAGAACGCTCAAGTGGAGAAATGCAGGTCACTGGTTGTAAGCACCATTGCACGGAACCTCTTGCTGCAAGACAACTTAGACAAGTATTGAGTGGCCTACAAAATAAAGAGTAACGACTAATCAACAAGGGTACGCAGCCTTATAGAACAAACATTTGAGTGGCCTACATAATTTCCTGGGATTCAAAGGCCGGAACATGGACAGTGCGAGAGCTAAGGACCAAAGAACAAATCCAATTCCCTATTCCAAGGTCCTTGCAGCCGGCCGGAGATACCTATTCTTTGGTCCAGAAAGGGCGCCAACCCATGCTGCGGCATATATGCTACCAATCTCACGTGGTGTAGTCCAGATCAAGAGAACTTGAGGAGTACAAAAGATTTCCTGTAGGGTTTTGGTGCTTCAATCAAAGTTGTTCTCAGCCGTCCTGCCGCTATCATGATTGAATTTGCTGTCTAACCTCCATTTTGTATCAGATATACTAATTTGTAAATGTTCGGTCAAGTTACTGATTTGACCCAAGGCCCAGCGCCAAATAGTACTGCTCGGTGGTCGTCAGTAGTGGTTACCGGCAGTACCAGTACAGCTGATGTTGTATATGTGAGCCCTAACATTGGTAAGAACACTTGGCAGCAGGTAAAAGGCTAAAAATTGACGAAGATACTACCACGGTTTCAAGAACCAATGCATGCACTAGGAATCATATCAAGCTTACATGGTTAAAACCGCTCATTGTTTAGTGAGAGGTGGCTTGTTCAAGTCTTACCAGATGTTTAATTTCCCCACAATGTATAGGTCACTAACTAGCATAACCTGGCAATGCAGCTAGCACAGATCAAGGACCATGCATTGACACAGCCAGGAATCTCTGTATGTAGTCTCTCCGTCAATACGAGCATGAAGTGCCGACACGTGTGCATGCACCTTAAGAAGTTTTTGGCACTTTTGGCATATCTTAACTTCATATTTAAAAAAATAGCCATAGTCACGTGACAAATACAAAAATAGCACTTTTACTGAACAGTGACCGAGCAGCAGCCCTAAGAGGACGACACGTGTCTGGGCTGCACAGCCACCGTGCGACGTGTGAAGACCACACGGCCACCGTGCGGCCCTCCCCTCTGCCGCCTAGCCATCAGACGGCTAATTAAGCAGCTTAATTATCTTCCTTAATTACTTATTTATGTATACTGTTTTTTTAAATATAGCAAATTAGCTAAAAATTATGAAATTTCATATGCAGCCTTCTGACACAACGTACTTGATTATGTAATTTTTTATAAGTTTATCCATTATGAATGTTGCAGAGCAACATAAACATTCGGATCATGTAGAACAGAAGCCTTTAGGAGATACAGAAAATACGGTAGGTAGGACTAGAGGTTACTATGGAATTACATAATCTACTGCGTAAACCGGGACCATTTGCCCTTTGTCCCGAGTTCGATATTGTAGTCATCGCCAGCCGCCATGGCCTTAGCCACCCTTTCGTGCTTTTTCTCGTGCTCCTCCTCGCGAGCCTCGTGCTCTCTACGCTTACACGCCTCCAGATGAGCTTCTGTCTTCCACTGGATACACTCGCTATGAACTTCGTTGCACCGCCGCTCCTCCCTTCTCTCGTGGGCTATCTCGGCATCCCACTCCTTGTAGACGAGACACCATAGGTCACGTGGATGAATCTCTTGGTCGATCCATTTGCGGAACACGCATAGTGGATCTGGAGACTACGAATAGATAGGAGAGATAGTTAATACATGCTTTCGATTTATTTGCAAGGGAAACATACTATAACTGGTCCTTACCGACTAGCAGTACCACCCCGTGTCCTAACGCCAGTCGGGGCAGTCCCAGGCATAATTACAGCAACCTCAGTAATGTATGTGTAGGCTCAACCGTTGCTTTGACTTGAAGACTTCCATGTGTCCCCGCACCAGCACAAGAGCGATGTCTCCCCCTCAGGTGGGTCTTGCGGGGAATACTCGGTGGGGCAAATTATGATTAAATTAACATGAATTAACATAGAAAATTTGAAGTACATAAAATTTTCCAAAAAATTAAACAATTAAGTCAACTATGTCAGGAGGCTACACATAAAATTTCGTAATTTTTAGAACTCATTTGTTATATGTAACAACTCCTACAAACAGTATAATCTTATGAATTTTCGAGCAAAATTCATGGTGGATAAATTTATGAAAAAATTACATAATTAAGTACGTTGTGTCGAGAGGCCGCATATAAATTTTTGTAATTTTTGAGCTCATTTGCTATATCTAAAAAATTGAACAAGCAATATACATAAATAAGTAATTAAGGCAGCTAATTAAGCCGACATAATTAGTTGTCATCTAGTGGCTAGGCGGCAGAGGGAAGGGCCACACGGTGGCCACGCGGTGTTTGCACGTCGTACAGTGTCCATGCAGCCCGGGCACGTGTCACTCTCCCAAGGCTGCCGCCCGGTCACCTGCAGTAGAAGTGTTATTTTTATATTTGTCACATGACTATGGCTATTCTTGTAATACGAGGCCAAAAGTGCCACTAACTCCCTCAAGAAGCATATCCGGTCCCAGTAGTAGGATACAGGCATAAGCAACATCATACCGTGCCCTATACACACAGGAAACAATTTTTTCAGCTTCTAAAAGCTGTTTTTTTATAGTAACTAACTTTAAAACAAAGTGTCTTTTCAAGATAGAATCTACAAGTTAATAGTAGTACACACTGTATTGATTTCATTTATATTGGTCAAAACCGCATGCGAGTTTTTGTTACTTCGTACTTTTTCACAAACAGTCCAAAAGTCATAAGTCGAAACAAAAAAGAACAGGCCCATCACTACGGGTGTTCAAATCGGTTTCAGCTTCTGGCTTCTGCTGGAATAAGTCAGAAGCCAATTTGAATACCTCGGCTTTTAAAGGAGGCTTCTCTAAACCACTTTCAAAAGCCACCGGTCAGCCTCTATCGCCTCCTTCACATCCATGTCTTTCAAAAACCTTTTTCAAATTTTATTCTAAAAGCTATTTCTTCCAACCGCTACTATTCTATTTTAGTCCAAATCCAAAAGCTCCAACCGATTAGGTGTCGCTCGAAAGGGCTGAAATAAGCTATTTTATGGCTGAAATTACATTGTAACTGACTGAAATTACATTGTAACTGATGGTGACTTATTTGGCGTAACTAAATTTAAAAAAAATTAAAAATAGAACAAATATGTTAGCCCATTATAAATAATGCAAACGAATACGGGAAAAAGAACCAGCAAAAAAACTCAAAAAAGCCAAAAAAATCAGAAAAAGATGAAATTTACGAATAGTAAAAAATAAATCAGAAACTTAATTCGAAATGAGCCGGGTAAAACATCTCTACAGTTCACGAGACAAAGCTAGTAGCACACACCCTTTCCTTTACAAGAGAGGCAGGCAACGTCTCCATTGCCACCGGTGGCTTCACCTCTCTCCCTGACGAGCAAAACCAGCTGGTTTTACCATTCCATCACTTAGAACTTTTGCAGTTCTTTGGATGGATGCCGTTGCCACTGCCTCTCAACGGTCCAAGGTGAGGGTTAGCAAGCTATATGGAAATTGGAGCATGCATCCAGCTATCACCCACTACCGGCCGGAACCCAAGCCAATGGTCACCACCATATATACCTAGCGATTTCAAACGATAAAAGGTTGCTGGATTTGTGATGATCGATGTGATACCTTAATCTCGTGATACTCTCAATCTTATCTACCTGTCTTTGTGGTCTACATTTTTCTCGTTTTTTGAGAAATTGGAAGCAGGAAATTTGATTAGACAAGATCAATTCTTTATGTCATTGACAAAGGCAGCCATTCCTGTGCTAGGGACTCATACAAGTACTATATCTACTGCAAAAAGGAGGGAACTCTGTTCGCACATGGTGATAGATGCTGTATTGGTTTCTCTTTCTGACTTCTGTTTAGATAAATTAGAAATTAATATAAACATCTATTTTTTTAAGTGCTCCTATCTCACTTCGAGGATAAATCAGAAGGTTACGGACGCATACGTACCCTATTTCTCTCACTCCCGTCTGGCGCACACATCTCTTTTAAGGCCCCGCTCGTTTTAGCTTCAGTTTCTGGCTTATTTTTCACTATTCATAATTTCGTCTTTTTATGATTTTTTCGCTTTTTTTAGCTTTTTTGCCGGTTCTTTTTTCCCATATTTGTTTGCGTTGTCCAAGATAAGCTAACATATTTTTTCTATTTTTAATTTTTTTAAATTTAATTACACCAAATAAGTCACCTTCAGCTACAGTGAAATTTCAGCCAGCTACAGTGTATTTTCAGCCATAAACCACATCTTTTCAGCCCAACCGAGCAGGGCCATATTTTTTTACACCACTCATCTCCTCTTTCTAAAAACCACTTTTTCAGCTGTTACTATTTATTTTTCTCAAAAGACATCCACAAAAGCCAATACAAACACCCCATATATACGGGAGGCAGTGCAAAGAACCGTTTCTGTGTAAAGTCGTACAAACTAGCATTTAATACAATTTTGAAAATAGTCACATATACGGTGTTAGACATGTTCTATGTATAACCTTACCAAAATCCGTAATCAAACTCTTTACAGATTGAGAGAAAACCTGATAATTTGACTACTTTTCCTTCTAAATTTATTTTTTCCTCCTAAACTAAAAAGATATAGATCATGAAATTCGCTTAGCTTACAGAATAGGTCAACTCTCACATTTGTTTCAAATATACATACAACTTTTTGTAGCGCTGCGCAGGAAAAGTACTTCATAGTTTGCACTAGGTTTACCATACATATATGCATGGCTATTACCTATTATATAGCTAGTCTTAAAAATTATCTGATTCCTAGCTTTTTATCTCAAAAAAAAAAGTGCACCATAGATGTACCTATGGCTCATATATAATGGTATTAAAAACCAGGGATCATATCTAATTAATGACACTAAACTGCAAGACTATACTAAGTGGTTATTTGAAGAGTTTGGGTTTCATTTACCTATAGATGCAGTACCATGCACTTGAGATGTTGGCATCGGCCACCTTTGTGCGCGAGGCGTGGGATCTATGTTGCAGCCAGACACATTGCTCGTTGCAGCTGAAGAACAAGAATCAGCATTTGAAAAGGAAGCATTTTTATCTTAGGACCGGCAGAGATACGGACTCCCCTTCCCTTCTTGTGGATCCTCACTCCAAAAAATGAGAACCTCATTAACCTCACTCAACTTTCAAGCGATCAAGCTCCATGCGTATGGCAAGCATGATGCCGTACAAGCCCCAACGGCCTATAAATAACGAAAATGGCTTCCCTGTCCCCTGCGCCTGTCCCCCTGCATGTTCCCTCTCAATCTGGACCATTGGTTGCTGATCCAAGGGCTCACATCACAAGTTTTTATATTTTCACTATTTATCCATTTTCACAAGAAATTTAAAAATAAAAATATGTTAATCCATCATAAATAATTAAAAAATACAGAAAAAATATTTTCTGTATTTTTTAATTATTTATGATGGATTAACATATTTTTATTTTTAAATTTCATGTGAAAATGGATAAATAGTGAAAACATAAAAACTGGTGATGTGAGCCCTTGGATCAGCAACCAACGGTCAGATTGAGAGGGAACACACAGGGGGACAGGCGCAGGGGACAGGGAAGCTCCGTCCATAAATAACAGCCACCCAAGCAGCACAGGGATCACAACCCATCAGAGCTTCTGCAGAGCAAAAACTTCAGTCTAGCTAGGAGTCTGCACTGCACAGCACACTAGTTCAGTCTAGCTAGGAGTCTGCACTGCACAGCACACTAGTTCAGTTTCCAAGAAAGACAGTCCAAATCCAAAGATGTCTTCTGGGTCAAGGAGCTCCTCCCGCAACGCCAACGCGGCCTCGGCGTGGAGCACCAAGGAGAACAAGCTGTTCGAGGAGGCCCTCGCCTACTACGGCGAGGGCACGCCCGACCGCTGGCACAAGGTGTCCCGCGCCATGGGCGGGAGCAAGACGGCCGACGAGGTGCGCCAACACTACGAGATCCTCGTCGACGACGTCAAGCTGATCGAGTCGGGCAGGCTCCCGTTCCCCAAGTACAACACACAGGGAGCTTAGAACTGAGGTAACAACAACAACAACAACAAAATCAAACTAATTCAAGCTCAAGTTAGCAAAGTCGTGCTGCTCAGCAATCTGCAGTTGCAGATCTTGTAACCCTGCTAGGTATTGTCACTCACAAGCATCTATGCACGAATGAGATGTCAGCCATGCAAACCATGCCCTAGATGGCTGGACAATATCAGCTATGGGAAGTCACTTGTCATTTCCATTGTTGTTCTGCTTTCCAGATCAGTGCAACAGTAGAGTACTTGAACTATTGCACACACAAATGAATCCGGCCAAACCAAGAGCGCATAAGTTTAGCCTGTGCCAGGCCATCATGCACGTACAATTTGCATGCAGCAGTATACACCAATCTGTTACTTGTCGGTTTTGCACATAGACCCAGGAGCTGGTTCTAAATTGTACTACTGTTTGTCCTCTAGTTCCAGTTAATCACGAGGGATCTAATCCTAGAAGAATAATCTCCCTGCTGACAAAAAAAACAAAGTTGGGATCTTGTAGTCTAACCCCTTGTGCAGCTGTGCTTCAGTTCCAGGCTTGTAGGCGACATGCACTTTAACATCTCCCTTTCATGTCAGTTCTATTGCAAAAAGGTCTTTTGTTCCCCCCCCCCCCCCCCACTTGTAGATGCACATGTGTCTTTTGCAAAAAGGCAATTAATTAAATTCTATTTCGTGTTCTCCTCGGATGGGCACAACCAATAACCATGGTACCAGTTGAGGCTTTGTTTGGATAAATGGGGACTAGGTCCAATCCCCTTAGATTGGTAGGGAATTTGAGCTAAAATCCCTATCAATCCAAGGGGATTGAGTCTAATCCCTGTCTATCCAAACAAGACCTGAAGAGGCGGCTCTGCATACCCATGCTTCACAAATTATACATAAGCAACCAATGTAACTCATTTTACCAAATTGCATATATTGAAAGCTACAATCTATGAAAAAATGGGGGCCATGTTTCTCCTATTAAAATGCAGCATCATGTTACCCTTAAATGGTTCTAAGTTTGATCACTGTTAAGACAAACTTACACGGTACATCTTTCGGCTTTATTTTTTCAGGGGCGAAGCATCTGAAGCACCTCCATACAGGAAACTGTTGCATAATCTACAGCCCTTAGCTGGGACTAAGATATTGAAGGAAGCGTATTGATGTATTGTTGTTGTATTAAGAAGTTCGTGGTTGTTTGGTCAGAAATAAAAAGAAAAGATATGCGTATATAGTTTTAGGTCGTAAGAAAATCAAGTGCCCTTGTGCTTGCAGAAGCTAGCCTGCATTTGCCATTGCGTGTAGTTCGTTACTCCCCTACTAAGTTGTGAAGTAAACATCAGTGATGTAAAACTCCTGTACTTGTGTGCTAGTAATTATGAAGTTGTGCTCGGTAGAAATCCTGCTCTCTCCATCAACTGGTTTAAGACTTCAGATGTATACATTAGTTTGCACTTTACATGCCTTCACTATCCCTTCCAACAAAGATGTAATGTAGATGGGATGTAAGCTCATGCAGTTAATAGCGCACTGTGACCTCTGCTAACTAGTTTAGATGTTTACTATGCACTCTGAAGTTTGGTCGTGCTGATAACAGAATGTTTGTCGCCTCTCGCTTTTCAAGAACTGGAACTAAGAAAGGCACAAAGTCGTCGTTCTCAAGAACGGTGCAAATAATCAAGATAACAATAATCTAATGCCCGAACCATGAACAGTTCTACACCCCCAAATATCCCACCAACACTATATGCATCTTTTGAGCCTATTAGAACGAGGAACAGATCGTGATTCCAAGAATTTTCCTATCAGGCAGATAGTCTACTATGCCTGATCGATCCACATCAATTACGAACAGAAGTTCATCCCAATCATTTGGTAGATCACTCTGATCGATCAATAATCTACAGGACCAAAATTGCACTATGCACAGCCCGGCCTAGTCATTAGCTTAGACTTCAATTACGAACTTGTATGAAACTATGTGAGCATTACAGACGACATGTGGTCAACCCAAGCAGCCACAGCTCGCGCAACTGCTCCACCTCCGTGCGGGAAGGCGTGTATTTCTTCGGCCTTCCGGGCTAGAAGGGCTCGCCGGCTCGGTGAGGTTGGGCATCGTACTGGGCTGGATGGGCTTTGTAAAGGCCCTACCGGTCTCAAATTGTCGATCGCATTGCACATGCCTGTTTGCTTAGCGAGGCCCAACCCACATATGCTATTCTTTCAAGTTTGATCTTTTGACACGGTACCGTGAATATGACCTAATTCTTTTAAGTTTTTGTCAACTTAAAAGTCAAAATAAAAATGACGGATTTTTAGCGGATTCTCTAAAAGACTTCTCGAATCTAAAACTGTGTGCGCTATCTGTGTTGACGTCTTCACCGTCCACTGCAGTCTCAAAAAACACATATAAAAGTCATTAGTCGTAGTTTAAAAGAACATAGCCTATATATGTGCATTTTCACCAGATATTTACCCGTATGTGCACAGCCTTCTCTGCTTCATCCCAGCTGGCATGTGCAAAGGTTTTCTCACCAATTGTGATTTTTCGTTTTTCCCTTTTTCACCGCATAGTTATTCGTTGCAAGCAAAATGCAAAGGCAGCGAACAAATACGTAGGGTTTGACCAGTCGCTGGCATATCTCCAGTTAACCCATGTACGCTCTAATTTTGCTTGGACAGGGATGGAACTACGTTTTAGGTGTGCTTTCACGAAATTGCATTTCGTAATAAGCTCACAAAACCTCCGCATATGTTTGAAGATTGATCAAATTTTGCTGTAAACCATTTGGTTAGCCTTATCGATCGGGTGTGGCAATTAGGTTGTCTGGCTAAAGGTTAGATGTTCATATCCAGTATGCACGACGGCTTATATATTTTCGATATTTGATATGGATATTTGATATATTGGCTTCACAAGATGCAACACATGCAACTTGTTTGATGTAAACTCGCACTCGGAAATTAAGAGACCGCATGGGGGAAAAGCTGGTTCGGTGAAAATGTTTGAACCTGGGCGATTGAGAACCCGTGGAGCCCTCTTAAGCAGAGTTGCACGACGGCGTTACCTAATTAAGTACTACTCTCCCCGTTGAGAAATATAGCATGTATTTTGACTTTACACAAGGATTAAAGAGATGATAAAAACGAGAAAGATATAAAAGAAAATGACTTAGATACCTTTGTCTTGGAAAGATAAGAGATAATACCTTGTGTGGATAGTAACGAATAAATACATATTATAGAGAGAAAAATAAATAATCATAGGAAAAAACCTCAATAAACCTACATACAAGGCGTATATTTCTCAACAAAACTTTTCAAACTATATACTATATATTTCTTAACGAGGGAGTACTGGTGTACACTAGTAGCAGTAAGATTAGACATGATCTCGTATAAAAAAGACTAGACAGGATCACATAGGAGGCTCACTATCAGAAGCTATAAAAAGGAGGGCCCGTACGTTTGTGGGTCCCTAAAGATATGCAGCTACCGATGATTGACCGTTGGGGCACCCCGCCAGCAAAAAAAAAAAAAACCGTGCAAATCTATCCAGCTGTGCACGGCGTCCCCAATGAACCCAACGATGATTGGCAAAGCTGGACAAAGGTACTGTGTGTTGAAAACATCATGCAGCATCGACTCAAACAAAAAGGTGGTCTAGCTAGCTATCATCATGCAAGTTAGCGCTATAATGCAACGTCGGCTCAAAAAAAGAAGAGAAAAAGAAAGAACCGTCATGCAGCAAGCAAAAAAATGAGTTGGGAAGGAACTAAAGAAATTAATCCATTTCAGCTAGCTTCAACTTTCATGCAGCCGGGTCGTTGGTAACGCATGCACAGCATCTCGTGCCCTCAAAAAGAAGTACAGCATCTTGTTTGTTGCTAAAAAGGAAAGAAGAGAGAGAGAGAGAGGGGCTAGTAGTCTGGCTTGCTAGTAGTACTGGAACAGACTCGGCATCTCCCGGACCGCGCCCAACGCCGGCGATGCCGAGGGCATGACGCCGAGCCCCCACGGCAGGCACGGCCCGTCCTCGGAGGCCGCGTCGCCGAACATCCCGAACGATGCCGCCTTCGCCATGGAAGGGCCGTAGCACCCCCACTGCTGCTGCTGCCGCGCGTATCCGTAGGCGTACTCCACCGCGCTGTCCGACGCCAGCGCCGCCGGCGCCACCGCCGCGGCGGCCGCCCGCCTCTCCTCTTTCTTGTACCGGATCCCACACGCGTTGCACAACGACTGCAAGCAGCACACACATGTGCGTGTCAGTATCGTGCATCAGTCACTCTTATCAAAAATACGTATACGTACGTGCGGTGCACGTACGGACTTATATGTCAGCCAGTACATGCGTGGCCCTATGATCGATGTATACTTGAGACACACACCTTTGGCCCGCGTGGCCCGTTCCTCCAGAGCGGAGTGGAAGTCGTGTCGCAGTTGGCGCACCGGCGCGCCGACGCGGCGCCGGCGTTAGGCTGATCCGTGCGCGCCGCGCCGCTGTCCTGCCTGCCGTTGCAGCTGGGCACCGCGTCCCACGGCAGCCCGGCTACTGCAGCCGGCACGCGCGCGCCCGCCTCGGCGCGCCTGGTGGACGGCGTGCCGAGCGACAGCGTGCAGTCCACCGAACCGCCGTACGACGATCCGTCGTCGCCGCATTGCTTGTAGTAGTGGTGGTGGTGGTCCCCCGGCGCCGTCGCGAGCAGCAGCGAGCAGCCGCCGCCGCAGCTGCCGTAGAGCAGCCCGCACGTGCATGGCGCCGCCTCGTGCAGCATCGTCCTGGCTCCTGATAGATGATCGGAGAGAGATTGCAATAGCTAGCAACCCCACTAGCGTATACCACGCCTAGTATCTGCCGGTAGTGGTGGTATCGGGATGAGATTAATATAGACAGACAGAGCTCTGAGATCGGAGGAGGAACCGAGCATGAGATGGAGGGGTTGTCCGTCCTCGGAAATGGCCACGAAACGCTACAGTTCGATCGTGTGTGTTAGCTCGTGCTACGCGCTGCTTCGCGATGCGAGATTGTGGCACATGCGGGTGTGGGCGGTAGGGTAGGGAGGGGCTCGGGTTCTTATAGCGACGACGTGGGAGTACGGTGGTGGTGGCGGCTTTTTACGTGGTGAGCAGCTGGCCCGACATGGCTAGGTTTGGGATTCTGGCCGGGCGCGAGACGCGATGCGATGCAGCGCAGGGAGGGAGGGAGGAGAGGAGAGGAGGATGTCTCATGCATGCATGCCTGGCCCTGTGGGGCGTGGTCAAAGAGGGAGGGATGTGGCGCCGCGCTCGGTCAAAAGCGCGGCCACGTGAAATGGGGAACAGTCTCCCATGCACCATCTGGCGACGTGGAGGGAAGGGAAGGCCGCGAGCTGAGCTCCCTCTCAAGCTGATCAGAGGAGACGGAGCGCGCTTGTACTACAGCTCCGTCCGCCATTGGAGTTTGCCGATCACGAGGGGCACAGTTCGATCTGCCCCCCTCCCTCCTCCCTGCTCTTCTGCGGACTGCGTGCGGGGTTGTGGGATCCCAGGCCGGACCAGACCACCCCCCCCCCCCCCGGGTGAGTAAGCTTAGTAGCTAGCAACAACGAGATGGCATCCGTTAGGTGGGCAGCGAGGCTGAAAGCCCGTGGTCTGGTGGTGCACTGCATGAGGTCGGCTCCGCCTTTTCCATGGGCGTCATTTTGCAATGACACGATAGATGGATGGATGGATGGATGGAAACTACTACTCCGCGCGCAATGTACGTAACGCCAGCCATATGCCGATACGCGTGGACCGATCGATGATGTTACAGTACGATACTTTCGCGTTTGAACAGGCATCATCAGTTGATCATTTGAACAGGAACTTGGATCGATCTAAATTCTAAAGTAAGCTAGCGCCATAAACAGCACGTTTGGTCACATGATTAGGTCAAGAAGAAGCGCTACGAGCTTCCAAACACAAAGAGGAAAGAGCAAAGGGGCCGTAGCGAAAGAAGCAGCAAGAAAAATAAAAGAGAAACCAACCAAATCAAAAGAAGCAAAAGAGAAAAAGGAGGCGGCCAGGAGGAGCGACGAGGAGGAGGAGGAGGATGAGGGAGAGGGAACACGGGAAAAGACGGGCGGGCGATATAATTGGGCGCGCCACCATCATGGCTCCCCCAAGTTCATAAAGTCCCCCGTCGAATCGAATCCGATCATCGGTCCAAGGAACAGTCGCGGTCAGGCATAGAAGATCCCGCCTTTTGGCACCAACCCCCGCGCACGCAAACCCAGGATCGCTCGCTGGTCTACGCACCACGGGGATCCGATACGGATCCCAGAGCTGTAGCCTGATCATTTCCTCTTCTTCCTCCTCCCCCTGCATGCACCAAGCCCTACTACTGGATTGGCTCTTCTTTTCCTTGGTTTTCCTTTTCCTTTATTGATGTTATAAGCTGCTTAATTCCCCCTGCCAAGTCAAAGGAGGCAGCGATGCCAGAGAAAGCGAAAGCCCGTGGAGCCCATCATTCCGTATGCCCAACGGCCAAAGCGCCGACACGACCTTACCCAAAGCGCATACCTGGCCTAAACCATGTTTGGTGTTTGCTTCATGGCCACCTATGCTTAATTATAACGTGAGTCCATAATCATATGTGACTAGCTACTCCATGCAAGAGGGCCGGAGAGCAGCATACGAACAAGTCTTTTTTTCTTGAAAGGTGATTTCGTGAAACCATGCCAAAATGCACGCACAGAGTATCTGAGTAGTCCATGATTTGTTGTGTACCGGAGTAGTCGCTGTTGTTTAGCAGCCTAATGCTCAGTTTGGCAGGGTTTGTACGCCTTGTGCTTCGTGTGATGTGTTGCTGCTGCATGTGTCGAGGCCGGAGCAGTAAAATAAGACGGGAGAAAAAACAAAAGGGGAAGCACGATCATCAAATGGTACATGCAAATATACACCTCTCGCAATGTTGCAAGTGTGTGTGTGTGGTGCGTTGGCTGGGTAGGCAATCCGCCCGAGGAAATCGTCGTTCAAAAAGGTCTCCCGACACGGCCAGAGTTAAGCCTAGAGATTGGTGTCCTTTGGTTGGGATATCTGAAGCCCCCTCCCCCCTACTGTCTTCTCTTTGCCCTTAGATCAGAGAGAGAACGATGGGAGATGGGGACGGCATCTTTTGGAAAGCGATAGTCCCCTGAGTTCTCGTTTATCTAGGTTTGAACTATTCGTTCTCTTAACACAGTGTCGGAGCTGCTCAGCATACTATTGATATGTACTCTATTACAGACTGGTCTCAGATCAGCAATGGACCTTAAGGCCAGTCTCAGTGGGGGTTTCATGGAGTTTCATAGGCATTAAATACGCTGATATGGCACTGTATTGATGAAAAGAGATGATAAAAGTTTCATAGGAGTAGAGAGAGTTTCATGGAGATGAAACTCTTCTGCACTGTTTCCAAAATATGAGTGTGTTGGAAACTGGGATATGAAACCTCCACTGAGACTGGCCTAAGGGCACCTCCAATGGTCTGAGTCAGCTAGCTATATGCATGTACACATCAGCATATATCCTATGTGGAGGAAAGAGAGTATGCAAAAAAAACCGAGCCAGCTCTTCCTTAAGCACTAGTCTATAACGCAAAACGAGACAGCCTCTATAAATGATAGTCCTTTTCTGTGTGTGTATGTAAGCATCAAATAGCTATCCTTATAGATAGTTCTTTAGAATGCTAGCTTTAGTGTGTACTATATAAATGATGTGGAAGTCTTATAGTTAGTTGCTAGTTATAACCATTGGAGATGCCCTAAGAAGGGAATGGGGTCACTGCCTAGCCCCTTATGTCTCCGATTTTACGAAAAAAATCCTCAAATTTTTTGAAATCATGGTGACGCCTCAGCCGAACTAGTGGCTTAGGGGATTTTGCAAAAAAAATCACAAAATTTCTAAAATCGTGGCGACGCCCGGCCGAACCAATGGCCTTAGGGTTTAAACGCATTTTTTTGCAAAAAAGCCCTCATGGTTCTTGGAATTTGACTCAGGTCCTGAGTGCTTTTGGCCGTTCAATCTGTGCTAAGGGGCAGATCTAGCCTTCTACGCTCCTCCAAGACTCGTGACCTACCTTCTCTTTCAACCTACTCGCATCGACCGTCATCACTTCCTCTCGTTCTCTCCTTTCCTCACTCCCTCCCCACTGTCCCCAACGGCAGGCGGCACCTCGCGCTCAACACCTCACTCTCGCTTTCTCCGTTTTCCATCAACAAAGGCAGAGTTGGTGGCGATAGCACAACACAGCAATGAGGGGGAGACGGCACGATGGCGCTGCCCGGCTCGACGACTAGGGAGGAGTATCTAAAACATTTGTTCCTGTTTCATGCTAGCTGGACTAAAGGAGATTAATTAATGTTGGTTCTGAATTGAGGTAAAATGCCATGCAAAATGTTATGTTGCCTAAGTTTTAAAAGCACATCATCAGCTATGTTAAAATGTCATGCCAAATGTTATTGCCTAAGTTTTAAAGCACATCATTAGCTATGGTTAAATTGAGTACATCCTTTTGATAAACATGCTTTTTCAATGTGGGGATTATTTTTCTATATAGGCTAGCCTCCATGATATTCTCTTTGCATGCACTCGTTAGTGTAGCTATGGTGATATATCATAGTTTTTGCTTATTGATGTGCTTCTCATGTCTTTTTCTTGTGAATGAGCTAAACGTGGGCTTAAACTTTTGGTTTTCTATAAATTTGGCCACTTAGATTGTTATATCAATGTCCGCATTAAAAAAAACAACCTAATTGGTGGATTTCATGTGTATGTGCCAGCTCAATTAATTTACTTGAAAATATTTGATCAATTGAATGTATTCAAAGTGTTGTTGTTTCACAGCTTTTCAAGTAAATTGATTTGTTTAGAGTAACCTCTTATATGAGATATGCTTTAGCCAAATATACACTGAATTTCTACCCACATTGCATTTCATTTCTAAGCCACTAGCTAGACCTCCATATAAAAGACAACTTCTCTCTGTTTTTTTAACATGCAAATAATCAGTACAGCATAAGCTTTGTTAGTAAAATATACATATTTGGGCCACAATAAAGAATTCAAAGTAACTTTCGTAGTGAGTACATTATGAATTTATGCAATTTTATTCTTGGTTACAAAGCATGTGGTATGGTATTTCTTTAAATTTGAGTTGCCACTTGGGTAGCATGATTCATCTCTTGCTGATGATCTCAATACCACATAGTATACATACAAGATACGCAGTTATAAGGGCCTGTTTGGGAGAGCTCCACCACTGAAAACGTGGATCTGGAGCAGCAGCTCCACCATGGAGCAGCTCCACCGTGGATCTGGGATCCCACCATGGAGCTGGACAAACTGTTTGGCTTGTACAGCAGCTCCAGATCCACGAAATTGAGGTTTTGGTGGGAATGACCACTTTTGGTGGGATGGGGTGTGTAACCAGTGGCATTGGTGGGTAATTACCACCCAACTCCACGGTGGAGCACCCCTTGAGGAGCTCCATGAAATCTATGGATCTGGCCCTCAGATCCAGGATTTTGGTGGATCCAAATTTCACGGAGCTGGAGCGTTTGGGTAAAATTTCGTGGAGTGGAGCTATTTTTCGTGGATCTGGAGCTGGTGGAGCTCTCCCAAACAAGCCCTAAATAGGCTTACCCTCGAACATTGATTTCCACAAGTTTCTCATGGCCTGTCTCTCACGGCTCTCAGCGTAGCGCGCTAGTCTATCTAGTAACATAAGTACTCCCTTAAGTCACAAAAGAAAATCGTGTTGGATTGTGTGCAGTCAAACATTATAAATTTTGATCGTCAACTATCTTTTTGATTATTTAGATTGGACATATAAAAATGATACGTATAAATTTGTCTCAAAAACACTTTTATAATATCATCATTTTTAGGTTTTATAAATATATTGAAATAGAAACGACTAGATAAAGTAACATTTTGGGGCTGTGTTGATGCCGAAAATGACTTTGTTTTGTGATTGGAAGGGGTACTTATTACAATAGGACCATATACGGTTAAACTCTCGCTCTGAAGTTCTGTTACGACAGGTCGTGATGTACGCTCCTGCTCTAAACCAGGGAAGGCCTTAGTCACCAGTAACATCTAGCATACACATAGATGCAGTGTATACATGCATGTACTGTTCACATTAACTTAAGGTTCGAGAAATTTTACACAAACTTTGCTATAATTTTGTGAGATTAAACAGTTCAATTCTCGCGTTCCAATGATGACCTAATTGATCTGATGGTAAAGGCACGATTTGCATGTATTCACGCTTCAAAAGGAATTTGGCGCTTGAAAAAATACCACCAACCTCGTCATCTCACAGGATCGACACCCGCCAGGTCATCCTAAGCTCCCTATCCAATGACGTGTCTAAACCTCAATGGTTGGATACGCCATACATAAAATTTGCAGGAGAAACTTTCAGTTTCTGACTTATTGGTTTTTACCTAAAATTACATTGTAATAATTATTAACTCTTTTAAGTCATTCAATTAAAAAATAAAAGAAAAAACCACCATTATATTTTCACAAAAAATGCAAACAAATAAAGGGAAAAGCAAAAGACAAAAAAACTAAAATAAGAAATCAATATATTCTAAATAATTTTTAGCTTTTAAAAATAAAAAAAATCAAAAGCCAGAAAACGAAACCGTTTAAAGCTGCCCCTAATTCCTACCGTTACGCAGGGACGTTCCCGTCTTCCTAGCAGAGGTAGCGTCTAAGCCATACAGGTACACGGGATGACGGGAACGCAAGGAAAAGTTGCACTCGAGCAAGACTACGTACGTACGAAGGTAGTTGGCAGCAGATCAGTGCCAACCCGGCCCAACGGCGGTCGAAATCGTGAGCCTTTGAGGGCTTTGTCGTCGTCATCGAGTGAGCGGGCCCGCATGACATGACCCATCAGTGGTCCTGAGCTGCGCCATCGGAGTTCTGAGCCCGTCCGGGGTACCTCACCTGCCGTCTTCTCGGGTCCTGCGAAAACTAACCTACTTGGAGTATGTAAGGTAGATTTTGAAGAACCAACATTCCTTATGAGTCTAATCCTTGTACGGAATCGCTTCGACTGAAACACCATCATCCATCGGGGTTGAGGCCCTGCTAGTTTCGGTTTCTGGTTTATTTTTCATCATTTAACAATTTCGTTTTTTCTTTGGTTTTTTGATTTTTTTGAGTTTTTTTGTTGGTTCTATTTTTTCCGTATTCGTTTGTACTATCCGTGACGGGTTAACTTATTTTTTATATTTTTAAATTTTTTAAATTTAATTACGCCAAATAAGCCACCGTCAGCTACAGTGTTTTCAGTCAGCTACAATGATTTTCATCCAAAAGCCATTCAAAATAAGCCCTTTTGAGCAGGGCTCTGAATCTGCTCCAAGCGGCCTCACTTCCTTAGTTCTTTTGGTATTTGGCTTTTAGAATCCAAAAGCCACGTAAAACGTATTTATTTCTTAATTTTGTTTTTTAGCTTTTTTACTTTTACTTTCTCTTTTTTATTTGTATTATCCGTGGAGATCTAAAGGTATATTTTTCTTATTTTTTCTTTAATGAATGACTCAGATAAAGCTAATAACCGTTATAGTACAATTTCAGCTAACAGTCAAAAGCCACAACCATAAACCGATGGAGCGACCCTTGTAACACGTCTGCCTCGCCCTTCCCTGTTTTACTGTCAAGATCGGGAAACTATTCGGTTGCATAAAAGGAATCCCCTCTCTTATGTATGTATGTATGCATGTGTGTGTATACATACATACATACATATATATATATATATATATATATATATATATATATATATATATATATATATATATATATATATATATATATATATATATATATATATATATAGCCTTTTTTTCTACTCCAGGTGTAGATATTCTCTATGTCGTATCTCATAAAATAGATGGTATCTCACACAACAGAGGGTATGTATATACAGTATATAAGACCATCTATGTGGTATATATACTTTTTTAAGGTGTTATGTATATTTTTTTGAATATACTCCTTTTTATGTACAAATATGAATGTATTAGCAAAATATACCAAAAACTTTGTGCTCCCTAGCAATTTTTTCATGTGATTGGCATTAGAGTATCTAAGAATTAGTATATGAGTATATCTAAGGTAATAAAGGAGTATGTTAAGTTCATTTAGGTGGTATATCATGGGTGAGAGTAACAACACCCGGGAGTAGAATGCAATATATACTAGTCACCTGCTCCTGCGTTGCAACGAAATCTATTGAATATATAGAGAATCATGATATGAAAGAGAGCTACTCTGATCAATTGAAATGTGGAGAGTGGTGAAAAATTGAGAATGTGGCGGTTGGAGGAGAAGGGACGTACAACCACCAACTCATTCTTTTATAATAGTATATATATATATATATATATATATATATATATATATATATATATATATATATATATATATATATATATATATATATATATATATATATATATATATATATATATATATAGGAAACCTCTTTTTTACTCCCGGGTGTAATTACACCCTATGTCGTATCTCACAACGTAGGGAGTATCTCGCGTGACGAGGGGTATGTACATGTAGTATACGAGTATTTAAGATCATATAGGTGGTATGAACAATTTTTCAGAGGTGGTATGTACATTTTTTTCAACATACTTCTTTTTATGTACGTGTATAAAAGTATTTACAAAATACGCTAAAAACTATGGACTCCCTTGCAATTTTTTATGTGATTCACATTAGAATATCTTATAATTAGTATACGAGTATACCTAAAGTGATAAAGGAGTATTTCAAGTTTGTTTAGGTGGTATATTAGATGTGGGTGTAATTACACCCGGGAGTAAAAAGTATTTTTCCTATATATATATATATATATATATATATATATATATATATATATATATATATATATATATATATATATATATATATATATATATATATATATATATATATATATATATATATATATATATATATATATATATATATATATATGGGAGCATATCTAGTGCTAAAACCCCTTTTAGTGCTAATATGTATATGCAGTTGTAGACCATCGAATCTAGCCCTTACGGCCTGAATCCTTGAGGGTGGAACAAGAGGATTCACTTAAGCCATTTTTGCGAATAACCCCCTGCCTCCCCTCGCCCCCTTTCGGATAACTCCCACATTGCATCCCCTCTGTACGCCTCGGACGCCTCAACTCCCCTCTGGCACACTAATGCGTCAGCCGCCGCCTCCCTCCACCACCGGCGTCATCCGCTTCAGGGCTTTCCCCTTTCATTTTTGACCACGCCTCGCCTCAACTCTTGTCCCCTATCGCCTCAGCTCCCTAACGCCATCATCCCCGTCGATTCTGTCACGGTCGCCATCTGGAGTCGACCACTGCCTGTTAGGGCTGTAAAAAAAGCTCGAGACTCGTGAACTACTCGGGTTCGGTTCGTCTTAGACTCGACTCGAGTTCGGCTCGAATTATAAACGAGCCAAGCTCAAGCTTGAGCTGAAGCTCGCAAGCTTATCGAGCTCGAGCTCGAAAAGCTCGAGTAGGCTCGTTCATTATTGCTAAGCATGACTCTTTAAAGTGTATACACATATATTTCAATTTTTTTATCAATTGTATTGTCCAAATCACACCGGGCTTATAAATAAGACAATGGTTTAAGCCTAAGAACAAGATAGACTGCAGTTGGCTAAGCTTATGGTAGATAAAAAGCTAAAGACTCGTGAATTGCTCGTGTTTCGCTCGTCTCAAGTTCGACTCGAGATCGGCTCGAAAGATAAATGAGCCAAGCTTGAGCCTAACTCTAGGCTCGGGTGATTCTGAGCCTCGGTTCGAGTTCGGTCCGTTTCTCTAACAAACTCAAGCTTGAGGCAGTGAGCTCGCTCGAGCTCGGCTCATTTACAGCCCTACTGCCTGTGCCTACCTCTAGCGTCGGCTATTGTTGGGAGTTTCTTTGAACGTCACACCTTTGCATTGTTGGGAGTTTCTTTGAACGTCACACCTTGACCACTCTGGAGTTGGCCATTGTTGGGAATTTCTTTGAATGTCACTCCACTGCCGGCCATTGTTGAGAGTTCTTTGCACGTCACACCTTTTCATTGTTGGGAGTTTCTTTGGACGTCATTGATGTTCCAATTTGCAATCTCAATTTCTAGTTCAATCCATTTCCGAATAACAATTTCAATTTGTAGTCTCCGTAAATTTCTAGGAACAAATTTCTAACAGTATAGAAGAAAGTTTTGGCAGCATATCCTCAAACACAAGCATTCAGTTCACTGGGAATATCCACTACAAATTGTTGGCAGCATATCCTCTCAATGACAATAGCATATTCACTTTGACAATACAATTTTAGAGCGTCCACATGATTCGTAACTCAGACACAAGCATTCAGTTCACTGAGAATATTCACTAGGAATTTTTGGCAGCATATCCTTAGACACAAGCATTTAGTTACAGAATACACAAGCATTCACTGTGGAGAATACACAGAATACCAGACAATACACTCTTAGCTCTCAAGTTACAGAATATGAAAATCTTAGCTCTCAAGAGCATTGTTGTGGCTACAGACCAAACAGAGAGAGATGGTAGTGGAGAGTGATGAAGATAAGTGTAATGGCCTGGGTTCTCCCCAAGGCTTACTCATATATATATACACATGAGGAGTGCTTTTACAGTTATAACCTTACATCTGGTTATCCCCTCTGGGGGCAGTTATGTCATTACACATGGCCTATTCTGGGCCTTATAATCTCCTACCAGGCCTGCTGGGTTTAGGTGGGGGCCACCCCTACGACAGGAGCCTCTCATGGTGAAGGGCTTCACAGGGCCGAAGCCATGTCGTCGAGTCCTTTGGCCCCCTCCGTCCCCTGCGGCCTGTGAATTCCTCCAAGCTTGTGGTTGGGGAGCCTGAAATCTGGGATGGTGGTAGCGGAGAGTGGCGCCAAGTCGAAGTAGACGCGCGCGCTCCGTCCCCTACCCTTCGAACGGGTGGCAGCGAAGCTGGCGCCTAGTCGAAGTAGACGCGCGCGCTCCGTCCCCTACCCTTCGAACGGGTGGCAGCGAAGCTGGCGCCTAAGTCGAAGTAGACGCGCGCGCTCCGTCCCCTACCCTTCGAACAGGTGGCGGCGAAGCTGGCGCCTAGTCGAAGTAGACGCGCGCGCTCCGTTCCCTACCCTTCGAACGGATGGCAGCGAAGCTGGCGCCTAGTCGAAGTAGACGCGCGCGCTACGTCCCCTACCCTTCGAACAGGTGGCGGCGAAGCTGACGCCTAGTCGAAGTAGACGCGCGCGCTCCGTCCCCTACCCTTCGAACGGGTGGCAGCGAAGCTGGCGCCTAGGCGAAGTAGACGCGCGCGCTCCGTCCCCTACCCTTCGGACGGGTGGCAGCGAAGCTGGCGCCTAGCCGAAGTAGACGCGCGCGCTCCGTCCCCTACCCTTCGAACGGGTGGCAGCGAAGCTGGCGCCCGATTCGAAGTAGACGCGCGCGCTCCGTCCCCTACCCTTCGAACGGGTGGCAGCGAAGCTGGCGCCAAGTCGAAGTAGACGCGCGCGCTCCGTCCCCTACCCTTCGAACGGGTGGCAGCGAAGCTGGCGCCTAGCCGAAGTAGACGCGCGCGCTCCGTCCCCTATCCTTCGAACGGGTGGCAGCGAAGCTGGCGCCCAAGTCGAAGTAGACGCGCGCGCTCCGTCCCCTACCCTTCGAACGGGTGGCAGCGAAGCTGGCGCCTAAGTCGAAGTAGACGCGCGCGCTCCGTCCCCTACCCTTCGAACAGGTGGCGGCGAAGCTGGCGCCTAGTCGAAGTAGACGCGCGCGCTCCGGGGCTGTTGTGACCTTGTAGTCTCGTAGTGCGCTTTTAATGGCGGCTGGAATTACGCCGACGCCTGGCCTGGCAGAAGTCAGGCTGTCGCGTCGTGCAGTCTGCCATGCTGCAGGTGGGGCACGTGGCGACTCACGACTGGTGCGTCGTGGGATGTGAGCGGTTGCGTGACCGCGGCCGTTCGCCTCGTCCCCCGAGAAGTTGGACGCGTGTTGAAGAGGTAGGGGCGTTGTGCGCTGCTTGGCCACCTACCAGGCGCGGCCTTCTAGGTCCGGGCGGTTCTTCTTTCCAAATCTTGGACAGCCGAATCGCCAAGAATTCGATCCGTCTGTGCGTTGAGCCCCAGGGCAGGCGAGCGTCCTTTATAAGGTGTTAGTGTTGAGGTAAAGGCACCCTTTCTCGTTTTGCTTTTTGATCTGCCGCTTCGCTTGCGCCCGTGCTAATTGTCACGCCAGTTGCTCCCTTGCCTGCTTCTTCTCCTTCCCTTGTCGCGAAGAGCGATGGCCAGCCACGACGACGCCACCTACCACCCCCGCAGCGGTTCCTTGCCTAGCCAGGGCGAGGTGAACCATCCTTCCCAAGAGTACAAACTGGTGCCGCGGGGGAGCTCGCGCGCCAACAAGCTGTGGAACGCGATGGAGCACTCGGGAGGCTCCTGCTTCCGTGTGCTGGGGAAGAGCCGCATGACGGAAGGGACGCTACAACGGCTCGTGGATGAGGGGAAGATTGCGGATCGCAATGGGGCTCGCTTACCCCGCCGGGACGAGACGGAGCCGAAGCCCGGGGCCCTGGAGGCAATTGTTTTCGTCGCGTTCTTCGATGCCGGCCTTCGGATGCCCTGCACGTTGTTTGTGGGCGAAGTCCTGCGGGCCTACCAGTTGGAGCTAGCCCAGCTGACGCCCCACGCGCTACTCCGCCTCGCTGTCTTCGCGTGGGCGATGCGGACAGAGGGGTGGCGCCCCAGCGCCAGCTTATTCGCCACCCTGCACGATGCACACTGTCGACCCAGAAAGGTTGGCGGGGCGGTGTCCAACTTTGGCGGTGTGGACTTCGTGCTCCGGGCGTCCTGCGCGACGTTGTTTCCTGTGTCCGCCTCGTCAGGGCAGTGGGCGTCCGGCTGGACGCGGTGGTGGTTCTATTACACCGTGACCGATAAGAGCAGAATGCAGTGCCGAGGCGGGCCGGTCTCGTTTAATAGCACGCCGAGTCTGAAGGCGGAGATTGACGACACGCGAAAGCTACAGAGCCTTGTCGGTGTCGCCCGTCGAATGAGCGTGCGCGACCTAGCTGAGGAGTTCACGATGCATGGGGCGGGGCCACTCTCCTCCCGGGGGAAGTATGTTGTGCCGAATGGCCCCCGCGAGGACGGGTTCGAACCATGTGTGTCTCGGGTGCTTCCGCCCTCCGCCCCTTGTAAGTCGCCCATCGCGCCATTGTATCTGTTTGGCTTTCGCCTAACTGACGTGATCTCCTGCGCAGTGACTCGGCTAGAAGATGCGGAGCGCGCGGTTGCGGCGCTCCTTGGCCCGTATACGCTTAAGGAGCACCGGGCTCGCGAGGCCGCGGTGAAGGCGGCTAAGCAGGGGCGGATAAACCGCACCTGCGAGGCTGTAGGCATTGCCGTGCCCGAGCGCATGGTGCCGGAAGAGCTTCCCGCCGGGACTCCCGGCGCTCAGGACGGTGATAGCCCCGCGGGGGGCTGTCTTTGCGACGCCGGGCCCGTTCCCCGGCTGCCGTATGCGACCCGGCAGCCCCCCCCGGCGGCTAGCTCAGCTGAGGCGGAGCGTGCGACCGGCGGTGGGCCTGGCCACACTGCTTCGGAGGGGCGCGCCGCCGCGGATCCCCCGACACTTTCTGCCGACGCCCACGAGCCCGTGCTCGGGCTCGCGGCCACCGCTGAGTTGGAACCTGTCAACCCGGGGGGGTGGCGTCGTCCCCGGCGAGCAAACCACGGGGGACGGTGCGTTATCAACCGTAGCGGCCGACGAGGGCGTGCCCCCTGCAGAGGAAACCGCGGGGGCGGCAATGACCGGAGCTGGTTCTGCCGTGCAAGAATCGCCTGTGCCACCGCAGGCGAAACGCCCTCGGACGCAGTCCCCCCCGCCAACGAGGGGTCGATACGCTGTTGCGGGGCCTTGCCGTGGGATTACGGCAGCTGGCGCGGCCGAGAAGACCTTCTCCCCAACCGTCAAGCGCCCGCGTCCCCCTGGGTGGTCGACCCGGTGCCACTTCCTACCGTGACGAGGGGCGCAGGAGGTAGGTGTGAGTCCCTTTCTTCCCCTGACTTCGCGAGACTTTCTCCGATCTGCTCGCTCATTCTGCCGACATCAGGCGAGACGACGTCTCCCGTACGTGGCGAAGGATCGAGCAGCGGAGGTATGCGCGAAGTCAGGAGCCGCGTGCAGGATGCCCCGCCGGTGTCCATTGCTGCTGACGTGGCCGTGGCCACGGTAAATCCTGGCGTGTTGGGGCCGGGACTCGCTCGCTCGGACTTCCTCCCTCGCCCGGAGATATTTTGCGACCTCACCGCCGCCGCCGAGCGTGCCGACAACGGCCTCAACCGTCCGTGGACTAGTGCGTGCGGAAGCGGACTTCGACGCTACGTCCTTTCGTGCGTTCTGCTTAGCGCGGACAGGGGATGCTCTTGGAACAGCAACCTTTATTGAACTCCCATTTGCGCGGGCGAGCATCGCCTAACCACGGGTCGGTGGCTCTACGCCTACTGTGCTGCTTCTAGGCGCAGTACCGCCGCAACCTGTCCGCGTTCCATGTGTGCCGGAAGGCTTGTCCTTCAAGCGTGGAGAGGCGGTACGCCCCCTTTGGCTATGCCTCCGTTACGATGTACGGGCCTTCCCACTTGGATTTCAGCTTGCCAACGGTTTCCGCCTGGAGCGCCACTCTGAGGACGAGATCCCCAGGCTTGAACCCCCGCGGGCATATAGAGCGGTCCCGAGTACGCATTGTCTGCCGTGCGTCTGCCCGTATCCCGTCGAGGAGGTCCAAGGACACACGGCGCTCCTCTTCGGGTGCTTGGACGAGGACCCTTCGCGAGCCGGCCTTAATTTCCTCGGGCGTCACTGCTTCGTCGCCGAAGAGGAGCTTAAACGGCGTGAATCCCGTTGGGCGCATTACTGTTGTGCGAAGCGACCATAGAACGCTGTGAAGCTCGCCTGGCCACTTGCCCTTCGGCAATCCAATCAGGCGCTTTTTGATGGTGGCAGAAATGGCGCCATTCGCCCGTTCGACCGCCCCGTTGGACTGGGGATGCCCTACCGAGGCGAATCGGAGGGTGATGCCCATGCTGTCACAATAATCTTTGAAGAGGGCGGCGTCGAACTGCAGGCCATTGTCGACCGTGAGCTCCCGAGGTACCCCGAAGCGACATATGATGTTTTGCCATAGGAAGCGCTGTATGGCCGCAGAAGTTACTTTGGCCAGAGCGATCGCTTCCGGCCACCTGGAGAAATACTCCAGCGCGACTACCACGAACCGGAGGTCCCCTGGAGCTCGGGCAAATGGTCCTACTATATCGAGACCCCAGCGCGCCAGTGGCCATACCGGGGGAATTGGGTTGAGGCTTGTCGGGGGCCTGTGGATGATGCGCGCCATCCATTGGCACCCTTGGCACCGACGGACGAGGTCCTGGGTGTCGGTGACGGCAGTCGGCCAGTAGAAGCCTTGTCTGAACGCCTTGCCGACTAAAGACCTCGGCGCCAGGTGGGATCCGCATACGCCCGCGATGATTTCCGCCAAGAGTTCCTTTCCTTCCTCAGTCGAGAGGCAGCGCAGGAGCGGCGCGCAAACCCCCTTCTTGTAGAGTGTCCCTTCAAACACCTGGAAGGACCGTGCGCGGTGCTGCAATCGTCACAGCTCGGCAGGATCCTCCGGCTCGGCGAGGCCTTGTAGGAATTTGAAAATGGGCTCCCGCCAATCTCCTGGCTGATCAATGCGGTGGACAAGTGCCGCGTCCCGGTTGTCCTGCGCGATGGCCGCCTTTGCTAACACCTCGTAGAATGCCCCCTCAGGGGGCAGTTGCTGGCTGGCCGCCTTGGCGAGGGCGTCGGCTTGCTCATTCTCCGCCCGGGGGATGGCCTTGACGGTGACACCCAAAAAGTGCCTTTCCCTCGCCCGTACCGCCGCGAGGTATTTGGCCAACTCAGGGTCCTTGGCTTGATATGACTTGTCCACATGGCCGGCCACCAAGCGCGAGTCGGTGCGGACCAACACCCGTCTCGCGCCGACTGCCTTGAGCTTCGCCAGGCCAAAGAGCAGCGCCTCGTATTCGGCCGTGTTGTTGGTGGCGGGGAAGGCAAGGCGCGCCGAGTACAGCAAACGCTGTCCTTCGGGCGTGATGATCACCGCCCCTACGCCCGCGCCGGCGACGCTGTAAGCTCCGTTGATTGTAAGCGTCCAGACGGGATCATCGTGCGTCTGGCCGGGTTGGGCCGGCGGGGTCCATTCGGCGAGGAAATCCGCCAGGACTTGGGATTTAATTGCCGTTCGCGAAGCATACGTCAAGGAGAAGGGAGCGAGCTCGGCGGCCCATTTACCGATACGCCCTGTGGACTCCTTGTTGTGTAGCATCTCTGCCAGGGGGAATGAGGAAGGCACTGTGATCGGGTGAGCCAGAAAATAATGCCGAAGCTTCCTGGAGGCCATGACCAGCGCGTACGCGAGCTTCTCAAGCTCCGTGTATCTTGTCTTGGCGCCTTGAAGGGCTTCGGAGACAAAGTAGACAGGCCGCTGCATGGCGCCTTCCTCTAAGACGAGGACGGCACTGACCGCGGTAGCTGACGCGGCCAGATAGAGCAGGAGGGGAGCCTCTGGTGCTGGGGCGACCAGAGTGGGGAGGCTTGCCAGGTGCTGCTTGAGCTCGTTGAAGGCCTTCGCGCAGTCTCCGTCCCAACGAAATCCATCGCACCCGCGGAGTGTCTTGAAAAACGGCAGGCCCCGCTCCGCCGCCCTGGATAGGAAGCGGCTTAATGCTGCCATGCGGCCCGCCAGCCTCTGGACCTCCCTCGTTGTCTTGGGCGGCTCCATACCCAGGATGGTGTCTACTTTGTCAGGGTTCGCCTGGATGCCCCGCCCGGACACGAGGAAACCTAGGAGTTTGCCCGCCTGTACCCCGAAGACACATTTGTCGGGGTTGAGCTTGATGCCCGCCTTCCGGAGGTTGTCGAAGGTCTCCTGGAGGTCCCGGCCGTGTAGAGCAAGTTGCCGAGTTTTGACCACCACGTCATCGACATAGGCTTCGACGTTCCTCCCGAGCTGGGCGGCCAGGGCAATGGCGACGAGGCGGGTGAAGGTAGCGCCTGCGTTCTTCAAGCCAAAGGGCATTCTGACGAAGCAGAACGTCCCAAGTGGTGTGATGAAGCTGGTCTTCTCCTCGTCGTCTTCGGCCATGTATACCTGGTGGTAGCCGGAATAGGCGTCCAGGAAATTCATGAGTTCGCACCCAGCAGTGGCGTCAACCAGCTGATCGATGCGCGGCAAGGGGTAGTTGTCCTTCGCGCACGCCTTGTTGAGTGCCGTGAAGTCGATGCACATGCGCCAGGCCCCGCTGGCCTTTTTGACTAGCACCGGGTTAGCGAGCCATTCCGGATGGTGGACCTCGCGGATGACCCCGGCGCGAAGAAGCTTCGCCACCTCCACTTTGGCCGCCTGCTGCCGATCCATCGACATACGCCGGAGCCTTTGCTTGACCGGCTTGGCGTCGGGGCGGACCGCCAAACGATGTTGGATTACCGCGCGATCCACGCCCTTATGTCCTCCGGGGACCATGCGAAGATGTCCACGTTGTTCTGAAGCACTCGGGGCAGCTCCCGTTCGACCCCCGGTGGGAGCCCCTCGCCAATGGAGACAAACTGCCCCTCCGCCTGGAGCGGCACCTTCTTGACGCCGCCTTCGGGCCGAGGCTTGGGCGTCCACCCGGGGGCGGAGGGCCCAGCACCGGGCGCGCCGGAGAGGGCATGCACCGGGCGATGCGAGACGCGGCTGCCGCCTTCGGCACGTCTGGCCAGGTCCTGGTCGCCGAAGATGGTGATGACACCCTCCGGGCCCGGGAGCTTTACACACAAAAAGGCGTGGTGCGGGATTGCCTCGAAAGAGTTGATGGCAGGTCGCCCCAGTATGGCGTTGTAGGGGTGCGGGATACCTACGACATCAATGGTGACATGCTCGGTCCGGAAAGTGACAGGAAGGGACACGTGCCCCAGGGCCTGCAGCGGTTGACCCCCGAAGCCTTGAAGTGGAGCTCCTGGCTGCTCCAGCCGGCTTCGAGGGATTGCCATGCGGTCGAGGGCGTCTGCGAATAAGATGTTCGCGGAGTTTCCCCCGTCGACAAGGACGCGCTTGACTTCGCAGCATGCTATGTGGGCCTGGATGACTAGAGGGTCATGGTGAGGGTACTCCACGCCCCTGACATCGTTGAAGTCGAAGGTGATGTTGCGGGGCGGCATCCACAGCTGCAGCTGCTCCCCGGGGGCTTTTGAGGAGGAGCCTCCGGTGATGACGTTGACGGTGTGATGCTGCGCGCCCTCCGTTGCGGTGGCCCGTATGGGGCTATCCCTTGGGTGCCCCACATGGGCTTCGGCGGGGGGCCGAGGAGGCGGAGTCCGGGATCCGGCCGTCACCCTCCGCAGCTCCATCACTGCGATGCATGCTCTTGTGTAATGATCGCCGTAGCCGTGTACCTCGCACCACTTGCCATAGCGCAGGAGCTCCTGCTCTGCGCGGGGTTGGCTGCCGTAGTCAAATCCGCCCTCCGATCCCCGGACTCCCCTCCGTGAGGAGGGGTCGGGTCCTTGGCGGGTGCTCTCAGTGGCGAGGACATGATGGGCCGCCTGCGACCGGCGCTGGCGGCGCCGAGGTTTGGGCCTACACCGTGACGAGCCTTCCTGTACTTCGTCCTCAGTGCCTCGGGGAGGGCCTCCTCGGGGCTTTCGGCTACGGCCCGGCTTCGAGGGGGGGCCACCCGCCCCGACCTCGCGCGGGGGGCGCTCCTCATGGGCGAGGCCGAGGGCGGTGATGCAGCGTCTTCGCGCATCCTCCTCCGCCCGCGCATACTCGTCCATTTTGTCGAAGAGCTTGGCAACTGTCGTGATTGGCCTCCGCGCGTTGTATTCGGCCATCGGGCCCGGGCGAAGGCCCTGTATGGCTGCATTAACGACTGTGGTTTTATTAACATCGTGTACCTGGCCTCGAATCTTGGTGAAGCGCTTGAAGTAGTCCCGGAGCGTCTCCGAGGGTCCTTGCTTCACAGCGAAGAGTTGGTCCGCATCGATTCGCTCGACATGATGTCCTTGAAAGTTGGTACGAAGCCGGTCGCGAAGCTGCTACCACGCATAGATGGAGCCCGGCTCTATGGTAAAAAATCAAGAGAGCGCCACTCCGTGCAGTGCGAGGGGGAGTCCCTTCGCCTTCGCGGTGTCGTCTCCGCTCGCGGCCTCGATCGCGGTTTCGTACACGCGCACGAACTCGCGAGGATCCGTGTCGCCTTTATACGGGTCGGTGATGCGAGGGAACTTGAAGTCTTCGGGCCACGCCGCCTGCTGCAGCCCCGTCGAAAGCGGGGATTCCGGATCTACGCATCTCAGCGGGACACGGCTAGACGTGGGGGCTTCGCGGCTGTCCACCTTCTCTGGCGTGGGCTCGGGCGCGACTACTGGCACGACCTGCTGGCTCCGAGCCTCTTGTATATCTCGGACGGCTCCGCGAAGGTCCCCTAGTTCTCGCTGGAACGCGTTGAGAGCCGCCAGCAGGGCGCTTTCCATCACCGGTGCGGGCGGGGTCGCCGGTACTTCCGACGGGCGGATCGGCGCGGGGACGACCGCGTCGCGGGGTCCCGAACTGCCGGTCGCTCCGTCGTGGCTACCTCGGACCGCCCGGTCCGCACCGCTGGCGAGGGTTGCAGTGGGGGCGGCGAGGTCGGCTGTCGTCGCGTCGGCGGGGTCGGTTGTCGCCGCACCCGTGTCGACGTCTTCGACCGCCGGGTCCGTCCTCGCAACGCCGGTGGCGGGGTTGGTCGTCGCTGTGCCGGTGACGGTGTTGGTCGTCACCGCGCGAACGTCGACGTCTTCGGCCACCGCGCCTGCATCGCCACCCGCGTCCGCCGCTGCCGATGCCGAAGCTCTGGTACTCATACGACGCTCCGGCCCGGCCGCCTTCTTCCCTTTCACCGCCGCTGAGGAAGCTTTTTTCGGTGCCATCTTTTTCTTCGGTCTTCAGGCTTGTCTTCGTCCTCCCCACGGACGGCGCCAACTGTTGTGGCTACAGACCAAACAGAGAGAGAGATGGTAGTGGAGAGTGATGAAGATAAGTGTAATGGCCTGGGTTCTCCCCAAGGCTTACTCATATATATATACACATGAGGAGTGCTTTTACAGTTATACCCTTACATCTGGTTATCCCCTCTGGGGGCAGTTATGTCATTACACATGGCCTATTCTGGACCTTATAATCTCCTACCAGGCCTGCTGGGTTTAGGTGGGGGCCACCCCTACGACAAGCATATTCACTGTGTAGAATACAAATTTGAACTAACATTATTACATTGCATAACCCAAAAATTACTACAATTGTTATAGACCATTTGCATAGAGTCCATAGGCCTGATACTATTCATGCACCAAATTGAGCTACCGATTCAATTGGCATAAGCTTTTGTTCACCACCATTCAGATTTTCGACAAACCTACAAAGCACATGAGCTGGCATAAGCACTGGGGTAATAGAGCATTTCTCCCGGACAAAAACATCAAAAGAAAGACCAGAAATCTACACTGTAAGCAATACATATCAACTGCAAATTTACAAATTGTATTTTTCTGCATATGCCAATTCCCATTGATTCAGGAGTCAACAAGACTATAACAAATTAGTTGCTACACATACTCACAAATTATGGAGGGTGATACACTGATTTAGGAGTTAGATTAACATACGTAATTTCTGCTACCCACCAATCGAAACAAGGCTTCAACATCCTCACACATTCCATTTTGTTTCCTCATTTTGTAGCCTAATTACTTAGTGTGCTATCAATGTCATACAATCAGTAAATTAAATTATCTAGTGCGTACATGCAGTAAATTAAACCTAAAGGAATTTTCACTTGCATATATCAAATCCCCACAAGCCTTGAGGCATCTGAATGTGGTATTCGAATCACATGAGGAAGCACGAAATAATTACTCCACAATATCCTAAAGCAACCAATTCTAACATAAAGTGCATTAATCCTGAAGGTATGAACGGAAGTGCAACATAAAGTGCAATGGGATGGTAAATCGGGGTTAGGGGTTCTGTACGGAAGAGGAGGACAATAGCAACCAAATCCAGACCCGAAAGGGCTTGAGGCCATCCGACCAGCAGTGGAGGGAGGCGGCGGCCAACTCCAGACAGTGGCTGTGATAGAAACGACAGGAAGAATGACGCTGGGGAGTTGAGGAGACAGGGGCGGGAGTTGAGGTAAGGCGCGGTCAAAAACGAAAGGGGGAGAACCCTGAAGCGGATGATGCCGGTGGTGGAGGGAGGCGACCTTCGAATCATGCCGATGGTGGAGGGAGGCAGCGACTAAGGGCATCTGTAGTGTATATGTCTCAAGAGGTATTAAGGTGGACCCCACGTAAATTTTAAGGGCGGACGCGTAGTGTATGAAGCCACCCATCGGCTCTACCAATGGCCCACTCGACAGATAAAACAATAGTTGTACTTCCGAACCCGCGTCTATCGCGAACTTTCCCCATTTCCTCCGAACCCTTCCGCTCCGCTCCTCGTGCCTTCCGCCTCCGCTCCCATCGCCGCCGCCCCGTTCCCCGTTCCTCGCCGCCGCCCCGCGATTCCGCAACCGCTGGCACCGGATCCGACACTTCGGCATCCGTTGGCACCGGATCCGACACTTCTCGTGCCTTCCGCCTCCGCTCCCATCACCACCGCCCCATTCCCGCCGCCGCCCCGCGATTCCGCAGCCGCTGGCACCGGATCCGACCCTTCGGCATCCGTTGGCGCCGGATCTGGCCCTTTCCGCTCCGCTCCTCGTGCCTTCCGCCTCCGCTCCCATCGCCGCCGCCCCGTTCCCCACCGCCGCCGCCACCCCACGATTTCGCAGCCGCTGGCACCGGATCCGACACTTCGGCATCCGTTGGCGCCGGATCTGGCCCTTTCCGCTCCACTCCTCGTGCCTTCCACCTCCGCTCCCATCGCCGCCGCCCCATTCCCCGCCGCCGCCCATGGCCCCCGTCCAGGAGCAAGAGGAGCAAGATGTACGCGTCCGGGTGGCCGCTCTTGCTCTCCGAGGCCGCGGTGAAGAAGAACGCGTCTGCTCTCCGAGGCCCTCCTGAAGAAGTACGCGTCTCCGAGGCCGCTCTTGCTCTTCGACCAGCGCAAGATATTGTTCGAGGTGAGGATTTCATTGCTCGAAAAAAATACAGTGCTTGTGTGGTTGTAGAGTGCAGTATTTGCTCTTTCATGATTTGTGCATTGTGTGGTTGTGTGGTGAAGCTCGAGAAGGTGAGGATTTCATTGCTCCAAAAAATATTGTGCTTGTGTGGTTGTAGAGTGCAGTATTTGCTCTTTCATGATTTGTGCATTCATGATGTTGAAGATTAACTGAATACACTGATTGAAATGCAATGGACCGACTAAACTAAAAGACTGACTAATGTAATCTAATATTACAAGCAGTGCACTGAATACACTGATTGAATACACTGAATACAAGCAGTGCACTGAATACACTGAACTAAAAGATTAACTGAATACACTGATTGAAGTGCAGTATTGGTAGATAATGTAATCTAATATTACAAGCAGTGCACTACAAGACTGACTAAACTAAAGTTTCATGACCGAACCGGTTCCATATATGCTCTATTAAGTCTGCCTTCAACTGGTGGTGCAATGCAGAATTATGAATATGTGCGTTAATTTCAAGTACCCTAGAAAATCCATGAATTGGTTCATTTCCAAGTCCTACTATGGGCGTCGAAGATCTCCCCTCATCATAAGTCTCATCTAATCTTAGCTGATAGTTATCTCTCTCATCCTCAACTATCATATTGTGCAAAATAATACATGCATACATAATATCAGCAAGGTCTTCTTGCTCCCAAAGACGTGCTGGTTCACGTATAATAGCCCATCGTTTCTATAGAATCCCAAATGCACATTCTACATCTTTCCTTGCCGACTCTTGCTTTTGCGCAAATAATTTATGCTTCATAGACTGAGGCATAGAGATTGATTTAACAAATGTTGCCCACTCTGGATAAATACCATCTCCAAGATAATAGCCCATATTGTATTCTGTGCCATTAACTGTGAACTTTACCTCTGGAGCCCTTCCTTGTAGGACATGTGTGAATAATGGTGATTGGTTCAAAACATTTATATCATTATTCGAACCAGCTGCACCGAAAAGGCATGCCATATCCATCGATCTGCCGAAGCAACAGCTTCAAGCATTATAGTAGGCACTTTTTGATCACCTCTAGTATATTGCCCCTTCCATGCTACTGGACAGTTTTGCCAATGCCAATGCATGCAGTCCAAACTCCCTAGCATTCCTGGAAACCCTCTTGCCTCTCCTATGTGTAACAAGCGTTCAATATCCTCATTAGTTGGCCTACGTAGATATTGCTGACAAAAAATTTCTCGCACACCCTTAACAAATTTAATTAGGCACTGTTGGGCTGTGCTTTCACTCATTTGGAGAGTTTCATCCAAAACATCAGCGGGAGAGCCATAGGCCAACATGCGGATGGCAGCGGTGCATTTTTTGTAGAGGTGAAAACTCCTTGCCAAATGCATCTCTACGTTGACGAAAATACGGAGACCAATTAGAAAGGGCTTCAACAATCTTTAGAAAAAGATGCTTTCTCATCCGGTACCTTCGTCGGAACTGATATTCAGTTTACAGTGGATTCTCACAAAAAAAAGTAAGCAACCAATCTGTCATTGGCACCTTCACGATCTCTATGCACGTACCTCCGTGAGTGAATCCTCGGCTGGGCTAGAAGTCGAGCTTCAATTTTAGCTTCAATCTTGGCCTCAAGTGGATCATTAATCTCGTCCCAAATAAGATCTTCAAGTAAGTCATCACTATTGATGGAGGAACCTGAATGCTCAGACTAGTCCTGTGACTCTTCAGATATTTTCTCTCTATGGCCTACTTTCTCTCTTTGAAAGCAAAAGTGCTAAACACAGATGTGTGCTTTCTCTCTATGGATGCATTGTGTGTGTGTGCTTTCTCTATTTATAGGTGTTTTGCAACAGCTACTTCCCAACAGCTCTTTTGCTTGTATTTAATGTTTCCCAACAGCTCTTTTGCATGTATTTAATGTTTCCCAACAGCTCAGGGGCATGTATTTAATGTTTTCTGTAACTCAGAGCTTTGTTTACCAAAGATGAGATCAAGGGGTTCATAAAATGGCAGAGCTATTGCTACTCTTGGCTTGCCACAAATTACAACTAAACTACCCACTTGCTACATGGACATCACACCAAATACAAAGACATATAAGCCTAAACATCAGATTAAGGAAATAATTCCTTGAATAACACATCTAGGAGTTGTCAATGCCTCCTGAGCATGTCCTCATCATAATGTGATGTATCGTTTTCCATCAAATTTAAGTATGTGTTCAGCCTGGCATTCTTTGCCTTTTCTTTTTGTGCTTCAGCCAATTTTTCCAATGCAGCAGATCTTCTTGCAATAGTTTCATTAAACTGGTCATCTTCCAAATTAGAAGATGGTTGTTTGTCTTTCGCCTTCCCCTTTTTCTTCAGCTTTGCCTTTGCAGCCTTTTGTCCCTCTGGTCTGGTCTGCCTTGTGTCTACCTCTTGGTTGTCCAGGTTGCCAGATGAGGTGTACTCTCCTGATTCAGATATCTTTGTTCTTTTGTTGTGGTCACCATCCTCTCTAATTCTGCACCATTTGGGTTGGTCTTTGAGTTCTCTCCATAGATACTCAAATGCAAAGGGTTTATTACCTTTTACTTCTCCTTTGTACATCTCACGGACTTTGTCCATGAGCATATCGTCTGATTGCCCGCTAGACCAAGTGCTTCTTGCACGAGCATAAACACCACTGAAATATTTGATAGGCTTGCTAATTATGGCCCAATGGCCTTTGCATTGCTTTGAGGATCTTCTTCTTCCACCTGAAGGCATGTTAGAATTGAACTCTGCAGCCACATTCTTCCAGTAGGCATCTCCCTTCTGTCCATTACCTTTAATTGGGTCAACAGAATGCATTAGCCAAGCACTTGCCAACCGTATGTTCTCCTCCTCACTCCAATTGCTGCGAGCACCTCTGTTCCCTTCATCTGGGCTGCTACCACTTGAATCTTGGATCTCGATCTCTTCTCTTCGCTGGCTGCAGCTTCCTTCTCGATCTCGAGTTCCTTGAGCCATGGGTGGTGAACCACTGGCTGCAGCTTCAAAGTTTGCAGCTGAGTGCAAAGACCTTCCTTGATGTTGTACACTCTGAAAACTTGGTGAACCATATTGTTGATAGTTGCCTGGGATACTATAGGGATTGATGTTTGGCATGAACTGAGAGGGTGGAGTATTTTGAGTAAACTGGGATGGTGGGATGATTTGAACAAACTGAGTTGGTGGGATGTTTTGAGGAAATTGGGATGGTGGAATGTTTTGGCCAAACTGAAATTGGGCAAAATGTGGATGTTCTGAGCTTGGACTTGGAGGCTCTTGCATCAATCTAGTGAAGCTTTTGCCTGAATGATCCATTTCGCTTCGCTGTGGTTCTAACCTCCCTCTCTTCTTTGGTTTATATGCAGGTGAAAGAAGAGCTCAACGGGTAGAAAACTGCTGCTGCTGTTGTAATAAAACTGCTTCCTGTGTGCTGCAATAAAACTGCTGCTGCTGTTCAATGTGGTGGTTGGCGGTTGCTGTGCTGTAATAAAATTTGATGCTGCTGTTGCTGTGTTGGAACTGCTACTGTTGTTGCCGAAAAACTCCTGCTGCTGTGTTGTAATCTGCTGCTGCTGTTGCTGTGCTGTTCATCAATGTGGTGGTTCGGGGGGTATGGTAATTTGATGCTACTGTTGCTGTGCTGGAACTGCTGCTGCTGCTGTTGCCAAAAAACTGCTGCTGCTGTTGCCAAACTGCTGTTGCTGTGCTGTTGAATGTGGCTGTGGTAGATTGTTGTTGCTGTGCATCAATGTGGTGGTTGGGGATGTGGTAGTTGGTAGTTGTGGAGAGAGAACAACTGTTGTAAAGAAAATTGTATTTTAATGCTTATGGTCAGGTCTTTAGCTTGAGGACCAGTCTTAAGCTTTTTTTTTTGCTTAAAGCCTCCTTAAGGTCACCTCTGTAATGTATAAGGTTGACCTTAAGGTGACTTAAGGCCCCTGAAATGTATACATTACAGATGCCCTAACACATCAGTGCGCCGGAGGGGAGTTGAGACGTCCGAGGCATACAGAGGGGATACAATGCGGGAGTTATTCTAAAGGGGAGAAGGAAGGTGGGGGGGTTATTTGCAAAATGGCTTAAGTGAATCCCCTTGTTCCACCCGCAAGGATCAGGCCGTAGGGGCCCGATCCGATGGTCTACAACGGCATTTACATGTTAACATTGAAAGGGGCTTTAGCACTAGATATTCTCCCTATACATACATACATACATACATACATACATACATACATACATACATACATACATACATATATCTTCTTATACTCCCTATACTGTATTACGCAAAGTAGGGAGTATCTCGCGCAACAAAGGATATATATATATATATATATATATATATATATATATATATATATATATATATATATATATATATATATATATAGTATATGAGTATATAAGACTACCTAGGTGGTATGTATACTTTTTAAGGTGGTGTGTACCTTTTTTAAACATACTCCTTTTTATGTACAAATATGAATATATTAACAAAATGTGCCAAAATTATATGCTCTCTTACAAATTTTTTATGTGGTTAGCATTGGAGTATCTTACAATTAGTATATGAGTATAGTTAAGGTGGTAAATGAGTATGTTAAGTTTGTATAGGTGGTATATCATGGGTTCATGGGTGATGTATGTATGTATGTATGTATGTATGTATGTATGTATGTATGTATGTATGTATGTATGTATGTATGTATGTATGTATGTATGTATGTATGTATGTATGTATGTATGTATGTATGTATGTATGTATGTATGTATGTATGTATGTATGTATGTATGTATGTATGTATGTATGTATGTATATGTGTATGTGTATGTGTATGTATGTACGTACGTATGTGTATGTATGTATGTACGTACGTATGTGTGTGTGTATGTATGTACGTATATGTGTGTGTGTATGTATGTATGTATGTATATATATGTATGTGTGTGTGTGTGTGTATATGTATGTGTGTATATATATATATGTATGTGTGTGTACGTATGTGTGTATGTATGTATGTACGTACGTATATGTGTGTGTGTATATGTATGTGTATGTATGTATGTATGTATATGTGTATGTATGTATGTACGTACGTATGTGTATGTATGTATGTACGTACGTATGTGTGTGTATGTATGTACGTATATGTGTGTGTGTATGTATGTATATATATGTGTGTGTGTATATGTATGTGTGTATATATATATGTATGTGTGTGTACGTATGTGTGTGTATGTATGTATGTACGTACGTATATGTGTGTGTATATGTATGTATATATGTATATATATATATGAAAATAATTCTATACTCCTGAGAATACGTACTCTTCTCATATACTGCTTAAATGGTGTTGTTATACCTATTTATCTATTTTAGCATACTCTACTAATGATTATAAGATAATCGAAGGTTAGTTGCACGAAAATTTTCATCAAACCCCACTTTTATAGCATAATTTGTATATATACTCCTTTTACGTATGGAAAATAGTATAAAGCAAAAAATAAAGGATTCCGATGAAAATTTTTCATCCAAGTCATATTGGAGTATCTTGGAATTGATATTTAAGTACACCAAAAGTGATAAGCAGATATAAAATATTCATTTAAGTGGTATATTCGAAGTGAAAGTATGTACTTCCAGGATTATGAAAGAGACTTCCTATTATACAGACACATATCTTTACTATTATAAAAATATGAGTTGGTGGTCGTCAGTCCGTTCTCCCTCATGTTTTCTCAGCCGTCCGATTAAAGATCAGCCGTCCAGATTTGCATGTAGGTAGTTCTTCCGCTCCTCATAGAAAAGGTCAACCCGACATGTGGGCCACGCTCCTCCTTTTCTCTCCCTCGTATCCTCCGTCTCCCGCAACCACTCCACCTCCCACAACCGCCGCCTCCTTCTCTCTCTGAACCCTCGTGCCGTGCCTCCTCCTCCTCCTCAGCGCCGCCACCAATTCCTTCCCCGTGCGGCAGCATCTGGTGGCAGTCCCCCAACTTCCCCTAGCAGCATCTCATCCCCCCGTCTCTGTCTTCCCAACGCATTTGCCCACCACCACCTCTCCCCATCTGCCTGCCGCCACCTCCCCACCTCCACCTCCCGCAACCATTGCCTTCTTCTCCTGTGAACTCTCGTGTCGTGCCTCCTCGTCCTCCTCGGCACCGCCACCAATTCTTTCCCCGTGCGGTAGCGTCTGGTCGCAGTCCCCCAACCTTCCCCAGGGTGTCACCACCAATTCCATCTCCAATTGCCCCTCCAACCAGCAGTACGACGCTCGGCGACAGCGGTCGGTGGATCAGAGAGAATGGCGCTCGGCTACAGCGGCTGGTGGATCAGAGAGAATGGCACTCGACGATGGCGGCGGCTTCCTCTTACTACACCCGCCCACGTGGCTCTCCCCTGCCGCCGCCGCTCAGCGGTCGCTCACCTAGTGAGCCTCTCTACCTCCTTCCGCTCTTTGCTCAGAGCTCGTCATGCTGTCTGACGATTTTGGTCTCCCAAGATGGTCATCGAAGTCGGTGCCATGGTCAAATGGGGCCGTGATCGAGGGGCCATGACCGAAGTCGAAGGGCCATGGTCGAAGTCGAAACTGTGGTTGAAGGGGGCCATGGCTGAAGTCAAAAATCCATGGTCGAAGTCGAAACCATGGTCAAAGGGGCGGTGGTCAAAGTCGAAGGGCTGTGATCGAAGTCAGGCCGTGGTCAAAGTCCAAGCCATGGTCGAAGGGGCGGTGGTCAAAGTCGAAGGGCAGTGGTCGAAGGGGCGGTGGTCAAAGTCGAAGGGCAGTGATCGAAGTCAGGCCGTGGTCGAAGTCCAAGCCGTGGTCGAAGGGGACAGTGGTTGAAGGTGGCAGTGGTCGAAGTCGAAGGGTCGTGGACGAAGTCGGTCCGTGGTCGAAGTCAAAGGGTTGTGGTCGATGTCAATCCATGGTCGAAGTTGAAGGGTCGTGGTTGAAGTCCAAACCATGGTTAAAGGGGACAGTGGTCGAAAGGAGCAGTGGTCCAAGTTGAAGGGATGTGGACGAAGTCGGTCCACGGTCGAAGTCGAAGGGTCGTGTCAAAGTCGAAGGGTCGTGGTCGAAGTCCAAGCCATGGTCGAAGAGGACAGTGGTCGAAGGGGCAATGGTCGAAGTCGAAGGGCCGTGGACGAAGTCGGTCCACAGTCGAAGTTGAAGGGTCGTGGTCAACGTCGGGACCGTGGTCGATGTCGGGGCCATGGTCGAAGGGGGGCATGATTGACATCGGGGCTGTGGTCAAAGGAGGCTGTGGTTGAATGGCTGTGGCCAAAGTCAAAGATCCATGGTCAAAGTTGATGCCGTGGTTGAAGGGGGCAGTGGTCGACGTCGAAGGGCCGTGGTCATCAAAGGGGACAGTGGTCGAAGTTGAAGCCGTGGTCGACGTCGAAGGGCCGTGGTCGAAGGGGACAATAGTCGACGTCGAAGGGTCATGATCCAAGGGGACAGTGGTCGAAGGGGATGGTGGTCAAAGGGGGAAGTGGTCGACGTCGAAGGGCTGTGTTCATCAAAGTGTTGTGGTCGAAGTGAACAGTGGTCGAAGGGGGCAGTAGTCAAAGTTGAAGATCCATGGTCGAAGTTGAAGATCCATGGTCAAAGTCGAAGCCGTGGTTGAAAGGGGGAAGTGGTCGACGTCGAAGGGCCATAGTTGAAGGGGAAAGTGGTCGAAAGGGTCGGTGGTCGAAGGGGGAAGTGGTTGACGTCGAAGGGCCATGGTTGTCTAAGGGCCATGGTCGAAAGGGGCCGTGGTCAAAGTCGCAGAACCGTGGTTGAAGTCAAAGATCCGTGGTCGAAGGGGGCCATGGTCGAAGGGGGAAGTGGTCGACGGCGAAGAGCCATGGTCGAAGGGGACAGTGGTCGAAGGGGGCAGTGGTTGAAGTCGAAGATCCATGATCAAACTCGAAAATCCTTGGTCGAAGTCGAAGCTGTGGTCGAAAGGAAAAGTGGTCGGCATCGAAGGGCCGTGGTTGAAGGGGACAGTGGTCGAGGGGGGCAATGGTCGAAGTTGAAGGAGGCCACAAGGTCGACGGTAAGACCCACAAGGTCTCGTACTCTCCATGGATTGTACCATGCTTTTGACCACGAGGTGTGATCTACGGCTTCCGATTTACGACCACGAGCAATGGTCAATGTGTTCCGATTTATGACCATGAGGTGTGATCGATGTCTTCCGGCTTATGACCATGAGCGCTGATCGAAGTCAAAGATCTGTGGTCGAAGTCGAAGCTATGGTCGAAGTGGGTCGTGGTCGAAGGGGGAAGTGGTCGACGTCGAAGGATCATGACCGAAGGGGACAATGGTTGAAGGAGGCAGTGGTCGAAGTTGAAGGGGGTAGTGGTCGAAATCGGGGCCGTGGTCGAAGTCAAGGCTGTGGTCGAAGTCGACGCTGTGGTCAAAGTCAGAGCCTTGGTCGAAGGGGGCCATGGTTGAAGGGGGCCGTGGTCGAAGTCAGGGCCGAGCAGGCTGGCGCCGGCAGTCGGGCGACAAGGCACAAGCACACTGGAGGTCTGCTAACGTACAACCACCAACGATGGTCAACCGCTTCCGACCTATGATCATGCGCGATAGTCGACGGCTTCTAACTTACGACCACGAGGTGTGTAATCGAAGGCTTCTAATTTACGACCATGAGCATTGATCGATATGTTTCAATTTACGACCACGAGGTGTGGTCAATGTCTTCTGACTTACGACCACGAGTGCTGATCGATGTGTTCCAACTTACGACCATGAGGTATCCTCGATGACTTCCGACTTACGACCACGAACAATGGTCATCGACTTCTGATGTACGACCATGAGCCATTGTTGAAGGCTCCCAATTTAGGACCATGATCGATCTTTGACCATTGCCAACTTACGACCACCAGCGATAGTTGACTGCTCCCGCCCTACGATCATGTGCGATGGTCGACTGCTTCCGACTTACGATGACGAGATGTGCTCGAGGGCTCCCGACCTACAACCGCGATGTGTGGTTGATGTCTTCCAATTTATGATTATGAGGTGTGATAAAAAACTTTTAGAATATGTTTGTATGCATATTCTAAAAATTTGTACCACCTGTGAGTTTTAAAACATGTCATATGATAAATTTTAAAAATCCGTAGTAACGCACGAGCATTCAACTAGTACATATGTATGTATGTATGTATGTATGTATGTATGTATGTATGTATGTATGTATGTATGTATGTATGTATGTATGTATGTATGTATGTATGTATGTATGTATGTATGTATGTATGTATGTATGTATGTATTGTGTGTATATGTTTGTATGTACGTATGTGGTGAGGACGGTTGGCTCGTGTGGTCATTTTAAAGCACACAAGATATGGGTTCAATATCTCAAAGAATCATAGTGAAAAATATCGATAATAAGAATCGAACTCTAGCCGTCGGTCATAGAGACGATGTAAAATTAACTTGTCTAAGGGGGGTGTTCGTATTAGCTACGACTGATGGCTTTTGGCTGAAAATAAATAATAGTGACTAAAAGAAGTGATTTTTAGAATGAGGACGTGAGCGGTGGGGAAAGTGAGGGAGAGAGACGTGCGGGAGACATGAGCGAGAGAGGGGTGCGTGTTGTGCCCGTGACCCCCTGCCTAGTGGGGAAGCTGCTTTGAGAAACTAGGTGTTCATATTAGCTTCTGGCTTCTCTAAGCAGAAGCGAGAAGCAAAAGCTAATACGAACACTCTCTGTTAGAGCTCTAGATTGTCATTTTTCAGCTTCTGATTATCTGACAATCTACTTTTTTGAGAATTTAGAGCTACCCTTGAAAGCGTTTAGCTAGTTGGTTGGCTCCAGAAACCATAAAAGGGAGAATCAAATGCAAATAGACCATGATACTTTTGGTTGGAATACTTCATTTGTATCCGTGTCTTACTCCTTTATATTTATACACAATTTATGCATTTTTTTCCAAAATTTTCAAGGCCATATATGCACAAATTATGTAATTTTTTTCTAAATTTTTGAAGACCATATGTACACAAATTATGAAATTATGATTCCAAATTTCAGCAGGTAATTGCATTCGAGTGGTTGCTTCATGTGCTTATGAGTAGAATTAGGTGAATACTCCTTTGTATTTGTACACAAATTATGAATTCCTTTGGCAAGTAATCGCACCAGAGACTAGGTCGTCATTGATGTTTCTAAATTCTTGAGCACGTAACATCTAGCTTTGCCTGGATAATAGTACGTGGAATGTATAAGCTTACTCTCTAGCAAGTGAACATAGTTAGTTTGTAGCCTAATACCAAGACAACAAGTTAAGAACAAAGCATATATACATCTCTCTAGCAAGACTAACTTTCAGAAAGCCTTCTACCTTCAGTGCATCAACAACAGTCGCCAGTTCATGATCTATACTGGCTAGTATGGTAAAGCCTTGTAGTTTGCGCAAGCAAGCAAACAGTCAACCCCATCTACTTCAGAGTTTCATAATCTTCAGTCAAACCAGGTCCACTTCTAGAAGCCCAAGGTGGTACAACGCTTTTATCACCCTCATAAGTAGCTGAGACGACCACCGTAGAATCACAGGTCCTCTTGATGATGCAATCATTGATGCCAAATTCGCCGACCAGGCCGCTGTCGAGGAGCTGGCTAATTGAGATGGCATTCTTGTTCAGTACAAGGACGTATGAGATGTTAATTACAAAACCCTTTCTTCTTCAGAGACCCTTTGCAACTAGTGTTCTTGAATGTTTGGAATAATGTACCATGGGGCTCCACTGACAAGACAACAAGGAATAATGTACCATGGGGCTCCACTGACAAGACAACAAAAAACAGGTTAAGGTTCATACATGGAAATGCTGTGCCAAGTATTTACATAACACCAATTGCATGTTCCACAGCTGACTCAACATTTGGTTCAGCCCTTTGCCAATGAAGCATGACTAATGTTGATTTGTTTGGTTGAATGAAGGTACTCTCAACATGGTTAAAGTTATCCTAGTCTATAATAACTTCAACACAAGTTCGCATACAATAAAGTAATTCAAAGGCAAATAATTATCTAATTTTACCCCCAAAAAAAGGTAAATATGTGTTTTTACTTTCACCAATGTTAAGAATCAAATAAAATATAAATTGCTTTGTTATCCTCATAGGTTCAAGTTAGCACAAGTTTGTCATATAGTGTGTTTTGACCGTAAATTGACTCGGTGACTTCGGTCCACAATTTAGTATACTGGAAAACAACATATCATCCAAGAACAATCTTTCCAGACAACAATCATCTGTTGAATTGCTTGGAAATTGAAAGTACTAGCTGATTAGAATCGATGAACAAAATTCCCAATTTCCAACCAAATTAGCAAACAAACCTAGAATGACATTGTGGGAATCTCCATTTCAGAGCATAATAGCATACAATTGCCTGGCTAGACCTAAATCCTAATTGCTTGGAGAAACACACGCCTACACGGCTATGGCAATCTATCTCCGCATGAGAGCATTTCAACAAACATATGGCGAGCATGAGTGCATCACAAACCTGCAGTGTCTGGGCTCCTATGCCACGTGGATGGCCTACACGAGTGTGGTGGTAGCTAGCATCCTGACATCGTTGTTCCTGAGGCACGTCATGGAGAGGCATGCTCGGCTATGTCTAGGGGTGGGAAACGATAATGTATAATTTATTTTATCCGATATTCGTATCCGAGAAAATACGAATGTGTTAAGCAAAATCTATATTAAAAAATATTCGTATTCGAGAATATTTGTATTCACAATTGTATTTGTGAATATTCGTATTCAAGACAATTCGATTTGTATTCGAACCGTTTCCGAAACTCGGGAAAAACCCGGACAAATTTTGTGATTCCACATTTGAATTTGAGCAGTTTGAAACCGGTAACCGTTCCAGTAATCGGTTAAAAACCAGTGCAACCACTAGGATTTTGTTCTACCAAGATTTGTTACAAAAGTTGTAAGAGGATATTCGTATTCGACGGAATGAAGTACATATTCGATTCGTATTCATATCCGTTACAACATTCGATTCGTATTCGTATTTGATAATATTTGAATTCATATTTATTTTAAAAATATGGATTCTTATTCACATTTGAGACTATTCAATCGTATCCGATCTGTTTTCATCCCTAGCTACGTCCTAGGCCAACCTCAGTATGGACGCAACATCCACGACCTGGAGGTAGGCATGGGGCTATCAATGGACACCACGGGGCTGACAGGGTCCGGTGTGGAGGAGGCGTTGGAGTCGACAATGAGCACGCACTCGAGCTCGCCCAGGAGGTTGGAGAAGGCAAAGACAGAGCAGGCGAGGATGGGTGGTGCTTGAGGGCAAGGACTAGTTGGCTACATCATCTAGGGTTCAGAAGGAATCTTCAGGGGGCGATGGCATAAAGGGCAAAGTTGGGGTCACAAGAGACCAATCACACGGATGGGGAGGGGAATGGGTGCGCCTAGTGGCTCTCGAGTAGAAGGGAATAGGGATAGTTTGATGGCAAAGGTGGGTAATTACCTTCAACTTTCAAAGGTACTCTTATTTCTAGTGTTAGTTTTCCACGAGAATCCATATGAATGCTGCTTCTTTATGCTAGTTTATTTTTGAGATAACTTCTCGTGAGAAACAAAATCTGGTTATTTTGGGAGGCTAGGTAAGTACAGTTACACAAAATCTGAACGAGAAACTGAGAACAGGAGGTGTATAGCGCCTAAGTGCATCTGCTTCTTGTATACCATGCACGAACTGCACTTGTTATGCGACCCAAGCGAAAGGGCCCAATCAGCATCTCAAATCTGACTAGGCCGTCAAAGCGGGCCGCGGAATAGTCCGGCGGCATGGTCGTCAGGCGGGCCCCTTCCCCACCCACGCAGAATCTCATCCGAAACCGGCAGCCGACCAACCAGACCACACCACGCGCCACGCCCCATTCCACCGCCTCTCGCTCTCGCCATGGACGCGGCGGAGAGGAGGCTCGCCCGCGTCACGGCGCACCTCCTGCCCTCCCTCCCACTCCCCGCCCCTCCGCTCGCGCCGTCCCCCGCTGCGGCGTCGTCGTCGTCGCCATCCTCGGACAGCTACCGGCGCGTCCACGGCGATGTGCCGACGGAGCCCCCGGAGTGGCGCGCGGCGACGGACGAGTCCGGGAAGGAGTTCGTTGACATCATCTACGAGAAGGCTGTCGGGGAGGGCATCGCCAAGGTGAGACATTTCCCGTCTACCGATATCCTCGTAGAGTTTCGGATTCTAGTCAAACCGCGGCCGGTGAAATTGCCAAGATCCAGCTTCTTTGTTGACTAGTATCGTACTAGCGTCTAGCGCATTGTTCTTGCATTTCACGATTGACTGATCGCAATTCCTGTTGCAGATCACAATAAACCGTCCTGATAGAAGAAACGCATTCAGACCATTGACCGTGAAAGAGCTTATGCGTGCGTTCAACGATGCTAGAGATGATGGTTCAATTGGGGTCATTATCCTATCAGGGAAGGTAATGCTGCTATAGGAATCATGGAGTTCTAGACTTCACGCATTCCGTTCATGGTGAGTTGACAATGCCGATGTGGACGTCAGCTTACTTTGATCCTTTAAATGCACAGGGAACCAAGGCCTTCTGTAGCGGCGGTGACCAAGCGTTAAGGGATTCTGATGGATACGTTGATTTCGATAGCTTTGGCCGCCTCAACGTTCTAGACCTCCAGGTCTAACGCGTTCCTCTGACATTTTGCATACAGTGACGTAGAAAACTGAGATTTTTTCGTACAATAACCTTTCTCGCAAGTTGTTTTTCAAGAGCGTTGACCTCTGAGTTCAGTTTGTAGCAACCGTTGTATGCACTGTGCACTACTCTCCTTTATGTTGTTACCCTTACATGACTGGGCATCAATTCGGAGTGTGCTCATCAGATACTGACCATAATGTGAGCTTAATGGTTGCATGTTCATGTTACCGTTCACTAAAGGCCTGTAAGCAAATTACATTTTCTTGTTGGTGGTGTATTATTGTTCTACTGTTCACCATTACCTCTGTACGAAATGTTTTAAATTCTGAGCACATCAGGTAAATCATTTCTCCAGGTACAAATTCGACGTCTGCCGAAGCCTGTTATAGCAATGGTAAGAACATACCATGACTATCATTTTTTAGCGATTTTCTTTTATCATCCTACATACTAATCCTGTGGCACATGCTATCAGGTTGCTGGTTATGCTGTTGGTGGTGGACATGTTTTGCACATGGTATGTGACCTAACAATCGCAGCTGATAACGCAATATTTGGGCAGACAGGTCCTAAGGTGATTTCCGGCCTAATTTGTATCTTGCCGTGTGTAGTATGCAGATCTGACATTAGATTTTACATTCTATGTAATATTGTTGTCACGTTTACATGTTGAATAAAAGCACTCTCCTAGTAGTATCCTTTTAGAGTTTCTACTTGTGGAACCTTGTTTGCTAATTTTTGCAACAAATTTGTCTTGACATAGCTTTAGCATGTACGGCACCTTGTATATGCCTTTTGATACAATGGATGAGCTTCGACTGAGTTCTAACAAAAGATAACCAAGGCTAAGAATATGATAACTTTGGCTTCACTGTAGCATATCTGGGAAAATCAGCAAACCACATTTTATAGTCTTGTTCAGAGTTCAACTAAAATTGTGCCATGTATAACATGCAGAAGTTTATCATCGAATTGTTAGGACAAGTCAATGTTAATGAAGGTAGGTAAAAGAGCGGTGTTTAGGCTGTACATCAAGGTCACACCGTACATCTATTTCCATGTAGACTTTGATGCTCTGAATGTGAATGGTTGCTCCCACAAACAAGTAGCTTTGAGTAGGATGGATTTCTTGTACCGGAGTTGCTACTTTTAGAACAAGTAGATTTATCTGGAAGATCCAATCTGAGTAGCTTTACTAAATATATCACTATAATGTCAAATCAGTTAAGTCTAGAGCCATGTACTTATGGCCTTTACTAACGTTAATCAATTATTTTCCTTCAGAACCATGCTGGTCATAATGGTCGACCAAAACAAAAGGAGAAAAAACTTCCCTACTAAAAGTCCATTATAATGATTTACAATCAGATTGTGATCATATTCAGAATGCCTTGGCATGTCACTCTACCAAGTTTTATGCATGGCCGCTTTTTTCATTGTTTCCTCTATTCTAATTTGATTATATTTTCCTTTCTCCTTAAAGTGTATAGCTTCGATGTGTATTTCAGAAACACATGCTGACAGGATAAGATATGAAGTGTACTAATTTGATTGCACTTGTTTCTCTTCTCTTATTTCTATTCCTTACCTTTTTCTCAATAATCCCTACCAGTCTACCGCATAGCTTACTTTACCTTTTCTCTCTGTGATTTGTTTCACAGGTTGGAAGCTTTGATGCTGGCTATGGCTCTTCAATTATGTCTCGATTGGTAAGTTACCATAGCAATATGTTGGCTTCTTGCTTAATTAATGACCTATATACAACATATGCAGATGAAATGAGACGTGTATTCTATTTCTTAAAAAAAATGACAACATAAAACAAGTACGCCCCTAAGTAGAGCTGCTGAGTGAACTCCCAAATTAAGCATGTTCATACTGCTGTGGACCTTATCCCTCCATTTTTTCCGTGATATTCAGAAAATAATATCAGCTTGTTTGTTTCATGTTTTCCATTTGTGGACAGGTAGGACCAAAGAAAGCCCGCGAAATGTGGTTTCTATCACGGTTCTACACCGCTGATGAAGCAGAGAGAATGGGACTTGTCAACGTAGTAGTACCAGTGAGTGCCTGAGAGTAAACTGCAGAAAAGGAAACTACTTATTAGCGGTCGTCTGCTTTGTTCATCAAAAGTGCTGGTTGGAATATGCCCACCGAAGGTGCTTATGCACTAACCATGTACTATATGCTTTGTATATGTAGCTTGCTGCTTTGGAGGGAGAAACTGTGAAATGGTGCCGGCAAATCTTAAGAAACAGCCCCACGGCCATTCGGGTGCTGAAATCGGCACTTAATGCAGCTGATGATGGTCATGCTGGCCTTCAGGTATTATTTGCCAAATGTCCAAACTCAAATATCACTCTTTTCTATCTCCTTTGTAACTGCTGGAGTTCAACGTAATCCAAGTCTTCAACTGGTGGTGCGATTTTCCTAAATACTTCGCTTTTGATGCTTATGTACGCTGTAAATACTAAGTACTTTGTGATGGGCACTTGGGTTGCAGGAGCTCGGTGGTAACGCAACACTGATCTTCTATGGTACTGAAGAGGCAAAAGAAGGGAAGAACGCGTACATGGAACGACGACGTCCTGATTTCTCAAAGTTCCCCCGGAAGCCTTGATTTTCACTTGATGCTGTCATGGTCTGGTCAATAATCTTACTGAATCTCGTCCTATACTGTACCTTGCCGTAAGCAAGGTACAGTCCCAAATAATTGCCAGTTCCGATGATAAGTGCACATCATTGCCATTTACTACTAGTGACTGTGTGAGGGGATTGGATGACAATTCATTGCCAGAACAGCAATTGGTGTACGTGGAAGAAAATGCCATATGTGTGAATATTCATCATAGTAATTATATACTTGTGGTAAATAAAGCACGTGCATTGTAGTGTCTGATCCAGCTTTGCTGGTTTTACTTGTTGTCGCATGGTGATTGAGAACTTGAGGAGATTCTTTCTTTTGTGTGTGTTTTTTTAGAATATTGTACTGTAACTCTCTAAACCTGTAAGGTTATGCCATTTTATTCCCCTTATTTGTATTTTACTTTCTTAATCTTTTGAACTTGTAGAGTTGTACCATTTTACCTTAAAAACTTGCATTTTACTTTCTCATCCCCTTGAACTTACGTCTGTTTGCACCGTAGGTCCATTGAGCCATTTGCTAATACAAAACGCTGAGTTAGCATAACACATGACTAACGTTGTAAGGTCAAACTTAATTGCGTGGGCACAGTGTCGAGTTAGCATAGTGCCCTCTTCTTTCTTGTAGCGTATTAGAGAAGGGGATGGAGGGCACAGGGCAACAGCGGGTTTGTCATGGTGAGCCTCTGGTGATGCCATGTGCATGGCATGTTCATGGGGCCTACAAAGCTGTGCGCAGAAGGAGCGTCTCGAGGAGGCTCCATAAGGACGATAGGGATGACATCGGTGAGGTCAACGGCAACGAGGAAGACGATAAATTAATGTCCAAGTATGCCATCCTAACCCGTTTGCCACTCCTACCTTTTCCATCCGGCCACAATGCCGTTATGCCCCCTTGCTCGTCCCCAATCCAACAAATAACCACCACTGCTCCAAACCACGACGGTAAACCTTCTTAATTTGCTGTTAATTTAGTTCATCTCCTAAATTTATTCATGCAACTACCTTCCTTATTTCATTGCAGTCCTATTAATGTCACTTCCATTGCCGCTCCTCCTTCTACACACGGTTTTGTAGGCCCCAGGAACACGCCACACCCACAACATCATTGGAGCCTCACCGTGACAACCCATTGTCACCCCGCGCCCTCCATCCCCTACTCTGCCACGCTACGCTGCAAGGGAGAGGAGGGCACTATACCGACTCAACACCATGCCTACATGATCGAGCTCAACCCTACGACATCAGCAATGTGTTATGTCAGCTCAACGTTTTCTGTTAGCAAATGACCCAATAAACTTATGGTTCAAACAAACGCAAATTCAGAGAACTGAGAAAGTAAAATGCAAGTTTATGAGGTAAAGTAGCATAACCCTATAAGTTCAGGAGTTGTGAAAGTAAAATGCATATTTAGGAGGTAAAGTGGCACAACTTTGTAAGTTTAGATGACTAAAAAAGTAAAATAAAAATTTAGCAGTTAAAATATCATAACCCTACAAATTCAAATAGCAACAGTACAGTTTTCTCTTCCTTTCTTTTTTTGAAGGGAGAGATTCTTTCTTGTGCGCGCGGCGCACTCAGACGTTGACCGCACATGAGGCCCAGTAGAAAACACAAGGCCCAGCCCTCCTGACGTTTATCCCCTTGCGCTCCTCAGCGCCGCGGATCCCCTACACAGCAACCACCCTATGCCTCCACAACACCACGCCACGTCCCCAATCAACGCTCGCATCGCCAGCTTGCCCTACGCCGCGCCGCGCACCGAATCCCCGCCTCTTCCGCGCTGCATAAACCATCGAAACCACAGCCACAATTCCAATTCGCCACCGCCTCTCTCTCCGGGTTTAGTAACGATCGGGAAAAACCCCCCCTCAAAACGGAACTGTAATCCAAAAGCCGGAAAAGATCAGAAGAATCCAGGGGCGCCTCCGAGTTTGTGGGCGATGTTGCGCGCGGGAGGCAGGCGGCTCCTCGCCCCGGGGCTCCGGCGGCTCGTCGGCCCGGGTGCGGGCGAGGGGGCACCGGGGCTGGCGGCGGCGGGGGCGAGGGCGTACCACGAGCGGGTGGTGGACCACTACAACCACCCGCGGAACGTGGGGTCGTTCGACAAGGACGACCCCAACGTCGGCACCGGGCTGGTGGGCGCGCCGGCCTGCGGCGACGTCATGAAGCTGCAGATCCGCGTCGACGAGGCCTCCGGCAAGATCGTCGACGCCTGCTTCAAGACCTTCGGGTGCGGCTCCGCCATCGCGTCGTCCTCCGTCGGTGAGCCCCCCAACCGCTCCATTCCCTTTCCGGTTCCTCTCACTTTCCCTCTGTGGTTTGGATTCAGACTTAGCTCCCTATTCCGTGCTATCTTAAAGGTGTTGTTGAGCTTCTCTGAGTTGAATTGCCATTTGCAGCAATCATTGGTTGCTTGATTATTGTTGTGATGCTTTCGTTTTTTTAATAGAGAGGGCAATCTTTGCGAAGGATGATAGAAATTTTAGCTAGTTGCTAACTATTGGGTTGGAATATTTGCAAATGGATTGGGTGTGGTATGGATGTATTCGCGAATCCTGACTTTGTAGGTGATAGGGCAGCTGCAGTGCTAATGTTCATATCTAGTGATGTTATAGCTTGAAAACCGCCTGTTCTCTGGGTCTATTTTCACTGCTGGGTTACCAAATTGGCGTGTTAAATTTAATTTTGCTTGATGTCCAATGTAAGCATGTCTTCAATTTGGTGAGCACATGTTTTTCATACAAGCTGTATGAGGAAGTTTGTGTAGGGAGTTGTGGCTCATCGTTAGCCTTTGCCTAGTCCAGGGTTGAATTTCCTATGTCGTTTTGCTGGCTTAGGTATACTACGCTAATGCTGAGATTTTGGTATTCTTTTTATTATGCTCTTTTTCCCTGATGATTTTGGATTTCTCTTAGCCAGTATAGGGATGTTTCATCTTCAACAAAAATGATGAGCTCATAGTTACCAAATTATCTATTTTCATTGATAGTTAGCACTTAGCACTATCATTCCATATTGCAGTTTCTACAAGTTATAGTTGTTGAACCAAATTAGAAATGATTGTTCTCCAATGCCGAACAAACAACTTAGAAGGGTCGGCATATTCTTGCTGGAATACTTTTGGTAGTCTGGTGCAGCTCAAACTTCTCTGAGATGTTTGTAGTTAGTTTATGCCCAAAAGGAAAGGTCTTCAGTCTCGCTGATAATCGGTAGTCTGACAAATGGGTTGGGGCTGTTTTTACTCATTGTTCTGATCTAAGGTCTGTTGACTGCCATGATGTAATGCAGATATATGTCATGTTCACTGTGTCTAACCTTCATTCCAGTTATGCATTAAAAGCCAACAAATTGTGAAGGCTAATAATATGTTCCATCATATTGCGCAATTGATGAGCCGAGAACTATGGGAGCCGAATGAAACTTGAAGATAAACTTCTTTTTCATGCGTGTGCAGAGTTTCCCATTTGAAAATTTGTGGAATTGCTGTTCTACTTGTTAAGAACAGGGATGATCTCCCATTTGATGCTGTATAGTGTTTCTATTTCCTTACAAGATGTTGTGTCTGATATCTATCTATATTAAGAAGTCTGTAAGTCATAAAGTCGATTCTTGATCCTACCTTTGCCCTTGCAGCTACTGAATGGGTGAAGGGAAAGCAAATGGAGGAAGTAGTGACTATCAAGAACACGTAAACTATCCCTCTTCTTGATCTTTGTCTCTGCTACAATATTCAAGTGGTTACATTAATATGCTTATATTGTTTTTTATCATCCTAACATTCTTATGCTGGCCTTTTTTATCATCATCATCATCCTATTGTTGTTTATTGTGTATCCATTTTAGCAAACACGTGTAGTAGTTGCCTTGTGGTAAGCAATTTCCTAGGTACCTAGTTTCCTTTGCAAACGGTACCTTTTCCGTCACAATGTGAATACCAGTATTTGCATTTGCCAAGACTTCATTCACTATTGATTCATATTGTCTTGAGGATGGACATTTAGTGTTTAAGTCGATATTGCAGCATTTGATTGTGTCAGAAGAATGTTGAAAATAAAATGTTTGACAATGCACTGAACTTACAAGGTACATCTGCTTAATGATGTATCGTTCCAGTGTGCACAGTCTTTGCATGTTGCTATGAACATGGTCTTTCGCTAGAAATAATCAGCTTAGCTTTTAGTAGTTCCTTGGCATGGTAAGAGTGTCTGATGTGTTACCTTCTATTGTTTTATGAGTTTGTTCAGGTCAATGGTAGAAGCCTGCCTCTTTTTACAGAGACTTGACTTGGTTGTTTCCTCTGGAGTTGTTTGGCTGTTCATATTTGCAAATGAATATGGATGCTTAATCACATCAGAGGGTAGATGTAGCTTATGGTCTTAGTTTTCTGTGCTTTCCTTTGGCAGAAGATAACTATATTTTTTTTCGTTTTGCCTCTGTTGCAATGCCGCTGTCAATTACTCAATTTCTCCAGGACACTGTTGAATCCTTCCAAGCAAGTTCTGTATAACTTTGGCTTACATACTCTGTTTTTCAGTGAGATCGCAAAGCATTTGTCACTTCCACCAGTAAAGCTCCATTGTAGCATGCTTGCGGAGGATGCAATTAAAGCTGCTGTGAAAGATTATGAAGCAAAGAAGGCGAATCTGGGACAAAAGGGTGAAGATAGCCCTGCAGAGAAGGCTGCTGAAGCATGAATATAAAGTATCTGCCATGAAGGGTATTGACTGTCTGCCTGCCATGCATCTGCTCGTAGTGAAGACAGATGCTTCTGTTCTTGAGGGTGGGAAATAGCGTGTAATGTTCACAAACTCTTGTAATGCAGCATGTACCATAAGGATGGAGACGGAACGTTTTTAAATAAATGTGCCGTCATCCTAGGACAAGCTTGTGCGTGTGTAAGAGCTGTCGGGAAATGTTATGATACTTAACGGAATTACGGTCGCCCGGTGCGCAATGGCATTTGGTTCTTTTGGTCATTTTAATCAATTTACGTACCTTCAAGATGCTAATTACTTCGAGATAGGCTCCGCTCGTTTCGGCTTGAGTTTCTGATTTCTGATTTATTTTGCACTATTCATAAATTTCGTCTTTTCTATACTTCTGGCTTTTTAAGTTTTTTGCCGGTTCTTTTTTCTCGTATTTATTTGCATTGTGCGTGATAGCCTAACATGTTTTTTCTATTTTTAAATTTTATAAATTTAATTACGCTAAATAAGCTTCCGTTAGCTATAGTGTTTTTTTAGCAAGTTACAGTGCTTTCTAGCCATAAGTCATCTAAAAAAGCTCTTTTGAACAGCCGTTGCTGTTGGTCTGTAGCACTGTTGCTTCTGCTTGGCAATCCTCCTGCGATGGGTAATGCGTATCTGTAGTTCTGAACAGCCGGGGGCTTAACACAAGTGCTGATTCCATTCGACCATTTCACAAGGTTAACCATACTAATTGAAGGAACAGATGAGATGGACGACGATAGAGCTCTGTACAAAGCCCTTTTGTTTGTCTGAGAAACTTGCTCGAGGTTAGGAAGAGTCCCAGTAGTAGGCTTGGCACGCCTACATTTGCTATGACTTGCGAGACGAAGGTCTTGAACGTTCGCGCGCCTAACATGTTGAGCGTTCATGCTGGGGGACGCATGTTTGGTAGCTCTTTGATGGTCCATTACCGGGACAAAGCTAGCATGAGTGCTTGACTGTCCTTGTGCCTGCGTAACTTAAGTTGGTAGAAAGTGCACGTATGAATTATCCTACGAGAAACCTACATTTTCTTAAATGTGCATGTCTATTTCTAAGATGGTTTAACTTCCTAGCTTAGCCATTCTCTTTGCTTCTGCTGCTCTTTGCGACGGCGAGGTCCAGAAGGCACCGCGCGATCGATCGATCGATCGGCGGCAAGAGCAGCAGATTAACTGACTTGACAGCGTGTGCCGCGCGCGGGAGGGACCGAGGCGTGGAGTACGGGATGCTGAACGGCGGCATGTGCGTGCAGCCGGCCGAGGCGGCGGTGCGCAAGGGACCCTGGACCGTGGAGCAGGACATCGTCCTCATGGGCTACATCGCCGTCAACGGCGAGGGCGGATGAAACAACCTCGCCCGCGCCGCCGGCAAGCGCGCACGCTACGTGCTGAAGTACGGTGCTTCCGCCTGAAATTTGGACACTGTTGGACCCTATGCACAGCCGAAATTCCGGATTTGGCCCCCGAGCGAAGAAAATTCCATTTTTGGACCCGTTCGGAGCGCGCGTTTTACCGGTGGCTGCCACGTACCCCGGTCGTGCGGTACCAGACCGCACGACCGGCCTGCGTACGCGCCCGAGCGCGCGACCGTCCTCCCTCGCCGCACGACTCCGGTCCCGCCCCGCCCGAGCGCGCGTCCGGCCCGCGCGAGCGCGCGTCCGCCCCGCCTCGAGCGCACGACCGCGTGGCTGAGCGCGCGTCTGCCGTCGCCCTAGCGCGCGACTCCCGCCGACCGCGCGACTGAAATTTTGACCGCGCGTTTGCCGCTCCCGACCGCGAGATTCTTTTTCCGACCGCGCGACCGGGGTACGTGGCAGCCACCGGTAAAACGCGCGCTCTGAACGGGTCCAAAAACGGAATTTTCTTCGCTCGGGGGCCAAATCCGGAATTTCGGCTGTGCATAGGTCCAACAGTGTCCAGATTTCCTTCCGCCTCGCGCGTACCGGAGAGGCAGAGGCGCAGAGCGGAGCGACGAGGTATGGCCGCGCGGGCGGTCCGGTCGGCCGGTCGTGCACCGCGGTGCCGCCGTGCCAGGCTCGGCAGGCTGCCGGCGGAGGCGCGGAGCGGATGGCCGAAGGTGTGCTTGGTGGCTGGTGCGATCACCGGTCGTGGACTGCGGCGGAGTGGAGGGCCGGAGCCAGGAAGGCGGAGGCGCTACCGCCTGTCGTGCGGCACGCCGGCGCGGGCACGGATCCGAAGGCCCGGAGAGCCCAAATCTAGTCGGAGCTCGGAGGGCCAGAGGGCGGAGGCGGCGAGGCGCGGTCGTCGGCGGAGCGGAGCCGAGTTGCCAACTAGGCTAGCTGGCTAGGGTTAGGGTCCATGCGATTTGCATTCGGCTGGGCGTTCGGAAATGGGGATCGGGGGGAGGGGGACCGGGACCGGGGGGATCAGTATTCGGCAGGTTGCGCGGACAGAAAAATTGGGCTGGGCCCTGGCTTCACGCGCGGTCGCGGGCTGCAGCGCAACGCTGTTGCGTTTCTCTCGGGCCGGTCGGCTAATTGTGCTATAAACAATTGATTTGACCCAACTATACATATATATGTATTATACCTTATATATACTAGGTTTTTTGTCAAAAAATTTGGATGTTCAGCTGAACACCCATGAATTACTGTAGACCCGCCCCTGCAGCTGCTAGTTGCTGGACGGCGGTGCGGCGTCGGCCGTCGGTGACGGCGTGCCGCAGAGGCAAAGGCGCAGAGCGGAGGTAATGAGGCGTGGCCGCGCGCGTGCGGTCTGGTCGGCCGATCGTGCGCTGCGGTGCCGCCATGCCGGAATCGGCAAGCTGCCGACGGACGCGCGAAGCAGATGGTCGAAGGCGTGCTTGGTGGCTGGTGCGGTCATGGACTGCGGCAGAGCGGAGGGCTGGAGCGGCGGAGTGGCAGAGCGAAGGGCCAAAGCCCGGAGGGCGGAGGCGCTACCGCCGGTCGTGTGGCGCGCCGACGTGGACATGAAGACGGAGGCCCGGAGAGCCCAGATCTAGCCGAAGTTCGGAGGGCGGAGGCGGCGAGACGTGGTCGCCGGCGGAGCGGAGGGCGGAGGCAGCGAGGCAGAGTGGAGCCGAGTCACCAACTAGGCTAGCTGGCTAGGGTTAAGGTCCGCGCAATTTGCATTCGGCAAGGCGTTCAAAAATGGGGATCGGCATTCAGTAGGCCGCGTGGACAGAAAAATTGGGCTAGGCCCTGGCTTCACCCACGGTCGCGGGCTGCAGCACAGCGCCACTGCGTTTCTCTCGGGCCGGCCAGCTAATTGTACTATAAACAGTTGATTTGGCCCAACTATATATATATATATATATATATATATATATATATATATATATATATATATATATATATATATGTATGTATGTATTATACCTCATATATATTAGGTTTTTTGTCAAAAAATTTGGGTGTTCAGTTAAACACCCATAAACTACTGTAGATCCGCCCCTGGTTGCTGATACACAGACAAAAGCGTAACATCAAGGTGAAACCCTGAAAGGTACCCTGATCAGTTCGGCTTGAGCTTCTGACTTCTGGCTTATTTTTCACTATTCATAAATTTCGTCTTTTTCTAAATTTTTGGCTTTTTGTTGAGTTTTTTTTCCCGGTTCTTTTTTCCCCGTATTCGTTTGTATTATACATATTGGGCTAACATATTTTTTATATTTTTAAATTTTTTTAAATTTAATTATGCTAAATAAGTCTCTGTCAGCTACAATGTTTTTTTCAGCCAGCTACAGTGTTTTCAGCCATAAGCCATGAGATTTTAAGCCCAACTGATCACCACCTTAAAACCAGCCTTCCATTGGCGTGGTTGGTGGCTGTAGATGCGTAACACCAAGGGTGCCAATTGCACCGCCCGTTTACAGCTTGGAATTACAACAGAAACTAGAGATTAAAAAATACAACGACGTAAGGTAACCATCAACCGCTTCAGCGACTGGAACTCCTGGAATACAACACATCATTCTCACAGACAACTTTGGGGTTCAGCTCCATAAATAGACAACTGCATCTCGAAAGCACAGTTTTCTAAATAGATACATGCATCTGGGAAGTGCGGTGTTCTTCAACTGCCCGAACATGCATGCCATGTCAAAGGTAAAAAATGATTTACTCACATTATTCTGCAAAAATAGGGGGAAAAAAGCAATGCGATCAAAATGGGAATCAGAAGGTATATATACAATTCCATTACAATGGGCATATTGAACAAATGCTTAAATACTCAGACAAACTATTATATAGTGGTTCACTTTCATCTTTCACATGTACACATTCCTGAAACTTTCCCTACATTCATTTTGGAAGTTTCACATTTTACTATAAGGAGCACTACTAACTTGTGTGATATGTCGAAACAATGTGATTTGTATATAAGCATGCAAAGGACCCAAATGATTAATATTTACCAACATAATGAAATAAGATATGCCAAGAAGACCAGAAAAGTACTGACAGTTCTGATAGAAGGATAACATTATAAGTATAAATATCAAGCATGGATTCCCAATTAAGTAAATCACATAATACACAAAGTAAATTCCATGGAGTATATGATTGGGCAGCTGACAGAGCATCAGGATAATAATTGGGCAAACGACAAGGGTATTTGAAGGTTAAAGAAGACAACAAGGTGGCATAGAAGAAAATGAGAACCAAGAAATGATGGACAACAGGACAAGACATAGTGGAGAATGCAGTACTATTTGACTGAACAAATGGGATGTCAACAGACAGTAATCCTCACAATTTTGAAGCTCCCTTGGAAGAAAGCTGTAGCATGATAGCATCATGTAAACATCTATAACAAGCAAAGAAGTATATAGCCGAGAACTCTTAAAACAATCCAACTGATAAAAGCAACCAAGCCGCAGCAAGTAAAGGGATCAATCTATCCAAATGTGCGGCAGAACAAGGCACCGAGTAATATAGGGCATTGTAATATGCACAGTCCAACGAGCACACAAACTTTGGATATTGCATCTTTGTTCACAAAATTATTGTAAAAACAACACCTCCAATATTAAGCAACGTCACGCTTCTGCAGGAATCGATCATCTATAATCTACACATATACTCATCTTGGGCATTGGGTGACATGTAAAATTACTGTACCTTGAAGATACTTCAAATAGAAACAAGTGTTGGTTACTCATGCACCGCTGAGCTGATGGCAAACATGCTGCATTACTGCTTAAATTCTAATGACATTATTTTCTATGATAAACATCAATGTTCAAAAGCTCCAGAGATTCCATGAATTTCTCAGAGGAAATAATAAATAATTAGGTTCATTGTGAGCAAAAGAACAGGAAGAGGCCTTAATATTTGGAGAGGCATCAACCAGAGCTGATGACTGAAGCTTTTCAGAACAATAGCCAACTTGTAAGAGTGATTGATATGATAATAATCTTCGTTATGATCAATGGTATCATTAACAGCGTACACCAGTTCACTTTGTTCATGACTTCATCACTAGACAGATTGGCCCAAACAGAAGTTAGCATCTGATTGGAATCTACTAGATATCTTATATACAAGATGAATGTAAATTGAACGTCGTTCCACCATTTCACAAAATGAGGTCATCGGTAAGACCTCGAGTAAACAATGTGATGTAGCATTGTTGAACTGTGTAACGACACTCAGTGCTCAAGTTATAATCCCAATTGACCTTTAGTAAATACAATTGCCTCTATGAACTACCTCCGATTCTCGTATCTCCAATTCTTAAATAACAAGTATAAAGCGCGCAACTTTCAATATCAAATACAAGCTAGAATACAACACTGTAAATATGTACTGATAATTCAACTCATACACAAATCTCATAGTAAACAACAATTCATTGCAGCAAATGCCAAAAGGGATACAAAAAAATTGGGATAACAAGAAAATAAAAGGAGTCCTAATATACCTAATGTCACGCGATGGACACCTTGGCGCCGACCTCCTCAAGCTGCTTCTTGGCATCCTCTGCCTCGTCCTTGCTCACGGCCTCCTTAAGCTTCTTAGGGAGCCCCTCGATGAGGTCCTTGGCCTCCTTCAGCGCGAGGCTGGTGAGCGCGCGCACCACCTTGATGGTCGCGATACGCGCGCTGCTGGGCACCTCCTCGATGACCACGTCGAACTCCGTCTTCTCGGCCGGGGCAGCCTCCTCGGCGGCACCCGCCGCGGCCGCGCCGGGCGCCGCGACGACAGCGGCTGGCGCGAAGGCGGCCGCGGAGACGCCGAGGCGCTCCTGGAGGTGGTCGACGAGGCTGCGCGCCTCCTCGAGGGTGAGCCCGGCGATGGCGTCGCCAAGCTCCAGGACCTTCGGGGACTCGGTGGCGGTGGAGGCGACGGCGACGGCGCGGCGGCGGCGGTGCACGGGGAGGGTCCTGGTTAGAGAGGCCGAGGGGGACGGGGAGGAGGAGGGGAGCGAGAGGAGGGAGAAGGCGGGGGAGAGCGTGGTGGAAGCCATGGCGGAGTTCTTTGGAGGCTTCGCTTCGGGAGTGAGCGGCAGCAGGGAGAAAGCAGGAGGGATAAGGCGAGATGGGATAAGAAGCGGCCTTCTTTCTTTTCAGCTTCGAAAGCCGTATTTCGAATACAAGATCTACAAATCAAAATCGTATGTAAATTTTTATTACTCTATACTCTCATTGAAACAATTCAAATATCATAAGTTACAATTAAAATCCATAAGCTAAAGCTAAAAAATTAATCCTTATATATATCGGCGTTGTGAGTGGCTAATACCCACACGTCTACTCGCAATTGCAACAGCAGATGCGTAAAGCCAACGAGGCAACGAGATCATCGTGAAATTTCTTCGTAGCGACTCACTTTCTTTGGTTCGATTAGAGGACACAGCCCATTTTGACAACGTTAGGAAGAGAAACTCCTAATCAGTAATTCAGGTATGTGGCCTATTACCTGATCCCCTAAACAAAGATGTGGTGGCAGGTGCATCAGTAACTGTGTGGAGGTCCATGTATCTGCTCTAAACTCTGCTCTGAAGAGTAATCAGAGCCGGTGCTACTCATGCAGATATGATGCCCATGGCCATGGTCCTGCCCTGGAGGGCGGCAAGAGTCCGTCCTAGCCATGCAGACATGGTGCCCATCGTCCAGGACCTCCATGCCCTCGTCATCCTCACGGCGCTGACAATTGAAGGCCAAGCAAAGCAGTAACAAGACCACAACCGCCGCGACGATCACAACCATGATACTTTGATCGCTGTCCATGCCCAGCATCTCCGTCTCTCGCCCCTGCCGAGAACCGATGCAATGCAGCAAGAAGAAGAGCATTGGCTATGGTTTTTTTTCCTAACCTTAAGAAAAGATTCAGATGCGTTCACGCACGAACCACGAAACCTTGATTTAGCGTGGACTGAAATAAGAGGCTTCTGATTGCGATAAATAAAAGAGCGACAGAGGGAGAACAAAAGACGTAGTTGAGAATCAAATCTACCTCGAGAGATGGGAAGAACAAGAGCGGAAATTGGAACGATTGTAGTTTTAACCACTGCGACTCTGCGAGGCAACAAGCTTTTTTTTTGGTGATAGTGACGATAGTTACAACATGCTATTCATACGGGTCCGTATATATAAAGCATCCTCGCCAACCTTTCCAAATTCGACATTCGTATATGCAATCTCGCATTGAATTTTTTTTTAAAAAAAGGAAGAGCAAGATGCGTTCGAATATCATGCAATCTGGAGAAAAGGGAAATATAGCTTCTGATTAGCAGCATTTCCCAAGGGGATAGTACAAACCATCAGGGAGGCCCTTACTTTTTCCAAACGAAACATGCGCGAGAGAGCTTTCCAAATGAAACAGGAGGAAACAAAATGGTTACGTTGATCCGGTGAATCGAAGCTGGATATCGTACCGCCCACCGTCTGTGCATGCTGCGTGCGTTGTATGAGGCCGCACCGGCGGGCCGTGTACGGGGCTCGGCGTTCGGACCGCCAGACTAGCGAGAGGGCCCGCGCTGGCCCACGACGCGGAGGTTGCGACGTCAGTGCGCGTTGCTCGCGCCGTGTGGCGGCGTTGGTTGATCGGAGGCACGGGCCCAGTAACACCCAGCCCAGTTACCCAAACAACGCGGAGCACTAAGGACGAGGCCCGGCACACGAGGAATTTTCACCTCTGAAAGTTCTATACGGTTGATGGTGATAAGCTCACATTATGACTGTCTAGAGGGAAAGAAACAGACTATGTTAAGTATAATAAAAAATAATTAAAATAAAATATAACAAAATTATCAATTTAATTTCCATTACGAATTCCTTAATAAAATCACAAATATATAATTTATAATAAAAATTAAACAAAAATAGCAATTAAATTTGTATATGGATTCTAACAAAAATAACTAAAATTTGGAGAAAATAAAAATAAAACTAGCAATTTGATTCCATACAAATTTCTAAGTAAAATCCCTAAATAATTATAATTTAGAATAAAAATTAAACGGAAATCAGGAGTTGAATTTGTATACGAATTTCAACCAAAAATATCTAAACCACATTCGCTTTCAAGGGCAAGAAATTCTCACGTTACCCAAAAGACAACAAGAAAAAATCTATACTCTTGACCGTGGCAGATCTAAATTATAATGGTCCAGATTAAAAGAAAGAGTCCATGTAAAACACAATTCAAAAATCACTTAAATTTGAAATAAAAAGAAAAACAAAGTTAGCAATTCGATTTTCATATGAATTCCTAAGTAAAATCTCTTAATAAATATAATTTAGAATTATAATTAAACAAAAAGAACAGCTGGGTTTGTATATGAATTTAAAAAAACTAAATTTTAGAATAAAAATAGAAGCAGCAATTTGATTTCCATAGGAATTTCTAAGTAAACTCCCTAAATAAATACAATTTGGAATAAAAATTAAAAAAAATAGCAATTTAACTTGTACATGAATTTCAAAATAATAACTAAAATTCAAAATAAAATTATCAATTTGATTTCGATATGAATTCCAAAGTGAGATCCATAAATAATTGTAGGAATAAAAATTAAATAAAATTAGATATTGGATTTGTGTATGAATTCCAACAGAAAATAACTGAAATTTAGAATAAAATAGAAAAGAAAAATTACAATTTGATTTTCATACGATTCCCAAAATAAAATATCTCAATACTAACATTTGGTATAAATTAAATAAAATCATCAATTTGATTTGTATACAAACTACAATAAAAACTGAAATTTTGAATAAAACTAAAAGTTACAACGAGGATAGCACATATGGTGTGGGAGGAGACAATGAAAGAGTGAAATAGTGTCGATCTGCCTTGCAAGAAGACATTGTTCCACAGAAAAGCAAAGAGCCGAGGGAGCGATGATAGAGGTAAGGACAATGTGGTGCTTCTCACCTTAGCCGTTCAATGAGGACAATGTGGTGATTCTCACCTTAGCCGTTCAATGAGGACAATGTGGTGCTTCTCATCCTAGCTGTTCAACGAGGACAATGCTGTGCTGCTCGCGCGGAGCCGTTGAAGAGAAAGGCTAGATCGAAGGTGCATTGCCGATGAGTGGTGAGCATAGATGAAGCTTTACACTAAAGACGGGCTATGGAAGATATAGGGCCATCGGGTAGCTAGGAGTGTGCTATTGTTGGTGAGGGGCACAACATCACCGGAGGTGGCGAGAAGGTTCTCCATATCATTAGGCATCAACTTAAATAGACATACTGACATCAGTGAAGATAGGAGGTCATCGCAGTTAGTGAGGAATCCACATTATTAAGTTGGCCAATGTCGAATAACAGGAGCGACTAACACGGGAGATGAGAACATCGAGCAAGTATAACATCATGCTTGCATTCGTACGAACAGAAGCATACATGTATAGAAGCAGAGGAACAAAGTGTTCAGAGTAGAGATGGCGCACCCGCAGGGAGTGCACGCGTATGTGTGCTTATGTTGCAATGGTCATCATTAAGCAATAATTAGATAGAAATAGAAGACAACTATGTGGTAGAGTATTGCATTAAAAGAAGTAGCAGTTGAGAGGGATCGATCAAGAGTTAGGCTTGCTATTGGAGGTTGAAGCAGAAAAATTGTTGCGGCAAGAAGAGATACAAGACACACGATTTGGTAGGGCAACCGACGTGTGAGGGAAGATAAGTTAAAGGTAGGTCGCTCATGGTACATCGGTGTATGCGTAAGCTATGTACTTTAATACCATGTAAATTAGTAAGATAATTTGTCACATACATAATCAATATATTGCTTGAGAGTAAGTAGAGGTACATGTGCATGCATACAATTTAGAAAAGAGTAACTAACAGATAAATAATAGGGACATGCAGCTACATGATCCATTGCGTGATAGAGAGTTGTTATGTTTTAAGAACACCAACAACTTATTATGCTTAATGATTTTCTTTCGTCAAAGCTTATGCATCAATTATGTTCCTCAAGTTATATTTGCCTTCAAACTTCTATTATTATTTCTAATGATTCTATATCTTAAAAATCTAAATAACATATAACACATATACATATATTCTTAAGCATCTAAGTTATATCATTAATACTATAAACTTTGAAATAGATCTAGCTGCACAAATGCACGGCCCACCCTGCTAATTGCATGTATTCTACTATATGTAGTTAAAAAATATTAAATGATCACTCTTAATTATAAATTATCAAACAAATACTGCTACTGCTTTGTTTTTTCAATGACAAAGACAAGCAGACTTTTTTTTTTACGTTTCTTGTAATTATTATTTTTAGTTTTTAATGGAAGAACAATCATCAATTAGAGCTTGCCGTCTGCTTAATGGAAGAACAATCATTAATTAAAGCTTGTCGTCTGCTTACGTAAAGTAAAGATTAAAGATGACGACAAATGCGCAGCTTAATCGGAGGTGTTCTGTGAGATTACCATGTGGATGTAATTAACTAGGAGTTTTTCGAGGCCCTGAGAACCAAGAGACCATGTTGCCTATGTTAGATCTACCATGCAAAGTAGGTCATGGAGTGCACTCATATAAAGGGAACTTGTAATTTTGTTATTCTCAAATGAATGAATAAAATACATGTTTTTCTATCTTTTCTCGTATTTATTTATTTTTGTGTACTTTAGTGCACTGGTACACCATCACCTTATACCCATGGCAAGAAATCTTAGAGCAATATCTCGTGTCAAACACAAACTCACATACAAACATAAGTTCATTACATGCACTTGCTCTATACTACAGTAGAAGCGCCTTCACGTGACTAAACTGTCAATGATGGCATCACGTACATGATTCATATAAACATCACTATACGGAACGTGTGCTCTGTCAGAACTAAGGTCTAATTCCTCGGTTACATAATCCCCCGGCCAATGCCCGATTATCAACATCCAAGTCATGCGAGCTACTATCTATTATGAAGTTGTGCAACGCCATTTTGTTGCTGTGATAATCTTGCTTTGTACCTCCTATTTGTAGTATGAGATGTTCTGTAGTATACGCCACTTCATTTTACAAACAACGAACGCACACCCCAATAACATTGCATAGCGATAAATGGTGATAGTTGAATGTCTCTTTACGCTCTCATGGTCAGTCGGTACTTACAAACTCCACTATATGGTAACGCTTTTTCCTATACGGTGCTAGATAATTGGTCTTGTTAGGATATTCATAGCCTATGAGATAGTAGGCCTTGGACGACAACCGAGGTGGAGCCGAATAAGGGTAGATTTGGCGGGGGAGGGCCCGGAGCAGCGGCTGACTGTAAGATCCGGTGGGGCAGCACCTCTCAATAGAGCGTCGACATGGTAGGGGAAGCTAGGTGCGAGCGAGTGGGTGCGAGCAAGAGTGACTAGAGATCGGTGACAAAGAAGAAAAAGCTGCCCGAGCAAAGGCCGACGGCTAGATCCGGCGGGGCAGCACAGATCGACTGTGAGGTGATGCGACAGACGAAATCCTAGAGCGAGCGAGTGAGACCATTGTGTGAACGAGAATGAGAAGTGCTTGGGGTGTGAATAAAGACAAGTCCACCTATATAAACCGCTTCAAAAATTCGTGTGTTAAGCTAATTCGTTTGTTGTGACTTCCGCCTTGCGAGAAGCACCGGATCGAACGGGCTCTATAATTAGTTGCTGACGCGCAAGAGCAAAGTTGACCTCACAATTCTTACCCGGTAGTGTCAACTTCGAGAACTAGATCCGTCTTCATTAATGAAACTCTGCATGACTGACAGAAACAGAGGGCTCTAGCTTAAAGCATACAACGAAACGAGACTTGGGGTGGTAATAGACCAATAGTATAGTCAAAACATACTCGGGCCGTCACATGGCGAGTGTGGTACCATTGCTTCAGTTCAACGTAACAAGAAACAAGAAAGAGAAAATAAAGGTAACGTTTTTTTAACTATGACGAATACTTCTTAGCTGTCATTAATAGTTTTTATTTATGTTTTTGATATGGTAATAGATAGCGAAGACGCTGACACAAACGATATATATGGTTTTAGATTAAAAAATCATTTAGAAAATTAATTTCAAGAAAATATTATGTCTATTTGGCTTTTGAAAAAGCTAAAAACCAAAAGGAAAAAAACAACAAACAAACAATAACTACCTAGAAGGGTGCATAGCAGACAGGCATTCAGCAGTATTGTTTAACTTAAAACATCGAATATTCACAAACACCTCCTGCCCAAAGTCACATGGTGCTACAGCAGCAAGCCATTATAAGAATGCAAAGTTGCGCAAGGTTCACAGCCCCTGCACTGTTGTTCACAGTGTGTTAGATCATGATCGTGTGTGTATTTTATTGATAATGAATAATGAATATTTGATTTGTTGGAATTTGCAAACGTGAAAGTTTTGGTCAGTGCGATTCTATGCTTGAGTTTTCAAGTTGGCAAAACGATCACGTCTAGGTTTCGATCACGGACGGTCGTCTAATCGGCCTTGTGATGGCTGGTCCGATCGGCCTTTTGATGGCTGGTCCGAATGACAGATTTCGATCACTGTAAGTCAACCACTGTAGATTTCAACCACGGCAGACTTCGAACACGTCCGACTTCGACCAAGTCCGATTTCGATCACGACAGACTTCGACCACGCACTATAAAAAAGGTAATCACAGACGGTTCAGAATTATCATCATAGATGGTTTTCTAAACCGTCTGCATTTATGTGTCAGTGATATTCGCAGGTTATCACAGACGGTTTGTGGACCGTCTGTGATAAAGACAACACAGACGGTTTGTGGTCGGTACTCGATAGTTCTGTGGTCAGTAGTGATGCTTATTATTCCGAGTGTTTTGAGTGGAGCAATGGTAATTCCTGAGTATTTGTTGTTTTCGAGTACTCGTTGAGCTAGTGGTCGTATTGAGTGGTCTAAGGCTGAGTTTTGGATAGCGATAGAATTGGTGGTCGTATTGAATGATCTAAGACTGATTTCTGCAAAGCGATGGAATTTGTGGCCGTGGACGACCTGGTTGGTGTTTTGTGATGGTTTGATTCTTTTCTATGGATAGACAAGGGTGTGTTTCAAGCGTGTATGCTAATGTCGGTCAAGATGGGAAGAACTTGTGCCGGAAAAACTTTCTTTAGTCTATACGTGTGCAGGTGAGTGTGGAGATGATTATGATTGGTAACGAGGAGAACCGGGACTAGGTGGGGAAGTCTGAGGTCCAAGCGGTTAAGGATGTCATGCGAGGTGGTTGAGCTCATGCTGGAGCACGTGGAGATCAAAGGTGGTGATTCGTGGAGAAGCTACGGGGCGGTGCGGTCCAGGAGGCTTCGACACAAGCGGTGCTGATGCGTGGAGAAGCTATAGGAGGTGCGGTCCTGGAGGCTTCGACACGGAAGTTGATGGTGCGTGATGAAAATACAGGAGGTGCTATCATGGAGGCTTCATCACATGTTGGGTTAGGAGTTGTGAATGGAGTACATAACTGTGAAGATTGAGAGTTTGAATAAAACATGTGTTCAGAAGGTTTCAGGTCCCTTGATTTTCGGAAGAGAAGTATTGTGTGTCCAGGTTGTTAAGGACACGGTTTGAGATGTCCGTGTTTTAGGTGAACACGGTTTAGGGCTCTTGCATAGGAAAGCATGGGAGAGGCTAAGGGTTTAGCCGTGGCTTTGCGAGGCTTTTTGTGTGAGAGTTTTAGGGTGTTGTGAGGTCGTTTTGTAGGCATAGAAGATGATTCAGAAATAATAAATTAGATCTATTCCAAGAAAAGTTAGCCGGCATCGGTGACATGTTTTCGGAGTATCGTTTTCTTGTGTCCGTGGTGTCGACGTGCAAACACATCACGGTCTTGCATTCTACAAGCGCGGTGTTGTCTTCAGTGTGTTCTCGTTCGAGCGACTGAATCTTTCAAGTGGACGGAGATTTCGACCACGTGTAAAGATGGTCGAAGCGAATGGTTGAACAGTTGAAGCGTTCATCAAGCGCGCGCAAAGTAGGTCGAGCGAGCGGTCGAACGACTTACGGTCGAAATATAAATCCGATAATTTAGATTGCTTTGTTTAGTTTAAGATTTGTTTTCAGATTCCACTACATGGAGGTATCATTTATCCTTCGTGATTATGCCGTACGATCGTATACAGTGCAGCCAGCCCGGCTCCATTTGACCAAGATTTAAACAGCGACTGCGCACATGAACTGCAGTCTGCAGATGTTTCATCGATCTGGCGGTGCCACACCTGGATCGGGATCTGCCGCACCGCACATGAACTAGCCCTAGCTAATTTCACTGCAAAATGCTATGGCTTGTATACTATTCGATATTAGATTATATTTCTGGCCCTCACGGAAAGAGAGAGCACAAACACACACACACGTAGGCATAGCCCCGCGCGCGCGCAAGCGCATACCACAAGTGACTGCTATAAACAAATCTTATTGTGGGTTAAAGCCTTGGAGGACCAACGTGATGTGATCTTTGCTCTGCACAGAAATCTGGACATATTTGGACCCCTAAACACCCGAAATTCCACTTTTGGCCCCTAAATCAAAAAAATTCCGTTTCTGGACCCCTCCCCACCGCGCGTTCACGAGCTGGTGCCACGTGTCCCAGACGCGCGGTCGGCGGCGCGGTCGCGCGGTCGGCGGCGTGGTCGCGCGCGGGCGAGCGGGCGGACGCGCGGTCGGCGGCGCGGTCGCGCGGTCGGGCGCGCAGGCGGGCGGCGCGGACGCGCGGTCGGGCGCGCGGGCGGCGCGGGCGCGCGGTCGCGCGGGCGGGCGGCGCGGTCGCGCGGTCGGGCGGCGGTCGCGCGGTGGAGCGGGCGGTCGCGCGGCCGGCCGGGACACGTGGCGCCATCTCGCGAAACACGCGGTCGGAAGGGGTCCAGAAACGGAATTTTTTTGGTTTAGGGTCCAAAAACGGAATTTTTGGGTGTTTAGGGGTCCAAATATGTCCAGATTTCCTCTGCACAACCAAGAGTCAGTGTAACGCTCCCGTTTCCAGGGGCGCGTACGGACACGGCACCCTGTAACTATTCACGCATGAACAGTTATGGAATGTCGCGCAAGAGTATACCATTGCATGCTTACAACAAAAGTCCAGCATATATTTGACATAAGGATTAACATCCAGATTTTGACAGCGGGGCGTGCAAGCCCAAAGTATAATTACATTACAAAAGATTTCCAGAATCCGCTTGAGCGCGACGAAGACCTAAAGCCACGGATCCTCGTCGAAGAAGAGATCCTCCGGGACTTCCTCAACGGGGAGACTTCCACCTTCGTCTTGATCCTCTAAAGAATAGATTAAGCAAGCCGTGAGCCAAACAACCGGCTCAGCAAGTCCCAAAGGGACCCTAACTTACTACATGCACGGAACATCAAAGGAAGGGAGTATACTTGGTTTATTACATTTGGTGGATGCAGTTTTATTTGCAAATATTTTACAAAATGGACCCAAAACTACTTCTTAAGATCTCAGGGGTTTTTTTTCATTAAGAGTTCATTAACCAACTAATCAAGTTAAAGCATGTACAAAACTACTTAAGCTTCGCGGCTGGAATCACCCAAGTGACACAGCTCCAATAACCGGGAGCACGTCGTATTCGAATACCATTTGTTTGACTCTGCAGAGTTTGCTCAGCTTTACCCACACGATCCCTTAACTCCCACTAAAGAGTTAAGAAAGCCAGGTCGTTTCGCTGCTCAACCCTTGGTATACACTCCACCCGATAGGCGAGGAAACCCGCACATCCTCGGGTATCCGCTGGCCCTCGCGGAACGCCGGACCCGAGTTGTGGAGACCTATCGTTGTCTTAGTCCGACTCCCAAAGCGGGGTTTCACTTAAGTTGAGCAGGTACTAAACCAGGGTTGACAAGTCAACTCCTGTGGTTGAGCGATTGCTATGACATTGGCTCAGCGTAAGGGTTTCAGTCCTTATATTTTCACATGGTCCGCAACCTTACCAGGCCCGCGACCCAACCTAGGGTAAGCGGTGGGCGAAAACCGTCTTGCGGCGCACCACAACCCCGCCTTACCCTAACCTCAATCCTAGGGTAAGAGGTGGGCGAAAACCGTCTTACGGCGCACCACAAACCTCCTTACCCTAACCTCAATCCTAGGGTAAGAGGTGGGCGAAAACCATCTTGCGGCGCACCACAAACCCCCTTACCCTACCTTGTGCCCACAGGCACTCTCCGCTCTAGGGCACGGTGTCCCATACCACCTTACCCTAGAGTCGGGTTTGCAAATCCTATTGGCCCACTGCCACAGCCTTATTAGTGTAAGACTTTGCATGATAAGAATACCCTACAATTTATCTAGATTAACAGATAATTATTTCTAGGGTTGCAAAGGCATGGCAACAAATTTAACAGGGCATTTAACGGTGGTAGGATTAACTACATAACAAGTCATTCTAAACATTTTATTTTATTTCAAATTAACATTTCACAATTAGCATAATGCAAATAGCATATTAACATAAATAAACATCATGGGTTGCAATATGATCAAAAGATTTGGGACTTGCCGTCAATCCGAATGATTTCCGCTAGCTCGAACGAAGAACCTCCTGGCTCCTGTGACTGCACTTGAACTTCCGGAGACTCCGACACTAGCGCAAACACACAAAATAATTAAGTCCAGCTTGAGCCTAATCAAGCGAGGGAAAATAATCTATTAACAAGGAGTAAAATGCATAAATCCTCAAATAGGGAATTTTAAGAATTTATCTGGGATGATTCTGTGGAAATGGAGGTCACCAATGGGTCTGGAATATTATTTGGAGCAAAGTGGTGAAATTTGAGAATTTTTGGAATCTTCTGTGATTTTCTAGGATTTATTTGGATTTTCTGGCATTTAGAAATTGCAAAATCATTGAAAATCGGTATGAACAGTAGACGGCTGGCCCGTTGCTACAGTACGGCCCGGCCGGGAATTCAAACGCGCGGCGGTGGCCCAAGCTTGCGCGGGAGAGGAGCAGGCCGAGAGGCTGGGGCCCAACCGCGCGCGTCCACCCGCTGGGGATGGCGGACACGCGGCCCGCGCGAACGGCGAGGATGCGGGGAAGACCGAGGGGCGGGATGGAGCGGGGAGGATCGAACGGCAGCGATACAACGAGGCGGGCGAACCGCTACGGGAGATCCGACGGACGAGGGGCAACGGGATAATGACGATCGGACGGTTGGGACAAAAGGGGGCGGAGCGAAACGGTATGAGGGATCGGACGGATGGAGCGGGCGGTGTTTAAGAAGATCGGAGGGCGGAGGAGGGGCCACGTCGCCGGGGGAGGGTCGTCTTCCTCCTCTCGCAGCTACAGTGCTCCCCGGCGGCAGATACACGGTGGCGACAGCGGCCCGGGCGCCAGGGGGCTCGGCGGCGGCAGAGGAGGGTACCTACGAGTAGCTCTTGACGCAGGCAACCCGTTTTGGGGCTTTGGAGAGGGAGAGAAACAATGGAGGGAGCGGGAGGCCGATGGGGGAGATTCGGTCCTTTGGTGGCGGAGGGGGTCACTGGCGGCGAAAGGATCCAATCGGTGGCGAGGACACGGACAGGGGGGTGGGGTGCTCACATTGGCAGTGGAAATGGGAGCTGGGGAGCTTCGAGGAGAGCTGGCCACGGGGAGCTGGTTCGGCCGGCGGGGAAGCTGCGTCGCCTGAGTTCCTCGGAGCTTCACCTGGCCAGAGAGATATGCCAAAAGAATCAGCACACTGGGGAGCAGCTCTGGGCGAATGCAATCGAGGAAAGAGGAAGAGGAGAGGGAGATCCAATTTACGGGGCCGTCGGCGCAGGGGACGGCAATGGCGGAGTTGAGGGCGATGCGGCGTCGATTGGCAGCTCAGGGAGAGGCTTGGGAGTGGTGGGATGCGAATGGGAACGGTGGGGGCGCTCGGGAAACGGAGGAGCGTGCGGGAGGGGCGAGGGGGTTTTATACCCCGAGCGGAGAGGAAGGGGAGCCTTCGGGGAGAAGGCAACGGGCGCGGGCGCGGGGTCAACAGGAGCTGGTGGGGAGTCTTCTCCGCGGGATGGAGGTGACGCTGGCTCTGCAGGGGAAGTAAAGGTGAGGCGACGGGAGCTTGGGAGCAGGTGAGCGGCAGCAGGGTGGGGGCGTGACCGCGCGCGGGAGAAGAAGGAGCCGCCGCTGCCAGGTGGGGTTGGGCGTAGGAGAGTGGCGACGCGTGGCGCGGAGGTGCTGCCTGCTTCAGACCGGGTGACGTCGGGCGACGCGAGCGGGGGAGGAATCCGGGGCGCAGAGGCGGTGCGGGGTGGCGCTGGCGCGGCTCGGGAGCGAGGGAGAAGGCGGGGAGCTGGTGCGGCGCCAGCAGAAAGAGGAAGCGGGGAGGCGTTGCGGGAGAGGGGGAAACGCCAGCGAGAGAGGAAGCCGAGCGACGGGAAAAGCGGAAAGAGAGGCCGGGGCGCCAACGGAGCGGGGGAAGCGGAACGGCCGAAAAAGGAAAGCGCATTCCGGGGAAAATTTCCAAAAAGGGAAAGTTTTCCAGATTTCACTCAAAAATGCAGCAAAAATTAAGGAAATTTTTGTTTGAAATTTTGGGGCTTTTCAGTCAGAGTTTGTACCGACAAGCCTTGACTGGACGTGACAATTTTTTTGTTTTCACAGATGAAGAGCTCTTTTTCGAGGCGAGAAACACTTGTCACACGGAAGTAGAACCAATAAAAGACTTCTTGGAACGATTTACCGTCTTTATCTGTTGATTTTTTTGAGTTTTTTATTTTTTATTATATGATATTTTTTATTTAAAATTTAATTACACTGAAAAACTAGCAGTGTTTGTGGTACATTTCAACCGTTATAATATAAAATAAATCATAAGTCAAGATTTTTAAACCTAAATGAGCACCTTCCAAACGTTAGGACTACTAGCCTAATAGGCGCGGCGCCACGCCGTGCCAGCCACCGTACGTACCAAAGTAAAAGAGGCGATAATTGGTGAGGATTTTTTTAAAAAAAAAATCGAGGGCACATGCGTATTTTCAAAAAAGTTAAAGGGTTTTTTCGTAAAAAATCGAGGACCTGTACGTAAACAAACGAGAACTCGTGCGCAATTTCGAAAACCGCGGGGGGCTATCCTGCAAAGTGGAGGGGCTAAAAAAACTGACAGGGACATTTTCGCGAGGAAAAAGGATCTTTACGTAATTTCGGAAAAACGCAGAGACTTTTTCGCAAAAACGCTCCCCTGACCGTACCGAAATTTTCCTGACCACGCACCGGCCGGACGCGCTCACGGGCTAACGTGGCCGCTCCCTCCGCGCGGCGTTTCCCCTGGCATAATAAGGGGAGTATTACTAACTCATACTCTTTGTTTTTTGAGATCATACATACTCTTTTATTTAAAGAGTAGTTCTCGTAAACTAATACAATTGCGCTCACTGTGACAATGAAAAAGTAGTATTTGCATGTAACTGGCATTCGTGGCGGGGAACATGATCGAAGCCCAATATGTATGTAGTTTCACCTATACTTTTACACTACATTAGAGCAAGTCCAATAATAGAGCCAAGTGTTTAGCTATAAGTCAAGTTATAAGAGCCAAGTTATACAATAATTTATCTTCTATTTGTCTACAAAAGATTTTTTATTATTAGGGCATCTCCAATGGTTATAGCTAGCAACTAACTATAAGACTTCCACATCATCTATATAGTACACACTAAAGTTAGCATTCTAAAGAACTATCTATAAGGATAGCTATTTGATGCTTACATGCACACACAGAATTTATGGAGGCTGCCTCGTTTGGCGCTATAGACTATCTCTAGAGCTGTAGAGAGCTGCGTTCTCTTTCTTCATTTAATATCTTCTACGTAGGACAGTTGATGACATGGACTCTCTTGTAGATAGCTGCTATAGACCCATTAGAGATGCTCTTATGTGGTACCATGTCTCACATTCTCTTTACTATTCCTCCTCATATACATTTATTATCTAGGCCCACCACTACATAGGCTCCCGTGCCCAGCTTGTTGCTTGCATGAGAGTCAAGCTCTCATCTCTCTCCTCTCTTCTCTCCTCCACATCAGTAAAAATGCTGACTAGCTTGACTATAAGACCATTATTGTACTTGCTCTTAGGCCAGTCTCAGTGGAGGTTTCATGTCCCAGTTTCCAACACACCCATATTTTGGAAACAGTGCAGAAGAGTTTCATCTCCATGAAACTCTCTCTACTCCCATGAAACTTTTATCATCTCTCTCTTCATCAATACAGTGCCATGTCAGCGTATTTAATGCCCATGAAACTCCATGAAATCCCCACTGAGACTGGCCTTAGGGCATGTACAATGGGTCTCTTCAAGCCGTCTCCATCTCAATACTTTTTGCAAAATACCCCTTGCATGGTCAAGAGACGGCCTCCGCGTCTCTTCACGAAGAGACGGTGAGCAGCTCGTCTCTACGCTGAAGTCGAGGCTTAAAGACAGACAAAGAAGACGTTGTATGAGTTGGAGACTCCAAGTTCATCTTAACCACATGAAAAATATTAAATTACTTAAAGACACTAAAATAAATACTCTCCATTGTATGAACCGTCTTTTCACTGTCTCTATATCATATTTCAGCATCTTATAGACGGACTCCTGTCTCTCCATTGTACATGCCTTTAGAGCAAGTTTAATAAGACTGACTGTGCTAGCTACAAGGGAATCCATATCAGCATAGTCCTATGTGGAGGGGAGAGAAAAGGTGAGAGAGAGCCAAGCCGGCTCCCATGCAAAGAGTCAGGCTATAGCACAGGAAAAGAGGCGTTATCCATGCATGTACCAATAGAACTAACTGCTATACCCATGCATGTATTAAATTATCAATATCCATGTATGTATTAAATGATTGAGAGCTCTTGTGGAGACAACTTATAGCCAGCTTATTGTATGAGTTAGCTGTATCATTATCTTTTGATGACATGGAAATATATTAGAGGTAGCAGCTATCTATACTATTAAGATTTCAACAACCAAGACGATGGTGAATTAATAAGGTGTTGCCTCTTGTCATTTGACCATGGAAAAGTTAAAGCTGCCAAGCTGCCCTTTGCTACATTGACTTGTTTGTCGTTCATGGTATAGCGGCGTCCGATCGAGTGATATGTGGCGCCCAAGCTCCTGGCCGTCCCGAGGAGAGAGGTGAAACAAGATTCTCCCTGTCCTCGGTAATGACTATTGCATTCGCGCCCTCCACCTCTATAGATTTTCATCAATTCATTGCCTCGAATTAGCTATTGGTAAGATCGCAGGACACTTCCAAGTTTCAATAGCTCCTTTTATTTTTAGATTGTTTCAATAGCTCCATCGGAGAGAGGCGCCCGTTAAAACAACTTAAAAAAACTAGCAGTAGTTTTTTTTATAAAAATAGGATTTTTTTTATCTACGTACAAAAATAACAGGTTCAGGCTAAGAACTCGAAATTAATTTAGTTTCGCACTGTAGGTTCTACTAATCCATAGCTCCCAGAGAATCCCGAAATACCAAACCTTGGAGTGGCTTATCCGCAAAAAGAGCCCCATGTTTCCGATGCACCTCGATACAGGTCGCCGTTTCCTGCATATTGAAGTCCCGAGAAACAGAGCCGCGATCGAGACAAGGAGCTCTCGCCGCACCCGTTCCCCCCGCTCAAGCCAAGTAGCCACCCACACCGCCTCGTCTCGAAGCCGGAGAAGCTACTCGCCGCTGCCCTCGATCTCCATGTCTGGTGTGCTTCCCACGGTCGCGTCCAAGGCGTTCCTTTAACGCGCGCGCGCGCGGCGGCGGTAGCATTCAGGCGCAGGCGATCGACGACCTCCCCCCTTCACTGCAAGTAAGCTCGTTACTCCTACCCCTCCGTTTTTCTCTTGTCAAATTCAGCTCAGGAGTCGTAAAAAAAACTCGCTGCTGATCGGTGATTCTCGTGTCGTCGTCGGCACGCGTAGTGCATTGTGGTTTTGTTTCGCCCGCTCCTGAATCGTGATGCCCATGCATGCAAACTGACCGGTGCTACATTGGAGATTAGGAGTTGCTCAAATGTGTCTTGAGTTATCGAAGTTGAGACACGCCGTTGGAGTTTATTATCCCCAAATGCATGCCTCGCTTAAATTGCATGTGAGGTGCGCATCGATCGCGATTAGTCCTAACAGCGAGTGGTAGAAACCCGAACCTTACAGCGGTGAAAACATGGAACATGCGAAGATTTGAGCAGCATGCATGCTCTATGCGCCAGGCACCATGGCTACCAAAAGATGATGCAACTCTGCTGTTTCACAGCAGAAGGAAGAAGGGGCACATGCCGCTCTTAAATACACAGTACCAACCGACTGAGGTAGTAGGAGCCGTATATACTGCATTATTGTACGCCCGCTGAGCAAAAACACTTTAACCGTGTGGCCGTGTACCTCGGCAAGCGTGATATCCTAGGAGATCTAGCCACTGCTCTGAACGGCGACAGGGCAGCACTAGCTGCTGCACCTGCACACCCATCATGTAGAGGAGCCAGGAAACCCGGTACCTTCGTGCTGACACCAAGTATGTGTGAGCGTTTTCTTGTCATTAAATCAGAGTATGTATGAGTACTCCTACATTTCTGTCTTCTTTGGATCTCTCCAGAGTCCAGGCAATGGCTGAGTTCCGGGTCTTTTGACTTTCCACTGGTCATGCTTGCTATTTGTTAACGTCGTCTGTTTTCTAATGCCTCCAACGCCCAACGGAATCTTTCCTTTTGTTTATAGCTGCTCCAGCTGAGCTCGCCCTTTCATCGGAACCTATGGCCATCATCAACAACCGTTCCAATGTCTTTGATGCATGGCAAGAGGCCAAAAACCATTTAAAACCTTGAAATGTTTACGAGTATACTCCACATAAATGCATTGCTTTCAAACAAAACTCACAATAAGATATCTGCATGCTCCGTACTTCTTTGTTACTACTAACGTACTCAAATGTTGAATTAATCCGTTGCTGAGACCACAAGAAATCGGGATTTAAGGCTTTGCCGCCTCCTAATCATGTAATCTTTCGGTAGATGATGGCCTGAATACTAAAATAGGAGACCTGTTCCTGTTTCCATCATCCATGTAGTGCTATAACATATTGGAGCGTTTTATGATGAACATGGCTTCTTTCCACATAGAAAGCTACTGATTTCCCACTAAAACTTCAAACAGTCACCTGTGGACCTAAGCCATAGTTGTAACTGTAGTACACTAGTATTCCTAAACAAATGCCATTAAAATTAGTTTGCTTTGCTTAACCACCGAATGTACCTTAAACATCGATGAAGCGTGCAACTTGGTCGCCGCAATAATCATCGCCATGCCTTCCAAGCTAGGATCATCCACTGCAATAATTTGGGGACAAGGACAACGGCAGGGTTTTGCACTGCTCCGTATTTAATTGTCGTCTGACGCGCGCCACAGTGGGATTGATGGCGACCCAGTCAGTTTGGTTGCATATCAATCTTGTTAGGCTTTAGGTGTACTTAGATCCCGCATGCCTGTCGCCTGTTCTTCTTAAGGACATGTAGGAATATTACCTTGAGAAAAACTAGGGAAAATGTACAAGGGGATGCTATTGGTATATGCCAGATTTTTAACCAATGGCTTCAAGTTTAAGCTATTAGCTTCTAACTTTCTAATTTTATTTTTTCTCTAGATTTTTGATTTTTTTTGAGCTTTTTTGTTTTTCCTTTTTTTCTTATTCGTTCGTATTGTCTGAGATGTCTGAGATGATGTAATTTTTCCTTTTTAAAATTTAATTACACAAAAAAATTAACAACATCTATAAATATAAAAATAACCCTAAAACAGTAATAAACAGTGCAACAAGCTAACAAAACCGACTTAGAGTTGACCAAACATCACGCAACTTACAGTTAAACAAACCTGAATGAAAAAAATGATTCTAGGAAGATCAAGCATTGTTTGGAACACTAATTTTTTTTTTCAGATTCATGTGGGAATTGAACCATTCCCTAGAAAATTCTTTCAAAGTTCCTGCATCAACATTCATCAGTTTGGATTTTGGTCAGACCTTTGATTGGTTTTGAGGTTTTGCTTCAATGATACTTATGTTACTACTACAGTAGCCTGATGAAGTTTAGGTACTTGTTCATGGGGGAGAGGCAATGTACAGTGTGCAGACAAATCACAACAGATCAGATATTCAGATTCCTCCTACTCCGACATGTTCCATCCGTGGCATTCGAACGCCTTCCTCTCCAGCTAGTTCCCCCTACATTGACGTTGCCAACTTAACTCATTGTCCAATAATGAACGAACTAGCTGAGAGAGAGAAAAACAGAAAACGAAATATGCAAAAGAAACCTAGAGCATTTGCACTTGTCCTTATCATCATCTGATGTACTTGTCACTAGCATTCTACTCTATCCACCCTTGGGGAAGCAGGGTCCCCCAAGAATGAGGCTTCCCTATTTCCCTCTCCCTATTCCCCTTCCTGTTCCCTCAATCTAAACCACTCACATGTCATCCAATGGCTAATTTTTTTTTTATATTTTCACTATTTGCCATCCATCATAAATAATAAAAAATACAGGGAAAAAATAAAATTTATTTTTTATTATAATTTTTTTTACAGAAATTATAATTTTATTTTTTTCTGTAAAAAAATTATAATAAAAAATAAAATTTTTTTTTCTCAAGGGGTGCTCCACCGTGGAGTTGGGTGGTAATTACCCATTAATGCCACTGGTTACACACCCCATCCCACCAAAAGTGGTCATTCCCACTAAAACCTCAATTTCGTGGATCTGGAGCTGCTGTACAAGCCAAACACTCTATGGTGGGATCCCAGATCCACGGTGGAGCTGCTGTTCCAGATCCACGTTTTCAGTGGTGGAGCTCTCCCAAACAGGCCCTTACGGCCCTGTTCTTTTCAGCTTCTAAAAGCTGATTTTCGGCTTTTCTACAGTAACTAGCTTTTAAACGGAGTATTTTTTCAAGTAGGATCTACTAGTTAATTGTAGTACATATTTTACTGACTTTATTTATATCGGCAAAAACCGCACGTGAGTTTCTGTTACTCTGTAATCTCTCGTACAAACAGCCCAAAAGTCACAAGTCGGCTAAAAGTCACAAGCCGGCTAAAAGTCACAAGCCGCAGCAAAAAAGAACAGACTCTACATCATGGGGCTGCTTACATTGCCAGTTTGCAGTGTGCTAAAAACATCACCTTTTCTTCCACACGCCAGCAATCTCCTTAGAATCAAAAGAGCCCTCGTGATGCCATTGCCGTTCGGAGCATCTCCTCGCCAGCTTACTAAGCTCACGGCTTCTCACAATGGACAGGCTTTAGCGGCATGAGGCGTTGACCGGCCGGGGCGGCGGGGAACACCGTGGTGGCTCGATGTCGCGGCGGCACGGCAGGTTCTACCACGCCGGGCGTGGCGGCAGCGATAACAACGTCGGCGGTTGCAGCGGGCCGACCGCGGCGGTGGCGGTGGTGGACCAGGCGGAGTGCACGGGGCGGTCGTGCCGGTCGTGCGTGGCAGTGACGCTGGCGGACTGCATCGCGCTGGGCTGCTGCCCGTGCGCGGTGGTGAGCCTGCTGGGGCTGGCGTTCGTGAAGGCCCCGCTGGCCGTGGGCCGCCGCTGCGTGCGCCGGCTGCGGCGGCGGCAGGGCAGGCTGCGGCACAAGAAGCGGGTGCGCGACCTGGACCTGGCGGCCTCGCGCGCCGGCGCCAAGTTTGCAGCAGGTGGCGGTCACGGGGAGACGGGCGCCGCGCCCACGTCGAAAGGCGAGGACGACGTGGTGACGGCTGTCTCTCCCGGCCGTGAGGTGGCAGCAGCGAGCGACGTGGAAAAGGTATGGCTGGAGATGTACCAGGTGGGGCACTGGGGGTTCGGCCGCCTGTCCTTCTCCGTGAACCAGCCCGCCCGGGACGGCTACGTGGCCACGGGCCGCAACACCGACGGCAACGGCTGCTGAAATGACGTCTGACCGGCGAGGTATCGTCCGTGCCGGCCGTCCGATGCATTGCTGCGTCCCGTCGTTTCTGTACGACTCGTCGCCGCACGGCCGGCGACGACACAACTGCTTGGCTGTGTGCCATGAGTGCCATGGTCCAAGGGGGAAAAGTGGTTGGGGATGTCCGGTGTGGTGGAGCCGTGGAGGTGGCCGGTTTGATTTGGCGTTCTGCCCGGTGGCTCGGCTCATTCCCGGATGGATTTCTTCTTTATTTCTTTTTTTAGGGAACTCGATTTGTATTACAAGTTGTACATAATTTGTGCCCTCGGGTTCTCCCAGATTTCAATCTTTGGCAATCACTGTATATTTTTGCGGATAAATTGTACAGCTTTGAGAGCAAGTTTAATAAGGCTGATTGTGCTAGTTACAAGGGAATCCATGTCAGCATAGTCCTATGTGGATGGGAGAGAAAAGGAGAGAGAGAGCCAAGCCGACTCCCATGCAAGAGTCAGGCTATAGCACAGGAAAAGATGCATTATCCATGCATGTACCTATAGAACTAATTGCTATACCTATGCATGTATTAAATTATCAATACCCATGTATGTATTAAATGATTGAGAGCTCTTGTAGAGATAACTTATAGCCAGCTTATTGTATAAGTTGACTACATCATTATCTTTTGATAACATAAAAATGTATTAGAGGTAGCAGCTATCTATACTATTAAACTTGCTCTGAGTCGTATCTTCCATGTCTCTCAAAAGGATTGGCTGTTAACTTGGATTGGTCGTAGCAACTGTGAGATTGTTTGCCACCGGGAAAAGCTACAGGGTGCAGATAAACGAGAAGAGGTCGAATTCGCCACGGGATTCGAATTCGATGCACCGACGTTAATGCAAGTCTGCATTTGTTCTGCGCCTGCACTGCGCCTCGGCGCTGTCCTGCGCCTGCAACCCTGTGGGCATTTTGTAAATCGCGAATTAACCCCATACGTACGGTCTCGATTCAAAACAAATGCAATTTGATCAGCCTGTTTAGAATTAATGCCTACTTGGAATAAATTAGTGCTAGGGTAAGACTGTAAAAAAAATCTCGAAACTGACGAGCTGTTCGAGTTCGACTCACTCTAGATTTGATTCGAACTTGGCTTGATCTTCAAACGAGCCGATCTCGACCTTGATCCTGAGCTCGTGAGCTTTAATGAGCCGAGCTCGAATAACTCGCGAGCTTCGACATTAACATGTAAGGCTCAGTAAAAAAAACTACCTCGATCACATCCCCTCGCCGCCCCCTCCCAAATATATCTCCTCTCTCTCATCCCGCCTCCCGCACCTAAAATTTCCCCTTGCTAGTCTCCACTTTTGTTTGCGCTCACGAGCTTTAGGCCATCCCCTTCCCCTCCGACCTCACTACCTCCCTCGCTCGTTTCTCCGTCACTGGCTCCCCGCTCGTGCCTCCACTTCTGTACTACGTGTCTGCGCCCCTTCGACCTCATCGCCTCTCTCCCCAGTTGACATCCGCTACTGACTCTTCGCCTCCCTCCCCCACTGGTGTCACCTACCGGCTCACTGCCCCCTCCCCCACCAACCTCCCCTACTGGCTAGCCTCCTCCTTCAGCCAGCCCAACCGACCGCAGCCCTCTCCATAGGGATCTATGGGTGTCGCGGAATCTGGATCTGGAGGGAGCTAAGAGGGAGCGTAGTTCGGGCATCATCCGTCCCCGTCCCATGGAGGACTTTGCGTGCATGGTGGAGGACAGGCTCAAGTTGTCCAAGCAGTTGGTGCTACCGTCGCTGAAGCTACTGGCAGGGATGGAGCGGGGGGCCCGATGCGGCGGCCGCCCTGCTACTGCCCTCGACGCCAACGGCGTACGCTGTGGTCGCCGACCATGGTGCGATCGACACCCCCGATGTGCCCAGCTATCAGCCCTACGTGTACAATCGCATCGACCTGCCCGTGTTGATCCCACTGCAGATGAAGGAGGTCGACCTGGCAGTGGACTGCGCGTTGGACGCGACCGTCGTCACTGTGCACGTAGTGGTGGCTGCAATGCATCGCGCAATCACGAGTGCGACATCTGACTCGTCGTGCCCATGGGCGAGCATGTGAGTCGATCGGATTCTGCTACTATGGTTAACAACATTTTACATTTTATTTTGGTTTGTGTTGACTTGCCTCGTTAGATTCAGTTCGGTGGGGGTTTGAAAAATGATTGTTGTTGCAGTATTATTGAGGCTATTTTTGCTGATTCTGTGATACATATGCTACTGAGCCTACACGAGCTGGGCTCGAGCTCGCGCGGTTTTTCTAATTCATGCACTGCTGAGCCTACATGAGCCGAGCTTGAGCTTTGCCTGAGCTGAGCTCGAGCCCAGCTTAAAGCTCGATGGCAATCTCAAGCTCGATAGAGCTCAACTCGAGCTTCTACTGAGCTCGAGCTTGCCAGGCTAGACTCGCTCGGGCTCGACTCGTTTATAGCCTTATGTTAGGGTGTATACATTTTTCAGGATATTATAAGTGGTGCATGTAGGTTTAAGTGTCTTTTCTTCTTCTTTTGTCCTTGTTAATCTTTTCTATCTTCAACATTTATGAGTAAATACAACTAGGGTGTTGATAAACATCACTCGGATGCTTTCTTCCTAACTATTATCCAAATTTGTGATCGTTGAATCAGAGATCCAACAGCCATGAATTCTCCCCCTCCAAAAAAAGGGGCTGTTGGATTTCTAATCCAAGGTCCTAAATTTAGATGATTGTTAGAAAGAAAACAACTGGCTGAAGCTAGACACACCCATATAACTATCCTCTCTCTTATTCCCATGACATTAATAGTATGAACTAAGGCCATTTCTCTCTACTATTTTTCTTAGTTTCATGCACTTGTTAACCCTCGTGCCCAAATAAAATACATCAAATAAAAAGAAACCGATGGAGTACTAGTATGGACTGAGTGAGCTAATAACCACGTAGATTTAGAAAAAGAGTGAATAATCATGTAGGAAAAATGGCGCTCTCTCTCCGAAAAGAAAAGAAAAGAATTAACCCTTTGTTTTGCATGTCGTGCATCTTTTCTAAATCCGGCCCTCGGCCGTTGCCCACCAAGCCCACAGGGAAGCCGCAAGGTGAATTCAGTATGTCTCGAGCAAAGACAAACTGAAACTAGAGATGGTAAAATCTGGGCCGTTAGGCCTTTTGGTCTAAAAAAAACACTAGAAACCGTGATGTGATGGCCCATAACAAAACATGATATCTTGTGTTATGAACTGTGGGCATTTGGCCATATGATGGCGCTGGCTTTCGTCTTTGCTTGAGAATTGAGACGATAAATAGCTTGTTTGTTTCGTTTCACAAATGAAGTTTCTGCAAAGAAAAAAAAGGAAATGGTGATGCAGGGAGCAGGGCTAAGTGTGGACGAAGAAAGTATTGCGACGAGACTCATTGGTGGTCCAGGGAGCAGGGCGAGGGAAAGAGAAAGATCGAGACAGCTATCATCTAGCGGTAGTTATTTGGGCTCCTAGCCGGGACTGCAGGCTTGTCCCTTTCTGTTTTACCTGGCCATTCTACTTAACATTCTCGTGGGGCTATCGATAGGCTAAGGACGCGTTTATTACGGTTTCAGCCAAAATTAGAAGTAGAAATGAATATGTTGATTTCTTAATTTTGGGTTTTTTTAGTTTTTTCATTTTCTGTCTTTTCTTTTCTTTCCTTTTTTTACATTATTCGTGAATATATAATACTATTTTTTATTTTTAATTAAATAGCTTAAAAAACCGCCGCTCCAATACAATTTCACAAAAAACTGAAAATCTTCTGAATAAACTCAAATGAACGCCCCTTAAGCACCTGGTCCTCTTGCTGATGTACATACCAGCAGTCGTGTTCCCCAACGGCTTCACGCCACGAGCCAGTACAGAACACGGTCGACTCAGCCGTGTTCACTGTTCAGGACTCGCAGGAGTTGAAGCAGGCAACATCGAGGCAACCAGGCAAGCACCCGTACGCGGTCGTGTTGTGTGGGATGCGAGTTGTTTTGCCCTGTAAAATATAAGATGATATAAAGAAGATAAAGAGAACATAGATAATTAGATCATCTCTCATACAACAATCCACTATAATACAAAAATCAAGACGCATTATGTCATAGAGAAACTGTCATGTAGACACGTAAAAAGATAATTTATTTTAGAAGCTGTCTTTAGTACCATACACACACAGCAGTTATCTATATCATCATATATATATACTGAGAAGACAACTGTTCAGGACTCGCAGGAGTTGAAGCAGGCAACATCGAGGCAACCAGGCAAGCACCCGTACGCGGTCGTGTTGTGTGGGATGCGAGTTGTCTATAAGTTTTGCTCTGTAAAATATAAGATGATATAAAGAAGATAAAGAGAGCGTAGATAATTGGATCATCTCTCATACAACAATCGACTATAATACAAAAATCAAGACGCATTATGTCATAGAGAAACTGTCATGTAGACATGTAAAAAGATAATTTATTTTAAAAGCTGTCTTTAGTACCATACACACACATAGCAGTTATCTATATCATCATATATATATATATATATACTGAGAAGACAGCTGCTCACTCGGTTTGGGTTTTGCCGATGCAAAGGACCCACGCCACCAATGCAACCAGGCAATCCATTTTAATTAGGGGTGCAAACAGAACGAGTAATTTTCGTCCGACAGATTGACCGAAGGTTTACGGAGCGAATATGGAAGGGGTAAATGTGTATCCAACACTATCTGTGTTCGACTCCGAGGAAAAAAATATATAATAGGATACAGAATGAGTGATATCCGTTCGTATATTTTTGTATGTCAATTGATATGAGTAAGTTTTAAATCTGTTATGACTTCACTTAGGAATATAATAACAGATAGGAGGATTGCTGCATCTAAACAGACAAAGAATACTAAGGGCTTTTCTTTCGATATCTTGACGATTAGTCTATCCGTGTTCGCTATGATTACATGTCCTGTGTAAGGGTGCAAAAGTAGTGGATAATTTTTATCTGATCAATTGTTCGAAGGTTTGTAGAGCGAATACGAAATGGTGAATGGATATCTAGTACTATCCGTGTTCGACTTAAAAAAAAGAATATGGTACATAAGGAGCGATGTACTCTATATCCATTACGACTGCACCTCTAATTCTAACGAGCTAGATGTACTCTATATCCGTTACGACTGCACCTCTAGCTCTAACGAGCTAGCTAACCATCCTTGAAACCCTTCAATCCGGAGGCACCTCCTCTTCCATTCCTCTTCTCTGCCTTTCCCTGCCTTTTGGCGCTTTGTGGCCGAGCATCAAACGGTTTTGGATTAAAGCTGGCAAGATTATCTTAATTTCTCGCGACAGCTTTCCAACCATCAATCCCTCTCCTGCTTTGATCTAGAGTGTCTATTCCCGATCGGACGGAGCCCGACGTCGTGCCTTTGGTGTTTTTACTGAAACAGAGGATGCGGTTCCCTTCAATTCTTTTCCACGCGGTAGTTTTTTTAGGGTATACAATGCAGATACATGCTACACACATCTCACGCACTCCACCATGTACGCACATATAGGGCCTGTTTGGGAGAGCTCTACCACTGAAAACGTGGATCTGGAGCAGCAGCTCCACCGTGGATCTGGAGCAGCAGCTCCACCGTGGATCTGAGATCCCACCATGGAGTGTTTGGTATACAGCAGCTCCAGATCTACGAAATTGAGGTTTTGGTGGGAATGTCCACTTTTGTGTGTAACCAGTGGCATTGGTGGGTAATTACCACCCAACTCCACGGTGGAGCACCCCTTGAGGAGCTCCATGAAATCCATGGATCTGGCCCTCAGATCCAGGATTTTGGTGGATCCAGATTTCGCGGAGCTGGAGCGTTTGGGTAAAATTTCGTGGAGTGGAGCTGTTTTTCGTGGATCCGGAGCTAGTGAAGCTCTCCCAAACAAGCCCATATATGTGTGTACTTACTACACACATCTAGGGATAATCGTTGATTGATGGCTACAATATCTCCGGAGCACGGACACATACTATTCTATTCCGTGCATACGTATATGTGTACCCACTTTAATTATTCGGGTAAGACACGAAACGTTGGATCACAGGGATCAAGCCCTGGTGGGCAAGGAGTTCAACGACTCCGCGCGCAGCAGTTTGGTAAGCAACATCCACGTTCCAAGAACCAAATCGAACCATATTGTAAGGAAGAAGAAAATGTAACACCTCACCCACCTGCCAGGGGGATGTGGCAGCCTCAGGCCTGTCCTAGGCGTGCATGCATGCCACCTGTGCCTTGCTTCCTGCAGAAGCCAACACCCCCCCATTTTAGCACCTCTGCCACAGCTCAACCCACAACACTCTTCTCTTCTTCTCCACGGAACCATCCCAGCAGCCACACCCTTTCGGCCAGCACCAGGTGAGCACCCGCGCAAGAGAGAGAGAGAGAGAGAGGGTGGGGGCTGCGTAGGAGAAGGCGGCGGCGGCCCGGCAGTCGGCGCACCTGTGCGCCACCGCGTCGCCCTGGGAGGGGGGGCCGGCCGCTCGGCTTCGCGCAAGGGGAGGAGGTAGGAGGGGGGCCGACGGAGAAAGAGGGTCGGGGCCGGCGAGCCTCCCGTGCGGCCGCGCGCCGCCGCGCCGGCCCCAGGCGGGAGAGTGAGGGGCGGAGGGGAGCCGGAGGCGGAGAGCCCGAGGACGGCGGTGGGGAGCCCGGGGCCGGCGACGCCGAGTCGGGGCCGCACGCTGCCGCGCCGCCGGGGGGTGCGCCGAGCGCGGCCCAAGCGTGAGGGAGAGAGCGGGGTGGGAGAGGAGGAGGCAGGGGGCGGCGGGAGGGCCGTCGGTGACGTCGGGCCGGCCGTGCGCCGCCGCGCCGCCCCGGGCGGAGGAGGAGGCCGAGGCCGTTCGGCCGAGTGGAAAGAGAGAGAGAGAGAGGTGAGGATAAGGGAGAGAGAGGGGGGAGCCAGGAGAGGGAAAAAAAGAAAGGGAGGCCGGTTCGGCCGGCCGGGTAAGGAGGAGAGAGGGAAGGAAAGAAAAGAAAAGGGAAAGAAAGGAAGGAAAAAAAGAGAGAGAAGAAGAAGAGAAAAGAAAAGAGGAGAAAAAAGAAAGAGGAAAAAAAAGAGAAGAAGGGGTTTCGGGACCTGAGCAATAGACCCCTGAAAGCCGTGCATTTCTATGCCAAAAACGGGTTATGCGTATAACATCGTCGTCGCCCAGTTAATCTCTGGTCTCGTATGATGCGTTAAATCGGACTATTTGCTTGTCCAGGTGGAGGTCCCGAGCCGACGCCGTCCGCACGACGCTCCACTTCATTTGGTTAACAGGCAAGTACATGGTAGAGCGGTAGACCAAGGGTTATGAATATGCGATGTTTATTTGGTATGATGATATCTATGTAGAAATGCGTTGATTACATGATATCTATGTGGAAATGTGATATTTACTTGACATAAGGTTGCATGGTAAATGATGGCAATGATGATGGAGGTAGGCAAAGATGCTTGTCTACTAGTAATGCTAGTGATGAGCGTGAATATGATCATGGGCATGTGCATTTGCATGAGGAGCACTCAAGAGTGAGGGCGGTGAGAAAGTCCCTAGCTATGAGTAAAGCTAGTGGACTAATCCGGAGTGCTCTTGAGTAAGACCTACTTCGGTAGGCCTCCACGGGAGTGGAGGGGCCCCGTGCCTATGAGGGCGGGCCCACGATGGGTGAACATCGACGGGTGTTCACTCGGCAGTACCGGTACTTGCAAAGTGAAGAGCATATGAGCATGAAGAGTAATGAGACATGTCATTGATGGCATTGCATTGCTTGGCTATGAGAATGATGTTATGAACATGATGATATATGTGCATTATGATTATATGCTTACTTATGTTGGTAGTGTCTATTGTTCTATTATGTACTTGTTGAGTATTCAGACTCACCCTTGCTTTGTTGATAATTTTTAGGTGACCGTTGAGGATGTCTTGCTCGGGCGGGAGTAGCACATGAATAATCAACACGACCCAGCAGCACTTTTGTATCACTTTTGCCAGTTACTTTAGCTTTTCCTAGGCTAGAGTAATTGTTAAGGATGCTATGTGGTATCTGAACGTAGCAATTTAAGTATCATTCAGAGTTGATTTAAATTCTTCTAGTGTTGATAATGGTATGAGTATGCAGTGGTGGTAGCATCCTGGCCCAGAGGGCAGGCGGGGTGTTACAGTTGGTATCAGAGCGGGCGTTAGGTCCGTGGTAAAGAAATGTGATAACTTAGTTTTAATATTCGACAAAATTTGACTTAGGCCAACAATTAAATTAAAATTTGACACACTGGTGCACCATAGGATGGGGAGTGGGTCTTGCATTGCTTATACGCTTTCGTTAGCATTGATGTTGATGTGTGTTGTTGAAATGGGTGCTTATGGGCTTGTTGAGTGATTGGCTATCTGTCCTGATCAGATATGCCGAGAGCGAGAGGACGCGGGCGTGGCCGTGGAGGTCGCGGCCGTGGTCGTGGCCGTGCCCAATCGGAGCCAGCGCTTGAGGTTCAGCAGGAGGCACCTGATGCAGAAGTTGCTTCCGCTGAACAGTCCGTAGCCAGAGATCCGGCAAGGTCTTCAGCCTTGCTGCAGGAGTTCTTAGAGGAAGTCCGTGCGCTTCGCCGTCAAGGGCCGGCAGCCGCTGCTGCTGCCGTTCCCGCTGTTGCCCCTGTTACTGTTCCGGCCGTACCAGAGGCAAGAATGGGCCTTCGTGAGTGGTTAGCCTTGCGGTTAGATACCTTTGATGGTTCGGGCACACCAGTCCAGACTGCGGATTGGTTGCGCTACATGGAGAGGCAATTCGAAGCCCTTGAGATGAGCTCGAAGTTGAAAGCTCGTTTCGTGGCTTTTCAATTGAAGGGTCAGGCAGACATTTGGTGGGAAGGGGTTCTCTCAGCCAGGACTCCTGCCCAGGGTCCCGCTACCTGGGAAATCTTTGCCGAGCAGTTCAAGGCGAAGTATTACCCAGATTCATTTGTGGAGAGTATGGAGGTCGCCCTGACGACCTTCGTACAGGGAAAGATGACCGTGGCTGAGTACGAGGCGGCATTAAATAATTTGGTCCGTTTCGTGCCATCGGTCGCGAACAATGACCTTGAGAAGGCCAAAAGGTTCCGCCGAGGGCTCAACTCTGAGTTCCGGCATGTCATGGGAGCTACTGCGCCACGTAACTTTCGATCTGTGGTAGAGCAGGCCAGGGGGATGGAGATGCAGCTCACTAAAGGGCTGCAACCCTCTGGTGGTTCGAGCGCTTCTGGTGGTGACCAGAAGAGAAGTTTCACTGAAGGGGGTGGGTCATCTCAGCGGCCCGCTTCTAAGAAGTCCAAGTGGGGCCAGCATCCCCCACAATCATCCAAGTCCAAAACTTCGAGGCCGTCGTAAACCATAACGCGACCTGTTCACATAAACGGCTACCTCCCACATCGCTACTGCCTCCGAAGCCGGTAATGCCCTCCGGCGAGCCCCTCCCACACCGCTACTGCCTCATCCTCTCCTCCCACTGTTATGCCTGTCTCTTCCTCCATCATCACCCAGTTCCACCATCGCCCGCACCGACACGTGTACCGCGGCCCCCACCACCATCACCCCTCACCTTGGCACCGACGAGTGGTCCCCGGAAAGTGATCCGGCCCACCGGTCAGTCTCACGTAGAACTCCCCTTATCTGCTTCGCGCGCCCGTTCCATACACCACCGTCTGTAGTTCTGTTCGCTTCCCGCCGCCACCGGCTCACGCCGAAAGAACGAGCCCGAGCCAAGCGAAGCGAAGCAAGCCACATATAAAGAGGAGCAAATATCTGGTATCTCCCAATTAAGCCGAAAAGGCAAGGGGAGAGTGAGTCATGGAGGACAGAGAAGACGGCCCCGCCAAGAACCTTCCGGAATCTCCCGCCGACGAGGCAGCCGGCGTCGTCGACGACGAGGAAGGTGATGTGGGCGGCGGCTTCACCTTCCCAGTCCCGCCTCTCGCCGCGGACGGCGCGTGCATCGTGCCCGTGTACCCCATCTTCGGCCGGCCGCCGTCGCCTCCTCCGGCGTCGCCGGAGACGGCCACAGTGCGGGTGCCGCTGGGGCGGCTCCTGCTGGAGGAGCGGGACTTCCGCGCGCGGCAGCGGGACGGCTCACGGGTGCCGCCGCAGCCGGACGAAGAAGGCGGCGGAGACGGCGAGCTGGAGGGGGTGCCGCCGGAGAGCTACTGCCTCTGGGCGCCCGGGCAGTCGGCGCCGGCGCCCCCGTCGCGGTGCCGGAAGAGCGGCTCCACGGGGTCGGTCCTCCGGTGGCGCCGCATCAGCGAGCGCCTCGTCGGACGGAGCCACAGCGACGGCAAGGAGAAGTTCGTCTTCTTGAGCGCCACCGGCCCAGAGCCTCCCAAGCAGGAGGACGAGGATGAGGGCGACAGCAAAGGCGACGCCGGTGCCGGCCTCGGTGGCCATGGATGGAGTTATTACTGCAAAGGAGGCGGCGGCCGGAGGAGGTCGTATCTTCCATACAAGCAAGAGCTCGTCGGGTTGTTCGCCAACGTCAGTGGGTTGCGGCGAAGCTATCACCCGTTTTAATGCGGTTCTTTCCTTCTTTCTTTCTGTCCGTATTCTCGTCTGTTTTTTGTGTGTATACTGGATACTCACCTGTCTCTCCTTAGTGTTAGAAAAAAATTTGGCGTGTTTATAAATTATAATGGGCTTGGATAAAGTAAATAGGAGAAATAGCACCGTCTTGACAACGGAGATTGGCGTCTAAAAAATTCAATGGAGATTGGAGAAGCAGAGAACACATATTTGCAGGTTTTTATTTGTTAGGTGCTTCATTCAGAATTGCTGTTCTGTTGGTTAGTGTGTTCTTTTTCATCAATCTCAGAGCAGATTTCTACATGTACAAATTAAACTGCCCAAGTTAATGATTGTATAGAGAGAATTTTGTATCTTGTTGATTGGCTTTGTATCGGTCGATCTGTGTATAGCATTTTTTTTGAAGAATATAATCTGTGTATGATATAGCTGAAAAGCTGATTGATTGTATAGAGAGAACACATAGCTTCTTGTTTCGTTTCAGCGCCTTTTTGTGTGAGCAGAGCACTGAGCAGCAGCGACAGTTGATTTTAATTACCGTGACGAAGTGTGATACGCGTACGTGTGAACAATTTCATGCCTCATTAACACTTCAGGTTAATGTCGCGAAAGCAATCTGTACGTTAAGACATCAAAACAGGGACTGATCATTCAACGATCTTTCACAAACTTCTTTATGCCTTCTCGGCTTCTCATGAAGTGTTTGGAGAGCAGATCCTCGTGCATGTGTGTATAAACGGCACATTCTCTTGATACTGCTATCACTTACCACTACTTTTACTATAGTAGTATAATACTACTACGATAAGCAAGAATCTTGTTGCCAACTACGCCATTTTATCTGACGCTCCCTTTCCTTTTCTTCCCACTTCTCTCTCTCTTTTTGCGATGGCAAGCCACACTTTACCGGTACAAACTGTAGCATCAGCGGCGGATCCAGCGGGGGCTCGAGCCCCCTATCGCTACCGAACCCTTGGAGCCTCCTCATAAATTTTTAACTATAGATGTATCGTGTAGGAGGGGCATAGTGGAGTTATGTCGCTGTATCGCTTTTGTTCAGCCCCTCCTAAATTTTTTCCTGGATCCACCACTGTGTAGCATAACCTAAATCCATACTATGCTCCAAACTAATTATACTAGCAGAGTAGCAGGATTGAATCACCTTTTGTTTCAAAAGAGAAGCACCCCCGGCACTCGATTATGGCTGAGTTCTTTCAAGCATATGTCTTGCCTTTCTCCAGTAATTATTTTTTTAAATAGATTGTTTGTTTAAGATAGAGTCTACAAATCGATTATAGTAGACACTATCTCGACTTCATCTATATATATCAAAATCATCCGCGAGTATATCTTTCTCTGTACTATCTCTCGTGAACAATCAGAATTCAAAATTTTAAACCAAATGGCATAAGACACAGTAAAAAAAAAAGCCATCCTACGTTATGCTGCACCATCAGACGTGGAGATATAACCGATAAGTACAGGGCGCATCAATAATTCTGCGGCTCCTCACCAACAACTATCGACCTCCTTTTCCCAAACTTTACGGAACGGAGCTAGCTTTGATTGGTGCCCATCACCGTTTCCTTATCACGGCGCCCATCCATCCATCCATCCATCAAGTAGCTATAGCAGTGGTGAAGCGAAGGGAGGCTGAAGGATTAAGCTATTTTTCTAACAAAAACCGATGGGTATTAAGTTAAATTAAGATAGACATAATAGATACAGTCATATGTAATTTAAATTTATATATAAATAGAAAAGAAATAAAATTAAAAGAAAAAATAAATATAATAAAGATATTTTATACAGGGTTATCGGTGTGGTAGAGCCCACCGAAGCCCCTGGTGGCTACGCCCTGGGCTGTACTGTAGGCTACAGGGAACTAATGCGACGACGACGATACGCGAGCATCAGAGCGCGACAGCTGCTGTGCTAACCAAACCCAACCATACACAACACTCTAGGCGCTCTAATTAAATCCCATGTTTACAATTTTGAGAATTAGTAGAGCAGTTAGCACCAGTGTATTATGTTCTTTTTAAATTTCAGGCAAAGTTAGAATTTTGGACATTATTGGACCTATGGACACCCGAATTTCCATTTTTGGCCCTCAAATGAAAAAAATTCCAGATTTGGACCCCTCCTCACCGCGCGTTTACGATAGCGCTGTCGTAAACGCGTGGTGAGGAGGGGTCTAAATCTAGAATTTTTTTTATTTGGGGTCAAAAATAGAATTTCGGCCGTCCATGGGTCCAATAGTGTCCAAAATTCGCAAAGTTAACACGGACGTACACTTCGCCGTCGAAGTACCGGCACTTGTCCACTTCTTTTTCTGTGAGCCGGTGAGTGATCGATCGAGGCACTAAGGTGGCTAAGCTGTCCTGCTAGCTAGAGCGCACGAAAGCCACTACTAGCTTAGCTAGTGCACGCGTCTAGTGTGGTGGGCTCACGCGCGCGCTGGTTAGCCGTGTGGGTGGGGCTCTCAATTCCACCCATCGATCGGCCGGGGAACAGAGTGGAGACAGGGGCGCGCGCGCGAGGTCGCTTCGGTCTCGCTCTCACGTCCCTTGCCCCGCGCGCGCCTGCGACGACGACGGCGCGTGCGCGGAGAGGCCATGATTGGGTTGGATCGGTGGGAGACCTCACCGATCGGTGCCCGGCGCGTGGGTGCGTGGCGAGCGGGCTCGGCGGTGCCCGCGTGCCATGCCGGTGCGGGCGTCACGGCGCGCCGTGTGCGCGCGCGGCTCTGGTTTGTAGCCATCTCCCGGCACGAGACCGTGGATGCGAAATCGCAAATGCAACTGCTGCTATGCTTGCGCGTGTTCCGTTCCCAAACAGACGGCACACGGTTCAACCAGCAGGTGGTAGGCGAATGAAGGCGCTGTTTAAAAGTGATATGATTTTTAGTTTTTAATTAAAGTGATATTACAGTGATTGTTATTTTTCAAAATATTTAATTAAAAGAAAATAACAAAATAGGAAGAATGAAAAATACCCGTTATATCACTATAGACAATGTAAATGAAAAAAAGAAAAAAAAGAAAAAAATCATATTAAAAGCCAATATATTCTAAACGGCATTTTATCTTATGAAGACTGTTAGGAAACCTGGACCTGTGCCAGCAACTCTGGCCCATGGTGGGCACCTCATTGGTAGACAATAAATAGGGAACCGTACCGGCTGAATTTGTACTCAGACAATCAAAAACAATAAAGAAAGACCAGGATTTCTCCCTACCTCTTTGTGTGTTTTCAATCTATTATTCTGTCTTCTGTGATTGATTTCGTTTCATATTAAGCAAAGGAATCAATCGGATTGGTCACCAGCGACGGTTCCTCAACACATTATCAGCACGAGTTCGCTCCGATGAATCGAAGGTAATCATCGAAACCCTAATAGATTGAATTATCTAGATCGCTCTAAATTCGCAATTTTCGCGTTCTAGATTAATTTTCTACGGTGCAAATCCGCCCTAATCTACTGCGATTAGACTTGAAGTCGACGGCACAATGTCGATCGGTAGATTGCATCACGAGGTAGATGTTGGTTGCACTGTAGATTAGAAAAAAAGGAAAAAGAAAAAATCCGCACACAGTCGGCTCTGCACGGCCGCCGTGCACAAGAAGAACGCCGGCCTACCGCCGGCCACCGGCATGAAGCCGAGGCCAGCCCGAAGCACGAAGCGCCGGCCAGCAGCCGTCCGAAGTCGCTCGGCCGCCACCGGTTCGCCTCCTCGCCGCGCGCACCCGAGCCGACGATCCTACGTCATGAAGATCGGGCACCCCGCATCATAGGCTCTTTTGACATCCCACTCCTCGTAATCGAGTCCACTGGTCATGTGGGTGGATCTCTATATTGATTCACTCATGGTAGCCACATAGCAAATCTGGGGACTACAGGTAGACGTTGTTAGTGCGTACTTTGGAAGAGAAATAGTAGGGGCACACACTATAACTGATCCTTACCGGCTGCCAATAGCTGCTCGTGTCCTAACAACGGTCGGGATAATTATAGGAATAGTTTGCGCAACCCCAGTAACGCATGCCTAGTCTAAGCCGTTGTTTAGATTTGAAGAACTTACATAGATCCCTGCACCAATAGAGGGGGCGGCGTCTCACCCTCAGGTAGGTGTTGCAGTCCCACAAGAGTGAAGCTACTTCACGTTCTCTATTTTTCCATTGCTTGTCCCTAGTTTTGCGCCCCCATACCTTCCATTCACACCCCTTTCACACCTCACAGTATACCTCTTGTTCGCATCGGAGTGTGTCACTATGAACGGACGATGGTGCCGCACTGAGTATTCTTGTTGCCAAACCTTCATATCATGCATACTAGAAAACAACATGTTCTTATGTATTAGGTCATTATCGGAGTCCGCAATGCCATTCATGCTCTTCAACCCATTAGCACAAACGGCTTTATCAGCCATTCTAACATCATCGAATGCGTGCATCGATAGGACCTCACCCAAAACACTGTGAAGAACCCGCCCTTCCTCAGAGGAGAAAAGGGGTGCGGGAACCTCGTTTTCGGTATAGCTCCATCCTTCGTCAAACTCCACGAGTTGGTCTATCTCGGAACACCTCCTCAAGCTCGTTATTCATTACAGCGCTATTGAAATCAATCACGGTGTCACTAACATGTTGCGGCAAAGGAACATGCACATGTAGGGGCATCGTTGTTAAGATTGATGCCAACGAACTCTTTGGAAGGTTGCTCCTCCATTGAGGGGCCTTGCGAAAGATGGAGAGCGGATTCTAATTCTTCCATGTTGCCATTCACCACATCTAAATTGTTTGGCAAATTCTCTACAATGATTCTCCTCTGCACCACCACTTCCAACGACCGGACCTAAGATGCGAGCACAACATCCTTGTACGTGTCCCAGTCATTGCCAGACAAGATTGACACCAAACATGCGTACACCTTACAACCCACATAAGCATCATATTACCCCTACAGTCCGACAACGACCTTAGGCTCATCCCATCCAAAGGTCGACTTAATTCTAGTTAGATGAATTCGAAAGTCCGGTGATTCGTGAAACAAAAGAACAGTCACTTCCATGCCACTAAATTGGACATCACTACCCGTTTGGCTAATTAGCCCATCGGTAAATACATGTACGACTTTATCCATCTATATCCAACAAAATATTGCAAAGTACCAAGTCAAAAAAATCACACTGGAGGGAAATGATCATCTATTATTACTTCCATCGGTCCAAAGATGCAAGCAAGGAGGAAGCCGCTGCGCGCACAAAGGAGGCTACCGCTAGGAGGCCAACGTTGACTGGAGGCGGACGGCGGGGCCGCTGGGACTCGAGGCGGGCGGCGAAGGAGAGTGGGGCCGCTGGGACTGGAGGCAAGAGGCAGGGCCGCCAGGGCTGGAGGTGGGCGGTGAAGGAGAGTGGGGCCACTGGGACTGGAGGCGGGAGGTGAAGCCGCCAAGACTGGAGGAGGGAGGCGGCACCGCCGCGATTGGAGGCGGCTGGCGAAGGAGGAAGGCGGGGCCACCAGAACTGGAGGCGAGTTGCAAAGGAGGTAGAGGACCGTCGCCGAGAGATTGACGTGGATGGGTCTAGTGGTTGAGGACAAGGCCTACAGAAGCCGACGACGGCAACAATTGATTTGGGGGAGGAGAGACGAAGCTTTAGGAGGGAGAGAACTGCTTGTCACGCCATGAGTTCCGGTGTGACAGATACCACGTAAGCCATCCACGCTGACACGACGCCCGGTCAAGGGTTTACATGACAGATACCACGCAAGCCATCCACGCTGACACGGCGCGCGGTCAAGGGTTTACGTGACAGCTTTGACCACACCTCTATGGATGACGTGATAGAACATTTTGGGCATGCTACAGGTGGTGGTATGGCCAAAAGGGTCAGAATTGGAAATAAAATTCACGAAAGATTAACGTTAAAATATTAATAAAAAAGGGATTAAATAATTAAAAATTCCATAAAGGTACCCCTAAAGTCAATTGTTGCGATGAGTAAAAGCAAATTCTGCGTCACTTCATTGCGCAGGAGTTCAGCTGATCTAAGTCCTCTGATGTATCTATTTTCTGCGTACCATCCATCTACTGTTCCCTGTTGAGATAACTTGATAATGATCATCCATCTTTCACGTTTGCAGAATCATCTGTAGCGTCTGACAAACTTCAGAACCCGTTCATAGTGTCAGAGCATGTCCGGTTCCCTGCACAGGAAAAGGCAAACATTTTTCACACAATTCTGACCAGATAACAGTAGACTTACGAAAACGATAGTGAAAGTTTTTCTCCTTTACCCAGGAGAATAGATTATGGTATCGCTCAATGATATGGCCAGAAAAGTGTAATGGTGTCCATTAATCCAGTGAGAAAACACATATGAAAGAATACTCATTCGTGACCCAGTAGTCTACATTTAACTGCATACGAATTGCAAATGTAAAATGATGCTGTCCTGTTCTCCATCATATGTAGTTAGCGGATGCATGTTATAACAATAATGGTGTGTTTGGTTTGGAGACTTGGTGGGATGGGATAGCTCCAACCCAGATATGTGGGATGGGATAATCCCACTTTTTGTTTGGTTGTAAGGATGGGTTAGTCCCTGTTTTTTGTTTGGATGGAGGGATAGAATGGGTTGGTGCAGAGGATACCGGCAGTGGAGACGACGGCGACGACCGGAGCACGGCGACCGGAGCACCATGCGCGGGCGGTGGGGGAGATGGGGAAGGGGGCGCGGGCGGCGGGGAAGACGGGCGCCGGGGGGAGAGGCGCGGGCGGCGGGGAAGACGGGCACCGGGGGGAGAGGCGCGGGCGGCGGGGGAGATGGGGAAGGGGCGCGGGCGGCGGGGAAGATGGGCGCCGGGGGGAGAGGCGCGGGCGGCGGGGGAGATGGGGAAGGGGCGCGGGCGGCGGGGAAGACGGGCGCCGGGGGGAGATGCGCGGGCGGCGGGGAAGACGGGCGCCGGGGGGAGAGGCGCGGGCGGCGGGGGAGATGGGGAAGGGGCGCGGGCGGCGGGGAAGACGGGCGCCGGGGGGAGAGGCGCGGGCGGCGGGGAAGACGGGCGTAGGCGCGCGCAGGAGAAGTGGGTTGGCGCGGTTCGCTCGTTTTGGGCGGATCGTTCCAACCCACTTTTCAGGAGAATCTTTTCTTTTGGGTCCAACCCACCCCACCAAGTCTCCAAACCAAACACTACAAAAAAAGGGTCCAACCCACCCCATCCCGGGATATCCCCTGAACCAAACACAACCTAAATGGGAAATCAAACAACAGAAAGAAGTATTATTCATCTAGTGGGAGATAGCAAATGCAGAGAGCTCATGGTGAAAACTGACAGCAATTAAACTTTTAGCACAGTGCAACCAACTTTCCACAGAGAAAAAACTGGGTATATATTTACCATTACAAAGTAACGAAAAAGACTTACCATCATGACAGTTTCTCCAAGGCATTTTCCACCATATTTCTTTGTTGTATGCCACTCATAGATTCTGATGTTATAATTGCATTCGATACAATAATGACATTACTTGGTGAAGGAGCATTCACCTACAGGATACAAACCAATATAACAAGCACAACACATATTACCAATCTACAGTTTTTCAATTAAAAAAGAAAAAAGATTAACAAATGAATGGTAGAAGGCAGAAATGTACCCAAACTCGACCGTTCAGTCCAACAGCTATCTCAAATGATAGTTTTTTCCCAAGGGCCTCTAGAACTGGACATGTCGGAGAACTTAACAGCCTACAAGCAGCCAACGGTAAAATACATAAGGTAAAACAAATGCTGCTGCATTGTTGAAGAATTATGGTACGTATTGTCCTCACATTCTTGACAGGCCAGTTGATGTTTCAAACATATAACCATTTTTCAGTTGTCCAAATTCTGCTGCTTTTCCCATAGCTGCAAAATAGAGTCCATAGCATTATATTTGGATAACAGTACCAGGAAACTAATAGAATGAATATACTACAACATTCTCGCCAGAAACGGTATAATTTCACAAGGTGAAAAGTTCTCACACCCAAGCAGTGAAGATTCGCAAGGTGAATTTTTTCATACATGCTTCAAAGTTCTAACGGACAAGCAACAACAGAAAAACTGAATTATAAGCTAAAAACTTTACCATCCATGCATGAGAGCTCTGGATTCATGATGCTATTTGCTTTCACCACTCGGGCATATATTAACGTACCAATCTGCAGGAGAAAACCCGTCGTAAGGTGCATATCTAATTACAGTGCATCAAGCTCAAGAGCGGAAACCGAATATTAGGCCTCAACACTGTGGCACCACCTTTTGACATCATCTGAAGCTGAGATCATATAACACATACTCCAAAGCTGACTATAACATCCAGGTAAGATACTTCACAAATTACAGCAATGCACACACTATTGAATGCATGTTATTGAAACTACAAAAGGCGGTCTACTGTACCATTTTGGTATAAAGACTGACAGACGGATGAAAGACAACAAAGGCGATGCCCCTTTTAGGGGGCATTCCGATTTCACCAGTATCATCATTTTTGCCACACAAATCCAGATTGAGATTAAGGAAGGAAGTTGATTAAATTTTCGAATCACTAAAACTCAAGCCCATTGTCGAATCCTACTCAGCCGGTCATTTCACCCACTTTTCTCCATGTTTTATCAAGTGAAAAGTGAGTTGACAGATCAAAATGAAAAAAAGTTAAGTGTTATACAAACAAAATTTGACACTTTGTAGAAATTTAATGGCCTGTATTTTGGCCTACAAACTGTCAATGAAAACTGTATGCAGCTTATAAAAAAATGAGAAAAAACTGAAATATGCATCATACAAGAATTCGTTATATCTACTAAAGTACCAAACAATTTGATCCAATAAATGAGTTACTATGAATTCATCGTTAATTTTATGAAAAATGAAATGATATGATGATAGTTATTCAAGTCGACACAACCATAGGTTCAATGACTAACAAAACAACATAGTGAATAAGCAAACTATAGAAAAGGTTCCATCTTTGATGGCCAATAAAAGCAGGACATGTGTGCTTCATGAACAAATATAAAAGACATATTAGTTTGGATTAAAAAAATAAACAATAACTGAAAATGCCATACCTCGAACTTCGGTATGTTTCTCCTGGTACCGCCTTCAAATGCAAGCACTGGTAAAAAGGCCAAATTAGGCCCCTTTATGTCTACCAAGAAGTTCTGGAATAACCAACTCCAGCTCAGAAAAAAGGAATAAGAATACATCATATAAGGTGTTATAAAAAAAACTAAAATGAAGCTTTTAGTCAGTGTTCTATAGTCAAATTTGCGAATGTTCATTTTGATTTCAGGTAATATATTTGAATAGTGAGCATATCGTCAGAACTACATGTAGATGCTTATAAATGCAATCATATAACTAGAACTAGAGATATGTACTTCTGAATGTAAATGTATACTTACATCTGGTTTGGTGTCAACCACAATACCAAGAACTGTATCTTCTACAGAAGGTATGTACTGCCAAAAAAACAAACATCACATGAAGAGGCAGCTGCTGAAACAGAAAGTAAGGAGAGTGAAGAAAGCACTTTGTGCAATCTTGCACTCTACAGTTAAGCAGATACAAAGAAAAAGGTTTAGAGCTTTTCAAAGTGATTAATTGTGCTTGGAAGAGCTGAAGAGAAGTTAATGTGTTCAAGCAATGAAAGCTTGAAACATTATTCAAAACAAAGGCCAAAACACAATATATGGCGTAGTGTAAAGGTAATAACTACGATGACTATAAATGCACGTTAGGGTGCATCAGTACTGGAATTCACTTAGCATTGGATTAACATAAGCCAGTCCACAAGATCAGTTCTTTGAGCTGCCAGAAAAGGCCACACATATTCTGTATATCTAATCAATTGGCGTACTACAGCCATGGGGTAATCACATAGAAATAGCAACATACTACCCTTCAGCTCAGCCATGAGGTGTTAAAAAACTTGGCAGTACAACGCAATTTAGTACTTGCTTAAAACAGCATGTGGTAGCTACACTGTACATCGATGATCCTAGATCCTAATCTTTGTCTCAACCAGACGTAATGCTTCACACATCTGAGCATCAAGAGAGGAACTAAACCAGAGGACTCACCCTCTTCTGGGAGCTCTCGACCCAGTACTTGTTGGGCTTGGACAGTCGAAGCCTCCCGGCGCTCGTCGCCTGGATGGTGTCGCAATCCTGCAAGCCCCACGAATCACTCATAAACCTCATAAGTCATGACCCAAATAAACCCCGAACCCTAATCCCTAAATCTCACGTAGGACAAACTGTTCCCACTTTCCACCACGAAACGGTTTACCTGGCGCAGGCCGGAGCCGAGCTTGATGGTCTGGTTGCTCATCTGGGAGAGGTCCAGGACGACGTCGCCGGGGACCTGGGCACCGACGGTGAGGTGAGGTGAAGTGAAGGGGCCGGTCCAAATCCGCCGAGATAAGAGAATCGGAGGCTAGGACAAGGGCGGAGGCTTACCACGTGGTTGTCGACGAAGGCGGAGGGCGGCGGCTTCCTCGACTCCATTGCTCAGAGACGGCGGAGGCTGCGCTGGCGTGGAGGCTGGAACGGACTCGCGCGCGCGGCGCGGCTGCGCTCCCGGCTTTTACAAGTAGTCCTGTGTTGGGAAAAGATATGACGCGGCTGGCTGCCTTGCGCTGGGCCGGGTGAAGATAGCGACGAGTTTGGGCCGCCCGGGTTGGCCCAGGGACCCGTGTCCTTTTTTTTTTGAGATGGCCTGGAAATTTTCTCAAGGAAACCTGTAGTTCATGTTCCAAACGGCGTCAAGCTGAACGGTAAAGAGATTAAAGTTTGCAGATGGCATTGGGCCCCTACTTGAGCCCTCATCCTACTTTTGAGGGTCGAGGGGCAAAAAACTCACTCCAGCAGGGCCCCTACTTGAGCCCTCAAAAGTAGGGGGCCCTCAAATCTCCCCCTCGAGCCCTCATTTCTGGGGGGTCTGGAGGGAGCCCCTACTTTTGAGGGCTCAAGTAGGGGCCCTGCTGGAGTGAGTTTTTTTACCTCTTGACCCTCAAAAGTAGAATGAGGATGAGGGTGGGTCCTATGTGTCATCCCCTCTAAGAATGAATTTGAGGGTCCTGTTTTGAGGGCTCCTGCTGGAGTGTAGCCCAAAAAACAGAGCCCTCAAAAGTAGGAAGAGCCCTCAAATAAAAAGTAGGGACCCTATTTTGAGGGCTACTGCTGGAGTTATTCTTACCTCGTTACTCCTGGACTGCGAGCAACGGTTGTTTACAAGATTATGATTGATTCAAAGTGCAAATACAGGTATCCCGCAAGCACTGCAATATTTAAGAAATCGCTAGCTGAGCTATGCCAACGAAATGCCATTGCGTAATTCTGAGATACTTCATTCACACTCGCTAGCTGATAGACAACTCTGTTCTACAGTCTACACGAGCACACGCTCATCTGAGCCGACCACTCTATAGAGGTACACTGCGAGGGCAATTTGATAATTTCCCAATTAAAAAAGAAAAAAAGAAAGGGAGAGGTGGGGCCCACTGTCAGTGGGCTGGCCGAGAAGATAACGGGCAGGAGACTGCGTCTCCTCCCATTCCCCGTGCGCATGCGCGTTTGCGTCAGTTCGGCTCCTGGTGTGCAGGTGGAGTAGCGGCGTCCACGTTGTCCAGGCGCCTGAGTCTTGTAGCGCGGCGGCGGTGTCCACTTTTTAATAGATTATTTTTCCTCGCTTGAGCCTAATCAAGCGAGGAAAAATAATCTATTAAAAAGGAGTAAAATGCATAAATTCTCAAATTAGAATTTTTGGAATATTTTTGGGATGAATTTGGGGAAAAGGAGGTCAAAAATGGGTTCAGGACATTATTCTGAGCAAAGTGGTGAAATTTAAGAATTTTTGGGATTTTCTGTGATTTTCTAGGATTTAATTGGATTTTCTGGATTTTTGGAAAAGAATAAATCTCTGGAAAATCAATGAACAGCGATTGGGCCAGCCCAGCGCTACAGCGCGGCTCGAGCAGAGAAGACGGCCCGCGCGGCCGAACAGCCCACACGGCTTACGCGCGCACGCACGCGCACGGCGAAGCAGGCCGTGGGTTCGCCCCATGCACTCGCGTACCCAGGCGGCCTGGATGGCCGACGCGCGGCTCGGGCTATGACGGAGATTGAGTGGGAGCGGGCGGACTGGATCAGAGGGAGGTGGCAATCGGACGGCAGCGGGGTGGAGAAGGCGGGCGGAGCGGTGGGGCGGGATCGGATGAGTGCGGAGAGGTATGCTTAAGAAGAGCGGACGGTGGGGAGGAGGTTTTATCCGACGGTTGGGCTTAGAAGGCACGGGAGGGGGTGGGCGGCAGAGAAGCGACCATGTCGGTCGTCTTCCTCCTCCGGATGTGCGTGCGCGACCGAGAGACAGAGACAGAGGTGTCTCCGATCTCCGGCGCCGGCAGGGTTCTTGGCGGCGAGGAGGGGTACCGGCGGGTGGATCTCAATGCGGGAAACCCATTTTGGGGATCGGGGAAGGAGGAGGGTCATTGATGGCGGCTGGCGGCAGAAGGGGAGATCTTGGGTTCATGGCGGCGTAGGTGCTCATCGGCGGCTCTCCGGTGGGGAGGAAGGGGTTTTCACGGTCTTCAAGGTGAGGGGATCACCGAGGTAGCTCTGGTTTTAGCTGGGAAGCGTTCAGGGAAGCTGTCCTCGGGGAGGGTGTTTCGGCCGAGAGTGGGTGGCGGCGTCGGAGCTCCACAGGCAATGTCCTGGCCGGGGCATTTCACCAAATGAATTAGCAGGTGGTAGAGATGCTCGGAGTCAAAGCAATTGAGAAATGAGGAAGTAGGGGAGGGAAATCGCTCACTGGGGTCGCCGGCGCAGGGGAGAGTGGCGACGGTGCTAGAGACGACGAGGCTTCAATTGGCTGCTTGGGGAGGGTGCTGGGAGGTGCTGGTTAATTAGGTATTTAAATATGAAACAAAATAATTTAAATGGAAATGTACCGATTTAATCAGTACACGCTGAATTTTAATCTAGTGATAGCCCTTAATTAATCTTCAATAATCCTAAATACTAATTAGTGGTGTTTTGTAATTTATCATGACTAGTAGAATTTTATTGAGTAATTTAAAGTGCTTAGAGTTAAATATTCACGGTCCCTTTCTTTCTCTCTCTTCCCAATTTTCCCTGTGTGGCCGAACACCTCCTGGCTACTCATTCTTTTTTCCCTTTATTTCTTCTCTCCTTCTTTCCCTTATCTTCTTCCCCATCTCTTTTCTTCTATGATGCGGGGATGCCTTTCTTTTGCTTTGCTTTGCTCTCCAGCCGAACATCTCCTTTCCCTGTTGCTACAGCTCGGTTCCTCCCTCTGCGTGCTCCTCTTCGATCTTCCTTTCACCAAGAAAAGAACCAAGCTGTGGTAGCCATGTCCTGAGAGTGGCAGAGCCCACAAAGACAACTATTGCGTGGCCGTATGTGGAGTACATCGCACGGTGGGAGCGGTAGGTGGAGCGCCAGCAGCTGTTCCTCCGGAGCGGCAGCGCAGGAGGCAGAGCGCCGCTCGAGAGGCCAGAGGCACGATGCTAGAGGGCCACGAGGCTGAGGCGGCCGTCGACGCGCGGTGTGCCCGCCGTGCTTGCCGTGTTGAACCGGCCCAAGCACAGCCAGATTCGCCGTGCCATGTCGTGCTGCCAAACGGGTTAGCTTTCCAGACCCGGCCTGACCCACCGTTCGTACCATACCAGCATGATCCATCATGTGTCAAGCCAGATCATACTTAAACCATGTCGGACTAACCATGCCTCGGACTGGCCTAGAAAAGTACGGCCGCCTCCCACCTCTACATGGGACATTGGGACACATCCTTTCCGCATGACACGACTCACATGGTCCATTGGAAAATGTTCTTATGGAGGCTGTTAGGTAGGCTCCACCAGTCAGTCGAGGCTTTAAAACCCTTATAGGGAAGGTTACGCGCAAACCAAGGTCACCGGGGGTTTTCGCCCAAATCCCCTCTCATGGCTCGCCGTCGTGGACCTCGCCGCCCATGGTCGGATGGGCTCCCACCTGAGCTGCTCGGCGTCGTCCTCGTGAACCTCCTCTGCATCGCCGACCGTGTGTCCTTCGCCGCCGTCTGCCGCGCGTGGCGCTCCGCCGCGCGGGCCGTCGACGCCGCGCCGCGCACGCTCCCGTGGCTCCTCCTCCCGTCCCGCGACGCGCCATCCTTCTTCAGCCTCCACTCCGGCGCCGCCCGCCGCCTCTACCTTCCTGAGGGCGTACGCGGCGCGCGATTCTGCGGCTCCCACGACGGCGGCTGGGTCGCCGTCGCCGTCGATCCGTGGCGAGGGTACGCGGCCGTCAACCTTCTCTCCGGCGCGAGGGTTCCCCTCCCCAATAGGCTCAGGATAAGGTTTGTTCAACCCTACATGTTGGAGACCACCACCACCTGCGAGCACCATATGGTCATCCGCAGCATCACCTTCTCGGCCGCGCCCACCGCGGACGACTGCCTCGCCGCCGCGCACGTCTCCAGCGCCTCCAACATCGCCTTCTGGCGGCCGGGGATGGACGGGCACTGGCTCGCGTACCACCATCAAGTGGATGGGCTCGAGGACATCATCTATCACAGGAACGAGGCGAAGCAGGGCTTCCATGTCCTCACCAACGCAGAGGATGTCCTGGTGTACACGCCCCACAGCGACCGGCACGCCCCACTGGGGATGTCCTGGAGCTCCTACCAGCTCCAGAAGCGCGTGGATTACAAGCCCGATCACCTCATCCAGCCCCAGTTTTTCTCGGTTTGCCGCTACCTGGTGGAGTCCCGGGGCAAGCTGCTAATGGTGCTGCGGATGTACTCTGCCGGACGCCTGGGGCGGCGCACGTGGATGTGCAGGGTCTTTGAGATGAAGCTTGAGGTGTTGCCCCAGGGAGGCTCTCAAGCTTCCTGGGTGGAGCTTTACGAGCTGCCTGGTCGGGTGCTGTTCCTTGGTCGAGGTTGCTCTAGGGCATTCGAGGTATCTCAGTTCAATGGACTGCAAGAGGGTATCATCTATTACTTGGATGATAATAGCTTCGACTTATCCTTGGTGTTGAATGCTAGAAAGTTCGACACTACTGACACAGGCATGTACGCAATGCGCAAGTTTAGGGGCGGAGCTAAGCGCTTACCTCGTGGATTCACTTCAGATTGCTCTCCTCCGATCTGGATTATCCATTGAATTAATAGATACTTTGGGTCTTTAGCAATTAGCTAGTGCTTAACTAGCACCTTGCCCATTAAGCAGCTATGTTAAAAGATGTCAACCAGTATGTTTTCAGAAAGAAAAATGTTGACTGGTATGAATAAATGTATGTTTTCAGAAAGAAAAATGTTGACTGGTATGAATAAATGTATGACTTGTTCAAATAAATGAATATCTGTTTTCTGTCACCTTGATATAAGTGTCATATTTCACCAAATTTGACATAACTCTGCTTCTTGAAATGAAGCATTGTATGAAAGGTATTGCATTGTTGATTGCAATGGATACAGAGATTAACTGTATTGAAGTTTTTGCTCAGCCTTTTCTGATTAGTAAGCCCATCTCCATTCTATGAAGTTTACGTTCTGCCTTTCTGGGAAGCTATGATCAGCAATTACAAGCCGTGGAGAGAATTTAAAGTCCCCATGAATAGTTGCATCATATCAATGACCTTCACTTCTACACATTGTATTATTGGAGATGGAGCAGATATCCTATTCTGGAAGGACTGTTGGTTGCATTGTAAGGCAATTTCTATTGCACAGGCGACTTAAGTTTTTTTTATTACTCAGTCATCTGAGTTGCACTCTCAATCACTTGAAGTTGCAACCCTCTCAAAAAAAATCACTTGCAACTTCAGTTGATTAAGAGTGCAACAAGTTGCAGCCCCTCTAAAAAAAATCATCAGCAACTTCAGGTAATTGAGAGTGCAACTTCAGGTGCTTGAGAGATAAAAAAATTTTAGTCACCTGTGCAATAGTCACTCCCATTTCAGAATTAGCTCCAGTGCTCCATGCAACAGTCCGGCCACAAGAATCAGGAATAAGCACAGAGTTATACAAGCATTGGACAATGGAGCATGGATAAAAGATGTCCAGCTAGCTCTCTCAGTACAATGTATTGTGGAATTTTTAAACCTATGGGAAATACTCGCTGAAGTACAGTGGAACGGACAGCAGAAAGATCAACTTGTATGGAAGTCCACATCCTCTGGACAGTACACATCCAAATCGGTGTATAAGTTTCTTCCATGGCTCAACAGAACTCCCATAATGGCGGCAGATCTAGAGTGCTGGGCGCCACAGCCGCGGCTAAAGTGCAAGAAGTTTGTATGGTTAGCAATCCTGAACAGATGTTGGATGGCTGATAGTGATAGGCTCAGAAACCGTGCACTGCCGCATCCAGTTAGTTGCATGCCTGCATGTTCTGTCTCCAAGAGTCTGAAACGATTACTCGCTTGCTAGCGGGGTGCGTCTTCATCAGTTGGCATGCAGCACATTGCAACTCGGGAAAATTGAATATATATGATCAAGTTGAGAGTGCTTTGATAAAATATGATCAAATTTATTGTCTTTGTAAATATAAGACTGAGTTGAGCACCTTCTTGCAAATATGATATTTTTCTCATTTTAATTTCATTTTCATTTTCCAGCCCATTTTTCTCTACACGAAATGACTCTTTTGCCCCTTATCAGAGAAGGATCCAATTGTAAAGGATGTACATTTTCACATCTCCCGAGTGCCTCTATGCAGATAAAAACTAACTAAGTTAAGCGAATTTGTCATTGTTTTATTAACGAGACCACCAACCAAAGCTAACGAGACCACGATGTCGCATGGTGGCAGCCATCACTCAGTCAGAATTCACAGGTATGCAAGATTTAAAACATTTCTGCCGACATGCATCGCTTGCACAATTAAATGCTAGATGCATCAAAGCAAACTCCTTTATTTTCTCAGCAAATCCAAAATCAGCGAACAGTCTTATTTGTCTGCCTGTGTTTGTTGTGGTGGAACATACAGTACTAGGCAAGTACAACAAAGAACCGTCCTGGGTATAAACTACACTCAAGAGTGTAAATTTTGTGGAAACAGAACATTTTAGGATTACTGAATCTGAAACAAACGCTACCCAGATACAATCACCTTCTGGCAAAATGAAACCTCCCATCATGATGTAAAGATTGTCAAATTACCAATAGTGATCCATTTTCAGTGGAGAACATATTGCTTGAAACCTCCATGTGAGAATCCCTGGCGCTACACAGCCGCCGGCCGCTCCCTGGCGCTACACCGCTGCCGGCCGCTTCCTGGCGCGCCCTCGCGAGCGCTGCAGGCCGCGCCGCCGCTCCCTCGCCTGCTCCCGCGCCGCCGCTCCCTCGCCTGGCCCGCAAGCGCTGCGCCGCCGCTCCCTCGCCTAGGGTTTCTTTCGCTGGGGAGGAATCCGCGCACGCAGATTAGAATCGGGACTTGTCTGATGGTTCGGTTCATTTGGGGCAAAAGATAAGGGGCAAAAGAGTCATTTCGCGTAGGGAAAAATGGGCTGGAAAATAAAAATGAAATTAAAATAGGAAAAATACCATATTTGCAAGAAAGTGCTCAACTCAGTCATATATTTACAAGGACAATAAACTTGATCCTATTTTATCAAAGCACTCTCAACTTGGTCCTATATATTCCATTTTTCCTTGCAACTCAGGCTTCAGACAACCTCAATAACTGGCTTAAGTAGGCGCCATCATCAGCGGGAGGAGGCAGGATGATGGGTGCTAAAACAACATCATCCTGACCTCATAGTGTATATGGAAGCATAGGAATTCCTGTGTCTGACAGAGCACAGCCAAATTTGCAGAACCTGCTACGCTCATTCAAAGAGAAAGGTGAGTTGTGGAAGCCGGCAGGCGCAACACACCTACAAGCTACAGATGTTGTCGGACAATGAACAGTTACTGCTGTGTTAGTTGTCCTTCGGTTGTCCGTTGCTCTCTGCAATAGGCACGCTAGTTTAGTTACCTAGGTTGCTGTCTGCAGTTCTTGTCCGGGATGCACTTAGGACATGGTTGTGAAACTAACTCTTCTTCTTGAATGCAACGATACACAGCCCACCTGAAACAAAATCAAAATCTGAAAAGTTTCAAAATCTGAATTTGAGTTGGATTTTAGCTTTAACTTTGTCCCCTTGATTCTCCACCCTAATCCACACTCATCTCATTGCTCAATTGCCCAAATCCTTGTCATCACAGTGAAGTGGAGAGGGAGTATTAGCCAGCACGGTACATATCCAAAAATCCACCGCCTCCCCAAAGTTCCGCCGCCGCTCACGCTCATGTCGTGAACTCCCCTCACCTGCGCCTCTCCCGCCAATCCCGCTCGGTGGGACGGCCACCTCACCCGCGCCCGCCCCGTGGCACGCCACGCCAACCCGTCGCAGCGCCGTGCCCCAGCCTTTGCCGCCGCCGTGCTCCCTGCTTTCCCGCCGCCCAACTCCTCTGATTGCGCCACCCCACCCCCGCGCCGCTTGATCTCGCCATCTCCCCGCGCGGACAAGCTCTCTTTACACCTCTCCTCTGCCCCCTCTGACGCCCTGCACTGGCCAAGCAAGCGTGGCATTGCCGCCGATCGACACGCATTGCCGCCGCCGTGGATAAGCTTGGGGCGAACCGCCTCCGAGCCATTATTTAAGTGGCCAAGCGTCCCAAGCCGCGGACACCGCGAACGCCGCCTCCGCCGGCCCGGCCACCGCCACAAATGGGTTCCCCGTGCCGTCCCGAGTCCGTCCATACCCTCCGTCACCGTCGCAAGTCCATCCACCGCCGCCGGTAGCCACCGCCACCCTCCCCTGTTCCTTGCGTGCGCACGGGCGTGAGGAAGAAGAAGGCCCTGTGCGTTCGACCGAGCCACCCCGCGATGAGGTCGAGCCGCACCAGCCGTCCGCGCGCGCCCGCGCCCGAGTCCGACCGCGCCACCCCGCGCCGTTCGCACCGCACCGCGTCGCCCGCACCCGACCGCACCCGTGTCTGCGCCCGACCGCACTGCCCGCGTCCGACCCGAGCCAGCCCGACGCAGTCAAGCCAAATCCGTTCGCCCGAGCTGGCTGCACCCGACCCGAACCCGATGAATAGTAACCGACCGAGCCCAATGAATAGTAACCGGCCCAAACCCAAAAATACAAGTTTATACTCCTCGGATTCGTCTCGAGCCCACCAACCCAAATCCAAGGCCCATTTATCCATTTGACCCTCCTATAAACCCAAATCTCAATTTATTTGAATTTTATCGGATTTTATTTCTTTATTTCAATTTTTTTCCTAGCTCAACTTTTCGAGCATGGAATTAATGTTTTTTTATTGCTTTTGCGTTAGCCTCCGACGCCGGACTATCTCAGGAGCAGGAGGGAGAAGACCCAGTTCAAGCCCCGTCTTCTGAAGAATTTGAGCTCGTAGAAATCTTTGACTCGCAAGGCAAGTTGCACATACCTCGATCATATTGAGCCTATCTTGTCTTGATGTATTTATTTAGTAGTATTTTCATTATGCTATTTTTAAGTCATTATTTTGTGTATAATTATTGTTTAGAATGACATGATCTATTAGTTATGACTTACCACCTGAAAAGGCCCCGTTTGACTTGATGACCATGTTCATGTTGACAAACATAGTAGTATTAAATATACTAGTGACATAAATATGGTAGTTTAGGAATTCACTAAAATCTTTTCACTGTTAAGGTTCTTGGTAATTGTTTAGAGCTTTGAAAATTTGGATCTAGGGTAAGTGAGGATCACAGATGGGGATCCGAAGACCTTATCCTAGGGTGGAGGCTTGGTTGAGGAATGGTGGCAGTACAGGAAGGTACTGAATATGGGTTTGTGCATAGTGATGCCTCAGAGAAAAATATAAGGACTAGACCCTTATGCTGCGTAAAGAACATAGTATCCGCCCAACCACAAGCGTTGATTTTGTCAAACCTGGTTTAATAACTGCTCAAATTCAATTGAACCTCTGCAATTGGCGGGGGGAGTCCGAGGGTGAGTTCGTATGGGAGGTGGTTAACCATACAACAGTAGGTTTGCTATGAGTCGGATGAGATCCGTGGGGTCATCCGAGCTCATGGGGAATTAGGACCTACTGGGTGGAGGCTATATAAAGAATTGAGCAGTGAACAACCTTGTTCTTTTAACTCTGTCGCGGGAGTTGAGAGATCTTGTGGGTAAAGCAGGGCAACTCTGCAGAGTGAAATAAATGGTATTCGAATACGCCGTGCTTCCGGTTAATGAAGCTGTGTTTATTGGGTGATTCCAGCAGCAAAGCATAAGTAGAGTTATGAATGGTTTTGAGATGTGGAATATTGATAATTACGCTTGAAAACCCCCTTTACTTAATGGAGTTGCTTTTCAAGTTTTATAAAATAAAACTGCATCTACCCAATTAAAGAACTTGTTATCCCTTCACTTGATATTCCAATCATATAGTTAGTGTTAAGCTCCGTGTAACTTGCTGAGTACGGAAGTTGTACTCATTCTTGCTTAAAAACATAAACAGAAACTGTTAACTTTGAGGAGCCCGGTGAAGACGAAGAGGTGGTGTATTACGAAATGGAAGAAGCCTGGGATTAGGGTCGTTCTTCGCTCGAGCATGCCTGTGGTGTTTCTTTTTGTGTAATATATCTGAAGGCCGCTGGCCCTACTGTTAAACTTGGCTTTAAGCCTTTTATTGTAATAAAGTTGACTTTTGGTTGTAAGCTTGCGTTGGCAATGTTAATCACTCGATGAATGTAACTCGCAATTGAACTATCCTGGGCAATTGCGAGGAATTCATAATGCTCCCAAAAATGGGGGTGTTACAGAGTGGTATCAGAGCCCGCTTGCTTGACCGTAGGATGACCCTAAGTATGTTAGGAAATTTTTACAAAAATTATTTTAGCTATAAAAATGATTTACCCGAAAATTCTGGTAATATTCTGGTATAATTCTTTTTCTCGCCTAGGCTACTCTTGTATTAATTAAGTTGATTTTTAAAAATATTTATGTCAATTCTTGTCTAATCTCAAAATTTGACGATTTGTCAGATGGTGCGTCATGACTACGCCGATCCCGTGGTTCTGTTCGGATGGGCATCTCGCTTATGGAGGATGCAGAGGTACCTGCACGCGACTTTGCAGCATCGCCCAGCATTTCATACGAGAGCACTGATGATTCATGGAAGGATCCGTCAGTGGAAGGCATGGGTATACCTGGAACCATTGCCTTGGAGACCAGATGCTCGGAGGAAATTCACGGGATATCGCCGCAGAGAGTTTGACGCCATCCAGGATGCGGCCAAAAGGGCAATGGAGTACCTTCGCAAATACTACAGTGCAGAATTTGATGAATCTCCACATCACCTCACTCCACAGATTGATGATGGAGGACGTAGCTACTCACTTCCATGTCCAGAACCAGAAGAGGACCCCAGAGTTACGGAAGCTTCATTTCTGATCCTCACCCAGGAGACCCAATACCACAGAATGACTGAAGAAAACAAGCAGATACGACATCAACTTATCACAGTTCAGCAGGAGAATTGGCTTCTGAAGCAGCACCTACTACACTACCAACAGAAGGAGCAAGCGGAAGCGTCGAAGCGTGATGAATCTCCCGAAAGTTCCAACAGGCAGAGAAGAATGACGGCGCCTCAGTACCGTTCACTATTCACGCCAGCACCGCCTACCCAGGAGAGGCCTCCAGCAGATGATGTTGAGACTAAGGGTAAGGAACCGATGATCGAGGATGATGAGGAGGAAGATCCGGAAGAGAAGGAGTGGTACTCTGATGACAACGCAGATAAGGAGCAGAGCAAGGAGAAGGAACCGATGATCGATGATGACGAGGAGGAAGAACCGGAGGAGGAGGAGTGGCTTTCTTCTGGAGCTTCTACGTCAGATCAGGGATTTTAGTGTTGAGTTGAGTCGCGATAAGATAGTCTGAGCCCCTTTTTGTAGTAGCAAGTTTTTGTAATGTAAAATAGGTTGTGGTACGAACTTTGTAAGATAGTATGTGCCCAACTTATGTTATGAATGAATAAAGACTATCTTGCCTATCCAATAATTTGTTTGATAATAGTATCTCTAGTCTATCTATTTCAAAAATTCTAACTCTTCTATTTCACTCTGGAATCTTTACCTAATTCAATCTGATCTTACCTTAATTCTAACTTCTTACTTATCTGTCTAACTTCATAAAAGCTCGCTGCAGATCTGAACTCCTAGTATCATCAAGACAGTCAAGATGTCAGGAAATGGAGAAGGATCTCAGGGACAGGATAGTCCACGTCAAAGAGAAGTGCCACAACTCAGCTTAGCAGACATATTGGCCAAGATGGAAGAAAATAGATTTCAAGCAGAACTGAATCAATCTCGCATGATGGAGCAGCATACTAGACTGTTAGAACAAATTGCTACGAGAAGCGGAGGGAATAATCAACAAGGAATGCCTGGACAGTCAAAGTGGGCAGATTTTCAAAAGACTAGACCTCCAGTGTTTTCTTCCTCACCAGATCCAATGGTAGCTGAGGATTGGCTCAAGGATGTAGAGAGAAAGTTGAATACTATACAATGCAATGATAAGGAAAAAGTATTATATGCTTCCCATCAGCTGCAAGGCCCAGCTGCAGCATGGTGGGTGAACTACCAGACTATGAATGAAGATCGAGAGATCACTTGGAAAGAATTTGAAGATTCGTTCCGCCAAGCTCATGTGCCCACAGGAGTCATTGAAGCCAAGCGTCGAGAATTTCTCGCGCTAAAACAAGGAGGACGAACTGTCACAGAATATCTTCATCAATTCAATGCATTAGCCAGATATGCCCCCGATGATGCAAAGACTGAAGAGAAAAAGATGGAGCGATTCAAAGAAGGGTTACAGAAATCCTTGAAATATCACATTTCAATGGTGGACTATAAAGACCTACCCACAATGGTAAATAAACTCATCGTGTCTGAAGAGGCAAGAAATGAATTAGAGGACACTCGGAAAAGGAAGATAATACAGAGAACATCATCGTCAGAAGGATCCCGAAAACAAATGATGCTAGCACCCCAGTTTAGAGGACAACAGGGAAGGAAATTTGTATACATGCCTAAATCACAGCTTAAGACTAGCCAAAGTCCTATGACATCTCAGCAGAATGTCAGGCAAATTTCTATGCTGAAGTGCTATAACTGCGGAGGGAATCACTTACAGAGGCAATGCCCGCAGTTACATACTGTCTGTTATCACTGTGGCCAAGCGGGCCATTACAAGAATCAGTGTCCACGAGGAGGATTACCTTCAGAAGTAGCAAAAGCTCAAGTTAGGGCACAGGCCTCTTCGCCACGTCAGTTCATTACTGTGCCAAAGCAAGAAGAAGGAGGACAGACTAGGCAGTTTGCAATGAAGCCAGCAGGAACTCAGACGACAAACCTGATGTCAGCAGCAGACAAGGGAAAAGGGATACTGAAACCAGCCCAAGGAAGGATAAACCATATTTCCGCAGAAGAAGCAGCGGGAGCCAACGACGTCATCGTTGGTACGTACCTTGTTAACTCAAAGCCTTCTGTGGTTTTGTTTGATCCCGGAGCAACACATTCATTCCTCTCCTTGGCTTTTGCTGTGAAAAATCAATTGTTGTTTTCTCCTTTGCAAAAGTCTTATTCCTTTCAAACTGCTGGGAATAAAGTGGAATCTCGCTTTGGATGCAAAGACCTAGATTTAGAAATCCAAGGAGTCAAATTTAAGACAGACTTGCTATTATTGGAGATGAAGGGATTGGATGTTATATTAGGAATGGATTGGTTAACTAAGTATAAAGCCAATGTGAGTTGTGAAAATAAGCTAGTAACTTTGATAAGTCCAGAAGGACAAAAGATACTATTGAAGACAGATCCAATGTTAGTAGAGAAATTGAAGGCGAGTACTCAGAGTATAATGGTAGAAGAGGGAGTATCCCAAATACCTATAATTCGGGAATATCCAGATGTTTTTCCAAAGGAGCTACCTGGAAAGCCGCCAGATAGACCCATAGAGCTTGCTATTGAGTTGATACCAGGGACTAAACCTATTACAAAGCATCAGTATCGGATGTCAGCCCAAGAGCTAAAGGAACTTAAGAAGCAAATGGATGAATTAATGGAGAAAGAATTTATACAACCTAGTATATCTCCTTGGTCAGCCCCAGTACTGTTCGCGAAGAAAAAGGATGGTAGTCTGAGAATGTGTGTGGATTATCGAGGATTGAACGCAGTGACTATCAAAAATAAATATCCTCTGCCAAGAATAGATGACTTATTTGATCAGCTCAAAGGAGCCAAGGTGTTCTCAAAAATTGATTTAAGATCTGGATATCATCAGCTTAAGATCCGAGAGCAAGATCGTGAAAAGACTGCCTTTACCACAAGATATGGATTATTTGAATTCACAGTGGTACCATTTGGCTTGACAAATGCACCTGCATATTTTATGAACCTGATGAATATGGTATACATGGAACAGTTAGATCATTTTGTGATAGTATTCATCGATGACATATTAATATATTCCAAGACAGAAGAAGAGCATCGGCAACATTTGCATATCGCCTTGAGTAAGCTAAGAGAACATCAGTTATATGCTAAGTTCTCTAAATGTGAGTTTTGGATGAAAGAAGTAGCCTTTCTCGGACATATTATCACAGAAGAAGGAGTAAAAGTAGATGCTGAGAAAGTGAAAGCAGTAATGGAATGGAAACAACCAACCACAGTAACAGAAGTCCGAAGTTTCCTTGGTTTGGCCGGATATTATCGTCGTTTTATTGAAGGATTTTCGAAGATAACTAGACCCCTCACCCAGCTTCTTAAGAAGGATAGCCCCTACAAATGGACGGATAAATGTGAAGAGAGTTTTCAGGAATTGAAAACGAAATTAACCTCAGCCCCAGTGCTTATACTTCCTAACCCTGAGAATGAGTTTCAAATTTATTGCGATGCTTCAAAGCAAGGACTGGGTTGTGTGTTAATGCAAGAAGGGAAAGTAGTGGCGTATGCTTCAAGACAGCTACGGCCACACGAGATAAACTATCCAACACATGACTTGGAATTGGCAGCTGTAGTACATGCGTTAAAGATTTGGAGGCACTACCTATTGGGAAATCGTTGTGAGGTCTTTTCTGACCACAAGAGTCTGAAATATATATTTACTCAGCCAGACTTAAACCTTCGACAACGAAGATGGTTGGAGTTAATTAAAGACTATGATCTGGATCTCCAGTATCATCCCGGGAAGGCAAATGTAGTCGCAGATGCACTAAGTCGAAAGAAGTATCCCAACATAGCTTCTATTTCGGAATGCTCTAGTTCATTACAAGGAGAAATTCAACATTTGAATCTATGTGTTGTTGAACAAGGTCAGATAGCAGCTTTGGAAATTCAGCAGACTTTAACAGATCAAATCAAATCAGCACAAGAAAAAGATGAAGAAATACAACAGCTCGTAAAAAGAAGTCAAGAAACAAACTCGACTGAATTTGTTAAAGATGATCGGGGAATCTTGAGATTTAGAGATCGTTACTGTATACCTGATGACAAAGACTTGAAAGATTTGATATTGCGAGAAGCTCACTCATCTCAACTCTCTATTCACCCAGGAGGTACGAAGATGTATCAAGACTTGAAAAAGAGGTATTGGTGGAGTAAGATGAAGAGAGAAATAGCAGAATATATTGCACGCTGTGATACTTGTCAGAAAATAAAGATAGATCATCGGAAACCATCAGGATTGCTAAACCCTTTACCAATCCCAGAATGGAAATGGGACGATATTGGTATGGATTTTATTACAGGGTTCCCAAAAAGTCGAGACGGCTACGATGCTATTTGGGTAATCGTAGATCGATTAACCAAAGTAGCACACTTCATTCCGATCAAGCAAACCTATGGTAAAAATAAGCTGGCAGAGCTATACTTAACCAAAATAGTGGTATTACACGGAGTTCCAAAAAGAATAGTGTCTGATAGAGGAGCACAGTTTACGTCTACATTTTGGGAGAAACTACATGAAGCCATGGGAACAGATTTAGCATTCAGTACAGCATACCACCCACAAACTGGAGGACAAACAGAGCGAGTGAATCAAATCTTAGAAGATATGCTTCGGGCATGTGCATTGGTCTATGGAGCAGCTTGGGACATGTGCTTACCGTTTGCGGAATTCTCTTATAATAACAGTTATCAAGCCAGTATTAAGATGGCACCGTTTGAAGCCCTATATGGAAGAGAGTGTAGAACACCGTTAAATTGGACTGAAACTGGAGAACGACAGTTCTTAGGGCCACAAATCGTTCAGGATGCAGAAGCCCATGTCAGGCTTGTCCGAGACAAAATGAGAATAGCCCAGAGTCGACAAAAGAGTTATGCTGATAACCGTCGAAAAGACTTAAGCTTTGAAATCGGAGATTGGGTATATCTCAAGGTCACACCGTTCAAATCAGCAAAAAGATTTCAAGTTAAAGGGAAGTTAGCCCCGAGGTATATTGGCCCGTTCGAGATTCTTGAGAGAATAGGGGAAGTGGCCTATAAATTGCAGTTAACACCAAATTTGGCTAGAGTGCATAATGTATTTCATGTATCTCAATTACGCAAATGTCTCCGCCATCCAGCAGAGCAGATACCAGTGGATGATATAGAGTTACAAGATGATTTGTCATATGAAGAAGAACCAATTCAGATCTTGGAAACTACAGAGAGGCAGTTAAGAAATAAAAATATCAGGTTTCATAAAGTTCAGTGGCGAAACCATACAGCAGATGAGGCAACATGGGAGAAGGAGACAGACTTACGGCGAGAATTTCCCAACCTACTTCTTGGCCCGAGTTGATCTCGAGGTCGAGATCCTTTTTAAGGGGGGTAGGTTGAAACAAAATCAAAATCTGAAAAGTTTCAAAATCTGAATTTGAGTTGGATTTTAGCTTTAACTTTGTCCCCTTGATTCTCCACCCTAATCCACACTCATCTCATTGCTCAATTGCCCAAATCCTTGTCATCACAGTGAAGTGGAGAGGGAGTATTAGCAAGCACGGTACATATCCAAAAATCCACCGCCTCCCCAAAGTTCCGCCGCCGCTCACGCTCATGTCGTGAACTCCCCTCACCTGCGCCTCTCCCGCCAATCCCGCTCGGTGGGACGGCCACCTCACCCGCGCCCGCCCCGTGGCACGCCACGCCAACCCGTCGCAGCGCCGTGCCCCAGCCTTTGCCGCCGCCGTGCTCCCTGCTTTCCCGCCGCCCAACTCCTCTGATTGCGCCACCCCACCCCCGCGCCGCTTGATCTCGCCATCTCCCCGCGCGGACAAGCTCTCTTTACACCTCTCCTCTGCCCCCTCTGACGCCCTGCACTGGCCAAGCAAGCGTGGCATTGCCGCCGATCGACACGCATTGCCGCCGCCGTGGATAAGCTTGGGGCGAACCGCCTCCGAGCCATTATTTAAGTGGCCAAGCGTCCCAAGCCGCGGACACCGCCCTCCACCATCCGCCCGAGGCCCCAAAGCCTCTCCCATCCATCTCCATTACCGGTAATTTCAAGAAATCCCCAAACTCGAGCCCTAACGCAATGTCCCAACTCCGGCCATCTATTCTCCAATTGCATTCGCCTATAGCCTCACCGACACCCCAGAAGCACGCCCCAACCGCCGCCATAGCCTCCCGAAGCTTCCTCTTTCCCGGCGCCGTGAGCACCCCGCCGCCGCATCCACCTCACAGTGGCTAGCCTTGCACGGCCATCCCCATCCCAAACCGCCGTTCCCATGAACTTACCCGAGTCCTAGTGATGCTCCAGCACCAACCAACTTGCCCTAAAAAGCCCCCATGAGCCTACAATCCCAAAAGTAACCGCAAAAAGGAGGAGCTCGCCGCCGGCGAACGCCGCCTCCGCCGGCCCGGCCACCGCCAAAAATGGGTTCCCCGTGCCGTCCCGAGTCCGTCCATACCCTCCGTCACCGTCGCAAGTCCATCCACCGCCGCCGGCAGCCACCGCCACCCTCCCCTGTTCCTTGCGTGCGCACGGGCGTGAGGAAGAAGAAGGCCCTGTGCGTTCGACCGAGCCACCCCGCGATGAGGTCGAGCCGCACCAGCCGTCCGCGCGCGCCCGCGCCCGAGTCCGACCGCGCCACCCCGCGCCGTTCGCACCGCACCGCGTCGCCCGCACCCGACCGCACCCATGTCTGCGCCCGACCGCACCGCCCGCGTCCGACCCGAGCCAGCCCGACGCAGTCAAGCCAAATCCGTTCGCCCGAGCTGGCTGCACCCGACCCGAACCCGATGAATAGTAACCGACCGAGCCCAATGAATAGTAACCGGCCCAAACCCAAAAATACAAGTTTATACTCCTCGGATTCGTCTCGAGCCCACCAACCCAAATCCAAGGCCCATTTATCCATTTGACCCTCCTATAAACCCAAATCTCAATTTATTTGAATTTTATCGGATTTTATTTCTTTATTTCAATTTTTTTTCCTAGCTCAACTTTTCGAGCATGGAATTAATGTTTTTTTATTGCTTTTGCGTTAGCCTCCGACGCCGGACTATCTCAGGAGCAGGAGGGAGAAGACCCAGTTCAAGCCCCGTCTTCTGAAGAATTTGAGCTCGTAGAAATCTTTGACTCGCAAGGCAAGTTGCACATACCTCGATCATATTGAGCCTATCTTGTCTTGATGTATTTATTTAGTAGTATTTTCATTATGCTATTTTTAAGTCATTATTTTGTGTATAATTATTGTTTAGAATGACATGATCTATTAGTTATGACCTACCACCTGAAAAGGCCCCGTTTGACTTGATGACCATGTTCATGTTGACAAACATAGTAGTATTAAATATACTAGTGACATAAATATGGTAGTTTAGGAATTCACTAAAATCTTTTCACTGTTAAGGTTCTTGGTAATTGTTTAGAGCTTTGAAAATTTGGATCTAGGGTAAGTGAGGATCACAGATGGGGATCCGAAGACCTTATCCTAGGGTGGAGGCTTGGTTGAGGAATGGTGGCAGTACAGGAAGGTACTGAATATGGGTTTGTGCATAGTGATGCCTCAGAGAAAAATATAAGGACTAGACCCTTATGCTGCGTAAAGAACATAGTATCCGCCCAACCACAAGCGTTGATTTTGTCAAACCTGGTTTAATAACTGCTCAAATTCAATTGAACCTCTGCAATTGGCGGGGGGAGTCCGAGGGTGAGTTCGTATGGGAGGTGGTTAACCATACAACAGTAGGTTTGCTATGAGTCGGATGAGATCCGTGGGGTCATCCGAGCTCATGGGGAATTAGGACCTACTGGGTGGAGGCTATATAAAGAATTGAGCAGTGAACAACCTTGTTCTTTTAACTCTGTCGCGGGAGTTGAGAGATCTTGTGGGTAAAGCAGGGCAACTCTGCAGAGTGAAATAAATGGTATTCGAATACGCCGTGCTTCCGGTTAATGAAGCTGTGTTTATTGGGTGATTCCAGCAGCAAAGCATAAGTAGAGTTATGAATGGTTTTGAGATGTGGAATATTGATAATTACGCTTGAAAACCCCCTTTACTTAATGGAGTTGCTTTTCAAGTTTTATAAAATAAAACTGCATCTACCCAATTAAAGAACTTGTTATCCCTTCACTTGATATTCCAATCATATAGTTAGTGTTAAGCTCCGTGTAACTTGCTGAGTACGGAAGTTGTACTCATTCTTGCTTAAAAACATAAACAGAAACTGTTAACTTTGAGGAGCCCGGTGAAGACGAAGAGGTGGTGTATTACGAAATGGAAGAAGCCTGGGATTAGGGTCGTTCTTCGCTCGAGCATGCCTGTGGTGTTTCTTTTTGTGTAATATATCTGAAGGCCGCTGGCCCTACTGTTAAACTTGGCTTTAAGCCTTTTATTGTAATAAAGTTGACTTTTGGTTGTAAGCTTGCGTTGGCAATGTTAATCACTCGATGAATGTAAATAGCGCTGTGCAACAGGGGACCGTAACCAAAAACAGTTAGCTCCCCCGATCAGGGCGCGTAGACGTGGGTATCACCCCACGTCTCCCTCTTTTGGCCGTTTGGCCTAGATCAAAACCTAACATTCTCCCCCTTGATCGTAAGGCTAAACATCATAAGCCCTCTCTCAATAAAAGTTCACACCAAAGTAATGCGTCACAACAGTCAATTAAGTACCGCTGGACAATCAGTACTTATAGTGCTCCATTCTATATCGATCGGATAACATAATACTTCATGGGAGTTGGTTACTTTATATGCTCCTCTTATTCCAGGATCACAAGCTCTCCAATAAACCCATGCCGGCAACATGATCACGAAAAATATTGGGTGGTAAGCCTTTTGTGAGCGGATCCGCAAGCATAAATTTAGTTCCAATATGCTCAACCTTAATTGTTTGATCCTGGACTCTATCTTTCACAACATGATACTTTATGTCAATGTGCTTGGCAGCCGCACTCGATTTGTTGTTACTCGAATAGAAAACTGCGGGTTGATTATCGCGGTACAAAATGAGTGGTCTAGAAATGCTGTCTACCACTCTCAATCCCGGGATAAAGCTCTTAAGCCATACAGCCTGCCCGGTAGCCTCATAACATGCCACAAATTCAGCCTGCATTGTCGACGATGCAGTAAGTGTTTGCTTTACACTTTTTCATGAAATTGCTGCTCCTGCGAGGGTGAAAATATAACCTGATGTGGACTTCTTAGTGTCTTTACACCCCGCAAAATCAGCATCAGAATAACCGACAACCTCAAGGTTATCGCTTTTTCTATATGTGAGCATGTGACCTTTAGTGCCTTGCATATAGCGTAGGACTTTCTTAACGGCTTTCCAGTGGTCCGGTCCTGGATTTGACTGATATCTGCCAAGCATCCCGGTAACAAAAGCTAAATCAGGGCGTGTACATACTTGAGCATACATAATACTTCCGACAGCAGAAGCGTAAGGTACAACCTTCATCTGATCAGATTCATAGTCATTCTTTGGGCATTGAAATTTCCCAAACTTATCGCCCTTAACAATAGGAGCAGGCGAGGCAGAGCATTTATGCATATTGTATCTCTTTAGTACTCTATCAATATATGCCTTTTGTGATAAACCCAATGTTCCTTTGGACCTATCTCGGTGAATTTCAATACCAAGAACATAAGATGCTTCACCGAGATCCTTCATGTCGAAATTGGACGAGAGAAATCTTTTAGTTTCCCGCAGCATGTCCACACTGCTGCTGGCCAATAATATGTCGTCCACATAAAGAATTAAGAAGGTGTAATTACTCCCCCTGAACTTAACATATGTACAATTATCAACATCATTTTCTTTAAATTCAAATTTCCTTATGACTTCATCGAACTTAAGGTACCATTGCCTATAAGCTTGCTTCAGGCCATATATGGATTTCCTTAGCTTGCATCCCAAATGTTTCTCGCCTTCCACAACAAAACCTTCCGGTTGTGTAATGTAAACGTCCTCATACAAGTCTCCATTCAGGAATGCAGTCTTAACATCCATTTGGTGCAACTCTAGATCAAAATGTGCTGTGAGCGCCATTATGATTCTAAATGAATCTTTAGATGAGACAGGAGAAAATATTTCATTATAATCAATGCCTTCTCTTTGTGTAAACCCTTTTGCTACAAGTCTTGCCTTAAATCTTTCGATATTCCCTTTGGAGTCACGTTTGGTTTTGTAGACCCATTTTCAGCCTACTGTTTTGACTCCATTAGGAATTTCCACTAAGTCCCATACACCATTATCGCCAATAGATTTAATTTCATCTTTCATGGCATCTAGCCACTTAGATGAATCCTTACTCTTCATGGCTTCCTTATAAGAGCTAGGATCATCCACCTTCCCAATATCATCTTCATTCAAGGAAACCTCATAATCACTTGGGATAGCAGATCTCCTCACTCGTTCTGATCTCCTGACAGGTTCATTAGCAGGCTCATTAAGCTGTTCATTAACTGTGACAGAGGGTTGTGAAGGCTCATCATTAGGTACTGCACTTGTATTTTCAAAGCCCTCAACAGAACGAGTAGCCACAGAATTAACTGGGGACGCAACAGGAGTTGCAACTACAGGATCAACTGTGGGCACAACCACTTGGGGCATAGGAAAAACAGTTTGTCGGATTAGCGGTGAAGCAACATAAATCCGCTTCTCCTCAAAATCAATTTTCCTAGGCTCCAAGTCACCACTGATGCCATCATTTTCCAAGAACACAGCGTGCCTTGTTTCTACAAATTTTGTGGTACGATCTGGATAATAGAATCGGTACCCTTTAGACCTGTCAGGGTAGCCAATAAAATGGCAACTCATAGTCTTGGGGTCTAATTTCCCAATTTGTGGGTTAAACAATTTAGCTTCAGCTGCACAACCCCACACATGGAGGTAGTTCAAACTTGATTTTCTCCCAGTCCATAATTCATAAGGTGTTTTAGACACTGATTTACTGGGAACCCGATTGAGTATGTGTGCAGCGGTCTTTAATGCTTCCATCCATAACTTTACAGGCAAAGTTGAGTAGCTCAACATACTTCGAACCATGTCCATAAGTGTGCGGTTTCTTCTTTCTGCTACTCCATTTTGCTGGGGATCACCGGACATTGAGTACTGAGCGACTATACCATTTTCTTGTAGGAACCTGGCAAAAGGACCAGGAACCTGACCATAAGTTGCGTGTCGCCCATAATACTCCCCCCCGCGATCCGAGCGCACTACTTTAATCTTTAGACTGTGCTGATTTTCAACTTCAGCCTTAAATATCTTAAATTTATCAAGTGCTTCCGATCTCTCTTTGATAGGATAGATATTGCCATAACGTGAGTAATCATCAGTGAACGTAATAAAAGAATCATAACCATCCACTGATGTCACAGGGAAAGGACCACATATGTCAGTATGAATTAATTCTAAAATCCCTGTGCTTCAAGTAGCACATTTCTTTATTTGCTTTACATACTTGCCTTTGATACAATCAAGGCAATGATCATCCGAATCATTAAAGTCTAAAGGGTGGAGAATTTTATCTTTAATGAGACGTTCAATTCTCCCCCTCGAAATGTGGCCCAAACGACAATGTCACAATTTCGACGAAGTCTCATCAATTCGCTTGCGCTTTTTATTCACATCACATACATTCATGGATATAAGAGAATCTTGCAGGGATAACATATAAAGCTTGTCGTGTCGGATGGCACGACCAACATTATCATTATTAAAATAAATCAGACACTTTCCGTGTCCAAAATTACAAGAATATCCATCATTATCTAATAATGAAACAGAAATTAAGTTTCGTCTCATCGAGGGAACATAAAGAACATCATTGAGATTCATTACAAAACCATTATTCAAAACTAAAGAAACTAATCCAATAGCTTCAATTTCGGCTTCCATCCCATTAGCCACTTTTAGGCTTCTTTCCCCTTTGAGACTTCTCAACATATGGAATCCCTGCAAGGAGTTCGTAACGTGCACAGAAGCACCAGAATCAATCCACCAAGAATTTATAGTAAAATCAACATAAAATGCTTCATCAACAAAAGTAATTTCATAAGTACCTTTCTTGGTGAGCCATTTCAGCCACCAGGACAATCATATTTGAAATGGTCCTTCGACTGACAAAAGTAACACTCATCACTTTTCTTCTGTCCATTTGAGCTTCCAGGACCTGAAGCGTTTTTAGGCGCCTTAGTATGTTGTGGGTGCTGTGGCTTCTGATAAGGGGAGTAGGCTTGCTCCTTCTTTCCCTTTCCTTTGTAGCCACCTCTATTTCTAGAGGGACAACTTTATTTGAGGAGCCGACTTGATTCACAAAATCAGTAGCCCCCTCAGCCTTGAGCCTCTCTTCCTCCTGAGAAACATTAGCGATCAACTCGCTCATGGTCCACTTGTCCTTAATGGTGTTATAGTTCACCTTGAAAGTTTCAAATTGCTTAGGAAGAAATATCATAATGTAATGGACAACGAAACCATCAGAAATTTTCATGTCCATTGTCTTAAGTCTGGCAGATATGTTAATTATGGTCATAATGTGCTCACGGACATTTTCAGTACCATTGTACTTAGTGTTCATGAGCCTATGTATCAGTGTGGTAGCATAAACCTTAGAGGACCCCTTAAAGTGATCCTCGATGGAGGACAAGTACTCCTTCACCTTTTCCTTTTCAGGGATTGCTCCCCTAATGGCCTCACTGATGGAGTTCTCCATCACAGCAAGTGAAACGCGGTTAGACCGCTCCCACTTCTCAGCATTAGTTTTGTACTCCTTCATTTTATCATCAAAATTGTCCTCCCCTTCCTTAGGAGCGACAGGCTCATCGAACCTTAACGCGTAGTCCAGATCCAAGAGCTGAAAAGTCGTCATAAGTGTAAACTTCCATTTCTGGAAGTTACTGCCGTTAAGTGGCTCAATAGCATTAACTTGAGCAGAAACAGAAGCAGCTGAAAAAATTTAAAAATTTACATTAGGAAAACGCATAATCAATTTGCATGAAAGTTAACCTTACGTTGGTATGATTAACAACGTGCTCATAAGAATTTTTCGCATCACCGTTGGGCAGAAACGAAAAATTTAACATAATTTATATCATGCGATTACAATTAACGTTGGTCAAAGAGTAATAGCATGAAAAATTGGACATAATAACAAAAATAATTGATAACATGCAATTACAATTAACATTGGTCCAAAAGTAATAGCATGTAAAATTGGACATAACCCTCCAATTGAATTTCTCGTTGGTTCCATTCAATTTGAGGCAGAACATCACGCAGCGGAAAAGAGCATAATATTTTTAGCAGCTTAAAGACATTATCCAGTAATATTTTCATGAGAGACATCAAATAATCATTAATTAAACATTAGGTATATCATAAATATATGAAAAATACACTGAAAATAAAACCCAACAGCCTGAAGTATATACCATAAATCAATTTCATGTATATATACCTAAATATATGCATGAAATATATGCTGAAATACATAAGATTATGCGCTGCTGGGCCAAAAACCCAACAGCCCCCTTTTTCGGCCTGTGCAAAAGCATTTAGCCCATAAAACCCTCGAGGTCCAAAACTCCCGCACGGGGCCTGGCCCACGGCCGCCAGCACACCATCAGCCCATTCCCCCATCCGCATTCATCATGTCCGTTCAAAAGGATCAGACGACCAGGAGGTTTTTTCGCCCGAACAAAATACCGCCCCCCAAAACCCTAACCCTAGCCCCCATTTCCACCGACTCCCACCGAAAAAACACGGCGCGCAGCGGGAGAGGCGTTAGCGGCGGCGGCGCGCGACGCGAAAAGGAACGGTGGCGGCCAAGGCGTCGGCGGCGGCCCGGGTGTCGGCGGTGGGCTCCCGCGGAGCGGCGGCGGCCCGGGCGTCAGTGGCGGGCTCCCGCAGAGCGGCGGCAGCCTCGGAACGGCGCGGCAGCGGCGGCCCCAGCAGCCCCCTGCGGAGCGCGGCGGCCGGTCGGCGCAACCGGTAAGTCCCGATCCCCTTCTTCTTTTTTTTATCGATTTGGGGATTTAGGGTTCGGGTGGGCAGATTCTTGGGGATTTTACCACCGATCCAAAAACAATTTCATAGGGCTTTTCTTAGGGTTTTCCGAAAGCTCTTGATTCCTCTCCTTCTATTTGCTATACCGAGTTTTAAACCTTAGATCGAAAACCGATTAGGGTAATTAGGGTTCATGAAGGTCTAGAGTTTGCTGGTCACCGATGAAAGCCATTTAGCGAAGTCCCGTGCCTGCGTGATGTAGGCGTGAGGCAGTGGTCGGTGAAGGTCGGCGTGTCGCCGGGGTACGGAGGGTCACCGGCGATGTCCTGTAGTGGCGGTCGACGGCCTTCCCGTTGCGGACAGCGCGAAGTAGATCGGATATTAGATTTTGTTTGGAGTTTTGGATCTCACAGGGAATCAACGTCAACCGGGAGAGGCCGGAACTCCAACCTTTTATATAGCGCTGTGCAACGGAGGACCGTAACCAAAAACAGTTAGCTCCCCCGATCAGGGTGCGTAGACGTGGGTATCACCCCACGTCTCCCTCTTTTGGCCGTTTGGCCTAGATCAAAACCTAACACATAGATCTCAGCCATCCGGTGGAAACTATTTGGCTAATTAGATCAGTGAATGAAGGTAATTCCTCGTTTTCTCTTGTACTATGGTTAGCAACAGACATGGCTATTGTACTTGGTCGTGCAAAGGCATGCGTGATTAATGATTAATTGGTTCACATTTACAGAGCTGAGAGAAAATTTCATCAGAAAATGCAGCTAAATTGGAAGTCTGTTCTATTCTGAGTACAATTACAAAGCTGAGTCCATTGCAGACTTGGGGGACATACCTCATAAACCCTGTTAATTCCTCCTCGATTAGTAACAATCGCTTCTCATTCTTCACCTCACACTTGCGTGGGTCTTCCAAGGTTGCACGTACGACGTACTCACGTACGCCAATGGCCCTAGCGCAGAACTTGCCGCGGAGCAGTGTGATGAGGCCGAGGTGGTACGTGGTGCTACGTAAAGTTGGCCCCACCATTAACATATCGGTTTTGCTATTTGTAAGCGTGCGCGCCAAATTTTGATTTTGATCCAACGGTTTAAAAAATAGATTATACTTAAGAAAGCATAAATCATCTTATAAAAAGGTGCCCCTCAACATATATCCATGAACAGGCCCATGAGATACATGGTAAGGGGATGTTGTTTTAATTCCTATCTAGTAGTGATCTGACTATGAAAATTCGTGATCTTGTTCGATAACTGGGAGTTTTTATTCTGAGCCAATTTGACGTACATTGAGCACCGGAATTTGAGGCGAGCAATCTATGCTGCCTGTCATCCGGGAGCTTTCGTGTGGGTATCAGGTCTTCGATCGGTCTTCCTGAATGTATACGCACGAACTTCTCATACGAGGAGTATCAAAAGTTGATAACCTCGTATCATCCTGGGAATAGCTTCGAATCAGAGAAGTTGCGCCTCCGATACAGCTTCCAACACGGTGGTCAGCGGGCCACGTCAGCACGTAGAAGTCAGGTACTGAGTCAGCTTCCAACCCTGCTCGGACTCGGACTCTCCATGAACCATGATATATATACTTGCAGCGCACGGACAGAGCCACATAAAGCAAGCCAATCCCGCCGTTCTATCAAGAAACGAAAGCGAAAGCCCACCTCGTCGTACGTCATCGTCCAATGGCAGGCACGTACCGTACGACTCGTCGTCATCCTCCTCCTCCAATGGGCCGCTCACCGCCAGTGTTACGCACGTACCATACCGACGTCGTCATGGAGGACGGTACCGTGATCGGCACCACCGTCACGTCCAAGGCCCGCGACGTCGTGCTCTTCCTCCGGGAATTCCACGGGCGCCAGGGACTCATCGTCGGCCTCGACACCGAATGGCGCCGAAGCTTCCAACCCGGTGGTCCGCGATACCGGATCGCTGTCCTGCAGCTTTGCGTCGGTTGCCGCTGCCTCGTCTTCCAGATAGTCCACGCCGACTACGTCCCCGCTGAGCTCGTGGACTTCCTCGCCCACCCCGGCGTCCGCTTTGTCGGCGTCGGGATCGAAGGCGACGTCCAGCGGCTGCTCGAGGACTGCTGCCTAGAGGTGGCCAACGCCGTAAACCTGGGGGGCGTCGCAGCGGACGTGCTCTGCCGGCCAAAGCTCCGGCAGGCAGGGCTAAAGACCCTAGCGCTCGAGGTGATGGGCGTGTGCATCGACAAGCCGCATCATGTGACGATGAGCAAGTGGGCCGCGCGGCCCCTATCGCGGGAGCAGGTCACATACGCCTGCATCGACGCCTTCTTGTCCTTCGACATTGGCCGGCGGCTGCTCACCGGTCGCTAGCTTCTAGTCGCCCGTAATCGTCGGCGTAGCGAGCAGTGCATCCATCTCGCATTTTCTTGTTTGTGTTTTGGAGATGATGCATTTGCATTGGTCTTGTTCATTAGCGCAGGTTTAGCATTGCGACTGGAATTGTTTCACGGTTTTGATTGTTTAAGCACGTGTTTCGCACGTTTGTTTGGAAGCAATCTGGATACTTGGATTTGATCCATATGATTTCGTCGCCAATCCATCGTCTTCCGTTGAAATTAGGCATTGTAGGCACAGACCTACTTGCTGCTGCAAATTAGCAGGGTCTCTCTTGGCTTTACTGATAATCTAATTAGTAATCTGGTTGTCCCTGTTGCATTGAATTGGAGCAAGTTCTCGGGTTCATACGTAGTACCTCATAAGCTTAGAAACATCTGGTTGGATTTCATTTGATTTGCGACGATATGGTACTTACAGTCATAAAAGTGAACATGAATCAAAAGATCCAGAAAAAAAAAGTGAACTAAGATACATTGGTGCTCTCTAATGATCCTTGCAACCTTGGTGAAAATTCGTCCTTCACATAATTAACTTTCTTAAAGAATTAAACGATTTTTTCCAGTAACCAGGAGGATCAGATCATTAAAATCCGAACAATTTCCCTACCTATACAGCTATGCACCAATGGTCGGGTAGGTACATACACCTCACAAGTACATCCTAATGGGAAAGGTTTTGCAGTCAATATGATTTTCAATATCAGATTGCCAATAGTTCCCAGGCTTGTTAGCTAGTAACTAGGCTAATTCTTGTCAATTTTACTGGAGATCATGCCACAAAAAATTCTTTTACATTGTCTTATTTACCAGAAACTGATAGTACAGGCCGTTCAATTCAATTAACATGTAGGAACTGGTACCACAGTCTATATTTGAACTGAAAGCCTTATTGAACTAGTACATATATACATACACTAAAATTAGCTGACTGTTGTTCAGTGCACCAGGATGTTATGTAAAGTTTGACTAGTTATCGCAGAAACTAATGATCTTATCTAAATTACTGCAGGATATAGGAGCATGGTCAGATATATGACCAAGAGATAAGCATGACAAGTTTGAAAACCTTGAATCAGAGCAACAGCTTCTGTGAGACTATGTGGATATCACCCTATGGTATAAGATTATTTTTTAACTTTGTTGTGCAAGTATTGTTGAAGTTTAAGTTTAATTTTAAAAATTGGCAAAATTCAATTTCTGCCATCAGTGTAACCAGTCAGACCGGCTTACAAGTAGCGGTCAGACCGGCTTACAAGTAGCGGTCTGACCAGCTGATCTGATATGACTAGATTCTAGTTGACAATTGAGAGCATGTTTGTAGTGAGACACATGATGTTCTTCACTTGACTTTGATGATCAACACATGATCATCTCCTCTTGAACATGCATCAACTCATGATGCATTTTGCACTTAATGGCATTCAACACATGAAGTCACCTTTCACCTAGACTTAATGATCTTCAACACATGAAATCATCCCAAGTCATTCTCATTTGTGGCACCTAACCTATTCATCCAACTTATGGAAAATGTTAGTCTACAAAACAATTGACATCGATTACCAAACTTCACCATTAACTCATAATGGAGGGACTAGATTCTACAATCTTTTATTTTTGGTAATTCATGTCAATCTCAACAAACAATGAGATAAGATTGATTTTTGAGCATACAACATATACACAACAAATATATACTATAAGATAAGTTTTTTAAGCAAAGTTTACTTATCCGGTTGTCATTAATTATTCAACCATTAACACATAATGAAAAGGTTAAATGATAACCTGATTGCACATGAGTATATGTTAACTACGCAAGCTATATATACTCAAAAATGTATTTCAAAGTAAAGATCCTAAATATGCATATTAAAGGAAGCATGAATAAATACTTATGAATTCTCAAAATATAGAGTGAGCTCTACCTAAATATGAGCATACAAGTGTGTATAATGAAGACATATGCACAGATTTATTTTGGACTATTTGTGGAGTTTTAACCTATATTTTGAATCCAAGGAATGCATTAATATATGCGAATGTGATTTCGAATGCATATCTTAATGATTTCACCTTTTTGTCTATGTGAGAATAAGGAATATCATATTCAATGAACAAAGTTAGTCTCTTAAATGTATTTGTCATTATCACCAAAACCAACTTAAATGGAGCCTTAATTGGAGCTTGATCTTTCAACAACCTTTCGTCTGTAGCAGTGACAGGCCCGGCACCGGAGCTACCGTCGTCCGGGAGCACGTCGGTCGCTTCTCACCTGCGCCTGTGTTTGTTGGATGGTATGGTCCTAGCTCCTTGCTTTTAATGTTCAAATGTTCAATGATCTTTATAGCTAACGAAGTAACGATCAACCGACCAAAATAGGCACTAAATTTTATGATTTAGATTTTAGTGTGTCAATTCTATGATCTTTAAATATTTGTGGGTCAAGGCTTTAAAATTAGAATGCCATGTTTCAATTTTTGCAACAATTGTATTAGGAAATTTCTCAATGTGTTTCAATATCTAATTCAATATGTTCTAACTTTTAATAATTGTCATCTCCCCACAGTAGGTAGTCCGTAGTTATAGAGCCATTCATAAAAAGAAAGGCACCAGGATCAAGTGCAAATGCTACGAATACAAAAAGTCCAGAAATTAATTGGGAAGAGGAGATTCAGTTTGATTCAAGGAAAAAGAAAAGAATAGACGATTATCTCCCTAATCAGAAAGATGTTGTAAGAAGAAAGTATTTGGATAATGAGCCTTACCAATCTCGCACATATAATTTTCATATAATACGTTTGGGAAGGAAAAGAGAAGATTTAACCTTGCATGGTTTGATCAGTATGCCAGTTGGCTTGAGTATAGCGAGTCTAAAGATATAAAATTTAGAACGTATTACTATCAACTACATTATTAATAGATACGTCAATAAATATACACATAGAGCATAAAGACCTCTATATTATTTTTATTCTAAGGCCCCGCTCGTTTCAGTTTGAGCTTCTAGCTTATTTTGCACTATTCATAAATTTCATTTTTTCTATACTTTTGGCTTTTTTTGAGTTTTTTCCGGTTCTTTTTCTCGTATTTGTTTGCATTATATGTGATAGGCTATCATGTTTTTTCTATTTTTAAATTTTTTAAATTTAATTATACTAAATAAGAATATTTTTTCAGTCAGTTACAGTACTTTTCAGCCATAAACCACTAAAAAAACTCTTTTGAGCAGAGCCTAGATCCACCGTTACCATTGTCAGTGGCGGAGGACGGGGAAAAAATGAGGTGGGGCGGATCGAAAGCAATACCGGCGGCCATGGGCACTCCCCGGCGTGCGGCGGCGCAAACCGGCCGTGACGGGGCGGCACACCTCCAAAACCTCACATCAAGAAGAACAATCATTAGAAATCAAAGAAAATAGCAACCAATCCATAAGAAATCGGGAGGGCTTGAGGAAGAGAACACCAAATCCGGGCTCTAGGCCGCGGATCCGGGCGGCTGTGTCTCAGGCGTAGCCGCGCGGCGAGGAGAGGAAGGTCCGGGCGGCAAGGGCCGGCGCGGGAGAGTCGGCAGTGGTGAGACGGCGCAGAGGAGCCAAGACGACCGGGGCGATAGAGGGAGAGAGAGCCAGGCAGCGCCGAGGCGAGCGGGTGGAGAGACTGGGGCGAGAGAGAGAGAGACCCGAGAGAAGTGTAACATCCCGAAAATTTGAAATTTGAAAAAGTGAAGCTTTTGAAATAATTCACAATATATTCTCTTCAAATTTGAGTCTTCATTGGTGTTTCCTAAATTTTTGTTGAGGTTTCAAAAATTTAAGAGTCATGAAAATAAAACTAACATTAGTACTACCAAAAAGGTAATATACAAATAATAGAGAATTAAAATTTAAAATGAGAATCTGAAAAGATGATCCATAAAAAGAAGGGAGAAATTTGACTTAAACCATAAAATGCCATCTTGAAAATAACAACAAGAATAACAATAAGAGCAAGCATATGGATACTAACATACGTGAATATATATGTAAATATATACATATATATGTATATCAAAATTTTGCACATGCAAGGATTAATCCAGTGATAAGGAGGTAGGAATAAGAAAATTATTGAGCTAGTAAAAATGGGTAAAACCAACCACAAACATACATAAAGAGAAAATGAATAGCAATAAAATAAAATAAAAAAAAGAAGAAGAAGATTCAGCCGGCCGGCCACCACCCCTGGCCCAACTCTCTCGGCTCCTCCCCTCGCTTCATCTCTCTGGCGCGCGGGCCCCGCCTTCCACCCGCGCCTCTCTCCCTGCCGCTGGCCCTCACCCGCACGGTCGCACTCCCTCTTCTCCCTCTTTTCTCCCCTGCCAACCGAGCGCGCCTCTCCCTTTCTTTTCTTCTCCTCTCTCTGCGCCAGCATGAGCTTGGCCTCCCTGCCCCGTGGCGAGCATGCACTACCCAGCGCTGCGTCGCCAAAGCCTGCTCCGTCTTATCGCCTAAGTCATCGCCCGTGAGCTCGCACGTGCTCTGCTCCGCGCAGGTCTCCTCCGCCCCGTGGCCTCCATGCGCCCGCCTCGCCCACGGTTTTCCCCCGTCGCCCCTGGTTTCCCCGCATTGCCGCGTGACTATAAGGAGCTCCTCCGCGCCATTTTCTCTCCTCCCCACCTTCCCCTCCCCTATTTCTCTTCCGCCCGTGCGCAAGCCGCCGTGCCGCCTCCTCGCCGATTTCGCCACCCCGACCATCTACTCCACGAGCTAACAGCGCTGCGGCGTACCTTCACTTCCCATCTACTCCCCAGTAGATTTAATTGAGATTCCGTGCGCCGGAGACCCTCTGTTTCGGCCATCACCTTCAAAGCCGGCCGCCATAGCCTTCCACGCATTATTGTCATTTTAAATCATGAGAAACTGGTTTGGGCGGTCATGGTGGGAATGACTGGTATATTTTTACATGATTATTTTATGCTCCCAAAAATCCTAACTTGCTTAAATATCTGGGCGGATGGTTCGGGGGTATGGTGCAGTGGTGCACGAGAGTGTGGTTTGTGGTAGAATCGCCCAGATACCACTAAGGACTGAATCTTGTCATGTCAACCCGTGTAAAACAGTACAACCACAAGTCTGTAAAATACAACTTGGCTTAGTAGATTTACCGGACCCTGAACGTCATCCTTCCAGGAGGAGGTGATGAGGTAGTGCAAGCGGCAGTCTGTGTGACGGCTTGAATGGGACACCCAGGGAGGGGTGAAGTTCTGCTGTGGCGGCTAGCAAGGTGAAGTATCCAGCTGCTAGACGTTCAGAAGGAGAACATCCCGCACAACGTATGGGACCCACCGCAAGTGGGAGCGACCCATAGGGTGAAATGATGGAAGGGGCGAGGTACTTTGAAAAGTTACTGTGATGGTCTGCTCAACCACATGACTAAGGAATCGTGTGGGGCAACGAGTTGATTGTCTCTTGTGGTGAAAGTGTACAAACTCTGCAGAGTCAAAACTATTCGAATAGCCGTGCCCACGGTCATGGGCGGACATGGGAACTTACTCGAGTTAGTTCTATTTAAAAATGTTTGGAAAATGGGAATGGAAAAGTGGAGGGCAGCGGAAAGCCCTGATTTGAGTTGTCCTGGGTGTCGTCCCAGTGGTAAGTTAAGCGGCTATAACGCTGAAAGATGTCATACGGTGTGATGCCGTATGAATGGAAAGATTATGGTGATATTAGGCATATGGTGTGATGCCATATGTATGGAAAATCGTGTTAATATTCCTTGAACATTATGTTTTGTTCCAAAGCTGCTAGGTCTCAGGAAATTTTATATTGTATTTCAAATAGTGGCATTTCTATTCTTACAAGATAAAATATGGGAAGAATAAATGGAGTCGTAAGAAAAGAAGATGGTTGTTTATGGTAATTGCATAAAGAAGTTGGGGGATTCATGTTGATCATAATAGGGATAATGATAGTGTGGATTTTGGAAAAATAAATTGGTGGAGCCTAAATGAATATATAGGCTAGATAGATGATTCAAATAATCTTTGTAGAATTAGAGAGAGTATAAAAGTAATTGTTGGGTTACAACACTGATACTTAGTATAAACTCTTGGAAGATGTTGACAATGATGGGATTAATATGATTTGATCAAATACTAGATGGATAATTTGAATCTTGGGAATTTGGGGTATGAAAATAACTATGGGAGATTAATCTTAGACCTGATCAATGATAATCTTGGTGGATATTTATTAGAGAATTTTAGATCTGATCAAGGACATTTTGGTGGATGTATACTTGCGATTCGTAGACTTGATCAACGATATTCTTGGTGGAGATACAATAGTGAAGTAGTTAGAGATGGATTATAAGGCGATAAGTGGAAAAGCAAATTATGGTTGTGGGTCAGTAACAAAAAGGATTGGATGGTTAGGAATTAGAATACAGAAGATATTGATGGATTAAATAAATGATACTAGATAAATGATGTCACTAGCCGTTTGGAGTTTTAGGCACCAATTGATTGCTGGATTGTATAATTGATAAAATTTGCTATTTGGAGTATTAGACAGCAGTCAATAAAGAAAGTGCATTTTCGGTGGATTAAGTCAATTTTGGCAATAGTAGTGTGGAGTCAGGTAGCAATAATAACACTTTGATTAAATAAGAGTAATAATGCTACTGAAAGCGATTTTTGGCAAATAAAATAACCCGAGCCTCTCCTTTGTTAAGCCATGCATACTATTTATTTACATTCTGTGTATTGGCTCGCGGAGCACGGGGTCGGAGTGCTCACGCTCGCTTTTGCGACAAAATTCAGAATCAGGAGTCAAATCACCTCGCCTCAGCAACAAGATTGGACAAGCTGGCCGAGAAGATAAAGATGTCAAGGACTAGGTCGCGAACCTCCAGTTGGCTGCCTGTGGGCACGTCCTGAAGGTCCCACCTGTGTGCTTCGTTCTTCCGCTGCTGCAATTTAAGGATTTCGGCCTAATCGGCCCATGAGTAAGTCTACTACTGAATTTACGCTTCCGCATGATATGTATTTTGATATTCATTACTGTAACTGTGAGCACTATCTACTGATCCAGGGAATAGTGCAGTAATCACAGAGGAATCCGGATGTTAATATCTGGGTCCCTACAAGAAGCCAGGGAGTAGGAAGACCGGGGCGAGGCGGAGAGGCAGAAGGCAGGGAGTAAACGGAGAGGCAGAAGGCAGCGGTGAAAAAATCAAGATATGGCTCACACCCTAGCTCGCCCTATCGGCTCCTCCGCCGCTGACCATTGTCTATCCTGTTCTTATCCCATTCTCTCCATCCAAAAACTTTTACATATAACCCACCGCTCTTATCCCATTCCCTCCTCGTTTCACCGTATCCAAACGCCACCCCAAACTCACGCCCTCGTGACTGGATCCCAGCGAAAGCGGAGCCTACATATTCCCAGCCAAATCCACGACGGAGACTCCAAGGCGCGAGTGGCGACGCGATGGCTGCACCGTGGGCCCAACTCGTCCTTCCGTTCGATACAAACAGAGCCGCCGCATCAGCAGCCTAGCCTAGCCTCCTCCTTAAACCCAAACCCACCCCCCCCCCCCCCCCCCCACTGCACACGACACGCGCACACCTCTTCCACGCCTCGCCACCACCTCCTCCGCTCCAACCGCGAATCTCCTGACCGAATCCAGATGGCGCAGGTGGTGGTGGAGGCGGCGAGGGGCGCGGCGGCTGCGGCCAGGCCGCTCGGCGGCGGATATGGGGCCAACGCGCTCCGGCCGGCGGCGAGGCTGCCGTTCGGGGTGCGCCAAGCGAGGGAGAGGTGGAGCGGGGCCGTGGCTGCCAGGGGGCGCCGCGAGTCCCCCGTCGTGTCCGTGATTAGCCGCGCCCCGGGCGCCGACGCCGAGGTGCTGCCGGTGTCGCCCGACGACGACGCGGCCGTAAAGGTAGCGCCTCCCTCCTCGTACTTGGTTGGTACCTCGCTGGTCGCTAGCTGGGCGAGAATACGCGGTGGATTTGGGATGGCGATGGGGTTTTTGAGGTGTCCGGTTACTTTCGGGCCGGAAGGGCGTGAAATTGGCTTTCCCTGACGGTGAAATTGGATTTGTCACGGTTGGGTCGTTTTCACGTTTGTGACGGTGAAATTTAGAGGGCGGAATTGTTGGAGATGTCATTTTCTTAATTTTTTTCCTCCATGCATACGATTCACTTGAATTCTGGCGTCTACTTTTGCGTTTGGTAAGTTTCGTGCATCCCTACGAGCTGGTGGCCTGGTGCCCGAGTCTGTTGGTTCGTTTGTTTTGTTAAATAAAACGTTGTAAAATGTACATTTCAGTGTAAAAATGCCATATTTTCCCTTCTCTTTGAGCCTCGTGATTCATTTGACTTGTTGGTTTCTGGTTGTGTGGATCTGGGTTATTTTACTGTTTGCGAAAATGACATTGGCACCATTGAATTAATTAAGGAAACATTTTCCAAGAATGGAGAACTATAAACTAGCAGTACCTTATCTTTTACTACTCCAGTTTCTTTCAAAAACACATGCGCGAATGCTTTTCAGCAGAATCTGCACCGGTTATCTTATTTTTCCCGCCACTGAAAAATATTAAACCCCTTGAACTTAATGAGAATATCTCAAAATAGATTAGCTATTTTTAAACAATGTTGTTGTCAAAGCCAATGTCCAGTAAGCTATGAAAACTTATGATCATCGAGGAGACTTAAATTCTTGTTGAACACAATGTGCGGTTTTACGGTGCCATTTTTTTGTGCACTAAGCCACTAAGTGTTGCAGTTGCTTGTAATATAACGGGGTGACATATTGGAATGAAACCTTATGAGGCAAAAACTAACTGTCAATAATATTTCTTCTTTGACAGGAAGAAGAAAACTTGCAGCATCTAAAGGCTATTCAGCAACTTGCAACAGTAACTAATGGTGTGTGGTCTAAACCGAATGTGAGGCGTAAGACGAAGATAGTGTGCACCATTGGTCCCTCGACTAATACAAAGGAGATGATATGGAAACTCGCTGAGGCTGGCATGAACGTGGCTCGGCTTAATATGTCACATGGAGACCATGCATCACACCAGAAAGTTATTGATCTAGTAAAGGAATATAATGCTCAAACAAAGGACAATGTGATTGCTATTATGCTTGACACAAAGGTTGGTGTTACTTCTTGCAGAGCTTTAACACACTGATGGACGGAGACGGACACTTCTCATCCTCAGAAGCAGCTCTTTGTGTTAGTCTTATTAGAAGTCTATCGTGCCCATGGCCCCATGCTAGCACATGATTTGCTCTATTAATAAAGAACGTAATCAAACGATTTGATGCAGTCCTTCATTCCTTATATTATACCTTGATTTCTCATATCAAAGCTGTATTTTACATATCAGGGACCAGAAGTTAGGAGTGGAGATTTGCCTCAACCAATAATGTTGGAAACTGGCCAGGAGTTCACTTTCACAATCAAGCGGGGAGTTGGGTCCGAGACATGTGTTAGTGTTAACTATGATGACTTCATTAACGATGTTGAAGTGGGTGACATGCTCCTTGTAGATGGTATGTGGATATTCCTTTTCCCTTTCTAATATTCGATTATTTGGTTCTTTTGTTTAGTGACACATGATTGTATACATCATATGCGAATACGGCAAACCACTTTATCTAGCATAGTATAGTACAAAATTTTAGCTAGTGGGACTTGATTAAATATATTCGTATGTTGGCACATACTTGTATATAGAGAAGTGTATAGGTTCATAAATGAGCAGGTCTTGGTTAACGTGGCTAAGCTCTGTCAATTGCTGTCATGTGGGGCCGTGTGTATGGCCGGCGCCACAAGGCCAAGGACCAGTCAGCCCTAGAGGCAGGAGGTTAGGCATTATCTCTAAATTAGTTGCAATTAGGAAGGTTTAGATATACCTTCCATTAGATAAGATTCTTCAGATCAGATTAGTGGATCCTTAAGATCTTTTCCTTTTGCAATTAGATTGGATTTGTTAGGCCTTCTCTATTTAAAGAAGAGGATGCTTGAATAAAGTAAGCAAGGATTAGGAACTCACCTGATCCCTTGCAACTCTTTTACATCCCATCTTCCTTCCGGTGCGGTTGGGGTCCCTCCCAACTGCATGTTCATCACGGCGCCAAAGCGCCGTCCACACTCACCCGCTCCAATCCTCCCCTACCATCTTCGTTCCGAACGCCCATCGCCTGACATATTGGTATCAGAGCCACTCGTTGCTACGGCAGTCATGTGAAGCAATGGTGATGACGATGACTTCCAACAGGTGATGCGCAAGTTTGTCGAAGACACTGCCAAAGTTCTCGCCAACATCAACGACCGGCTTACCCGGCATGCTGAGTTGATTGAAGCCAACAATAGTCGGTTAACTCGACACGATCGTCGCCTCACACGCATGGAAGGGCAGCCCGTTAGCGAAGGAGGGACAATGAGGAAGCAGCTTCACAGCGAGAGAGCAACAGGTAGATGGTGTCAAGCCAACACCATCCTGGTGAAGGCTCGATCGCTGCGCCCGCAATGCTCTCTGCCCGTCTGCCGCTTGTCTGTTTCAACGCCGAGAGCGGGAGATCATCGAGCCTTGCCTCGCTACCTTAAGCTGAACTTCCCAACCTTCGACGGGAGGAAAGACCCGTTGCCATGGATCAACCAATGTGAACAATTTTTTCGAGCTCAACAAACACCACTGGAGGATAAAGTCTGGCTCGCCACATACCACATGTTTGGCCTAGCACAGCTGTGGTACATGCGGATTGAGCGCATGGATGGCATGCCCAACGGCATAGTAAGAGGAAGCGGCCGCAATCGCCGAGTGCCCTTCTCTCTGATCCACCGGCTGCTGTCACCGAACGCCATTCTCTCCGATCCACCGGCCGCTGCTGCTGCTGAGCGTCGTGCCACTGGTTGGAGGGGCGATGGGAGATGTAATTGGTAGCGGTGCCCTGGGGAAAGTTGGGGGACTGCGACCAGATGCTGCTGCGCGGGGAAGGAATTGGTGGCGGGCGGAGGAGGAGGAGGAGGAGGAGGAGGCGCGACACGAGGGTTCGGGGGAGAAGGAGGCGGCGGTTGCGGGAGGTGGAGGTGGAGAGGCGGTGGCGGGCAGATGGGGAGAGGAGGTGTGGGCAAATGCGTTGGGGAGGCGGCGACGATGGGATGCGACGCTGTTGGGGGAAATTGGGAGACTGCGACCAGACGCTGGCATACGAGGAAGGAATTGGTGGCGGTGCTGAGGAGGAGGCGCGGCACGAGTGTTCGGGGGAGAGGAGGCGGCGGTTGTGGGAGGTGGAGTGGTTGCGGGAGATGGAGGATGCAGGTGAAGAGAAGAGGAGGAGAGTGGCCCACGCGTCGGCCCGACTTTTTCTATGAGGAGCAAAAGAACTACCTACATGCGGATCTAGATGGTTGATCTTTGATCGGACGGCTGAGAAGAGAGATGGGAGAACGGACCGACGACCACTAACTCACATTTTTATAATAGTAAAGATATGGTTGCCATTTATTTTATATGCACAGTAAAAAAATTAAAATTTTCAGGCGGTTCTTTACTCTACCAGGGGGCACCGTTAAGCGTGGTATCCACCGGTAGGGTTTTCACTGGACATAATGTTCCCAACATTGCTTGACTGCAGAGTTTGAGAACATTGGTACCTTCCGTTATTTTCTATACTTTTTCCCGAGATGGAGTTTACCAACATTTATTTGAATGTGTTCTTTCTTAGTTGTGCACAACTGACTAACACTTAAATTAGAACATGAGATACCTGTGTAATACTGTAATATCCTTCTGCCTTTCTTCTCTGTATTTTTCTGCTTGCAGAGATGACTGCGTTTTCTCTGATATAACTTCAGTATTATATTATTTTATATTGTGCTTTTATTGATCAATATATTGCTATTATTTAGGAGGAATGATGTCATTGTTGGTCAAGTCAAAAACTGAAGATTCTGTAAAATGCGAAGTTATTGATGGAGGTGAATTGAAATCCAGGCGTCACCTGAACGTTCGTGGCAAGAGTGCAACCTTGCCATCAATCACCGGTAATAGTCAACATTCTTTTCATTGAATCTTATGGATGCTCTTGTTTCATGCGCATTTTCCAAACTTGCAGATAAGGATTGGGACGATATTAAGTTTGGTGTGGAAAATCAGGTTGACTACTATGCTGTTTCTTTTGTCAAAGATGCTCAAGTTGTGCATGAATTGAAGGATTATCTCAGAAGTACCAATTATTCCCTCCTTTATAATCAATTATGTCTAGCACTATTTTGATTATGTCTTGATCGTGTATTTTGATTTTGATTTCCAGGCTCCAATGCCGATATACATGTAATCGTGAAAATTGAAAGTGCAGATTCCATTCCTAACCTACGTTCAATCATCATAGCGTCTGATGGGGTAATGGTCCAATTTTAATTATGCTTTTTTTTAGCAATAAATACAGCAGGGGAGACCCCCACTGTAGAGATTTCATTAAAGCAAAAGGATAAAACAAGCATGTTTGACAAGAGGCCAAACAGCAAGAGTAGGACTAGAGAGGCTAAAAGGAAGAAAAACAAACTAAAGACAAAACTAAACAAGAAGCTCTACACAAAGAAGAAAAGCATCTCGTTTGGCCTCAACCAGAAATCTATGAGCCTGAAGCTTAGCCTCTTCAAGAAAGAGAGCCTTCCAAGAGTTGAAAGAAGGTCTTTCTCTATTAAAAATGAAGTTATTTCTTTGCTTCCAAATTTGCCAAGAGGCGATGGTGAAGATTTCCATGAAGAAGGGGTTCTGGAATTGCTGTTTTGTTTGAATCATCATTTGGAAGAAACCTGCAGCCAAATTCCAATGAATGCCCAAATGCTGCCAACACCTTTGACTGAAAGGGCAACTGAAAAAAAGATGGAAGGCAGTCTCTTCATCATTGCCATCACAGAGAACACAGTTATAGTTGTTGCCTTCCAGCTTGTGTTTTTTCCTTTTGAGGATATTTCTAGTATTTAGCCTATCCATTAGGAGGAGCCAAGTGAAAACTCTGAGTTTGTTGCAGCACTTGGAGTTCCAAATCCAAATAAAAGGGGCTGGGGGTTGGAAACTTCTGTAGGGAAGGTTATAGAATTTAGAAGAGGAGTATTTGCTATTTCCCCAAATATAATGCCATGAATCTTTTGTGTTTTCCTAGACTTGAATTGTCTGTATGTAATCTTGCAACTTTTGATATTCCTGAAAAGCTTGCTCAGAAAGAGGCAGATGAAATTGAGCCTCCAGACTACTGCTCAGCAGAAACTGAGCCACTGAAGTCTTTTTGTCTTTTGCAAAGGAGAAAAGTCTGGGGTAACTGGTTTCCATTACATTGTCATTCCACAGATCTGACCAGAACAAAACAGTGGAACCATCCCCAACTTTGCAGCTAGCAACACCTCTGTAAAGATCACAAAGCTTCATGACATCCTTCCACCAAAAGGACCCCCTGTCGGTTGAAGTATGAGGGACTTCACCATTTGGATAGTGAGCATACCAAATTAGTTTAACCCAGGGGATTTCCTTCCTGTTGTAGAATTTATCTAAGTGCTTTAGCAAGAGAGCAGAATTTTGGCTTCTCAAATTTATGATGCCTAGACCCCCCCTTCTTTTTAATCTTAACAATGAATGGTCTTGGAGTTTTATGGAAAATCATGAATAGGACTTCCTCCTTTTTTTTTCTCCCTTTGTTCCGATTTTTAACATTAGAATGTGACCTTTTTAATTTAAACATGTGAAGTTCTGACTTATGTAATGTTGAATGCCATAGGCTATGGTTGCCAGGGGTGACTTGGGAGCTGAACTCCCTATTGAGGAAGTACCGTTGCTGCAGGTATGATGTAGTTGATCATATTACTTACAGTCCATTGCACTAAAATGTCAACTTCTCTGCTTAGCTTTTTGTTCAAGCGATAAACTACACTGAGTGTCCTCAATACAATAGCCACTAGCCATTAACTCATTCTATATGTACGTAGCTCATGGCTTGCTTGAGAATACATTTACTGAGGGTTGCTTTGCATTCTCTTCTTGTTTATACATGGCATCTAGGTAGCTAATTAGCTATCCAATTTGGAACTTGTCGCTGACTTTCTGTGCTTCCATTAGTTGAGTATATATAACATATACGCAACATTCTTTAAATTTGGTGTGTCTTCATGCAGGAAGAAATTATTAGGACGTGCAGGAGCATGGGAAAACCTGTTATTGTTGCCACTAATATGCTGGAAAGCATGATTGTTCATCCAACACCAACCCGAGCAGAAGTTTCAGACATTGCTATAGCTGTTCGAGAAGGTGCTGATGCGGTTATGCTTTCTGGGGAAACTGCGCATGGAAAGTATGTGTTTTCCTTTTCTTGTGCATAAAAAAAGATTTTAAACTGTTTTTTAGCAAAGATATGACACATACAGTTGAATGTTAATGATTTTAACTAAAGCCGACTGAAGTTTTTATTGTTGCTTAGTCTTTTTTTACAGTGCTATAGAATGCTACTTTTGCAATTGCATTCTTCAAAAGCTCCCGAAATTGTTGGAAACTCTTTACTATATATCCAGTAGCAATATACTGGTACATCTTGAATTGCTGATGCCTTTTGCTTTCCTTCTACATCTCCTAAAAAAAATGCTGTTTAACTGTATTTGTAATATTTCAACTCTTAGCTCTCCTTTCGTTTTGGTTTCCATCTAACTTGACTCTTTGGGGCAGTTTCATGGTGTTGCACTTACCAGTAAACTGCCTGGTTTGATGCCATCTTGATTATTTACATGAAAAGATGGAGCTTTTTTGTGTAATAACCAGTACATGAATCGATCAATTTTATTGCAACACATGAATATGGGGAACTTTTTGTTCTAGTTTTAGTTGCAAACTTTGTGCACTTTTTGGATTTTGTAGAAGATGCTTGCAAGTCTTGTGACTGTATTCGATGCAGAGATACATCAATAAGCTTATGACTTAATTTCTGGCAGATTTCCTTTGAAAGCTGTCAAGGTCATGCATACTGTAGCACTGAGAACCGAAGCAACTATTTCTGGCGGGGAAACACCGGCTAACCTTGGTCAGGTGTTCAAGGTCTAAACTGCAATATTCCAACTGACATTTTTTATCTTTTTTCCTCACTTAAATCTGTTGCTTCCTTTTCTAATTACATCTCTTTCTGTAGAACCACATGAGCGAAATGTTCGCCTACCATTCAACAATGATGTCAAATACTCTTGAAACTTCAATTGTGGTTTTCACCAGGACAGGATTTATGGCTATCCTACTTAGTCACTACCGCCCGTCTGGCACCATTTTTGCCTTTACGGATCAGTAAGATTTCTGTTCTTTTGTTCCAATGTGTATGCCACCAAGAAGATGAAACTCATAGTTTCTATATAGCATAATCATGAATCAACAATAAAATGTCAATTCTGCAAACATCTTTTTATATGACTAAACTGAAGATAACATATTGAAAAAAAAACTGATGCTGCCAAGGTATTTGATTTTAGTAATTACCAATCCTAAATGTCCAATCCATTTACACTACCTCATCATCCATTCATAATTCGCGAAGTCTTGGCCGGTCAGGCTGCGTTGCCCAACTGAACAACTTAGTTGATAACCTTGGTAACAACCAAGAGAAAAATGGCTCTCTTAACGTGTGCCCATGCACTAGTTTTAGCAATGAACCCCTGCATCCATTTGCTTTGAATCAAATATATGATTCCATGGTTCATACATGCATCCAACAAAACCGCATTGTAAGTTTTCTTTAGTCTAGGAGAAAAAAAACTCTAGATGTGGGCCTTTGTAATTCACTAGTCAGTGGGCTGGAACCCAGCTGTGCTAAGCTCCTCTAGTTTCAATGAATCCTGTGCATGAAAACATTCCAAGACCAGGAAGTGTTCACCTGATACATCTGTAGTTAATTAGTTAAATATCAACTGATAGTATTTCCTAGGAGAAGAGGTGATCAATGATGAACTGAATTTTGGATGATATAATGGTGGTATATACATCTGTTGTACTGATGAGGGACAATTGATCTGAAATAGATTATGCCCTAGCTTTAATTTTCTAAAAATAATTGCCCTTTTGTTCATATTTCCCTTTATAAATATGGTATTTCTGAGCACCTAACTGCTGTTGCTTATCTGTTTGTAGGGAGAGAGTTAGACAACGATTGGCATTGTACCAAGGCATATGTCCAGTTCAGATGGAATTTTCTGATGATGCTGAGAAGACATTTGGTGACGCTTTGTCTTACTTGCTGGTAATCACTAATATACCCTGCCACTTCTAGTTTTTTTCTGGCATCAGCTTCATTTGGCTACCCTTGTGGTCCCACTTCATTATCAAATCCTTAAAGTACCAACGGTTGGACTTGGACCTATTTATCCAGAAAATATTCTGACGCAGCCTGCGCTCAGAACTGAGCTAGAGTACCTTGCCATTTCAAACCATAAAATAGGATTATCTGTAGCCACACTTTTGGAGCGTGGTACATGCTGTGTAGAACAAGAGCGCATCTGGGACACGATCCGTTAAAGGCCAACGAAATCTCTACAATATAAATAAGGAGAGGCTGAATATGTGAGCCAGCAAATGTGACTCTTTTCTGGCCAAAATAGGTATAGAGCTAGAAAGCCTGGAAACAACCAAAATAATGGCCTTGCTGAGTGCGGCATCTACTTATTTTGTTGCAAACAAAGATGGCCTTAATAAAGCAATGACAAGTAATTTGACTCCATCATTGTCACGACTCACAAATAACGACTGTTCTTACTTATCGGTGATGTTTCTGGGGGCTACAGATGCGAAATTGCATCTTATCGAATGCAGTGACAGTCCACAAAAGTAGCGTTGGTCAGGTGAGATGCAAGAAACGTAATTGTTCGCATAACTTGGCCTGCAGACCTGCACACTGCAGATACTGGCAATGTGACTCATACAGATTATGATAAAGCAATCGTGCCCCTGAATATCCACTATTTCACATATATTTTTCAACCATTTATTAACTAGAATAGGTCGCCTGACATGATGCTACATTTTCACAGAAACATGGTATGGTGAAGGAAGGTAAGGAGGTTGCACTCGTTCAAAGTGGCAGACAACCTATCTGGAGGTCGCAATCCACCCACAGTATTCAGGTTAGGAAGGTTTGATGTGGAATGGACTGCAGTATTTAGATTGTCAGTTTGTCACGGACATTAACCAAGGAATCGCTGGACTTCTGGCAAACACGAAGGCCTGATTATAATTACCACGCCAGCATTACTAGTGTCCATGAGGCTTGTGGTTGGTAGCCTGTGTGATGTATGAGAGCGAGTATTATGATTCTATTCTCTTGCTGTTTGCTTTCCCTTCCATGTAAAATGGTATGACCAATCGTTTTCTCAATCCGGTTTTAGCTATAGCTTGGGAATATCGGTAGGGTTCTTTGATTTGTAATACAGTTTATCTATTACCCAGCCAAGGACTGCTGTGTCAACAAGAACAATTTTATTACGGGAATTGTAGTGATACTTGCTACCTTCTTGAGGCCAAAAATCACTTATGACTTGTTCGAAATACAATGTCTGTCTCAAACTATTAGACTTTTTTGGTTATGATCTTGGATTAACCTGATGTTAGCCCAGCCCGAAATAGAACTCTTGAGAAAACAATATGCCAACCCGTCATTATTCGGGTGAAAATTTGTACCAATATGGACCCGACCCATGGGACAAACAAGCCGACCCGTCACACAAAGAAAAAAAAAGTAGCTTCAGAATTATTCGAGACAAGCAGAAAGAGCACGCATGCATACGCGCACTCCATAGTTCCATGTAACGAAGTGCACGTAGAAGCTTGCTGACTTGGACGCGGCATACGAGTGCCACTGGCTGCTGTACCCGAACCGCATGTCGAAGTAGCCTGATTGCCTGAACGACTCGATGTACCGGCCGTCCACGTCGGGTACGCCGCCGTCCACGTCTCCCACGTGTTACAAACTTAACATGTCCTAGGATTAATTTCATTCCATAATAACACAATAAAAAGGTCAAACAGATTACCGCGTCTACAAAAATATCTACTAGCATGTAACAAGATTAAAGCTAGTACTGCAGATATCATCATTATTAGATCAAAAGATCTTGCACATGCTAGACAGCACGTCATAAAATATGGGTACAAAACCATCATAGCTTGCATATTCCTTGTGTGTATATTCCTGGTCAGTCTACAATGTCTGGCTGCATGTATTCTGGAATGACATATTCGGTAACATAGGGAGTAAACAACAATACAACTGACTGTGTTTCACTTTACACATATAAAGTCCATTAGATTACAACACCAATCATACACTTGTAATTTCTTTAACAATTGTATTACATTAATTTTCCTTCATCAATGAGGTAACAAGAGTAGATACTCAATATAAGTAGGTACACAAAATGTAGGTGAACATGACAACTATGTCATCCCTGTTTAGGGTATAAACGTCATTTCCTAATTTCTAGAGTTTTGTCTCATGTACACTATATATTGCCCTTTGGGCTATGCAATATATTCAACCAGCATTTTATCCTTTCATCCTACGCTTGTTACATGGTATCAGAGCCTAGATTTTGAACCTAGCCTCCGCTCCGGTAGCCGCCGCCCCCGGGAGGAGTGTGCTCCACTCCCGGGGGCGGCCACCTCCTTCCGCTTCTCGCCGTCGCTCATTCACACGCCGACGCCAGCGCCCAGACGTGCTCACACACGCGCCACCGCCTGCGCCATCGCTCGGCCGAATCGATGACGCCGCCAGGCCATCATGCCTGCCCCCACACTCGCGCCGGATCCGGCCACCCCAACCCAGATCCGGCCTCATCACACCGGATCCATGGCTCCCCTCGCCGGATCTGGGTTCCTCGCCGCCAGATCCGGACTCCCCACGCCAGATCCCACCGCTGGGCTCTTCCCTGCCGGAATCCAGTCGCCTCCGGGCTGGATCCGGTCGTCTCCGTTGCTGCAAGGTCGCCTGCGCCCGGATCATGGGCGGAGATATGGCCGCCTTGACATCGGTTTCGGCCGCCGCCGCCAGAAGCTGCGCCAGCCCATCCCGGATCCTCGCCGCTGTCTCCCGTCGTCACCTCGTCGCCCAGCTCGGATCCTATGGCCGCGCCCACCTCTGCACCGATGCCGCTCCATTCGGCATGGATTTGGCTATCTTCGGACTAGATCCGACCCTCTCCACCTCCCCTTTGGCCGTTGCCGTCTTCCCGCTGCACCACCACCGCCCAGGGCTTCTAAGACCACCGCGCTTCTTTTGCACCGCGCCTCCATTGCGCTTCTTGTGCATAACGTCGCCGTCGTCTCGGGTTTCGATCTGTATCGTTATGCTTCTATCTCCCTCTTCGGCTTGATTTGATAGCTCTCTACTTGTGTCACCGTCCACTCCTCTTCGTCGTGTTACTGTGGTCGACTTTACTCCCGCTTATCTCTACTTCAACAGTCCTTGCACTTGTGTTTTCTGGGTTGTTACACGATTCCGAATGGTTGGTACTCGACACAATTTTCCAAGAGCCGCACGCTACGACGACATCTTCGAGACATGGACTTCGGATTTTCCCTATTTTAGTATCAACCCTTTCAAATGCAATGCTATTGCATATGCCTTGTATTTGAGGGTGGTGTTAAGAGTATAAGTATCATTTTCTAGTTTCTAGGGTTTGGTCTCATGTACACTGTATATTGCCCTTTGGGCTATGCAATATATTCAACCAGCATTTTATCCTTTCATCCTACTCTTCTTACAATCCCAAACAATATAAACTTAGAAGAGTTGCATGCAATCAACCGACCTACAGTATCATTTCAGCAAATGCGTCATGATTTAAATTTCATCATATACCTTCTATATCAGTAGTTTAGCACATAAATTAGTTGACAATACATTCTCATAAAAATAGGTACAATTAGATGAATGTAATTTCTCTATTGCAGCATGCTTGTACTATTATTTGGGTGATTACTACATCGAAATATTGATGTGTAAAATAGTTGCAGCTTCCTCTTTACAGATCATTTCTTAGGAGCATGTGTAAAATATAAATTTTGTAAAAAAAAAAGTGTAATATATAGAAGTTGAATCAATCTGCACTCTTTAGTATGAAATCATAATTATATTCCTAATTTCCACCTAACTTGATTAGAAATACTGACAGGTGATGATTATGGTGTCATCTAAAAGGGGAGCAATGCTTATGCTAAGATTTTCAAGATACAGATATATGTAATGACAAATTTTAATCAGAGGCAGGTATCAGAAAAATGTCAAACAACAACCCTAAGGAAATTTCTACATGAAAGAAACGGTACAACTGACTGAATGGCTATATTGCAAGTTTGCAACTTGTACATGTGAAAGCTGTAGAATAAAACCAGAAGCAAGAGAATAAGAAGGGAATGAACAGACCTCTTCAGGATTGGAAAAAATTGATAGCTCTTTCTCAATTAAGTCAGCAATTGATTTCACATAGCCATCACGTTGGCACCATGATTCAATAATGGAAATTGGCAAGCCAGCAAAAATATGAATCTTCCCTACAACGATGCTGTCATATTAGAATTTCAGGTTCTACAGCCTCCGAAAGATGAGATGTCATATGAGAAGGCAACTGCGTACTTGACAATGTTTTGTAGAACACAGATGCTTGACCTACCAGTTGATATGGAATACTGAGGGTAAAGTGGAAGAAGAACTAGCTTCGTAATCTTATCCTTCTTAATCTGTCATCAATTGAAAACAGTAGAAAACCATTTATCATTAGTTAGAATCAAGTGGACAAAAATAAAGTACAATAGAAATGACCATGAAAATGCAATATACGTTGCAGAATACTCAAGAGCATACAAAAAAAAAAACTTAGATAAGATAGAGTAAAAATAATCATATCTAAAAATTAGAAGAAGAATAACAAGCATGTTTCAAAAATAGAATAATGCATTGTGTTAATTACCATGGAAGAATTAAACAAAAAAGAAAAGGCAAGAAACTATTGCTGAGACTTAAAGGAAAAAACCTAAGGATTTAAAAGGCACTAAAATTCATTGAGGTAGGAGGTTTCACCTGATCAATGGCTTCTTCCGTGAAAGGGTGCCAATACCGTATTCCAACATATATATCTGCATGCAAATTCTTCTTCAGAGCAACCTTCAAAGCATTTGCCAGAAAAATATAGCTAATTCAGTTAGCAATGTGAAGAATACATTTTCATATCATAAGTACACTAAACGATATCCAGCACGTACCAAATGTTAGGATAAATATTATACGTCACAAAGGATATAGGTGGCAGAATTTCAAGATGGGAGTTCAATTGCAGTTCCCATGTCATATATTCAACATTCTTTTCTCAATTTGACATATGAAGCCTAATGAAAAAACCTGCTAGTTCAGACCACTGTTGTGCGCAGAATGCCTCCTAGTGCCACATGCTGAACTTCGACTTAAAGGGTCTTCAATTGATAGTGAAGTGTACAGTATAAGAATAAACAATAATGCCAACGGGGCAAATATTGTTTATAGGCGATGAACCATGTACCAAGACCATATGAAATTTTATGGGGTTGGGACTTGGGACCACCAAACAACAGAGTTGTATACGGCATCGGGATATAAATAAGAGTAACTCGGGACCACTAAACAACAGAGTTCTTCATGACTAACTAGTAAAACAAAAATGAAGTTGATAACAAATACCTGCCCATAAGCAAAGACCCAGCTATTGTATCCAGCCATACAGTTCTCAACCATTGGTAAACCAGCAACTCGGAAAAGCACTTCCTGCAAATGCAAATTCAGCAGCTAATCAGAAACCAAGAATTAGAATCAGAGCATGAATCAAATTGTTTTCAAGATGACCTGATTCACTGCTTCACAAGCAACATGGTCGAATGTAAAATGGGTTTCTGGCTGCCCAATCCATGTGATACTCTGCGCACTTTCTTGTTTCAAACATCGATTATAACCAGTCAGGTTTTTCTTGGTATTATTTAGAGGGCGTACACGGATAACGACCTGGAGAATAAATAAAGCACAAATGTAAAGGATGTGTATGGTGAAATTGACTCTCCAACATGTGCATCAATTCAAAATTCAAAGCTCAAGTACATCTTGGCTCAGTTATATATGCAAAAGGAAAGAAATGAAAGGGTAAAAACTCAACCAACTCATGTCTGGAACATCTATAACCATTAACTAAGGAACATTTCTTGTGATACTCTACCTAATCAGAATAAAATTAGCACAAGAGCCCATTTCCCATTTGATATGATGATATTTACTATTTAGTGTGCAAGATGAAATTCTGGAATGGTCAGTCATTGCCCACAATTCTGGAATCTGAGACCAATACGTAAACTATATACTCATGCTTTACATTTTCCCCGTTTTCATACGATGATATTTCTATTTCCCAAACAATAAAAATTTCACAAAACAGCAGCAAAACGGTTAGTAGATCCAATTCACACCTGCACATTGTTCTCCATCCAGAACGAGGGGTCCTCTCAGAGCTCAAGATATCGCAACTACGCAGAATTCACCACCGTTGCCGGCATAAACGACACCGGCGTCCCCCTCGGCGCCATCGATAACCCCAGCCCATCCCCACGGACGCCAACACTCATCGATGGCCTCAATCCGCTCATTCCAACGTGACGCTGTACGCCGGCTTCGACACGCTCTTCGTCGGCATGCTCTGCGTGGAACCACCATCGGAGGCCACCGCCGCAGCCTGTCAGATCCTGGCAATAAATCCAACTGAAATGGACGTGATTCGCTGATTCGGGTAATTTTGTGTGTAATCAGATAAGGGACTAGAGATGAAAGAGGGAAAAGAAACTAGGGTTCTACGACTAAAAGGAGACTAATTTTACTTTATTTATCTGCTTTCTCTTTTCCATATGTCTAACCCATGGGGTTTTATAAAATGACAGCCGTAATGACCAATCCCAGTTGTAACTGGTAGTACAGAGTAAAAAAAAAGTACTGTGATGGCTACAGGGCAAAACAGTAAATAGTAAGTTCAAGCGTAGCCGTCTGATCTTCCTTGGCGCGTCACAACTTGTATCCATGCCACAGACCTGGTTAAGCGAAGTTGAAGAAACGCCACGCATAACGCCAACTCCTTATTTTTTCAGAAACTTTTGTCAAGAAACCGAACTCCTCCATTTGCTAGGATCTAACAATATCCCCTTCCGGGAGAACCTTGTCCTCAAGGTTTAAAATCAGAAAAAGTACTTTGAATAAATATGACATCCTCCCATGTAGCATCCTCTGGGCCAAGATTAAGCCATTGAATCAGCCATTGAGCCACCGGTTCATTCTTCCTGGGAATGATTCTCCTCTCTAAAACATTAATTGGTTTGGTTTTGATTTTTCCATTTGGCTCAACTAATGGTAGACCGGGTATCGGAATTGCTTGAGGACCAATATGCTTTTTAGTTGGCTCACATGGAATACCAGGTGTACAGCTGCATCTTCAGGCAATTGCAGTCTATAATCGACTGGACCAACTTTACTCCTAACCCTGAATGGCCCATAATACTTCGACCTCAGCTTAAGGGATCCTCTCAATCCAAAAGCATTCATCTTGTATGGCTGCATCTTAAGGTATACCATATCTCCAACTTTCAATTGCCTTTTAGTTCTTAGTCTATCTGCAAACTTCTTCATCCTTTCCTGGGCCTGCTACAAGTTATGCTTGAGTTGCTCCAACATCTGCCCTTTTTGTTCCACAGTGACCTTAGCTTCCTCTGACACATTACAAGGAATTGATAACTCACCTAATTGGGCGGTGGATAGCCATACAATGCCTGGAATGGAGTGAGCTTTAATGAAGTGTGATATGAAGTATTATACCACCATTCTGCAATAGTCAACCAAGACATCCATGCTTTAGGCTCTTGAAAGGTCATGCTTCTCAGATATGCCTCTAAGCACTGATTCACTCTCTCCATCTAGCCATCCGTTTGTGGATGATGCGCACTGCTAAACTGAAGTGAGACCTTAAGAGTTTTTTTTAACCATAAATACAGCAGGGGAGGCCCCCACTGTAGAGCTTTATATTAAAGGAAAATAAGCTGAACAAAAAGCTAAAAGAGGAGGAGAAAACAAAACAGCTATACACCTATACAGAACCCAGGAAAAAGAGAGGAGAAAAAGGCCACAGGAGAAGAGTTAAACTTGGAGACCTAAAAAAGAGAGAAAGGCCTCCCTTTTTGGGTCACAAAGTCTATGGGCTTGTAATTTGGCTTCTTCAAAAAAAATTTGCTTCCACGAGTCAAGAGAGGGACGTCCCCGGTCAAAGATGAATTCGTTTCTTTGTTTCCAAATCTGCCAGGCTCCAATGATGAAGATTTCCATGAAGAAAGTGCTTGGAGACTGCTGCTTAGCTTGGATTATCATCTGAAAGAAATCTGCACCAAGATTCCAATGTATGCCAAGTTGCTGCCAACAGCTTTGACTGAACGGACAGCCGAAGAAGAGATGAAAGGCCGTTTCTTCCAAATTTCTATCACAGAGCACACAATCATAGTTGTTCCTTTCCAATTTCTGCTTCTTTCTCTTGAGGATGTTCCTTGTGTTCAGCCTATCCATTAGGAGTAACCAAGTGAAGACTCTTAGTTTATTACAACATTTGGAATCCCAGATCCAAATGAAGGGCTTAGGAGGTTGAACATTTCTGTAGGGAAGGTTATAGAGCTTAGAAGAACTGTATGTATTATTTCCCCAGATGTACTGCCAAATGTCTTTGTCTTCTTGCTGAATCTGAATTGTTTGCAAATAATCTTGAAGACTCTGATACTCATGATAAGCTTGCTCAGATAGAGGTAGATGGAACTGAGTTTCCAAAGTATTACTTGTCAGGAACTGAGCAACTGATATGTTCTTATTTTTTGCAAAGGTGTAAAGTCTTGTGTACTTGGTTTGCATGATATTGTCATTCCAGAGGTCAAGCCAGAAAAGGACAGTTGAACCATCACCCATTTTGCATTTGGCAATCCCCCTAAACAAATCGCAGAGTTTCAAAACATCCCTCCACCAGAAAGAGCCCTTGTTAGGAGCAACATGGGGGATCTGACCATTGGGGTAGTGAGTGTTCCAAATGAGCCTAACCCAGGGAATTTCTTTCTTGTTATAGAATTTATCCAGGTGCTTGAAAAGAAGAGCTTTGTTTTGACTTCTGAGATTGATTATACCAAGTCCACCTTTTCTTTTTGGTTTGCAACATTTATGCCAGGCTACAAGAGGTTGCGATGTAGCATTACTATCAGCTCTTCTCCACAAGCAGTGCCTTCTTGCTCTGTCAATGCATTCTAAAACAGCCGCTGGGATTTGGAGAGTGCACATGGCATAAGTAGGAATAGAGGAGAGAACTGCATTGACAAGTTGAAGCCTTCCAGCATGGGTTAGGAGATTGGAGGTGGCAGTAAGTCTTCTTTCAATCTTGTTTATTACGAAGCCATAATGTTCCACTCTCGGCTTGGTGGTGCCTAAAGGCAGTCCCAGATAGGTGAAGGGTAAAGTTTCTAGTTTGCAACCAAACACTCCTGCCAGCTGCTGCGTTTTATCATCAGACACATTGAGAGGGACAAGACAGGACTTATGATAGTTAACCCTTAGTCCAGTCGAAATAGAGAAGGACTCTAATAATCCCTTAAGTGTGAACAATTCTCTTTGGGAAGCTTTCATAATCAAAAGGGTATCATCCGCATATTGAATTATGGGGTATTGGTCCAAATCATAGGAAGGGATAGGGAGCTCAAAGAGACCATCTCGATGACCCTTATTGATGATGCATTGAAGGAGGTCAGCAGCCAGAACAAATAGCAGTGGAGATAAAGGGTCCCCCTGCCTAACCCCACGTTTACAATGGAAATGACTGCCAGGAACTCCATTAAGCAGAATGGAAGAAGAAGCAGAGGCAAGAATTCTTTGAATCCAGTCAATCCATTTATCATTGAAGCCCAAATGCTGCAACATTTGAATGATTGTGTTATGTTCAATTGTGTCAAAAGCCTTTGCAAAATCCAGCTTTAAAATGATGATTTCTCTTTTGGAGTGTTGGCACTGATAGATATATTCATATGCCCAAGCGAGACAATCTTGAATTGTTCTGGTCTTGATAAAGCCGTACTGATTTGTGTGGATTAAGGGGATTATCTTGGACTGCAGACGATCAGCTAAGAGCTTTGTGATGAGTTTGAGAGTACAATTCAAGAGAGAAATGGGTCTGAAATCACCAACTGTTGTTGGGTTATTAACTTTTCTTAAAACAGTTTACTGGTGAAGATTCAGTCCTGATCAGTAATTATGGCAATGGGCATCCCATGAAGTTTAAAAATATTATCCATGAATATCTGAACCACTTGTTGGACAGTATAGGGATGTGACAGAGCTAAAAAATGGGCATACTTGGTGAATCTGTCAACAACTACCAAAATAACTTCCTTTCCTTTAGATTTTGGCAATCCCTCGATGAAATCCATGGTTATATGCATCCAGGCCATGTCTGGGACTTCCAAAGGATTCAAAAGCCCAGGAATATGCACATGTTCTGATTTTGTAATCTAACAGACATGGCACTTAGCTACCATTTTCTCAACATCCTTCTTAAGTTTAGGCAAATGAAAGAGCTTCTTGACTCTATGGTATGTAGCCCTCATACCTGAATGCCCTCCAAAGGTAGAAGAGTGAAATGTTTCTAGGATCTTATGCCTAAATTATTTCCGATTCCCACATGTATTCTTCCTTTATACTTGAGGATTCCGGCTTCACTGGTATAACTATTTTGCATATCAATCTAGTTTTGCAAGTCATTAATTAATTTCTCACATTTTGGGTCATTGACATAGCTCCCCTTGATATCTTCTATCCATTTAGGTATGATGGTAACTATAGCATGACATTCCTCCTTAAGAATAGCATCCTTCCTAGATAAAAGCATCTGCGGCCAAATTCTCCTTCCCCTTTTTGTATTCCACGCAATAATCAAATTCCAAGAGTTTCAGCAATAACTTATGTTGAATACCTTCTACTAACCTCTGAGTGGTGATATACTTAAGACTCCTTTGATTTGTCTTAATGATTAACTTGTTTCCAATCAAGTAATGTCTCCACCTCTTTAGAGCTTCCAATATAGCCATGGCCTCTTTGTCATATATCGATTGAGCTACTGCTCTTACTCCCAACATCTTACTATAATATGCAATGGGCCTGCCTTATTGCATGAGAACTTCCCCTAATCCAGTGCCACAAGCATCGGTTTCCAGAGTGAAGGGTTTAGAAAAATCAGGCAGGCCTAATACTGGACAAGTAGTCATTGCTTTTTTTTAGTTGTTCAAAGGCTGCAGTTTGTGCTTCTCCCCAGCTGAATGCATCCTTCTTCAAGATATCAAACAAAGGTTTACAAATCTGACCATACCCACAAATCTCTTGTAGTAACCAGTGAGTCCCAAAAAGCCTCTGAGCTTAGTTACATTCGTAGGGATAGGCCAATATACTATATCCTGAATCTTCTTGGGATCTGTGGATACACCTGCAGCGCCGATAATGTGCCCCAAATATTCTACTTCAGTCATGGCAAAGTAGCACTTACTTCTTTTGGTCGTGAGCTGGTTCTGTCTCAAGAGAGATAACACAATTTCCAAATGTTTGACATGTTCTGCTAGTGACTAGTTGTAAACAAGGATATCATCAAAGAATACTAATAGGAACTTCCTCAAATAAGGTGCAAATACTTCATTCATCAACGCCTGGAATGTAGCAAGGGCGTTTGTGAGCCCAAAAGGCATGACCAAATATTTGTAATGCCCCAAATGGGTTCTGAACACGGTCTTGTGTATGTCTTCCTCTGCCATCCATATTTGACGGTAACCAGACCGTAGGCCCAGTTTTGAAAATTGTTTGCCCCATGCAATTCATCTAACAAGTCCTCTATCACCGGCATTGAAAACCTATTTTTAATTGTCACGGAGTTCAACTGTCTATAGTCAATGCACATCCTCCAAGACCCGTCTTTTTTCCAGACCATAATTGTAGGTGATGAATATGGGCTAACACTTGTTCTGATTTCTTTAGACTCTAGCAACTTCTGAATAATCTCCTCCATTGCATGCTTTTGATGATGAGAAATTCTGTAAGGTCTGATATTAGGAGGTATTGCATTACCCTTAAGAGGAATAGTATGGTCACATTTTTTTGGTGGTAACCCTGAAGTCTCCCCAAATACTTTGGCATATTTCTGCAAAACCTCTTCAATTCCAGCGGGTAACTCAAGATTTTCTTTGCTGTCTATCTCTTGCATGAGATTCACCTGAATGGTGCACCCTCTTACCCCCATTATGTAATAGCTTCTCTAATTTAGCAGCATTGATTATGCAGTGCTTACTTGGTGTAGTGAAATCTTTGAATAGCACAACCTTTCCACCTTTGTTAATAGATAAGATTCTCTTCTTCAAATCTAGGCCAAAGGGGCTATGCTCATATACCCAGTCTGCTCCCAAAATCACATCACAACTCAGTTTCAAAAGCTGAAATGAATTGCTAAACTGACACCCTTTGTCAGGGCTGGCAGATTCGGAAGGGTTTATGGGAGAAGAAGGCAACCTGATGCTGCAGAGGAAGCGGCAACGACTGCGGCAGCTCCAGGAGGTTAGGGTTTGGTTTCCATAGCTAATGTTGTTAGGCGAGTCGTATAGGACTCGGTTTAAGTTAATCAATAGAGTTGTATTCGGTTTCAAAGGGTATTTGGAAGTCATCCGGTTTAGCCGGACCTCTCCTCTATTATATAAAGAGGACGAGTCATCATAATAAAGCAGAGAGAGTTTTACCTCAATTCCTTCTTCTCCCCTTCCTCAACTCTGTTTCTCCTCCTTTCGGCCAGACCTCTTCCCGGCCAGACCTTCCCCTTCCGCCGGTGCGACTGCGCTATCAGCGGACTGTCCGACCGCTGATCTTCAGCACGGCGCCGCCCACTACATCCAGTTCCCGGCCTCCTGCAGCACATGCATATAATCTGAGGTCAAGGCGTGACAACTTGGTATCAGAGCTCATGGCTGACGACAGAACTGAAGCACTTTACGAGCAGGTAGCTACCACGGCGGCAAACTTGGATATTCTGTCCAAGAAGGTGGATGCACTGCTGGAAATCGTGAATAAACAACAGGACAAAGGGGAGGAGCACGGAAATCGGCTAGCGGCATTGGAGAAGCAACCCGTAGGAGATGGGCTATTGCCGTTTCCTGTCGGGAACATGCCGGCAGCAAGTCACTTCGGAAATGGGGGACCGGCAACTGAGAAGCCTCCTCGCTTCCACAGATTGGAGTTTCCCTCCTACGACGGACAAGGAGATCCGTTGTCATGGCTGCAAAGATGCGAACAATTCTTTCGGGGACAGAAAACTTTGGAGAACGAGAAGGTATGGCTCGCATCTTATCATCTGATGGGCGTGGCACAACAATGGTATTTCCAGCTTGAGAGGGATGAAGGGGAGCCCAATTGGCAGCGTTTCAAGGAATATATAAATCTGCGGTTTGGCCCGTCAATTCGCCACAATCCGCTAGGCGAACTGAAAGAGTTATCTCAAACCGGCACAGTAGAAGAATATCAACAGAAATTCCTGGCGATTCTTTGCCGGGCCGAGCATCTTCAGCCACGGCAGCAGGTCCAGTTGTTCACCTTGGGATTGCGAGAACCGATCCGCACGGATGTGGAACTTCAAAATCCAGCAAACCTGCAGATGGCAATGGCGTTAGCACGGGCCTACGAGCGGAGAGCGCAGGTTTGCGGACAGGATACAAACCTGCTACTCAAACGGTCAACACCAATTCCAGCAGCCGCATCAACGCAGACGGCTTTGGCGCGACCTCAACTCATTCCAAGCCGACCTGCTCCAGCAGCTCTTCCAGCCCCATCGTCTGGTCAGATCACCACACCCAGCCAGGGAGCAACCAAGCCCCGCCGGGCGATGCAGCGCAAGTTCCTCACGCCAGAGGAGATGGAGCAGCGCAGGACAGCAGGCCTTTGTTTCAATTGTGACGAGAAGTTCTCACCCGGCCACCGTTGCAAGCGACTGTTCCTCTTGTTTGCTCCCAGCGGAAGCTCAGATGACGACACGGATTGGGAAGTTTCTCCAGAAGAAGAACCACGCATCTCCCTGTATGCGGCAACTGGAATGTCCCCACACACGGCACAAACTATGCAGTTACAAATAGCGGTGAGCGGAGTTACTTTGTTAGCACTGTTGGACTCCGGCTCCACGCATAACTTCATCACGGAGGATGCAGCCCAGCGCGCCCACCTCAAGGTTCAGCCGCGCCGCGGGTTGCGAGTGATGGTGGCCAACGGTGACAAGGTACAAAGCTCGGGATTCTGCCCAACAGTGGGGATACGGATCGATAAAGAGGACTTTGCAATAAACTGCTATTCTCTTCCTTTGGACGGGTTTGATGTGGTGCTCGGGGTACAGTGGCTCCGTACTTTAGGGCCCATCCTGTGGAACTTTGATACACTGAGCATGACATTTTGGAGAGGAGATCACAAAGTCACATGGCGGGGAATTCACACGGTGCAGGGATTGCCGCGGGTCTGCTCCACCTCGGGGCCGGCCTTGATGGACACAATGCTGCACGACTTCGACAGCCTATTTGCAGCTCCACAGGGGCTACCTCCAGAGCGAACACAAGATCATCACATACACCTCATGCCGGGAACAGCTCCGATTTCAATCCGTCCTTATCGTTATCCACAGCTCCTGAAAGATGAGCTCGAGCGGCAATGTGGGGAGATGTTGAAGCAAGGGATTATTCGACCAAGTACATCGGCATATTCCTTGCCGGTTCTGCTTGTGAAGAAGCATGATGGCACCTGGCGGTTTTGCGTCGACTATCGGGCCCTCAACAACAAGACAATTAAAGACAAGTTTCCAATACCGGTAGTCGATGAACTTCTGGATGAATTACAGGGTGCCACCAAACTGGACCTTCGATCAGGATATCATCAAGTACGCATGTACCCCCCAGATATTGAGAAGACAGCCTTCCGCACCCATGAAGGCCTCTTTGAGTTTATGGTCATGCCATTCGGCCTCACCAATGCACCCGCCACGTTCCAAGCACTCATGAACAGTATTCTTCGGCCCTATTTACGCCGTTTTGTTTTGGTCTTCTTTGATGACATCCTGATTTACAGCCCGTCATGGGTGGAGCATTTGCGCCATGTGCGGGCAGTACTTCGACTCCTGCACCACCATCAGCTTTTTCTCAAACGCTCCAAGTGTTTCTTCGGCGAGCCTACCGTAGCGTATTTGGGACACGTTATTTCCACAGAAGGAGTCGCCATGGACAACACCAAGGTACAAGCCGTTCGGGACTGGCCGGAACCACACTCCTTTCGAGCTCTGCGTGGATTTCTCGGCTTGGCAGGTTATTACCGCAAGTTCATTCAGGGATTTGGAGCGATTGCGGAACCACTCACACGGCTGCTCAAGAAGGCGGCCTTCTCTTGGACGCCAGAGGCGACAAAGGCATTTCAAGCCCTCAAAGATGCCCTCACCACGGCGCCCGTACTACAACTTCCCAACTTTGAGCTTGAGTTCATAGTGGAGTGCGATGCGTCGGGATCTGGCGTCGGGGCCGTGTTACACCAAGGGCAAGGCCCCATCGCATTCTATAGTCGGGTGTTGGCTGCCTGACACGCGCACTTGGCGGCATATGAACGCGAATTGATGGGGCTCGTAATGGCAGTCCGGCATTGGCGACCTTACTTGTGGGGGCGTCACTTTGCCGTCCGAACAGATCATTATAGCCTCAAGTTCTTACTAGATCAACGGCTATCCACTATTCCGCAACACAAATGGGTCAGCAAATTATTTGGTTATGATTTCCATGTGGAGTTCAAGCCTGGCCGACTCAACATCGTGGCCGACGCATTGTCTCGCTGTGCTGAAGGAACCGGGGCACTGACGGCCATCTCAGGACCCGATTTTGCTCTCTTTCAAGAACTGCGCCAGGAAAATACAACTGACCCAGAATTGGTAGCGCTGCACACGCAGGTACAGGAGGGATCTCTCGGAACGCCATGGCAGATTTCCGACGGCTTGCTCTTATACAACGACCGCATCCATGTGTCTCCATCATCGCCACTCTTGCCATCTATTCTGCACATGGCTCACGCCGCAGGTCACGAGGGAGTCCAGAAAACACTACACCGCCTTCGCAGTGATTTCCATGTTCCAAAAGACCGGCACCTAGTGGAAGACTTTGTCCGCTCTTGCCAAATCTGCCAACGCAACAAGCCGGTGCAGCTCCATCCAGCCGGTCTGTTGCAACCATTACCAGTTCCTTCGCGCATCTGGGATGACATCGCTATGGATTTCGTGGAGGGACTTCCCCGAGTTAATGGCAAATCAGTTATACTTACTGTGATTGATCGGTTCTCCAAATATGCACACTTCCTTCCGTTGGCTCACCCATATACGGCGAGCTCGGTGGCCAGGGTGTTCTTCGACGAGATTGTCCCATTACATGGGATTCCCTGCTCCATTGTGAGTGATCGCGACCCCTGTGTTCACGAGTAATTTTTGGTCCGAGCTCTTCCGATTGACGGGCACCAAACTCCAATTGAGCTCAGCTTTCCATCCGCAGTCCGATGGACAGACAGAAGTGACCAACAAAATCATCGCGATGTATCTTCGCTGTCTTACTGGAGATCGCCCAAGGCAGTGGGTCCGTTGGTTACCATGGGCAGAATACTGTTATAACACATCATTCCAAACCTCTTTGCGGGAGACACCCTTCAAGGTGGTTTATGGTCGGGACCCTCCGACACTTCGACCACATTCATCCATGACAACTCGCTTACAGGCCATTGATCAACTGCTTTTGGAGAGGGACCAATTGCTTGCGAATATCAAGGACCGTCTCCTTTTGGCTCAGCACCATCACAAGCAAGCCTATGACGTCAAGCATCGAGACTTGTCCTTTGAGATTGGGCACTGGGTCTGGCTTCGCCTTCATCAGCGCCAAGCTCTATCTCTAGCTGCCAATGTAAATTGGCCCCTCGCTATTATGGCCCCTATCAGATCTTGGAACGCATTGGAGAAGTCGCATATCGCCTACAATTGCCGGCCCGGGCTCGTATCCATGACGTTTTCCATGTCAATTTGCTTAAACCATACTATGGCACTCCTCCAACTGAACCGCCAGCATTACCGCAGATGGTCCATGGTCGTGTTGCTCCCGTTCCTCATCAGGTTGTCCGAGTTCGGTGCAACAATGGAACACGGGAACTGTTAGTGCATTGGGAGGGGTTGTCCGCTGCTGAGGCCACCTGGGAGCCATTGGAACATTTTTGCCAACGTTATCCATTCTTTAAGCTCGAGGACGAGCTTTTTGTCGAGGAGGGGAGTAATGTCAGGGCTGGCAGATTCGGAAGGGTTTATGGGAGAAGAAGGCAACCTGATGCTGCAGAGGAAGCGGCAACGACTGCGGGAGCTCCAGGAGGTTAGGGTTTGGTTTCCATAGCTAATGTTGTTAGGCGAGTCGTATAGGACTCGGTTTAAGTTAATCAATAGAGTTGTATTCGGTTTCAAAGGGTATTTGGAAGTCATCCGGTTTAGCCGGACCTCTCCTCTATTATATAAAGAGGACGAGTCATCATAATAAAGCAGAGAGAGTTTTACCTCAATTCCTTCTTCTCCCCTTCCTCAACTCTGTTTCTCCTCCTTTCGGCCAGACCTCTTCCCGGCCAGACCTTCCCCTTCCGCCGGTGCGACTGCGCTATCAGCGGACTGTCCGACCACTGATCTTCAGCACGGCACCGCCCACTACATCCAGTTCCCGGCCTCCTGCAACACATGCATATAATCTGAGGTCAAGGCGTGACACCCTTGCACCCTTTATGATAGTTCTTCGGTCAAAGCTTCAGTGTGCAATTCACCTCCTCCAGCCACTACTACTTTTCTGCTAGGTATATACTTCAACTTGCAATCACACTTGATGGCAAATCATGTCTAGGAACCCAGGGTTCCTTACAATGCCAATAGGTTCTTTTGTTACTGTCTGTTTGATTTTTCTAAACTGGTTGTCTATTCTCATTAGTTTGTTCCCTCGACAATGTGTTTCTGCTATTGTTAATGGTTGGTTTGGCCTTGCTAACCCCTCCTGAATGTCCACCTTTCCTTGCCCATGCCGATTTTTCTTCCAATTTTGCATACCAATAGGCTTCCAATAGTCCTGTTGGCTGGTGACTGCTCACAGCATGCTTAATCTCCTCTTTAAGCCCCCCAATAAAATAACTCAATAAATAAGACTCTTGAAGATACGAATGATCCCTTCCCACTAACTCCACACACTTTTCAAAATAATCAATGTACTTACTAACAGTGCCAATGTGTTTGACATTTTGCAATTTCTCCACAGCCTCATGTGCACCAGCCTCAGAAAATCTGTCATTAATTTGGGCACATAACTGCTGCCAATTCAATACCTGCCAAGAAACCCCTATTCCTTTAAACCAAGTACTTGCTCGGCCATAGAAATATCCAGTTGCAATGTTGACCCACTGTTCTCTGGGTGTACCGGCCATCTCAAAAAACTTCTGGCACTTCTCAATCCATAAGGGTTCTTCTCCCGTGAATAAGGGTAACTCCAACTTAGGTCCCTTGATTGTAGCTTCAGCATAACAATGAGTTCCATTGCTGGAACTCCATTGTTGATTTCTTACTGAGTCATTCCATTGTACTCCAGGAAAATGAGTTGCCTGAGTGGCTTCCCCATAGTTGTTATAAATACCCTAGCTCAAATTGGGATTTAGAGTTGGATGCATGTACATGAAAGTATGAGGCACTTGTCCAACCCCATTCCAACCGTATTGATTAAACGGAGGCACTGTATAGCTTTGGCCAAAATTACCAACTCCAATGGATTCATGTTTTGGAAGATGCAATTGGGGCCAACATCACTAATTCCACAATTGATGCCCATACCAATCTGTGAACTCACTCTAGTTGCAGAAGTATACGTAGGGCCAAAATTCTGTACTACATTATTGGGTTCAATGAATATTTGAGCAAATGTTCTAATCCTACTCATCTGCTCCTACCCCAAAGCCAGACTCGGAACGATTAAAGCAGGATTGATTCCAAAGATTACCTGATGGGTAGTACTATGAAGCTATTGAGTCGGCTGAGGAACAGAAAAAAGTGTCGGCTCTACCTCCAAATGTACTCCTATGGCACCATCACCCTGCGAAATCTTCCCCCTGGGGTTTGGATGGACTATTTGTGCCAGATTTGCCTTGAGCAAGGCTTTGATCTCCGCCACATCTATCCTCAAAACCTCGAACTCTTCTTGAATCTTAATGATGTCTGATCGATTTTCCATCTCCAAATCAGCCTCTTCTATATATCCCTGAGAGCGAGTTTTAGCCACCATAACCAGATTTGCAAGATTGGTTTGAGGGATTTTACCAGCAGATCTCTACCAACCTCTCCCCTTTCTCTTGTGCAAATCTCACCGCCACGTCTCAGATCTGTCCGGGCTTAGGGATTTTACAAGGTAAAATGGCAAATCTCTCGATCGCCACCAACGTTAACCCTCGCTGTAGCAAATCTCCGCTCCTAGAACCGTGAAACTCTGATACCTTTGTCAGATCCCAAAAATAAATCCAACTGAAATGGACGTGATTCGCTGATTCGGGTAATTTTGTGTGTAATAAAAAAGGTACAAGAGATGAAAGAGGGGAAAGAAACTAGGGTTCTACGATTACAGAGGAGACTTATTTTACTTCATCCATCTATTTTTCTCTTTTCCATATGTCTCAGGTTGCAACCCATGGAGTTTTACAAAATGACAGCCATAACGACCATTCCCAGCTGTAACTGGTAGGTACAGAGTAAAAAAAAGAAGTGTTGTGATGGCTACAGGGCAAAACAGTAAATACTATGTTCAAGCGTAGTCGTCCAATCTTCCTTGGCACGTTACAACTTGCATCCATGCCACAGACCTGGTTAAGCGAAGTCGATGAAATGCCATGCATAACGCCAACTCCTTATTTTCTTTAGAAATTACAGAAATTTCTGTTGAGAAATCGAACTCCTCCATTTGCTAGGATCTGACATGGCCTTCGTGCGATGTGCATGTGGAGTGGTCATCATGCTGCAGGGGTCGCTCCAACCCGTGGAGGTAGCTCCTCACTGCTGTCAGGACCCACCCGAATTGGCTCCGCGCCGCTGCCTTCTCGGGAGTCCAGAACAGGAGCTTCGAGGGCGTCGGCGCCGGCGACTCCGACTTCCGCTTCAACCCTAACAACGGTGGGTGGATGGCGAGGAGAGGAGGCCGAGAGGCCGCCATGCCAGAGTCTACGGCGGCGGCGTTGGCTGGGGAGGTGAGAGGACGGGAGCGGCGGCATTGTCGCCAAGAGGACGAAGGGAGTGCGGTTGGCTTGAGGACGGAGGGTGCGCGGTTGGTGTGAGGACAGGGGCAGCCTGGTTGGGGGAGGTGACGATGAGGGGGTGGAGAGTTGGGGGTAGATGGGGGAGGAGGGGGCTGGCGGATGCGATGGGGAGGCAGCGGCAAATGACTTAGTACTGGTGTGGGACATCGGGAGAGTTGAGTGAGGTGGGGGCCAAAAAATCGGGATTTCTGGTGCCACATGAGTCGTTACCTAAAGAGTGGAAGGGAACTGAAAGAATTATCTTCTTTTTAAGTAGTAGAGATATAACTAGATAAGGAAGAGCCATGCTAAGGGCACTCCCAATGTATAACTCGCAGATGCATATCGTTGAGGCGTGGTAGTAATTTATGCCAGTTTAATTTCGATCGGGATATCTAGAATATAGTATCATGTGTATTAGGAGGATGAAACGCGGTAGCTAGGTTTTGATTTGGCTCCAGCTCTCAGCTGCTCTGCTCATGAGTGATAGACTATTTAGATCTAATTCTTTTCAACTTATAGTTTATAGTTTATGGTCTTGATGATCTAAATAGTTTATAGTCTTCACCTATTGACCGATGGTGAGGATCCCGGGCGCGCCGCGCGACTGTGCGAGAATCTCTCTCGGCCACTTCGTGAGCTGTGGCGCGACCACTCGCTGTGATGAGTCTCCTGTGTGCTGCTAGTTGAAGGCTCTCGTTGCAGTGCGCGTTTGCACCGGTCAAGACGTACTGGCGCGCCCTATCGCCTTTCCGAGCTGGGGTCGCTGGGCTCGCGTACGTGACCCAAGTGAACCACGGATCGCGGCGGCGCGCGCGGCGGGCTACGTACGTTCGCACTGCCGATGAAGGCGACGGCCACCGTTTGCGAACTGTTGGAGTCTACCTTTACGCGGTTGCATATATCATGCAGCTGATGCTTACTCGGCATACATAGGCCGCGTGGATGGAGACGAGACGTTGGTGAACGTAGTAATTAACCGTAAGACAGATATAGGAAATCACTCACTTTATTTATCTCAGCACAGCGTTGCACCAGTACACCATGCATGCAAATGATTCCACTATATAAGTAGGTCGCGTGGCAGATTTACGCATCTGCATGCACCCACTCTTTTGCTATTATCTAGTCCAATTAACTTAACTAACGTGTATAGCTAGGTAAACTGTGTCTGCGACTACGTGCATACTCGCACGTCCGTCACGTACGTTCAGCTCCGGATGCTCAGACGCTGTCCTTCACCTGGCTGCTGTAGTTGTTCTGCACGTCGTAGTAGCGGTTCCACAGCATGATCCCGCCGTAGCTGCCAACGCCCTTCACGCCGGGGAGCACCGTCGACGTCAGGTCGCTGGGCGGCACGTATCCGCCGCTCGCCGCGTCCTGCGAGGCCGGAAGGCCGAGGTAGAAGCTCCCGGCCTTCACGTTGCTGGTCCACGTGTTCCACGCGCTCTGCAGGTTGCTCGCGTCGCCGCTCGTGTACTGGCACGGCGGGTTGTTGTAGAACTGGATCCATACGTTGTCGAACAGCCCCGTCTGCAGCGCGGGGCCCAGCGACGCGTCCGGGTACGGGCACTGCGGCGCCGCCGTCAGGATTACCTTCTGGCCTTGCGCGCTGTGCTGGGACAGGAAGGTGGCCAACTCGTCGTAGTGCGCCGAGTTGCCGGTCTCGATGTCGAAGTCGATGCCGTCCAGGACGGCGGCGCCGAGCGGGCGGGACGACGAACTGCCGCCGAGGAAGTTGTCCCACAGGTAGGTGGCGACGCTCTGGGCATCGTCGGTGGAGGAGAGGCCGTAGCCGCCGCTGCCTCCTCCGAGGGAGAGGAGCACCTTGACGCCCTGCGTCTGGCACGTCTGGATATCGGAGCTGAGGCCGGTGCAGCCGCCGGAGCCGGGGTCGCAGTGTCCGGCGAGGTTGAGGACCGGGGCCTGGCCGTTGCCGAAGGTGCTGAGGAAGGAAACGATAACGTACGCGTAGAGGCCAGAGTTGCAGGCGTCGGCCAGGGTGCCCTCGTTACCGTTCTGGCCCCAGTACACGGCGATGTTGCCGGCACGGGACATGCCGACCATGCCGGCGAGGAGGAGGAGGGGGAGGAGAGGAGACCACTTGAGCTTAGCAGCCATTGTTACTTGCGACGATCTGCGAGATGGTGGTGAGCTTTAAGAGGCGGCTTTGTGAGTAGTACGTGATTTGCTTGGTGGTGAAGCAGAGGTGTGTGCGCCTTTTATAGGGGTGGATGGTTGAATCGTTCCAAGTTTGCAAATGGTTTTTTCTGAATTGGACAATTGGTTCTAGGAACTAGGAAGTTTCGCACATAGAAGACTCGAGCATTGACTAGCTAGTAATTCAGATGTACTTGGACAAAATCTTTAATTATGGGGAGTGTACTTATTAAGCTCCAAGTTCTTTTTAACTGAACCAATTTCAAATGTACATTTAGCGTGTATACTTTAATAGCCAATCCGATGATCCATCGAGGTTGTACGCCAAGTACAATCAGCTATCACCTTTCTTTGGTTCTTCTTTATGTTAGGGTGATCTCAAGCATTTGGCCCAACGGCCAAATGCCACCCCCTTGACCGCGCCCTGATCGGGGGCGCCCAGCCCAATTGGCTAGTGAGCCCCTGTCGTCAGCGTCACATAAATAGAGGTGGGGCCGGGGCGGCACGCAACGACGAGGTTCACCGTGCCGCCACAAACCCCACCGACAAACCCTAACCCGATCTGAAAGGGGGCGCTCCAGCGACGGGAAGTTCCACCATCGCCACCGATCGCCGCCGCCAGGGAGATCGCCGCTCGCCGGGAGACGCCACCGCCAGCCTCTTCCCCGACCGTCGCTGCCCGTGCGCAGACATCACCGACGAACCAGTGATGGCCGGCTCCTCCTCCACGCAATCGGACGGTCGGTATCTAAACCCTAATGCCCTCTCTCTCTCCGTGTATCACTCGAACCCGAATAGAACACCCCTAGATCTAAACCCTAGGAGATCCAAAGTCTAACAATGGTATCAGAGCCTACCCTAGGCGTAGATCTGAGAGGGGAAAGAGACCGCCGTCGGTTGACCGGCGTGCGGAAAAGAAAAGCACAGAGGATCCCTCCTAACCCTAGATCTGAAAAGACCGGGACTTACCTGGCCGTCGTCGTCGCTGGCGTGCGGGAGACCGATCGAGCCGTGGGCTCGCCGGCGCTCCACGTGCGGGCCACCGTCGACGCGCGGGACAGATCCGAGCGGGCGCGCTCGAAGGGGCGCCGACACGGAGCCGCTCGACAGCGGCGCGCTCCCTCTCAGGGGAGCGCGCACGCCGGCGAGAGGGCCCGCGGCGGCGCCGTTTCTTCTTCTTCTCCGGCGGCGTGGACGAAGTCGCTGCCGCCGCTGTGTTCGCTCGGGCGCGAGGCGAGAGAGGGGAGAGGAGAGAAATGAATTAGGGTTACGGGAAATCCGCCGCGCGCGGGTTTTGATCGGGCAAAAACGCCGCTCAGCCGTCGGATGGCGACGGACGGCTGAGATCGTGCCGAGCCGCGCGGGCTGGCTTTCGGCCCAGGCGGGCGAGAGTTTTCCCGGCCCAGGCCCAGGTCGCGGCGTCGCGCGCGCTCGGCCGTGAGGAACGGGAGCCGTCGGATGTAAATCCGACGGCTGATGGATGGCGCCGAGGCGGATCGGGCCGTCGAAGGCCGTGGCCACGCGGGATTGAAGCCGTTGGATTCGCATCCAACGGCTGAGACCGCCGGGGCGGGGGGAGGCTCGACGCGCGCGCCCGGCTGGGCCGCGCGCTCGGCTGGGCTGGTTGGGCCGGCTGAGAAAGATGGGCCGCGTGCGCGGTGGCCAAAGCAGGCCGCCGTGGGCCGTGGTCGGGCTGAACAGGCCGAAATGGCTGTTTGCACAGTAAAGTCCCGAAAATGATTTTTATTGATTTTCATAAGCATTTTTTTAGTGAATTTGATTGAGATTTGATTTAAAATCTCTGTAAATTTTTGCACCAACGTGTTAATTTTTCCAGAGATTGATGAGTCCAGTTATAATGCTTCTGAATAATGAATTATTTTTTTAGAATAATTACATGTTTCCGCTGCAAAAATTAATGTTGATTGATTTTTCATTATTAAATTCGAACCAACGGGAGAATTTAATTTTGGAAAAATAGATATAATTTCCAGATATTTATGATATTGTTATTTTCTGACCAACGTTGATAATAACAGTATTATAATTTTTTAATTGATGATTTTATGCATTATTTCTATTTCTGCCCAACGGTGATGTAGATTTAATGTATAGATAAAAATGATTTAATTGTATGTCGTATTTTTGACCAACGTTGGAAATAAGGCATATAATTTTGTTGCTACGTTCTCACTTTATTTGAACTATTTTTCAGGCGGATACAACTTGATGAGTTGTATCAGAGAGATCCCCACTCTCAAAGGAGATAATTATGGAGAGTGGAAGAAAAAGATAGACTTAGCCTTTATCTTGGTTGAGGTGGACTGGGTCCTCACTACAGCACGTCCCACTGAGCCTATGGCACCGGTGAGGGATCAAAATGAGGATGATACTGCTTGGCAGAAAAGACAGAGGGATCATGCTCCCTTACAGATGTCTTATGACCTTGAGCATAAGAAATGGACCACAGCCAACAAGAAATGTATGGCTGTGATAAAGAACACAATTGAGCCTGCAATTGTGGGCTCAATCGCAGAGTGTGACACTGTCACAGAGTACCTTGATAAAATAAAGAGTCAGTTCACTGGCTCTTCAAAGACTTATGCTACACAACTGATTAAGCAGCTTGTGACAGAAAGGTACTCTGGTAATGTCAGTGGCATAAGAGAGCACATACTAAGGATGAGCAACTTGGCATCCAAGCTTAAACCAATGGATTTGGCTCTCAAGGATGAGTTCCTTATTCATTTGGTTTTTGCTTCCTTGCCGAAAGAGTTTGACACTTTTGTTGTCAACTACAATATGCAGCCCGAGAAATGGGACTTGGAAAAGTGCATAGCTATGTGTGTGCAAGAGGAGGAAAGAATTAAATCCTCACATGGTGGTTCTATCAACTATGTGAAGGATAACAAGAAAAAGAACTTCAACAGTAACTCCTTCTCAAAGAACAAGGGAAAAGCCTCTGTCCATCAGCCTCAACAGAATAAGTTTGCTGTAGACAAAGATCAGTGTCTTCACTGCAAGAAGACAGGACACTACAAGAAGAACTGTCCTGATTACTTAAAGATGATAATGACAAAGAAAGGTGAGAACATTATTACCTATATAAATGAATCTCTGTATGTGCAATATTCGAAATCCACTTGGTGGATTGACTCAGGAGCAACTGTTCATGTTGCTAATTCTTTACAGGGATTCCGTTCGACGAGGACTACGCAAAGAAAAGAAAGATGCATTAAAGTCGCAAATGGAGTCCAAGCTGAAGTTGAAGCCGTTGGCGATCTTTCATTAGAGCTAGCTAATGGCTTCACTCTTTTACTTAGAGATGTGCTTTATGTTCCCTCTTTACAGAGGAATTTGATTAGTGTTTCAAATTTGGACAATGATGGTTATGATTGTAATTTTGGAAATGGCAAGTGTGAAATAATGTTTAATAAAGAATGTGTTGGTCTTGCCATCTTACAAAATGAGATTTATTTGTTATCATTATGTGATGATGTGAATGTCGTATGCGATAATGGGAACGTCGCGTGCGAGAAAGTGATTGAATCCTCGTCTACGAATGTAAACAGGAAACGAAAGAGAACTTTAGATGAGTCGTCGAAATTATGGCACTGTCGTTTAGGCCATATTTCGAGGGGGGAATAGAAAGACTAGTTAAGAATGATATTCTTCCTCCATTAGAGTTCTCCGACTTATAACAATACAGAGAATGCATTAAAGGAAAATATGTAAAGAAAATTAAGAAAGACGTCAAAAGAAACACAGGAGTTCTACAAATTATTCACACAGACATTTGTGGTCCTTTTCCTGTGAAAAGTGTGGATGGATATAACTCATTCATAACATTCACGGATGATTACTCCCGTTATGGATATATTTATCCAATCAAAGAAAGAAATGAAGTCTTGGATAAATTCAAGATATTTAAGGCTGAAGTTGAAAACCAACACGATTTAAAGATTAAGATCTGACCGTGGGGGGAGTACTACGGTCGACATACCCCATATGGACAAGTTCCTGGACCTTTTGCAAGGTTTTTACAAGAAAATAGCATAGTGGCCCAGTATTCTACACCGGGCGAACCTCAGCAAAATGGAGTAGCTGAAAGACGCAACCGTACCCTGATGGATATGGTGCGAAGCATGATGAGCTATTCCACACTCCCATTGAGTTTATGGATGGAGGCGTTGAAAACCGCCATTCATATTCTCAACAGAGTGCCTAGTAAGTCGGTGTCCAAAACACCGTACGAGTTGTGGACAGGAAGAGTTCCCTCACTAAACCACTTACGTGTGTGGGGGAGTCCTGCTGAGGCTAAAGTATTTAACCCAAACCTTGGGAAGCTTGATCCCAAAACAGTGAGTTGCCATTTCATTGGCTACCCTGAAAAGTCAAAAGGTTTTCGTTTCTACTGTTCAGACAGATATACAAAGTTTGTAGAAACGAGACACGCTGTCTTCTTAGAGGATGAAATGATGAGAGGAAGCATGGTAGCTCGAGAGTTTGACCTTGAAGAGAAGCGGGTGTATGCGCCCACTCCGATGATTCAAGAGCCATTCTTCACACTACCTGCTGTTGCTGCACCGACGGTGCAAGACACTGTGGTGCCAGCACCTGTTATTGTTTCTCCTGTGGCAACAATGAATGATAATGAGGAACCTGTTCTTCAGGATCCTATAGAACCTATTGCCACAGATGAGGGGGAGCAACAGCAGCCTCAAACAGAAGATGTACCAAATGAGGAGGCCCCGAGGAGGTCTCAAAGAGTAAGAAGGTCAGCTATTTCTGATGATTATCAGATTTATCATACAGAGAAATTTCAAATGGAGGATGATCCCACCTCATTTGAAGAAGCCATAAGAAGCGAAAATTCCTCAAAATGGCTTGAGGCCATGGAAGAGGAGATGAGGTCCATGAAGACTAATAAAGTCTGGGACTTAGAAATTATTCCTAAAGGAGCCAAAACAGTAGGCTGTAAATGGGTCTACAAGACAAAGCTTGACTCCCAAGGGAATATAGAAAGATACAAAGCGCGACTTGTGGCAAAAGGCTTTACGCAAAGAGAAGGGATTGATTACAATGAGACCTTTTCTCCAGTCTCATGTAAAGATTCCTTCAGAATCATAATGGCATTAGTAGCACATTATGATTTAGAGTTACATCAGATGGATGTAAAGACGGCATTTCTTAATAGGGATTTGGAGGAAAACATTTACATGGCACAACCGAAAGGTTTTGTCATGGAAGGAAATGAAAGAATGGGATGCCGCCTAAAGAAATCGATTTATGGGTTAAAGCAAGCTTCAAGACAGTGATACTTGAAGTTTGACAGTACAATAAGAAAATTTGGGTTTAAAGAGAATGTAGAGGACAACTGTGTTTATGCAAAGTTTAAAGATGGGAAGTTTATCTTCCTAATCCTGTATGTGGATGATATCCTACTGGCTAGTAGTGATGTTAGTCTGCTACTGGAGACAAAGAAGTTTTTGTCCTCAAACTTTGATATGAAAGATCTTGGTGAAGCTTCGTTCGTTCTAGGGATCGAAATTCACCGGGATAGAAACAAAGGGACATTGGGACTATCGCAAAAGACATACATAGAGAAAATATTAAAGAAATTTGGTATGCATAAATGTAGTCCTTCACCTGCACCTATAGTCAAGGGCGACAGATATGGGGATTTTCAATGCCCAAGGAACCAGTATGAGATCGATCAAATGAAAGCGGTTCCATATGCTTCAGCTGTCGGAAGCTTACAGTATGCTCAAGTATGCACACACCCTGACTTAGCATTTGTTACCGGGTTACTTGGCAGATTCCAGAGCAATCCTGGAATAGAACATTGGAAATTGATAAAGAAAGTCTTGCGTTATTTGCAAGGAACAAAAGGCCTCATGATGACATACAGAAGATCAGATTCACTCCATATAGTGGGGTATACAGATTCTGATTTTGCGGGAGATGATAGAAAATCTACATCTGGATATGTGTTCACTCTCGCTGGAGGAGCTATATCGTGGAAAAGCTCAAAGCAAACCGTCACTATATCGTCTACAATGTATGCCGAATTTGTAGCATGTTATGAGGCTACGGGGCAGGTGAACTGGCTAAAGAAGTTCATACCCGGTTTAAAAGTGGTTGACGACATCAATAGACCACTTAAGTTGTACTGCGATAATGAACCCGCAGTAATTATGCCCACAACAATAAGTCAAGCGGTGCTGCCAAACACATTGACATAAAGTACTATGTTGTGAAAGATAAAGTTCGGGATCAAATTATAAGTCTTGATCATATAAGTACCGCAAAGATGTTAGCGGATCCGCTTACTAAAGACTTACCACCCAACGTGTTCAGAGAACATGTAGCCGGCATGGGTTTAAGGGAAAGCCTATGATTCCTGGACTAAAAAGATGGCCCAAAAGATTAAAGTAACTATTTCAGAACAAGAGAGGTGTATTGTAGCTGTTGAATCTATCGGCGATTGACCGTGACGATGAGACATGTTCTATGCACTAATCTGCGATGGAATGAGTAAAGTCAAAAGTAATTAAAGTTAAAGCATAGATTGAGATCAAGGGGGAGAATGTTAGGGTGATCTCAAGCATTTGGCCCAACGGCCAAATGCCACCCCCTTGACCGCGCCCTGATCGGGGGCGCCCAGCCCAATTGGCTGGTGGGCCCTAGTCGCCAGCGCCACATAAATAGAGGTGGGGGTCGGGGCGGCACGCAACGACGAGGTTCACCGTGCCGCCACAAACCCCACCGACAAACCCTAACCCGATCTGAAAGGGGGGCGCTCCAGCGACGGGAAGTTCCACCACCGCCACCGATCGCCGCCGCCAGGGAGATCGCCGCTCGCCGGGAGACGCCACCGCCAGCCTCTTCCCCGACCGTCGCTGCCCGTGCGCAGACATCACCGATGAACCAGTGATGGCCGGCTCCTCCTCCACGCAATCGGACGGTCGGTATCTAAACCCTAATGCCCTCTCTCTCTCCGTGTATCACTCGAACCCGAATAGAACACCCCTAGATCTAAACCCTAGGAGATCCAAAGTCTAACACTTTATTGACATGTTCAGATTTCGTAGTGCAGCTTCTAGGTGACTTTGGGGGTTAAAAGGAACCAGATAATTATTATTGCACTCATGGATTTCCTTTACTTGCTATATCCTACCCATTCAAGTGTTGTATATGCGTCAATCAAATGTTTTTTTCTGCTCTTGTGGGGTTCAAGTTTCATAGTAACCACAAGAGAGATCAAAAAATAAGGGAAGTGCTAAACAACACTAGAATATTTTTTGATTCAGAGTATTTAGATTTTTTTCTCCTATGTATGTACCCTTTCCAAAAAATGTGAGTGCTCCGAACCACAAAGAACACTTGAATCCCCCTTCTCCCATCTATACACCCCTCAAAAAAATATGAGTGTTCTGAACCATAAAAAACGCTCGAATCCCCCTTCTCCTATGTATGTACTCCCTCTAAAAAATCTGAGTGCTCCAAACCACAAAAACACTCGAGTGCAAAAAAACGGTGGTGTTTAGGGGGCACTCGAGTGTTTTTTGTGGTTCGAAGCACTCAGATTTTTTTGTAGGGGTGCATACATGGGAGAAGGGGGGTTCAAGTATTTTTGTGGCTCAGAGCACTCACATTTTTTTTGGAGGGGTGCATACATGGGAGAAGGGGGATTCAGGTGTTTTTTGTGGTTCAGAGCAATCACATTTTTTTGGAGGGGTTGCATACATAGGAGAAAAATATGGTATTCTACATGTGCTTTTACATCTGGAAACTTTTTTGTTTCTCTATAGCTGTTTAGACAAATATGTGTGCAATGATTGCTTCATTTCATTGCTATTGCATTCATATTATGTAAAATTAGGTATTTGCTTTAGCTAGTATCGTCAGAAAAGTTGTCAATTGTCACCCTTGATGCTTAAAGTCAAGTTCCATCTTTCCCGTTGTTGACTACCATTTGATACGAATGTATATTGCTGTTTGTAGGATTTTTGTCGATTGGTAAAGAAATATTTCCCCCCATAGACATGTGCTTTCTCATGTGTAAAATGTAAGTGTAACCTGCTGTTTCTTTTAATGAAGATAATAATTAGAGGCAAAATTGTTAGCTACAATCCTTTTACCTAATGTTCAAACTGATTTTAGCTGAGGTACCTTAGTCGTTAAGGTGGTAAATCATGGACATGGTTGTTGTTTGGATATATTGAAAATGGCATTTTACCTTTTTATTACTCGGGAATGGTAAACTGCTCTCTGGCATCAATACTTTTATTTAAGTAGCATCATCCTTTGACATTATCACTTTCACAGCAAGTTCTATTTTGGTTCATAATGAAGTGATGTCATACATATGCACAACCTTCTTTTGCTTTATGTTCATGTTAATTGTCGAAGTAGTGGTTGTCAGTGTCACATTTTATATGGTGTTTTTCAGTCCATTTTACACATATCAATTAATCAGTATCTATAGTATGTAGCAGCTTTTTGCACTTTGTGCACATTATAATTGAACAAATGATATTCAAATTTTTAGGCTGACTTACCTCCGCAGTTGGTTGGCCTTCTTTGTGGATAGATAATGTCAGAAGGTGGCTATATATTTATATGTGTAGATTTGAAAGAAACCTAACCTTTTAGGATTTACATAATGCACTCACATCTACTTCTCTTTTAAAAAAATGCTGGCAATTATATTGTTGGCAACCTACTTTTCTTTAAAAACAGCCACCCTTTTTTAAATTTCCTATGGGTTTCACAAATACCACACTACATCTTAGACAACTGCTTTTCCCTTGGAGCCCATATAGGATATTAGGATCCACAAAAAAGCCACATATTAAGATCATAACAAGTTGGTTGTCCAAATAGCCACATGTCTCTTCTTTCCCTAACACTTCTCTACATCGGTCCCCTTCTATACAATGAGCAGCACCAAAGCATTACTAATGCAGGGACACAACAATATTTTTTAATAAAAAAAACAAGTAGGAGTTGTTTTGATCTCTGTCTCATCCAAAAATCTAAGAGAAGTGTTCTCTGGACTAAGAAGATCCTTTACAACTTCGTTATATATTTCTATAGCTGAGAATTTCAACACGAATGCTCCCTCCACACACTGCAAAGAAAAAAGACATGCTTATCAGCTGGACATTCGAAAAGAGTGCCATTTCATTACTTGTTGTGAAGTAAGTTTTTACTAATTATTACTCTGTTTTAGTGTTGTTGATCCTCGATGTGAGATATCTCTTATTTTGCAGTCGTGCCTTTCAAAAGTTTGCCTCGAAGACCAGTATGACTCTTGAGAATTTCTCTTCAAAAGGTAGCAAGACAAATAGGACTCTTGAGAATCTCTCTTCAAAAGGTAGCATCCGCATCCTTTGTAGCACTAAACATCTGTGCACAATACAAGTACATGAAATTTTATCACAATCTACAGGAATGCTTTTGTAGCATTTAACAATCTGTGCCAAACTCAGCTCAGCAAGATAATATGTGACCAGAATGAAGAAAAAGAGTCACTGTGCCTGCAAATTTTTTTATTGATGTTTGGTTTGCTAAATATCAATGGAAACACGCTCAACTGTAATGAAAAAAATAGATCTTATAGCATATTTTCTTGCTGAGTTAAATTTGTCCAAGTTTTGTCACTTTATCTTGCAGTATCTAAGTTTTATCCACAAAAAAACATATGCTTGTTCATTTATGTTGTTTATTTGTTTGTGAGCAAATGATGTGACATATCTTTCATGAAGCAAAAAAAAAATCTTAGCATAGTCTCCATGGTCCATGATGGCATGCCATTGGAGGAGCATCCATTGGATGTGGTAGCCATAGCATTCATGCATTAAATTATCCTTCATTTAAGTTATAGGTCTAAGCCATAGGTGCGGATGGAAAACTGGATCCATACCAATAATTTTTAACTATTCATCATGTCTAAAATATGTAATAATTGATGTTTACTGTTCAGTTTGAGATTATGTTTGGTAATATATATATCATCTTTGTTTAGCACTCCGTTACAACGTACAGGTATTTGACTAGTGAAATTAAAAAAGGCAGGTTGTCACTTATAAAGCCTTAGCTCTGAAGCATATCTGCAAGGAAGTTTAATCAGGCCATCTAGAAGTCTGGAAAAAAGGAAAACCGTCTAGATTTCATGCCGAAGTATGACAATAATCACTATCGTTAATCGGGTACGCATGCTTGATGACTTACCCATTTTCTTATTGATATTCCGCATTCGTAGTTTGCATTATCTATTCGTGCTGATTCTGATCTGCTCTAGCAAATGGTTTTTCCTGGCTTGGCCTCTGAAGACCGATGCGAACGCACTGAGGCAATTTTTCTTATTCCCTTACGTGCGTGGACGCATTGTTTATCATTTTCCTCAAAGGAGAACACGGGTTCATCAATACATTGTCTCCTCAGCTAAGTAATCCGTCTGTCAGCATCAAACACTACGTCACAGAAATTTCAGGGCTGTCCATATCAACTTCTATAAATCAGTTCTACTTCTAAAAGTCAAAATTAATACGAACACTTTAAATTCTATAAATTATTTTTATCTGCAATTACTATTCATCTTTTACATATTGTAATGTATTTTATATATTTATTATATCATAATCTCGTAAGTCACATAATGGTCGAAATGTTGTAGTGTCTTTGTTGCATTATTTTTCTTACATAATACACTACTATTCGTCAATCGTTTTTATCAATTACTTCTACCAATTACTATTATTTATCAATCGCAGTCAAAAACTATAAATAAAAACTAATATAAATAGATCTTACTGTACGGATTTTGAGACTGACAGAATCAAAGGGTATTGGTTCACACTGGCATATTCAGACGTCAAACGAGCGATTCTGCGTAGTACTAAAGAGAAGACGATCACAAAACCAGACTTGGTGGCAACAACGTAAATCACACTCCGAATTAAGTAATTTCACGTGAAAGTACGCAGTTCGGCAGATAAAAGACTTCTCAACTTGTCTAGAGAAACTTTCTACCACCAATTAACTTGCACCGCTAAGCACGGATGACTTTGAGACGATCCTGCGACTTCACTAGCTTAACTGTAATGTCATTTGGCCCATATTACGGGAGAAGTACATGTACGCGCCTGCATCTGGTTGGACGCGCGGTGTGACTTGATTGTTTCTAATCGCTTTGGGATACGTACGTGGCAAAACAAAGATCTGAGGGTGTGAAGGTTAGCGCAACACGTAGGCACGTCCCGGTCAATTTGTTCAGGCCATGGAGTAAACAGTACGTCGAAGCTGTAGTAATCCAAACAGTCCAACGGAAACTACGTACGTAGTGTCGAGGAACCGTCACTGGCGACCAGTCCGATCGATTTCTTTACTTAATACAAAACAAGATCAATCACAGAAGATAGGAGATAGTAGATTGAAACACAGAGAGGTAGAGAAAACTCCTGATCTTTTTTTATTGTTTTCTTCCTGATTGCATATACAAAATGGCCAATAGTGCTCCCTATTTATAGTTTACCGGTGAGGTGCCCATCATGGGCCAAGGCTTCCAGCCCAGGTTTCCTAACACGTAGAACTGACTGACCAGTCTGCTACTGGCGAAATTTTGTTCGTTTAGTCAGAAATGGGCTTTGCATTAGTACAAATCAAACCTATTTCGGCTTCCATTAGACTTTTGGTTCCTAATTTCTAGTTTTTTAATTTTATCTTTTCTATTTTTTTTCTTTTTTACCTTTCTTTTTTCTGTATTTCTTTACATTGTCTGTGGTAGATCAACCTGCTTTTATTTTTAAATTTTGTTAAATTTAATTATACAAAAAAAGTCACCAGCAGCTACAGAATAAAATAAGCCAGCTACAGTGCCAAACAATGAAAAATAAGTCATATGCCAACAAAAAAAACCCAAATGAGCAGCCCCTAAGTTAGTGCTTCAAATTACTTAAAAGTCATTGTTTTTTGTTTCTACTGTAGACTTTTGTCTGTAATTGCATTGTAGCAGCGGTTAGCTTTTTCTGAGTTAAAAATAAGAAATAATAATATGAGAAAAATTGAAAAAAAACATCGATATATCTTTTGGGACAACTAGTTGAGAGTCTCCTCTCACGAGTAATTGATGAATTCCGAACGCTTTCGTGGCTTTTGTGCCAACCAATAAACCTTCTTATTCAGTCCCGTTATTAGTGGGTAGAAAGTTTAATTGAACAATATACTTTAAATTCTCTCTTGTAGAAGATTACAAGACCACCCCAGCCTCCGAGCCACTAAGCGTAAGTGACCCATCAAAGTACATCGTCCACTGGTCATGGGAAGAGTACTAGGAATCTTGAGCAGATTCAGAATTTGTCCGTTCGACGACAAAGTCTACCAAGATCTAGGATTTAATGGCCATCCAGGACAAGAAATGGAAGTCGAACTCCCTAAGTTCTACTGACCATTTTGCCATATGTCCCACTGCTTCTTTGTTCTAGAAGACCTCTCCTAAGGGAAATTTAGATGGCTCAACAATTTCTTCGAAGACATGAGAAGAGCATATAAAAGTTTTTAAACCTAAGGGTAACACTCCTTAGGCTCATATAAAACATCGCTTATGTAGTAAACTGGTCGTTGGATATTTTCGCGCTCTATGACCAGTACTGCGCTTACTACCTGTGGCATGGCAGCTAGATACATTAAAAGCGTCTCTTCTGGTTTAAGGGAAAACATAACATGAGCACTCGTAAGATATCTCTTGATATCTTTGAAGGCATCATTAGCTTCTTTCGACCACTTGAACCCCTCGTGCTTTATTAGAAGTTTGAAGAAATGAATTCCTTTTTTCCCGGTCGTGCAATGCAACGACTTAAAGTCGCCATGCACCCTGTGAGTTTCTGGACTTCTTTCTTAGTAGTCAGAGGGCGTATCTGCTCAATGACCTTTATCTTTTCTGGATTTGACTCGATATTTCTTGCCGAAACAAGGAATCCGAGCAATTTTCTCGAAAAAACACCGAATACACACTTCTCAGGATTGAGATTCAAGGGGTGTCTTCTGAGGTTGTCAAATTTTTCCTGCAAGTCTGAAATGTGATTAAGTTGTTTGTTGCTTTTTACAACTAAATCATCAACATAGGCTTCCAAATTTTGACCTAGTTGAAGGGAAAAAAGTCAATTGTATCAAACACTGAAAAGCTGAACTAACATTTTTCAAACCAAATGGCATTTTCACATAGAAAAATATTCCAAATGGTGTGATGAACGCAGTCTTCTCTTTATCTTCCAGAGACATACTAATCCGATGATAACTAGAGTATGCATCTAGAAAACTTAATATTTCACAACCAGCAGTGGAGTCAACCAATTGATCGATACGGGAAAGAGGCAATCATCTTTTGGACAAGCTTTATTAAGATCAGTATAGTTATAGGATCGATTTACTGCAATCAGAGGAGGGTGAATGATTGTTGCCAAATTTTCAAAGATTTCAAACGATTGATGATGTTTTCGACTACTCAAAAACCAATCACAAGCACCCCCTAAAAACCTTCTCAACGAAAGCCCTTTTAGAACCACACTAAAACTCTCTCAAAAGACACACATTAGCTCTTAGCCTCCCCTACTTTTATAGGCTAATGTTCAAACCGTGTCCGCCTCAAATACGAGTACAAAACTCTATCATTTTCTCAAATCAAGGGACCTGAAACCCTTCCTAACATGGGTTTATTCAAATCTGTATGTCTTCTACGTTGTGGACTCTATCTGTAACTCTATTTTATTTTTCTCAGTTACGGACTCTGTCCACAACTCCTACTCAACACGTGACGAAGTCTCCAAGACATCACCTCCTATATCTTCATCACGCACCATCATCGTTTGTGTAGAAGCTTCCTGGACCGCACCACCCGTAGCTTCATCACGAACCACCACCTTTGATCTCCATATGCTTCAACATGAGCCCGACGACCTCGCATGACATCCACGATCGCCTGGATCTTAGACTTCACCATCCTAGTCCTGATCCTCCTCATCACCGACTATGATCGTCTCCACGCCCACCTGCACATGCAAAGACCAAAGAACATTTTTCAGGCACAAGTTCTAGACAACTTGATCAACATCAGCACACACACACAACACTCGAAGCACACCCTCGTCTATCCATAGACAAGAACAAAACATTCCACAACCATCAACCAGATCATCCATGATAATACATCCTATCGCTAGCTCATCGAATACTCAAAAAATAACATGTACTCAGAAATTACCATCGCTACGCTCAAAACACTCAGGAAAATATCCGCATTGCTACTGACCACAGAGCCACCAAGTACTGATCGCTATCGCTAAAGCACGAGATCGCTAAGTCCAACCCTACCAATCTCCAACCATTCGCTGCACTAGATAGTTGATGAGTCGCTGGTTCGACCACACGGTCTGACCTCAACAGAGCTGATCTGACAGCTGACCAGTCTAAACGAGTAGTAAAAGCTGGTAAAAAATGATCTAACCCCTTATGTAAAGCTGGACTACTTCTCGACTAGATTGATCGAGCAGAAAGCATTGGTCAAAAATCTCTTGAAAAACTAGTTCAACCACAAGAAGCAACTGGTTGAAACTCTTGTTCGATCATATGAGTTCGATCACGAGAAACAACTGGTCGAACATCTGGTCCAGCATCATCTATTCGACCACGGGAACAGCTGGTCAAAAACACTTCCTAATCCTGTCCTTCTTTGCTTTTTTTGCTTTTCTAAAGCAGAATTGAACCAAATTACCATCTTTACCACAATGAGTGCATTGAGACTTGACTTGATGAGAAGCCATGTCTGATGACTTCGAAACACTCACTTTGGTAGAGAGATTTTTTGCTATACCAGCAGATTTAAACATAATTTGTTTTGGTTCTGATTCTACTTCAAACTTCCCAGGTTCAAGAAGTTTAATAACCTTAGGAGGATTATTTCTATCATGCTCAATAAAGTCAAATCGTAGACTATGTTTCTTCAGGCTTGTTTTTGATAGATCTAAGATCATATTCCAATTCTTTTTGCTAAAAAAACCTCTTTAAGGTATCTTTAAAATACTCATTCTCTTTAGCCACTAAAGAACATGACAAGCACTTAACAGCAAGACCCTTAAAAGTACTAGACTAAGCCGACTTCTCCTTTTTAGCAAAATCATTAAGTTGTCTAGTCAAAACTTCTATTTTAGTGTTAAGTTTAGGATAGTTAGAGCAAGTGAGAGTCTCATGATAAAGCATATGTTGAATTGATTCCTGAGAAGAGTTAAGTCTAGCTTGTAGTAGATCATATTTAGAGTATGCTTTAAATAAGTTAGACTTAAGCTTCTTAATTTCATCATTAGCAAGTTTAAATTTTCTATCACAAGAATCATGTAGCATTCTTAGTTGATCAATTCTATTAGTTGCATCTCTAAGTTTGTAAGATCGAGGAGGCCGACTAGAGGGGGGTGAATAGGAGGTTTTAAAATTTTCGCCTAATTCTAATTAGCAATTTTAAACTTGATGGATATACTAGAGCAGGATAACAATAACACCACTAATCAACCTAGTGAGGCTCAAACAATCACTAGCACAAGTAATCGACGAAGAGCAATATCAAATAGTAGAGAATAACAATTGCTACTCTAACTAAGCAAGCAATCAAGTAATATGAATGAAGAGCGTTGCTTGAATGAAAATGATCACAAGAGAGCAAAGCACAATTGACACGATTACTTTTTACCGTGGTGATCGGAGACTTGCCGGTCTCCCCTAATCCACGTTGAGGTAAGCCCGAACAAATCGGACCGGCTCCACGAATGAGCCTAAACACCTCGATCACTATTGGTAGCCCTTTCCCTCTCCGGGTAGGCGAGCTCCGAGCCTTCACAATCTTCCGGGCCTTCTCACAATCTTCTTGAGAAGATCACCGGATCTCCGCCAAGCCGTCTAGGTGCCGGCAAGCACCAAGAGAAAAGATCACAGCGGCTTGATCTCACTCAAGTGCCTAATGGATCAACTAGAATGCAATGCACTTGAATTTTGGGTCAACTACCTCAATTGAATGCTCAAGTGAGTGAATGAGGTGTGAGAGGTTGCACTAGGCTCAAATGTATTCAATGGAGGTTCAACAACAACTACAAGTTCTGGTGGGGATGTATTTATACCCTCACCAACCTCAAATAGCCGTTACAAAAAACAATTCTGAAAATTCAGGAAATCCGGAACTACCGCAGGCAAAACCGCGGTACTTCCGGACTCTCGCTGACCGGTCAGAACGGCTATGTCAGTGAGTCAGAAGTAACCGTTGGTCAATGAGTGCGGTACTACCGCCGTTGAAATCGCGGTACTTCCGGAAGTCCGGAAGTTCTGCTCCAAGACCCGGTACTTCCGATCTCAGCGAGTTTAAGTTTTATTCCCGGCACTCTCTAGAAATAAAGTTCCGCACGAGTATCCGGAACTTCCGCACATGCGGTAGTTCCGCAGGTCAATCCGCGGTACTTCCGTTTTCCGAGAGGCTAAGTTAAACTCCGGGTGCTCTCTGGAAATAAAGTTCCGCTCGGGTGCCCGGTACTACCGGCCATCCGGTAGTTCCGCAGTTCAACCCGCGGTACTTCCGTTTTCCGAGAGACTAAGTCTGAGTCCGGGCGCTCTCTGGAAAAAAATGTTCCGCCCGGGCGCCCGGTACTACCGGACCTGCGGTAGTTCCGCCCAATTAACACCGGAACTACCGGATTTTCTGACAATGCACAGATTTGATTTGATTTTAATTTCTAAGTGCATGCATGATCCTAAATTGATCCAAAGGGCACATTTGAACATGATCAAGCAATCACCATGATCCCTCTTAATAGTACGGCGTCTATCCTATAATCCGGTCTTTCAACCTAACTCCAAGACCGGTAAAATAAAATAGATACCTAAACTATTTACCTTGTCGCCCTAGAGATCTTTGAATCTTCATGGGATATTTTGAGAGCCTCTTTCTTTGCCATTTGAACTTTATCCTTTCAAACACTTAATGCACACATTAGTCCCATATTCACATAATTTCATTAATTACCAAAACCAATATTTTTAGGGGCCTAGATGCTTTCAAAGTTGAACTAGGCTTGTTGCATTAACAGATTTAGTAGTTTTCAACTCAAAGTGTAAGACTTGGCAACCTTCACAAGAATTATCTTTAGAAATAGATGTTCTAAGTCTATTAATATCAGAATTCAATCTCTTGATAATAAAACTACATTTTTTAATTTCTTTTTAGTCTTTTTCAATTCAAGAGCAAGTTTAACTAGACCATCCTCAAGCTAATCGTATGACGGTCTTACCTCATCGTGATCATTGTAGTTGTCGTCATTGTCATTATTGTTTGCCATGAAAAACATACCCGTGAATTTGTTGGTGCTCTTCTTCTTGCCTTTGGCATTGTCATCATCATGGTCATCATCATCGTAGTTCTCAAAATCCTCATTGCTCAGATCAAGGTGCTCGATGGCTGCTAGAACCTTACAACGGAAGGATCCACCATTGGTGTTACTCTTGAACGGTCGACGACAATAAGTCTTGTCTTTCTTGACCACCTTCCCTATGAGCTTGGGGCAATACATCTTGATATGGCCAAGCTCGCCACACTCAAAGCATCTGATTGGACCTGAAATGCCACCACGCTTCCTCATCCTCATGTTGTTGATTGCCTTGTATGTCTGTGAGGAGATGAGCACCAAATCCTCTTCGGGTAGCTGATCGAATTGTTCTTCTAAAAAGGAAGTTAGAGCAGACAAGGAAACACAAGACATTGTACTCAATAAAGCAGCCTACATGGGGTTAGACACAAGTGATAAAGATGAAGATTTATCAGTCTTAGATGGCAAAGCTTCTATCTCATAGGTTTTCGATCTAGAGAACAGATCATCCATGGTCAGAGTATCAAGATCAATAGTTTGATTAATAGTCGTGAGGACCATTAACCACTCAGAACCTAAAGACCTTAAGATTTTAGTTGCATTATCTCCATCCGCAGGAATAACACCAACTCTGCACAAATTACTCAAAATCTTTTCAAAACGAGCAAAAAAGATCACCTATAGATTCATCAGGTTTCATAGCAAAATCTGAGTACTCTTTTTGACAAAGATTCTTACGTACTTTCTTAATCTTAGTCGTTCCCTCACGATAATTGCAAAGAATTTTTCAAATTAAGTGAGCAAAAGCAATGTGAGTTACACGATCAAATTCTTTGAAAGAAATTCCTTGAAAAAGCAAGTTAAGAGCACATGTATTCAAATCTACATCTGTTTTATTTTCGGCAGTAACACCAGTAGTAACCACATAAATTTGAGAAATCTTTTTCCAGACATCATTACCTTGAGCCTCAATGTAAGCTTGCATGTGACACTTTTAAAAAGCAAAATCAGTTCCATCTAGCATGAGGGAACAATTCACATACCTCTCTAATTCCGTCGCTACCTTGCTCTGATACCACTTGTAGGATCAATTACTGCAATAAGAGGAGGGTGAATGATTTCTGCCACCTTTTCAACGTTTTCAGATGATTGATGATGTTTTCGACTACTTGAAAACCAATCGCCTGATCAGATGCCCAGCGTACAACTATTTGATCTATCGATCTTTTCGACCTCTTCACTCAATCGATTGATCTGTTCGACCGCTTCACCCGTTCGCTTTGCTTATCGTCGTATGATCCAAACCACCAGCAATCACCAATGTACTTTATGCAAATCAAGAACTCTCTCAAAAGTCACACATAAGACCTTGTTCATTCATAGGCATAGTAATGACCTTCTGTTCATCTAGATATATGTGAATGACATTATTTTTGGTGGCTCCTCTCATGCTCTTGTTTTCCAGTTTGTAATGTCATGAGCATAGAGTTTGAGATGAATATAATGGGTGAGTTGAACTTCTTTCTCGGCTTCTAGATCAAGCAAACTCGGGAGAGTGTCTTCTTGCATCAAGGCAAGTACACTCGAGACCTCCTGAGACATTTCAATATGAGTGATGGCAAGCCGGTGTTAACTCTGATGGCGACCTCGACTACACTCGATCAAGACGAGGATGGTGAGCCTATAGATCAAAAGGAGTACCACAATATGATTGGCTCCATCCTGTACCTTACTGCTTCGAGACCATACATACACTTCGTCATGTGTTTGTGCTCTTGATTTCAGGCTTCTCCTCACGTCTCTCATTGTCAAGCGGTGAAGTGCATCTTCAGGTACATTTGAACTACTCTAGACTATGGTATCTATTACTCTTCTACTTCCTGTCTTTCCTTAGAGCCTTCTCCGACACAGACTTTGTTGGCTGTATGATAGATAGGAAGAGCACTTTTGGCACTTGACAATTCATTGGCACTTCTATTGTTTCTTGGTCTTCTAGGAACTAGTCCAATGTTGCGCAGTCCACCGCAGTGGCCGGGTATGTTGCAGCTGCTAGTTGCTGTAGTCAGGTGTTTTGGATGGTTTCGACCTTGCGGGACTTTGGGTTAGCCATAGATAGTGTTCATCTCTTCTGTGATAACACTTCTTCCATTAACATTGACAAGAACCTAGTGCAGCACTCTAGGACTAAGCACATAGATATCCAATATCATTTCCTTAGAGACTATGTGGAGAAGGGTGATATAGTGCTTCAGTTGTGGAGAGTGACCACTAGTTGATTGATATTTTCACCAAGCCTTTAGATAGCTCGAGGTTCATGGCCTTGCGGGGAGAGTTTGGGGTGGTATGTCCTTATGGCATAATCTACGGGGGAGCATCATGTACTTTATGTATTATATGTACATTTATCTTCTGTTGCACTTTGTTTATGGGTGCATTTGGGTTAGTCTCTCTAGCATAGACCACAGTGGTTTTCATACTCTACTGTTTAGACTTCTATCTCATCTTGTGATCCTAAGATGCTTCTTATTAGTTTTGTCTCTTCTCACTAAGTTGAGTTCACTTACTTGTTTTAGGCCTAGCAGGGGTTGAGCCCCCTTGGGTAGACAAGTAATGTGTTTACTCTCTTGTGTTTTTAGATGACCAGCTAATAGTCCTAGAGTCATATGGGTAGATGAGAGTGAGTTTGAGCCACAGAAATCCTTCTATCTTGTCTATAGTTTAACAACTATCATTTCTTCGTTTTTCCAAGCTTCTTCTCTCCTACTTGTTGATTTGGTTCGAAAGGAGTTCATTTGAGATTTTCTTAAGCTTAATATTATCATAACTCAACTTGAACCAAATTGCTTCTAAAGTTGACTCACTTGCTGAGGGGGCAGCTGGAATTTCTTTTTATTGCATCATATTGCATTTAAATTCAACAATGTGCATTGTAATATGGTTGGGTTCAGAACCGCGTTTAGCTTATGCTTATCTACTGTAGCTACAATAGTTTTTAAAAAACGGTGTGTGTTTTCGAGGCGAGGTTTAAACGATAATTGTAGTAAAAAAGTGTACTAAGTTCAGTTGTACCGGCCAAAATTACATACGACTCTTTTTCTGTGCATAGTGCCTCTCATGAACAGGCTAAAATTTAAAAACCAAAGCCATAAGCCATAAGCCTCAGCCCAAAGTAATCCACCCTATAAATATATGGAACCTTGATTATTATCCTTGTGTGATATGATACTTTGTTTTACATCATACCATATCTTATGCTATTATGCTAAATTTACCGTGTTCTTCTATATGTAGCCTAGCTTTTTGCCATGCAAGCTCTATTAATTGTGAAAAACTTGAATTAAATCATGTCTTATTGAATCTTATGACTAGTTTTGCTCTAGTGATTCTTTTATGATTCATGCCATATCAAATAAGCTAAGTTGAATCTTGAACCTAAGTTGAGCTTTAGGTTGAGTTATGCTAGTTTTTTATTGAAACATGAGTTAATAATATTAGCTCTCTGTTCTTGAACTAAGTCAATAAAATGCAAAATGATCTCTTTTGTACAAAAAAACCAATATCACCAATCCTTTCTCATGAGATGGCTTGCCATTGCACTAGGCATATACTCAGGAGAAGTTTTGGATGACCAAGATCACTTCCTTAAACTTCTTGTTTGGGGTAGTCAAATAAGGCTTGAGATCCAGTATATGGCTAAGAAAACAAAATTGAGCAAAAATGCTTGAAGCTTCATAAAACCAAAATTGAATTTCAAACATGCCAAATGTGCTAAATTTGCTCCATTACAAGTTTTATCTAGTTCTTGAACAAAATGTTTCAATCTTGAACTTGTAGCACTCTAAGTTGATTCAATTATAGCTTTATGGTTCTATTTAAAATATTGACAAGGCTTGGCTCATTTTTAGATACATTTGGTTAAACTGTGAACTTGAGCAACTTGACATGCTAAAAACCCATTTAATTTTAGATTGTTGCTTATTTGGCTTTAGCTTGGCTTTATATGGTTTGCCATGATCTAGACAACACTTTCTTTTTTATGGCTTGGTGTAATATTTGGAAAGTCACTTTGGATAATTTTCATGGCTCCAAATGCTAAAAATGAATAAAATAAAATCACTTCATTTCATTCCTACTCTATCTTCTTCTATTCATCTTGATGACTCTATTATCAAAGGGGGAGAAGGATTGGTAAAAAATGCACATCTAGAGCATTATTTGGCATTTTTGTGCAAAATGTTACTAAGTTGGAGCCTTTGACCTCTTCTCACCATGACTAAGGTTAAATCGAACAATTGTTCTTTCATATGGACCTATAGTGAGATTCTTAACTCATTTGGTGAATTTGAAGCTTTTTGTGAAATGTCTGTTATTTTCAGTAGCTTCATTTCACATCTACCTCAAATGGTCATTTTCAGCTCTTTGTGCTCTTCTTTTGACCATTTAGAGCTCTTTTGCAATTTTTCACCTCTTCTTTTAAATTCATCTCTAAACTGCATTTTTAAGAAATTACCAATAAGTTCATCAAGGAGGAGATTGAAGGATCATGTGAGAAGGTCTTAGTTTATGATGAACCATTGCAATGTTGCTGGTCAGTTAGGGGAAGGCCGGTAAGACCGGCAGTGTGCCACCAGTCTGACCGGTTGGTGCAGCGGTCTGACCACCCGAGGGTTAGTGGTCTGACCGGCTGAAAATTGTCCAGATGGGGACTTTCGGCCAGAATTCATATTTGTGGATTTTGAGTTGAGGAAGGGGTTTTGGTGAGTATGATTAGTGGTTTTATGTTGCATAAGTTATATTGCAGCTAACATGGGTCATGTTATGAAGAATTTTTGCCCAAAAATAATTTCTTTATTTTTGGATGTGCAGAGTCGCTTGGAGTCAACCGTGGTCAACAGCAAGAGTCGAGGCTAGGCTCATGAAGGAGTTGAGGCCTAAAACGATCGAGGATGCCGGGTGAGACGGTGAGCTCAAGCATGGCACGAGAAAGGTGGGAAATGTTGAAGGCGAATTTAAACAACAGGATGGTGCCATCCAGTAAGCTAGTGGTGCACCTACGCGTGTCAAACATGGCGATTGCTTGCAGTGGTTGGTGATGACGGGGTCAATGAATAGTATTTTGATAGTTTGACCAAAATACTAGAAACCATCTTGGATCAAAACAGCGACGCATGGGCAATACATTGGAGAGCTATTTAGATCAAGGTGGAGCTGGTTGGATCAAGGCTAAGAATTTAGCGAATGTACACTTATGCACTTTGAAAAATATGCATAAGTGAACTTATGAGAGTAAAACCTGTGTATGTGGGGTTAACGAATTTCTCCCATTGTACTAGTGAATAGTATCCACTAAGGTGAATAAGTGGCTGATTGCCCACCTATAAAAGGGGTTGGGATGGAGACATATGAGGTTAATCATCCAATCCACCTCTCTTGTGCTTTGATGTTTTAGGGTTAGGGTTTTGAGTACATGGTGTGCTCTCTACCCTCCAAGATAGAGTGGCTGTAAAACTATCCCTCTCAAGCAATACATCAATCTTTGATGATCTCCACGCCTATTTCTTAATTTGATTTATTTGTTTTTGTTTCAGTTGGTTTTGGTCTGTCTTCTTTCCTCTTCTTGATCTTGCTATGCTAAAGACGTGATTGAGATGGATATAATATCTGGATATCAATCTCCTATCATCTAGGCACGTTGATAGCAAGTTCATAAAGAAACTTGATTTTGCTTGATTTTGGCCTCATCAAGTGATTTCTTGTTTCAATGGTTTTTGGGTCATGTTCTTCGGTGTTATAACTTACTGTGATATGTGGGATACATCTAGAGTCATCTTGGTCATCATTTATCCACGAGCAAGTTGTATTCATCGTTTGAGGTTTTGGTTCGGTTTTGGTACAACCTCCTAACAAGCTAAAAAGGGTATCAACTTTAGCCATAATTTTCATGATTGTTTATTGAAATAGGTTCACAATAACCTAGAGAAGATCCATACAAAATTTCATATCATTTGGATCTACGGATCAAAAGTTCTCTCGATTTTGGTTTTTGAAACCGTGCTGAAAATACTATTCATTCTCTGATTTTGCTGTAACATGTGGTCAGACTACCATTGAAGGAGCGGCCAGACCGCCTGGCCGATCAAACCACCATTTGTGGGCTGGTTAGACCGCCGGGGAGTATTAGCTTCAAGGTTTTGTGTTCTTGATTCATTTGTCTTGAGTTTTTGAATAAAAATTCTATTTTATGCAACTCTGTAGTTATATGAAAATAGAATCTTGAATACTTAGGGGAGAATTCAAGTTGCCACCATTCATCCCCCTCTGATGCCATCCGATCCAACACATTGATGTATGTTCCATTTTTTTATTCCCACCAAATGTTTCTTATGACAGTTTTTCTGCATACCAAACAAACATTCATGGCAGTGTCCACTTAGATGAATCAATGAATCCTAACGTCTTACAAGGCTGGAGTCTGGATACTTAACTAACACTGATCGAGAACATTGGGGAATCTCAGTTGATTTGTTTAATGGGAGTGTTCTCCAAGTGCCATGAAGCACGAGGCTAAGGGCTCGATTCAACTGGCAAGGGCACACCTGGAGTTGGGCTCAAGATGATTAGATGACGCTCCAGGCAACACGAAATCAGGTATCGCTGACACGCAATCTGCCCATTTCGGGATGCGTCCTTTTCAACTCATTTTTTGTTTCTCTGATCAAGCATCCAGAAAGGAAAACCATGCCATTACTTCAATTTAAAACTGAAAACAACTCTACTACTATTCACACTGCAAAAGCTTCCTGTTTAGAAACAATACCAGAACTGAACCTGATGCTGTACACACTGTACAGGCATGTTCTCCATTTTGTGTTCATCTGGACACAATCACCTCATTATCCAACTTGGATAAACTTGAACAATAGTACAGACTATAAGCCCAAGTTTTCATCTGACAGCTCATAAGAACAGAAAGAGACAGGGGATTACTTTCCTACCAAAAAAAAATAATATCAAAACCTATATGGGGGACACATCCGATTCACAACATTCCGACGAAAGGAGTAGGCAAAACAGAAAACTTCAGAGCTGAGGTAAAATTTAGCGCAAGAGAGCAAACAGCTTCGTCCTATATCATGCGGCCATACTGAGAGCCAGCTACAAGGATAAAAACCAGTGCAAAGAAACAAAAAACATCATATGCACTGCATGAGCGCATGACACGACACTGAGAACCACTGAGACGGCTAAACTATTAATGCCTCAGCTGAGCACTACTTGCAGAGAGGAGCTGTGACGAGTTGAAATCTCATCAATGGCCTCTCTGGCTCACTTGCATCACGCTGCAGAGCCATGGCGGTTTCAGAGAGACAGTAAAGGATGGGCCAGCTCCCGCAAGAGGAAACATGGAATTGGCCCATGATGATTCTACAAAATCAGCAAGGCACTGGTCAATGTTCAGAGTAACAACTTTCAATCGCTTGGTGCGACCAGTGTGCAAGCTGTTTGCAGCAGCAGCCTCAGATGTAGGGCCGCCATTGATGAAGAGTATCACAAGAAACAAAATGTATACAGTTGAACTTGTCTCTCGAGACCGAAAAGGACAAAAATTAGATATCACATACATGAAGAGCCCAAACAAAGACTGCTTACATTATTTACGGCACTGCAAATTTTATCTCTCCGGCCGTGCTGTAAGGACAACTTTCATTCATTTATATGGAAGAAGTTAATTGTGTAAGTGACCGTATCAAGTATGGACAGCGTATACAGGTGTTGTCGAGCCAGTGCAAGGCAGAACTGGGAATTCAGTGAAATCAGGCAACGAAACGTACATCTACATTTTTTTTTCAAAAAACAACAACAAAAGGTTACATTTATAAACTGGCATAAGATCATCGCAGTTAAATGCGATTTAGCATATACGACATTCTAAAGATTAATCCGATCACAAGAGACAATAACAAAAAATTGCATCCATCAGGACATATTGAGGGGGAGAGGCAGAGCCGCATAGGTGAGCACGCTGAAAAGGAAAACTACTTATGGGATGCAATAATGAAACAAAACTTGCATGACTTTTCACAAGGGCCAGGTTCACTGATCTGATTCCATTGGAAGGCAAAGGGACAAACTAGTACAAATTAAGTGGTAATGTCGAGCCGAGGCTCAAAGCAAAAGCCAGTGAAAAGCTGGAGAGGAAACCTTTTGCTCACAGGGCATTTTGTTGACCACTTCCACTGCTTATGCTTCATGTCAAAAGTAAGCAAAGCAGTTGCACCATAGCTTTGGATGTAGACAAGGTCGTCTGTGCCGCTGCTAGCAAAAACATCATCAAGCTCGCCAAATCCTTGGAAGAATTTGTGAGGCATTCGACCTACCTCTTGCCATTGTTTATTGTGAAGTTCCCATATTCCAATTCCTTTAATGATATCAGGTCTGTTGTGTTTTGCAATCCCACCAACCATTACCAGCTTCTCTCTCAAGTTTACCAGACGTCCACAGGTGAGAGAACAAGGTACTGGGATTGACGATTGCATTAATGAAGTGTCAGAAGGTCCAGCAGCAAGATCATACATGATGAGGCTATGACGGGGGTCAACATTGCCAAGAACACCAGTGGAGTGAACTAAGCAGTAAAAAACTCCACCGCATATCACACTATCGTCACCCCCTCTCCAACCAATGAAAACCTCTTTCACGGCAATTACCCATGAACTACTCCATGAGTCATACTTGTATACAGAGAAATCCCATCGGACATAATCCTCAGGAATCTGCTTGGATTTTGCCAATGTAATGGTGTAATGACGAGACACCCGATCTACCTTTATGGCAATCGTACTGTAGTCTGGAAACTTTGCACCCGGAGGCTCCAAAAGCCTCTTCCAATGTTTTGTGATAGGATTGGATACAGAAATGACGTTCCTGTTATCATTATCCATGAAGCAAAGTAGCCCACAAGAAGAAGAGACAAAACAGCTGCTCTTATCAATGCATGGAAGCTCTAAATCATACCATTTACGGAGGATGGGGTCATAAGCATACCCAGCAGCAGTCTCATTAGAGGTGAACATGAAGTACCATGGCCTCTGAGGCAACATGTGGGTCCAAAGAAACCTGCTTGAGTAGATAATGTCATACCATCTTTTGCATACTGCTGTTGACCTTATCATGCTTGCTATTGGCAAGAAGGTGAAAATTCTCTCTAGGATATCATCAGGAACAACAATGTCCAATGAAACTGGAAATTCTTTGCCGCCATTGCTAGCCTCAGAAACGACTCCAAAATTGAATGTGGGAGTTCTAATGTGACCAATTGAAAGAGCTTCCCATGACGAATTATCTTCCATGAGACCAATCATCAAACAACATACAGGCAGAGAGATGACCTGAAAAAGCAGAGATGTGTTCTTACAAAAACTGTTGCAAACATTTTTCCCCCTATACATAAATATATTGGAAAAGAAAGTGAAAACTCAACATATAGTAACTTTTTTAACAGAAAATCAGCCTAAAATTATTCTTAATCAACCAAATGGGAGCCTAAACTAATTAAATAAACATGTTATTCCAAGAAAGCCTTGAATAAGGCCATACTCAGATAATCAAGGGAAACATCTGAACTGGAAGTTACTATTGGGTGAGTGCCGTGCTACAGCACCACTGTAAAAGCTTCTACATATACATGACATCATAAACCACCATACATGACATCCTAAACCATTCTTCTTCAAAAGCGATCAAACTATGTCAAACAATATTACCGTGGTGTTAGTTCATCAGTCTCATTATTTGCACATGTTTTGCATACTGTGGCAAACACTGGACAAGAACATCTACACGTTTGTCTATTTTTTTTAATAATTGGAGTACATTATGTTACTTTCGCCAAATGGAACTGTTATAGGGCACAAATTAGATACAACATTTCAACAGGTCGCGCACGTTCCTACAATGCACGAATCTCTGTTCAGCCGTTGATGTTTTCACATGATTGTAATGGATATAAATTTACACTGCAGTTCTTTAGATCAAAATGCATGTTTGAATTCAAGCCCCCACAAGAGTTTCCATGAGTCCATGTATATGCAGGAACGCGCCTAGCAAGATAGCACCGTAGCCTAAACATCGCTAGTTTTGTTCCTCTCAAAAGGATATCTTGTCACTTCACTCAACAGCTTGCCGCACCTGTTTGTCCTAGTATCCATGTCCTTCCCACTATCGCTTCTGGTCTCGTTGCCCCCCACCAATGGAAACAGGGGGACTTATTAGTGGAACAGAGCCCCTCCCACCAAGTACAAACATGACCTTTGCATTGGAAGCAGCAAGTACAAAATGTAATCAAGAAACCCAGGGAGGGATTCTTGCCCCCCCCCCCCCCAACCAACTACTGAACCCCTCCGATCAACTCCACCCATCCGTTCGCTGTGATGTCATTGGCCCCCATGTAAACCAGATCATATGATTCGTAGCAGCGTATTTCTAGATACAAATGATGCCACAGAGATGCAACACCTCTGCGAAGTAGAAATCACCGGCGACTAGTAAGGATAGAGAAACAAAGGAAAGAAACCAACAACCCGGAGTACGTACCTAGAATCCGACGGATCGGCTCGGCATTTCTTGGAGCTTCGGTTGTTGCCGTTCTTGCGAATGCCGTCCTGAAGCAATGTGCGGCGGATTTGGGCGGAGTAATTCACAGGTTATGGGAGGAGACTCGGGAGAGGGGAAGGAATGGCCCCCTAAGTTTCGCTCGCTTCGGGATCGAGAGAGAGGGAGGGAGGGGAAGGTGGTGCGGCGTTTGGGCTTATTGTTTGTTTATGGAGGGAGGAGCCGAGGAGGAGGGATGAGGAGGTGAGGGCGGGCGTGCGGCGTGCGCTATATTCTAATTCTAATGAATCTATCATTCTATTGGCTGCGTGGATTGTTTTGTGTCTGGGGCCTAGGGTCTATTTATAAGTGCGACCAAGAAGGTGAAAGATGATAATGGTTGGTCCTTTCTTTTAGCTTATTCTCTTAGCATATTCTTTATAGTTTCTTTTAAATAAATAAATAATATAATTTTTTATCATTATTTTGAAACGAATTATTGGAACAATTATTTGTCTTATCAGTATTCGATTATTCGTATAAACGCTCATACTAAGACGAAAAGCCATTAGTCGTAGCCGAAAAAATGCAGCAAATAATAGGGCCAAAATTACACCGTGGCTCTCTACCCTTGGAGGTCATCATCAGAGGTATATTGAGAAAAAGAAATATGAGGTGAAACTAATTATCTTGCTCGGAATTTTTTAGGAATAAACTCCCCCTTTCACGATTTTTTTTATTTTCTTACTCTTAGGACCGTTTGGATTAGAGAAATTTGATACCATAGGAACAGGGGAACTGAGTTTTGAGCACTAATCACACCGTTTGAAACGTAGGATTGGGTAAACCAATTCCTTGAAAGTTTCCCAAACCTGCACTTTTGGCAGGAAAAGAAACATTTGGTCCAAGCCAGAGAAAATTTCCTACGGTTGGGAGAAGCGAGATGCTGTTAGAAAGAGTCAAAGCGAGAAGAAAATTCACACCAGATTAAAGCAGACAGGGCACTAAAAGAAATCATTTATCCAAGAATAGGCAGATTGGAACAAGGCTTCTCTGTTTTCTTGTGCATGTTTCCGACCGTGTCTCTTGACACGTGACGTCATTATCCTCTTCCTGTGGATCTCCCACGATGGTTAATACTAACCAATGCAATCCACGTGTGTGAGAACAAGAATAGAAACACACAATATGAACAGGGAAGCCATTTTTGGCGGATTGAGGGGTTCTTGTGTGGGTTTTTGCTGCTAACAAACCCTGCCGCCTGTTGTGCCGCCATGACAAACCGCGAGCTAGCTCCACAAGCCCTGGTCAAATACTTGCCGTCGCTTGCGAAGATGAAGTGTGGAGGGTGCTTCAGATGGAAGGATCGATTGAACGGAGATCTGGATGCGGTGTAGGAAAACGAAGGCGGCAAAAGGCCCCTCGGTTGCTCACTGATGGGCGGGGTCGTGGGGTTTGGTGGGTCCACACCTGTATGTGGTTTACACACAAAAAATCATTATATTAGAAAATCCCTTTAATATTTCTACGTTCTTGGTATTTCTGTGTTCTAAACACTCAATTCTTATAAATTCCTTATGCTGTTTAATCATCTGCTTTGCACATGTATTCCTTTTCTATTATGATATTGTCTATTCTTACGTTACAATCAGATCCTTACGGTTGGTGATTGGTTGCGCGTCTGGAGAACCTAGCTTGGAATATTTGGCGGGGTCTAAGTTGATACTGACGGTAAAGACATAAGAGAGTTTTTTTTTAGCTTTTACAAGGTAAAAGTGACCATTACTTCTAAAAGAACATAATAGAAAAGGATGTGATACATTCGTACTACAACTCAATTTGCATCACCCAAATGGAATCTCCGAAAGTAGAAGGAATCAGATCCTTGTTCTTTTTTTCCAAATACAAGCGTTTGCATATTGGCATACAGCACATCCCTCCCGAAAATCAACCAATATGAGGTCGGACATGAGTAAGTTGATGACATTGATTTTGTCACAAGTAGGATTGTTATGTGAACCATATTAGTCTGTAACAATGATTTCTATGGAGACCAAAAGATTGAATAAATGAGTTTGACAGCAGGACAATGGCCAATGGGTGGTCACAGGTCACAAAAATCCCATCAACCACACGTCATAAATCAAGCCGAATTCCGTCATGAATGATACGCACGTATAATACTAACCATTTTCCACTAGTAGTACTGGAGCTAATGAGGAAACCAGCTAGCATTATTCCTCATCTATGGATCGGCACACGCATAGTTCTTAAATTTCCACGAGTGATACTCGAAAACCAGCTGCTCACAGGATGTTCCTCGATGGCGCACGACCAGACGGGACCGCGGCCAGAAGCCGAGCGATAAAACCGCAAAACTCTTGGAGCTAGCCGCATGCTCTCCCGCACGTGACATGTACGCGCCGGGCGCGGGGCATGGTCCCGGCCGCACCGCACCGCACCGCACCGATACGCCAAGCACGTCGCTCGACCGCTTTACCCGGCCGCGCTCTGCCCGCAGCCGCAAGCCATGTGTGCCATCAATAATTGCCGCCGCGCGCCTGCCTGCCCGGCGCACGTCCGTCCGCGCGTCCTTGCAACGCTGCCGCCAACGCCAAGCGAGCAACGCGACCCGTCGCGCGCGCGCGCGGCCCACGGCTGGGCCAACCCGGGCATGCGAACGCAAACGCGAACACGTCGCGCGCGCGCGCGGGGTCGCTTACTCCCATGCGCCGCGCGACGGCTAGCTCGATCGATCGGTCGACGTACGCCACGCCGCGCCGCGCCGCGCCGCGCCTGCAGCTCCCAGCTAGCTAGCCAGCAGAGGAGGGAGCAGCGGCGAAGCGAGGCACGGCAATTGAAGCAATGAGGATCTCAGCACGTACGTACGTACAGGTTGGCTCCTAGCTACTAGCCTACTATGAGCTAATGCCTAGTAGCATCGCCCGTCCCGCCTTTTTCTCTCGTAGGCCACAGCGAAAGCCGCTTTTGCTGCGGCCGTAGTGAACAGTAGTCCCAGTAGTATAGGGGGCGCGCGCTGGTGGAGGAGGGGCGAAAGCAACGTGCCATGCCGCGCCGTGGCCACCCAACGAGCGCGACGGACCATCCTATACGGGCGCGGCTTCGGGCTCTGCGTCCTCGCCTTTTCTCCGCTCGATTAGCACGTACGGCGCGCGCACTCCGTCGATCTGCGTCGTAGGTGTGCATGCAGCGCCAGGCCGGGGTTGGGCCCGGCTGCCGCGCTCGTTGTTGCGTACCTACCTAGCTCGCCATCGTCGCAGGCTCTCTCGCCCGCCGGTCGATCACATGCCGCGCATTCTTGCTAGCTACTTGGTGGTCTCTCTGTCGCGCCCTTTCCCTCTTTCTGGGCACGCCGAGCGTGTGCACATCTTTCACATGCATGCATGACCCGTCGCTACCTTTGGCCTTGGTCCCTGCAGTTTTCACGTACGTACGCGCGCGCCCATGATGGATCGATCGTAACATGCATGTCCCGTTTGTTTCGGCCTCGCACAAAGCTCCATTTGACGCAAGCACGCGGCAAGGACGCCTGCCTGCCTGCCCAGGCTCCAGATGCGCTGGACTGCGTGCATAATTGCATACGGTTTCAAAGCAACGATAACTAGACCGAAGAAAAAAAGATCGAACGCAGGTGTATACGCAAGGAGTGAGCTTCCCCCCCCCCCCCCCCCCCCCTTGAAGGTACAAGGAGCGAGCTTGAAGCCGAAGCAATCACAAGGCTATTATTGATACACGCCTACCGACACTTGGTCCTCCAGGATGCAAACAACAAAGTTCATAACTCGATTGACTTTTTCTTCCTTTGATTCTTCCCCCCTTTTGCTTTTATGGATTATTACGAAAGATCGCATAGAACATGCATGTACACCTGAAAAAAGACGAAACAACTGGGAATTCACGTGATTCGAACCTATTAAATCGACGACTCAGTCAGTAGTGGTAGAACATGAACTTTGGTAATGTAGGAAAACAAGAAGATGCCTAATTAGTTGGACTAACAACTGGTTAGGGCATCTCCAATGGGTCTATAGCAGCTATCTACAAGAGAGTCCATGTCATCAACTGTCCTACGTGGAAGATATTAAATGAAGAAAGAGAACGCAGCTCTCTACAGCTCTAGAGATAGTCTATAGCGCCAAACGAGGCAGCCTCCATAAATTCTGTGTGTGCATGTAAGCATCAAATAGATATCCTTATAGATAGTTTTTTAGAATGCTAACTTTAGTGTGTACTATATAGATGATGTGGAAGTCTTATAGTTAGTTGCTAGCTATAACCATTAGAGATGCCCTAGCATGGCAATTGGATTTTTCTCTGTTTTTTTAAGAGCCTCTCCTCAAAGACCGTTGATCATCTACGCTTAGGATACAAATGTGAACTGGCCTAGAAGACATTAATTCAGAAAAGAATTATTGTTAAGTAAGGTTATAACGCGACTACGACCTGCAAGCAATAGTATATCTCTCAAGGGCACAGTAACTAGATGGAGGGCCTGGAGCTAACACAGTGCCCTCAGCCTCATCTTTCTTAAAAGATGGCAGTACTAATTCAGCAGTCACCGCGCTGTTTCAGAATCCAGATCACCGATATAGAAGCCATGTTCTGAAGGCGTGAGGCACAGCTTTAAGTACACACTAGCTAGGACGCAACGTAAACGGCCCCACAGACACTAGCTAGGTGCAGAAAAGATGTAAACAAGCAAGCACGGTCTTTCCAAGTTGAGCATCCTGCTAAAGAATGGCCAGATTTCTCATATAAAAGCGCAGTAAGCACTGCAGCTAACAGTAATACAATCACAGAATGAGAGATCAATCTTGTCAAGAGCTAGTACTAAGTACTGAATACATGTATTCAGCAGCAAATCAAAAGTGTGTTGCCAAGTAGCAGCAAAAGAGATAATCATCTAAAGCAATGGGGCAATGCTTTTGAGTACTTCTGTCGGTAAGGCAGAGGATGCAGAAAGGCATACTGAGTTACTGAGTACTGACCAATCCTAAAACAGATGTAGCTATAGTAAGGTGCAAATCAAATCAGCTCTGATGTACCTACCTTGCTCTCCGTGAAACTATTTTTAGCTACCAATCCTATAGAGAGTAAAAAACAGGCAGATATAAGTCTTGTTTCAATAAGCAAATCATCTGAAACCTTTGCTGTATCAGCGCTATTTCGGAGAAACTTTGGCCGTCTGAAACCGTGTACAAAAGATAGAAACAATGGAGTAGGCACCTGGCAGAATATTTTCTTCCGAAAAAACACATCAACCGTCACATAATCTCTCTCTCTCTCTCTGTCTCCCTCTCTCCCCCGACATATTAAAATTACTCCAGATGCAAGGCATCAACAACTTTAAGTACATCTTTCTTGATATGCACAAGCACAAAACCATAAGGAGTTTACCTTGAAACATGGGAGAAAAAGACCCTGGGGAGCAGTGAGTGGCAAGCCCACTAGAAGCAGCTCCTCTGCTTCCCTCGTACATCTAACAACGCACCAAGTAATGCCATCCCTACCAGGAAAGCAGAGCATGCTTTGCTTGCCACATTTGTGCTAAGCTTTCGGCTTGTGGCATCGCAACACACCATTTGTCCTAAACATTTCAACTCAACAAAGCTCCCTCCTCCATGATGACCAAAGCAACTAGGCATTTTGCTACGTCCGATGGAATCTCGTACATATATACCGTATATGCAACAGCATCAAAGGAACAGAACCTAGAGACGACAACTAGCCCTCCAAAGTGATCTTTGCAAATGGGCATCGAAAGCAAAAAAGGATCCAGCCAATATACCAGGTGTGGAATCAAATATTGGAACAATTTGTGAGGTGGTTGATGATTGCCGCCCCCTCGAAATCTTCTCCAACGTTGCGCTTGAAAAGTTAAAGAAATGGGATGATTCTTCCTCTAAAGGAGAAGGAACGAATGGGGTTCAAATCAACCAATTGAGCACATAGAAAAGAATTCAGGCAATCACAGGACCAAACAAAGACACCCATGGTACGTTGATACGTCGGTGGAGCAACTTGAATCAGGATTATGTGGATCGCAATTGGAATAGCAGATGGCAAAAGACTGGAAAAATAAAGCAAATGTGGTGCGAGGTGGGATGGAGTGGCCATTGATGTAAGGTCACAATCACCAAGTACTTCTTTATTGATGCTTTTGGAGAATTGTGCGGTGTCCAATAAGCGCAATAAGCAAAGGAACAGCGAGTTCCACGTAAATCTGATGTCTTCAAGTGGCCCTCTCAGTTCTGAACTGTCAAACAGTTTACCCTACTCGATAAGTCATTGTAAAGGGATATCAGAGGGAACAGGCAAAATCAGAACATAGGATTCTAGCATAGAAAGCAGGCAGATTTTGGATGGCAAATATCGCACGTATGACTAACTGATGGAAACTATAATGGCAACTTTAGAACGAAGGATGCTGATGGTAAAGAAACCATAACCACCATTAGGCACACAGTAAAAAGGACGTCTTTGGTGGTAGCTCTTCATACAGGATCACTGCTGTTGTAACACAGCTCTTAGCAAACAGATCATTCAGGGTCAATAACTAAACAGAATGCAGTTAAGAAAAATGTTAAAAATTGTAGGCTGTGATTAGCCACATCGAATTAAACAGATAGTTCAGTTCTTCAGAAGATCAGTGCACACACAAAATAGAAGCTAAAATGTAAATGCAGCTAATAGAGCAAGCCCGGAACTGCTCTGAACCAAAACTATAGCAAAAAAGAATAGTGGTCTGGTCTTGCAAAGAACATCACTTTGAATGCACTTATGACTTATATACGGTGCTACAGTAACTTGCTTTCAAACATTGCGTTTTTTGAGATGGTGTCTATTAGCCAATTGTAGTACACACTATACGGACTTCAGTTGTACCGGCCAAAATCGTATGCGACTGTCTCTCTCTTCGTAATCTCTCTCGTGAACAACTAGAATTCAAAAGCTAGAAACCAGAAGACATAAGCCACGGACCAAAAGAACCTACCCATATCTGTTGTCCAGAAACCTGAGTTTGCCCAAAATGGGACAAATACAAAGTTGAGTGAACAGAGAAAAAATAAAGATCAACCACACCTATCTTGAAGGTCTCCATAATCTGCTTTTGTTGTAAGGGTGGTCCAACCCCTGTGACTAGATCTTGCAACTAGTCTAATATGTAATAGGCCTAATAGTATAGATGAATGTACTAATATACCCCTACCTTTTATAATTATTAAGAGGTAGGATGAGAATTTTCTATCCTACCCCACTCATGTATATAAACCCCCAAGAGGGGTATGGGGGCAGATCCACTAATTTTATACATGAACACTCTCTCTTCTGTGGTTGACTCTCTCTAGCTTCCTAGTTTCATACCCACTCTACCAGTCCCTTTCTTTACTATTTGGCCCGCGACCACAATAGCTTTCAACATGGAAGCACAACCCATCACAATTTATGCAAGTATGATTGCATGTAGTATAGCACATAGCTTCCTCCGTGAGTTCTGAACTTATCATAAATGATGTTATATTACATTCTTACACTTTTGTATTCAAAAGTTACATGCAAGGTTGTTAAAATCATAATTCTAGTCGTAGAATCGTACAATTCTACGATCCCACGAAGCCAATCCGACTCAAATCACATCTTGAATCGTACCTGGCAGAATCATGGTAGAATCACGATTCTAGTCATAAAATCATGTAGAATCGCAACAGAATCATAGAAGAATCGTAGTAGAATCGTGTAGAATCAATATCATCCAAAATTATAAAAGATTTAGGCGTTTGGTTGTATCCTATCCCTCAATTTAAGTTATATGTGAAATACTAACTAGTTAATAGCTTAGTCATTAAGATTTGAAGATTTGGAATAATAAAAATTATTTTAATTATTATTTATTTTACATTTTTATGTACAATGATTAGATTATAGCAATATTGATAACATCGCTCTTCTAGTTGTAGCTCTTAATGACATAGAATTTAAACCATGATTCTAATCATGAATAAGATATATTTATTAATCAAATTAGATGTTAAATGATCAAATAAACACTCATATCACTCTTGGAATACACAATGAATTAGAATAAATATGTTTTTGGTAGAATTGGGTAGAATTTTAGATTCTACGATTCGATCCTATAATACGATCCTACCAGAGTGTCTCTGATCCGATTCAGAATTGTGATTCTGACAACCTTGGTTACACGGGAATATGTAAGTAGTATAGAAAATGAACCAGAGCCTTGAGAAACAATGGAAAGATGCCCCCACAAAGGTTAAAGGAACTTCACAGAATCATAGTTGATTCTACTGAAATCAAATGCGACAAGATTACACTCAAAATCTCCGTAATAGCCCTACCTCAGTGTGGCATAAAGCTTAGACCCTCAAACTAGCCAATAACAGACACATGACCGAAATTGTCACAATATAAATCGTCACACGCCTGAAGTCCCACTCTTAAGAAACTACTTGGAAATTGGGTCCTCAACGTGGACATGGGACTCCCACGGAGCCCACGCTCAGGTCTCAGGCCTATGTGCTTCTTGGAGGTGAAGGATGGCGGCTACTACCAATTAAGGCCTAGTAAGGCCTATCAGGTTCCACGCGCTATTTTTGGGCCTAATGGCAGAGGCACGGTCCGTGGGTAATAGAAATGTCTGAAGGTTTTCATCCGTTGCCGTCCTTCTTGTTGATGACAAGCAGCATCGATGAGCCCATGGGAAAAGACGCAGCGCAGTAACTGGCTCCTGGCTCCCGAGTTACAGCATACACAGCACCAGGACGAGCACGGCGATTGCCTAGAAACGATCAAGCTGCTGTCAGCCTGTCGCTGGAGAAATCGGTGACAAAACGTGCCTGTTCGTCCTGAACTCGTCGAGTACTTGATGTGTTATAATACACAGACACTCTTATTATTTTTCTGTTCTTTAGTCTCGTTTGTTACAGCTTTAACTTCAAACTTTTGACTTTTAATTTATTATTCTTTAAATTTATCTTTTTTTAGTTTTTTAGGATTTTTGCTTTTTTTCTGTCCTTCGCATTGTCATGGGCTAACCTTTTTTCATTTTTTTTAAATTTAATTACGTCAAATAAACCACCATTAATTACAATAAAAATAAGTTAGCTACAGTAAAAAAAAGCCTTGAATAATCACCAAACTGAGCGTCCCCTTAAGGTCTTCTCACTTTTGATTATAGTGCATTGCGTACACGAAGGGCATACATATAAGTCATACATGAGAAAATTTTAGAAAAAAACTTTTCCTCCGCCGTACAAACACGCATATGTTCCATGCCGTCTATTCAAGGGAAAAATATACCGTGTTATGCTCTCACACCCTTATTGCGCATCAACCCTTAGATTGAATCAGAGTTTGTGAAATACGGTATAAACGTGCATAGTATCAAGAATGAAGATGATGAATCTCGTAGAAAAAACCAAAATAACGACACTGAAGCAACCACGATGAGAGAAAAGATTTGACGAAACCGACCACAAATTCTTTAAACATAACCTCAAAAGAGCATAAGGGCTTGTCGCTCATTTACAATTATCTTGAATCTTTTAGGATCACCATATCTTTATCCTATATAAGAATCTAGTACTAAAAAATATTATCACATCTAATCCTTTGTTCACCGCTGCTTTGTATGAGTAATCTACTTTGGATGAGTAAACTTCGTTGCTTTGTAACTTGGTTCTTCATGGTCATTTGTATGATTTATATAGTCTTTCCTATCATTTCTCCAATTTTAAGTAGGAATCATAATTCAAATAAGTGTAGAAGTTCTAATCATAATAGGATTCATCTTGAACTCTCTATAGCAAATCTTTTCACATCCTAAAATACTATATATGAGTCTTGTTGTGGCTACAGACCAAACAGAGAGAGAGATGGTGGTGGAGAGTGATGAAGATAAGTGTAATGGCCTGGGTCCTCCCCATGGCTTACTCATATATATATACACATGAGGAGTGCTTTTACAGCTATACCCTTACATCTGGTTATCCCCTCTGGGGCAGTTATGTTATTACATATGGCCTATTCTGGGCCTTATAATCTCCTACCAGGCCTGCCGGGTTTAGGTGGGGGCCACCCCTACGACAGGAGCCTCTCATGGTGAAGGGCTTCACAGGGCCGAAGCCATGTCGCCGAGTCCTTTGGCCCCCTCCGTCCCCTGCGGCCTGTGAACTCCTCCAAGCTTGTGGTTGGGGAGCCTGAAGTCTGGGATGGTGGTAGCGGAGGCTGGCGCCTGAGTCGAAGCAGGCGCGCGCGCTCCGTTCCCTACCCTTCGAACTGGTGGCAGCGAAGCTGACGCCTAAATCGAAGTAGACGCGCGCACTCCGTCCCCTACTCTGCGAACGGGTGGCAGCGGAGCTGGCGCCTAGTCGAAGTAGACGCGCGCGTTCCGTCCCCTACCCTTCGAACGGGTGGCAGCGGAGGCTGGCGCCCAAGTCGAGGTAAACGCGCGCGCTCCGTCCCCTACCCTTCGAACGGGTGGCAGCGGAGGCTGGCGCCCAAGTCGAGGTAGACACGCGCGCTCCGTCCCCTACCCTTCGAACGGGTGGCAACGGAGGCTGGCAACCAAGTCGAGGCAGACGCGCGCGCTCCGTCCCCTACCCTTCGAACGGGTGGCAGCGGAGGCTGGCGCCCAAGTCGAAGTAGACGCGCGCGCTCCGTCCCCTACCCTTCGAACGGGTGGCAGCGGAGGCTGGCGCCTAATCGAAGTAGACGCGCGCGCTCCGTCCCCTACCCTTCGAACGGGTGGCAGCGGAGGCTGGCGCCCAAGTCGAAGTAGACGCGCGCGCTCCGTCCCCTACCCTTCGAACGGGTGGCAGCGGAGGCTGGCGCCCAAGTCGAAGTAGACGCGCGCGCTCCGTCCCCTACCCTTCGAACGGGTGGCAGCGGAGGCTGGCGCCCAAGTCGAAGTAGACGCGCGCGCTCCGTCCCCTACCCTTCGAACGGGTGGCAGCGAAGCTGGCGCCTAGTCGAAGAAGACGCGCGCGCTCCGTCCCCTACCCTTCGAATGGGTGGCAGCGCAGCTGGCGCCTAGTCGAAGAAGACGCGCGCGCTCCGTCCCCTACCCTTCGAACGGGTGGCAGCGCAGCTGGCGCCTAGTCGAAGTAGACGCGCGCGCTCCGTCCCCTACCCTTCGAACGGGTGGCAGCGGAGCTGGCGCCTAAGTCGAAGTAGACGCGCGCGCTCCGTCCCTGTGCTGAGATCGGAGCTTGGCGCCGGTATGGTTGCGCTCCGGGGCTGTTGTGACCTTGCAGTCTGGTAGTGCGCTTTTAATGGCGGCTGGAATCACGCCGACGCCTGGCCTGGCAGAAGTCAGGCTGTCGCGTCGTGCAGTCTGCCATGCTGCAGGTGGGGCACGTGGCGACTCACGACTGGTGCGTCGTGGGATGTGAGCGGTTGCGTGACCGCGGCCGTTCGCCTCGTCCCCCGAGAAGTTGGACGCGTGTTGAAGATGTGGGGGCGTTGTGCGCTGCTTGGCCACCTGCCCGGCACGGCCCTCTAGGTCCCGGCGGTTCTTCTTTCCAAATCTTGGACAGCCGAATCGCTGGGAATTTGATCCGTCTGTGCGTTGAGCCACAAGGCAGGCGAGCGGCCTTTATAAGGTGCTAGTGTTGAGGTGGAGGCACCCTTTCTTGCTTTGCTTTTTGATCTGCCGCTTCGCTTCCGCCCGTGCTAATTGTCACGCCAGTTGCTCCTTTGCCTGCATCTTCTTCCCTTGTCGCGAAGAGCGATGGCTAGCCATGACGATGCCACCTACCACCCCCGCAGCGGTTCCTTGCCTAGCCAGGGCGAGGCGACCCATCCTTCCAAGGAGTACAAACTGGTGCCGCGGGGGAGCTCGCGCGCCAACAAGTGGTGGAACGCCATGGAGCACTCGGGAGGCTCCTGCTCCCGTGTGCTGGGGAAGAGCCGCATGACTGAAGGGACGCTACAGCGACTCGTGGATGAGGGGAAGATCGTGGATCGCAATGGGGCTCGCCTACCCCGTCGGGACGAGACGGAGCCGAAGCCCGGGGCCATGGAGGCGATTGTTTTCGTCGCGTTCTTCGATGCCGGCCTTCGAATGCCCTCCACGTTGTTCGTGGGCGAAGTCTTGCGGGCCTACAAGTTGGAGCTAGCCCAGTTGACGCCCCACGCGATACTCCGCCTAGCCTTCTTCACGTGGGCGATGCGGACAGAGGGGTGGCGTCCCAGCGCGAGCTTATTCGCCACCCTGCACGACGCACACTGTCGACCCAGAAAGGTTGACGGGGCGGTGTCCAACTTCGGCGGTGTGGACTTCGTGCTCCGGGCGTCATGCGCGACGTTGTTCCCTGTGCCAGCCTCACCAGGGCAATGGGCGGCCGGCTGGACGCGATGGTGGTTCTATTACACCGTGACCGACAAGAGCAGAATGCATTGCCGAGGTGGGCCGATCTCGTTTAACAGCACGCCGAGTCTGAAGGCGGAGATCGACGACACGCAAAAGCTACAGAGCCTTGTCGATGTCGCCCGTCGAATGAGCGTGCGCGACCTAGCCGAGGAGTTCACGATGTATGGGGCGGCGCCACTCTCCTCCCGGGGGAAGTATGTTGGACAGAATGGCCCCCGCGAGGACGGGTTCGACCCATCCGTGTCTCGCCTGCTGCCGCCCTCCGCCCCTTGTAAGTCGCCCAGCACGCTTTACGCGCGCCATTGTATCTGTTTGGCTTCCGCCTGACTGACGTGATCTTCTGCGCAGTGGCTCGGCTAGAAGATGCGGAGCGCACGGTTGCGGCGCTCCTCGGCCCGTACACGCTTAAGGAGCACCGGGCTCGCGAGGCCGCAGTCAAGGCGGCTAAGCAGGGGCGGGTAAACCGCACCTACGAGGCTGTGGGCATTACCGTGCCCGAGCGTGCGGTGCCGGAAGAGCTTCCCGCCGGGACTCCGGACGCTCAGGACGGTGATAGCCCTACGGGGGTGCTATCTTCGCGACGCCGGGCCCGTTCCCCGGCTGCCGTATGCGACCCGGCAGCCCCCCCCGGCGGCTAGCCCAGCTGAGACGGGGCGTGCGACCGGCGGTGGGCCTGGCCATACTGCTTCGGAGGGGCGCACCGCCGCGGATCCCCCGGCACCTTCTGCCGACGCCCACGAGCCCGTGCTCGGGCTCGCGGCCATCGTTGAGTTGGAACTCGCCAACCCGGGGGGTGGCGTCGTTCCTGGCGAGCAAACCACGGTGGAAGGTGCGTTATCAACCGCAGCGGCCGACGAGGGCGTGCCCCCTACAGAGGAAACCGTGGGGGCGACAGTGACCGGAGCTGGTCCTGCCGTGGAAGAATCGCCTGTGCCACCGCAGGCGAAACGCCCTCGGACGCAATCCCCGCCGCCAACGAGGGGTCGATACGCTGTTGCGGGGCCTTGCCGCGGGATTACGGCGTCTGGCGCGTCCGAGAGGACCTTCTCCCCGAGTGTCGAGGCGCCCGCCTCCCCCTGGGCGGTGGAACCGGCGCCACTTCCTACCGCGACGAGGGGCGCAGGAGGTAGGTGTGAGTCCCTTTCTTCACCTGACTTCGCGAGACTCTCTCCGATCTGCTCGCTCATTCTGCCGACATCAGGCGAGACGACGTCTCCCGTACGTGGCGAAGGATCGAGCAGCGGAGGTATGCGCGAAGTTGGGAGCCTTGTGCAGGATGCCCCGCAGGTGTCCGCTGCTGCTGACGTGACCGTGGCCGCGATAAATCTGGGCGCGTTGGGGCCGGGGCTCGCTCGCTCGGACTTCCTCCCTCGCCCGGAGATATTTTGCGACCTCACCGCAGCCGTAGAGCGTGCCGACAACGGCCTCAACCGAGAGGTGCTGTCGTCATGCGCGGGGGACCTCCTAGCGCTCGCGCTGCAGGCCTCCGAGATGAGGGTAAATATGTGCGCTTCAGCTTGTAAGGTACTGCTGGACGCCTGCTGATTTGTTGTTTCTGCCAGACACTTGCCCTCGGCCGGTCCTTTGACGAGGCCCGCGTTCGGGAGCGGAGGGCTCTGGAAGCCAGCCTCCGTGAAGCAAACACTGCTCTCGCCGCGAAGGATGAAGAACTTCGTGCGCTGGAGGGCGCCCTGGTGGCCGCACAACTCGAGGCCACGGAAGCTCGGAGCGCCGCGGCTGGGGAGCGCGCCGCCTTCGTGCAGCAGATCGCCGTCCTAGAAGGGGAGAAGGCCCAGCTGGCGGAGTCTGCTGCCGAGAACCGCCTCGTCTTGGAAAATGCGTCCCTGTCGGCATGGCGGGCCATGGAGTCTCTGAACCAGGCCCTCCGAGATCTGTGCGTCCGAGTGCCGGACACTACGCACAGGCCGGAGGCCCTGTCGGAGACGCTCGGGCTGATCGAGGAGGGGGCCAGCGTTGCTCTTCGTGGCGCCAGGACCTTTGGCGAGCACTGCAGCTGTGTTGGTGCGTGCTTCGCCCTCGCCCTGCTTCATACTCGTGGGTGTAGGCATACCCATGAGCTAGCGAATCCTCAACTGGATCCTCCCGACCGCCCAGAGGTTATGTCGGACGCCATCCGCTCCATCGGGCCTAGCCTGCAGAACTTCCATCAACGGATCTGGGGCCGCTTCGAGGAAGGTGCAGCGAGGGTCGCCGTGCAGCAGACGTTGCATGGGGAGGGGGACCTCCTCCAGTGGCTTGAAGGGGTCCTTCAGTGCCGCGGCGACGACGGCACGGGCTCGTCCGCACCACGCCAAGGCTGAGCGGTTGGTCGGGTAGGGCAGGGGGATGATGTACTGGTTCTTACGCTTGTAACCATGTAACCCCTTTGCTTTTATAATGGAACCAAGTAGTACCTTATGCTTGGTGTTACCTGCCGCCGAACGCGGAGGGCAGGTTTGCGCATCTCGTTTATACTCCGTGGAGTGGCGCGTGCGGAGGCGAACCTCGACGCTACGACTTCCTTTATAGTCCAGAGACTCGCGCGTGCAGAGGCGGACCTCGACGCTACGTCTTATTTAAAGTCCGTGGACTGGTGCGTGCGGAGCTAGGCTCGACGCTACGTCTTATTTATAGTCCGCAGACTCTCGCGTGCGGAGGCGGACCTCGACGCTACGTCTTATTTAAAGTCCGTGGACTAGTGCGTGCGGAGCTAGGCTCGACGCTACGTCTTATTTATAGTCCGCAGACTCTCGCGTGCGGAGGCGGACCTCGACGCTACGTCTTATTTAAAGTCCGTGGACTAGTGCGTGCGGAGCTAGGCTCGACGCTACGTCTTCTTTATAGTCCGGAGACTCGCGCGTGCGGAGGCGAACCTCGACGCTACGTCTTATTTAAAGTCCGTGGACTAGTGCGTGCGGAGCTAGGCTCGACGCTACGTCTTCTTTATACTCCTTAGAGTGCGCGCGGAGACGTCCCCCCGCTGCATCTTATTTATACTCCGTAGAGTGCGTGCGGAGGCGGACCTCGACGCTACATCTTATTTAAAGTCCGTGGACTGGTGCGTGCGGAGCTAGGCTCGACGCTACGTCTTATTTAAAGTCCGTAGACTAGTGCGTGCGGAGCTGGGCTCGACGCTACGTCTTATTTAAAGTCCGTGGACTGGCGCGTGCGAAGCTAGGCTCGACGCTACGTCTTATTTATAGTCCGCAGACTCTCGCGTGCGGAGGCGGACCTCGACGCTACGTCTTATTTAAAGTCCGTGGACTGGTGCGTGCGGAGCTAGGCTCGACGCTACGTCTTATTTATAGTCCGCAGACTCTCGCGTGCGGAGGCGGACCTCGACGCTACGTCTTATTTAAAGTCCGTGGACTGATGCGTGCGGAGCTAGGCTCGACGCTACGTCTTATTTATAGTCCGCAGACTCTCGCGTGCGGAGGCGGACCTCGACGCTACGTCTTATTTAAAGTCCGTGGACTGGTGCGTGCGGAGCTAGGCTCGACGCTACGTCTTATTTATAGTCCGCAGACTCTCGCGTGCGGAGGCGGACCTCGACGCTACGTCTTATTTAAAGTCCGTGGACTGGTGCGTGCGGAGCTAGGCTCGACGCTACGTCTTATTTATAGTCCGCAGACTCTCGCGTGCGGAGGCGGACCTCGACGCTACGTCTTATTTAAAGTCCGTGGACTTTGTTCTACTCAGCGCGGACAGGGGATGCTCTGGGAACAGCAACCTTTATTGAACTCCCGTTTGCGCGGGCGAGCATCGCATAACAAAGGGCTGGTGGCTTTACGCCTGCTGTCCTGCTCCTAGGCGTAGTACCGCCGCAACCTATCCGCGTTCCATGTATGCCGGAAGGCTTGTCCTTCGAGCGTGGCGAGGCGGTACGCCCCCTTCGGCAATGCCTCCGTCACGATGTACGGGCCTTCCCACTTGGACTCCAGCTTTCCAACGGTCTCCGCCTGGAGCGCCACTCTGAGGACGAGATCCCCAGGCTTGAACCCCCGCGGGCATATAGAGCGGTCCCGAGTACGCATTGTCTGCCGCGCGTACTTCTCGACATGGTGGGCTGCGTCTGCTCGTATCCCGTCGAGGAGGTCCAAGGACACACGGCGCTCCTCTTCGGGTGCTTGGACGAGAACCCTCCGCGAGCCGGCCTTGATTTCCTCGGGCGTCACCGCTTCATCACCGAAAAGGAGCTTGAACGGCGTGAATCCCGTCGGGCGCGTTACCGTTGTGCGAAGCGACCATAGAACGCTGTGAAGCTCGCTTGGCCACTTGCCCTTCGGCAATCCAACCAGGCGCTTTTTGATGGCTGCAGAGATGGCACCATTCGCCCGTTCGACCGCCCCGTTGGACTGGGGATGCCCTACCGAGGCGAATCGGAGGGTGATGCCCATGCTGTCACAATAATCTTTGAAGAGGGTGGCGTCGAACTGCAGGCCATTGTCGACCGTGAGCTCCCGGGGCACACCGAAGCGACATATGATGTTTTGCCATAGGAAGCGCTGTATGGCCGCAGAAGTTACTTTGGCCAGAGCGATCGCTTCCGGCCATCTGGAGAAATACTCCAGCGCGACTACCACGAACCGGAGGTCCCCTGGAGCTCGGGCAAGTGGTCCTACTATATCGAGACCCCAGCGTGCCAGTGGCCACACCGGGGGAATAGGGTTGAGGCTCGTCGGGGGCCTGCGGATGATGCGCGCCATCCACTGGCACCCTTGGCACCGACGGACGAGGTCCTGGGCGTCGGTGATGGCAGTCGGCCAGTAGAAGCCTTGCCTGAACGCCTTGCCGACTAATAACCTCGGTGCAAGGTGAGATCCGCATACGCCCGCGTGGATCTCCGCCAAGAGCTCCTTTCCCCCCTCAGTCGAGAGGCAGCGCAGGAGCGGTGCGCAAACCCCTCTCTTGTAGAGTATTCCTTCGAACACCTGGAAGGACCGTGCGCGGTGCTGCAAGCGTCGCAGCTCGGCAGGGTCCTCCGGCTCGGCGATGCCTTGCAAGAAATTGAAGATGGGTTCTCGCCAATCCCCTGGCCGATCAATGCGGTGGACGAGTGCCGCGTCCCGGTTGTCCTGCGCGATGGCCGCCTTTGCTAACATCTCGTAGAACGCCCCCTCGGGGGGGGGGCAGTTGCTGGCTGGCCGCCTTAGCGAGGGCGTCGGCTTGCTCATTCTCCGCACGGGGGATGGCCTTGACGGTGACACCCAAAAAGTGCCTTTCCCTCGCCCTCACCGCCGCGATGTACTTGGCCAACTCAGGGTCCTTGGCTTGATATGACCTGTCCACATGGCCAGCCACCAAGCGCGAGTCGGTGCGGACCAACACCCGTCTCGTGCCGATTGCCTTGAGCTTCGCCAAGCCAAAGAGCAGTGCCTCGTATTCAGCCGTGTTGTTGGTGGCGGGGAAGGCAAGGCGCGCCGAGTACAGCAAACGCTGTCCTTCGGGCGTGACGACCACCGCCCCTACGCCCGCGCCGGCGACGCTGTAAGCTCCGTCGATCGTAAGCGTCAAGACGGGATCATCGTGTGTCTGGACGGGTTGGGCCGGTGGGGTCCATTCGGCGAGAAAATCCGCCAGGACTTGGGATTTGATTGCCGTTCGCGAAGCATACGTCAAGGAGAAGGGTGCGAGCTCGGCAGCCCATTTGCCGATGCGCCCTGTGGACTCCTTGTTGTGTAGCCTCTCTGCCAGGGGGAATGAGGAAGGTACTGTGATCGGATGGGCCAGAAAATAATACCGAAGCTTCCTGGAGGCCATGAGAAGCGCGTAGGCGAGCTTCTCAAGCTCCGTGTATCTTGTCTTGGCACCTTGGAGGGCTTCGGAGACAAAATAGACGGGCCGCTGCATGGCGCCTTCCTCTAAGACGAGGACGGCGCTGACCGCGGTGGCTGACGCGGCCAGATAGAGCAGGAGGGGAGCCTCTGGTGCTGAGGCGACCAGAGTGGGGAGGCTTGCCAGGTGCTGCTTGAGCTCGTTGAAGGCCTTCGCGCAGTCTCCGTCCCAACGAAATCCATCGCACCCGCGGAGTGTCTTGAAAAACGGCAGGCCCCGCTCCGCCGCCCTGGATAGGAAGCGGCTTAATGCTGCCATGCGGCCTGCCAGCCTCTGGACCTCCCTCGTTGTCTTGGGCGGCTCCATACCCAGGATGGCGTCTACTTTGTCGGGGTTCGCCTGGATGCCCCGCCCGGACACGAGGAAACCTAGGAGTTTGCCCGCCTGCACCCCGAAGACACATTTGTCGGGGTTGAGCTTGATGCCCGCCTTCCGGAGGTTGTCGAAGGTCTCCTGGAGGTCCCGGCCGTGTAGAGTAAGCTGCCGAGTTTTGACCACCACGTCATCGACATAGGCTTCGACGTTCCTCCCGAGCTGGGCGGCCAGGGCAATGGCGACGAGGCGGGTGAAGGTAGCGCCTGCGTTCTTCAAGCCGAAGGGCATTCTGACGAAGCAGAATGTCCCAAGTGGTGTGATGAAACTGGTCTTCTCCTCGTCGTCTTCGGCCATGTATACCTGGTGGTAGCCGGAATAGGCGTCCAGGAAACTCATGAGTTCGCACCCAGCAGTGGCGTCGACCAGCTGATCAATGCGCGGCAGGGGGTAATTGTCCTTCGGGCACGCCTTGTTGAGTGCCGTGAAGTCGATGCACAAGCGCCAGGCCCCGCTGGCCTTTTTGACTAGCACCGGGTTAGCGAGCCACTCTGGATGGTGGACCTCGCAGATGACCCCGGCGCGAAGAAGCTTCGCCACCTCTGCTTTGGCCGCCTGCTGCCAATCCATCGACATACGCCGAAGCCTTTGCTTGACTGGCTTGGCGTCGGGGCGGACCGCCAAGCGATGCTCGATTACTGCTCGGTCCACGCCCTTGATGTCCTCCGGGGACCATGCGAAGATGTCGACGTTGTTCTGAAGCACTCGGAGCAGATCCCGTTCGACCCCCGGTGGGAGCCCCTCGCCAATGGACACAAACTGCCCCCCCCCCCCCGCCTGGAGCGGCACCTTCTTAACTCCACCTTCGAGCCGAGGCTTGGGCGTCCACCCGGGGGCGGAGGGCCCATCCCCGAGCGCGCCGGAGAGGGCATGCACCGGGCGACGCGGAACACGGCTGCCGCCTTCGGCACGCCTGGCCAGGTCCTGGTCGCCGAAGACGGTGATAACACCCTCCGGGCCCAGGAGCTTTACACACAAAAACGCGTGGTGCGAGATCGCCTCGAAAGAGTTGATGGCGGGTCGCCCTAGTATGGCGTTGTAGGGGTGCGGGATATCTACGACGTCGAAGGTGACCTGCTCGGTCCGGATGTTACCTTTGTTGCCCTCCTGATGGAAAGTGACAGGAAGGGACACGTGCCCCAAGGCCTGCAACGGTTGACCCCCGAAGCCTTGAAGTGGAGCTCTTGGCTGCTCTAGCCGGCTTCGGGGGATCGCCATGCGGTCGAGGGCCTCTGCGAACAAGATATTAGCGGAGCTTCCCCCGTCGACGAGGACGCGCCTGACGTCACAGCGTGCTATGTGGGCCTGGATGACTAGAGGGTCTTGGTGAGGGTACTCCACGCCCCTGGCGTCATTCAAGTCGAAGGTGATGTTGCGGGGCGGCATCCACAGCTGCGGCTGCTCCCCGGGGGCTTTTGAAGAGGAGCCTCCGGTGATGACGCTGACGGTGCGATGCTGCGCGCCCTCCATTGCGGTGGTTCGTATGGGGCTATCCCTTGGGTGCCCTACGTGGGCTCCGGGGGGGGACCGAGGAGGCCGAGCCCGAGACCCGGCCGTCACCCTCCGCAGCTCCATAACTGCGGTGCATGCCCTTGTGTAATGATCACCATAGCCGTGTACCTCGCACCACTTGCCATAGTGTAGGAGCTCTTGTTCTGCGTGGGGTTGGTCGCCGCAATCAAGTCCGCCGTCTGGTGCCCGGTCTCCCTTCCGTGAGGCGGGGGCGGGTCCTTGGCGGGCGCTCTCGGTGTCGAGGACATGACGGGCCGCCTGCGACCTGCGCTGGCGGCGCCGAGGCTTAGGCCTGCTCCTTGAAGAGCCTTCCTGTACCCCGGCCTTGCTGCCTCGGGGAGGGCCTCCTCGGGGCTCTCGGCTGCGGCCCGGCTTCGAGGAGAGACCATCCGCCCCCACTTCACGCGGGGGCGCTCCTCATGGGCGAGGCCGAGGACGGTAATGCTGCGTCTTCGCGCATCCTCCTCCGCCCGCGCGTACTCGTCCATTTTGTCGAAGAGCGTGGCGACTGTCTTGATTGGCCTCCGCGCGTTGTACTCGGCCACCGGGCCCGGGCGAAGGCCCTGTATGGCTGCATTAACGACGGTGGTTTCATTAATATCTTTTAGCTGGCATCGAATCTTGGCGAAGCGCTTGAAGTAGCCCCGGAGCGTCTCTGAGGGTCTTTGCTTCACAGCGAAGAGTTGGTCCGCATCGATTCGCTCGACACAGTGTCCTTGGAAGTTGCTGCGAAGGCGGTCGCGGAGCTGCTCCCACGCGTAGATGGAGCCCGGCTCTATGGTAAAAAACCAAGAGAGCGCCACCCCGTGCAGTGCGAGGGGGAGTCCCTTCGCCTTCGTGGTGTCGTCTCCGCCCGCGGCCTCCATCGCGGTTTCGTACACGCGCACGAACTCGCGAGGATCCGTGTCACCTCTGTACGGGTCGATGATGCTAGGGAACTTGAAGCCTTCGGGCCACGCCGCCTGCTGCAGCCCCGCCGAAAGCGGGGATTCTGGATCTACGCACCCCGGCGGGACGCGGCTAGACGCGGGGGCTTCGCGGCTGTCCGCCTTCTCTGGCGTGGACTCGGGCGCGATTACTGTCGCAACCTGCTGGCTCCGAGCCTCTTGTATATCTCGGACGACTCCGCGAAGGTCCCCTAGTTCCCGCTGGAACGCGTTGAGGGCTGCTAGTAGGACACTTTCCACCGCTGGTGTCGTTGAGACCGCCGGAACGCCCAGCGGACGGGTCGGTGCAGGGACCATCGCCTCACGATCTCCAGATCCGCCGGATGGTTCGTTGCGGCTACCCCCGGCCGTCTGATCCGCGCTACCGGCGAGGGTGGCGGGGGCTGTCGTTGCAGTGCCAGCGACGGGGTTGGATGTCGTCGTAGCGGCGCTAGCGAGGTCGGTCATTGCCGCGCGAGCGTCGATGCCCGCGACCACGGCGCGTACGCCGCCGCCAACTCCTTCGGCGGCCGATGCCGAAGCCCTGGTGTTCACGCGCTGCTCCGACCCAGCCGTCTTCTTTCCCTTCGCCGCCGCTGGTGAAGCTTTTTTCGGTGCCATCTTCTTTCTTCGGTCTTCAGGCTTGTCTTCGTCCTCCCCACGGACGGCGCCAACTATTGTGGCTACAGACCAAACAGAGAGAGAGATGGTGGTGGAGAGTGATGAAGATAAGTGTAATGGCCTGGGTCCTCCCCATGGCTTACTCATATATATATATACACATGAGGAGTGCTTTTACAGCTATACCCTTACATCTGGTTATCCCCTCTGGGGGCAGTTATGTCATTACACATGGCCTATTCTGGGCCTTATAATCTCCTACCAGGCCTGCCGGGTTTAGGTGGGGGCCACCCCTACGACAAGTCTCTAACTCAATAATATTCACCTTTATTTTATCCATTGAAGTCACCATACTCCTACAAGAACTCATCCCAAGTCGGCTCCACCTTTTTTGTTTTATATATATTTTTATTTTTTTCCTCCCACTAGGAGTGCCCCCACCATAATGACTCATACAAATCATCGCAATATACATGTTAGTGTCTGTGTCCAGGCTAGCCTGCTGCAAACCTCCACTTGAAAGTTCTTTTATTGTGTAGTTTGGTAAACCACACATCCTATTTCTACAACCTTCCAAGCTATATGTTTGTACCGCCTCTGAACATCACCTACTCCCCGGTACCGCGTGGTTGGTCTTACCACGTTTTTCTTCCTTCAACAGATCGCACTTCCGCCTTTATATCTGTTAGATTTTGCAACCGCTTTGCAATTTGCACACAACTGCAGATGAGATCTGAGTATCTAATGTTGATGAAATGGTTTTCTTCTCCTGGCTATGATTTTTATCAGACCTCCTATTGTTGCTCCACCTTTAAGATTATCCTTTGTAAGTAACTTGTATGACTACACCTTGAAATGATACATCATAACCTTTGAGTTCAAGCGATTTTACAGATATTAGATTCTTCTTTAAGCCAGGAACATACCAAACTTCTGTTAATGTGTGGTGTGCTCCATCATACAACTCCGATATAATTGTTCACATCTCAATAATTTTATACTCCTTACAACCTGCTAAGTGAACAGTTTCATGCGCCAGATGTAGAGATCTTTTGTCAAACATCTCTCTCTCGAAACATATATGGAAGCAACAACTTGAATATAATATACATTCATGAGAAGTACTTGGTTGACTGACGATTAGTATGTTCGAATCATCATTTGCTACAGCTAGTTAGCATGCACCCTTCATTTGCTTCAAACTCAGACAGTTTTTATTATATAATCTTCCTTATCACATAGATAGCATATACGTGTACCCAAGGATAGCAATTTCCTCCAGGGGTGGGGCCCCACAGGGATAATCCCCATGGGGAGCAGGGCAAACTCCCCCTCCCCACGGGGTCACAGGGATGGGGCCTCGCTAGTTGACAGGGTAGGACAGGGATCTGAAGACCCCCATGAGGCCCTATGGGAACCCTATAAATTTTAAAAAATATTTTAATTTATTTATATAATGTATATTTTTAATATGAAATGTGTATTCCTTTTGCATATATTTGGACAAAATATGCATTTATACAATATGGTTTATGTTTGGAAGCTAGATTTTCTTGAAAAAGTATACATAAAAACTTCTAAAGTGATTAATAAAGCCACTTAATATTTTAAAATATGAATAAACACTATTTACTAATCGCCACGGGGGTCGGAGCCCTGTAGGGGACGGGGACGAGGGCTCGTTGTCCCCCATCAACCTTTGTAGGGCAGGGCGGGGTGGGGGGGAGGGAGCTTGGCGAGGATCGAGGCGGGGATGCGGGGTTGCCCCCGTGATCCCCCGCCCTGTTGCCATCCCAATGTATACCATCAATCTTGCTTTTCTTCTCGTTGTGATCTTTGCTTCAGCCTACAACACATGTTGCAGCCAATACTTGATCCCCCGAGAATAAAGATTCTAATGGCTTTTTCAAGAACTACGCCCCCAATAGATATGCAACTGCTTTATTGAAGTTGAGAGTGATTTTGCCAACGAGAATAGTCATCACCAATTGCTCCCATGATGGTACTAAAGATGAAACCAGTATGACGACCTTTTCGTTGCTCTCAATTTTCTCATTCATGCTAGTCAGTTGTGTGATAAGCTTGTTGAAAATATTGAGATGGTTAATGAAGTGTGTACCTTCCTCCACACGCAACTCGTACAGTTGTTGCTACACCTACCGATTTTTTAGTGACTTTGCCATATATATTTCTTCTAAGTCTTCTCATAATTTCTTTTAGCGAATTCTCCATGATCAACAAGTACTTTACCTCATCAAAGAGACATAGACGAATTGTATCGATAGCTACTCGCTCCATCACCTTTTAGTCTTCATCAAATGTCTTTTTTGGTTTATCCGCTTCAAGAGTATCGATTAGCCCCTTCTGACAAGGACATCCTTTACCACGCATTGGCACGCTGAAATTTCCCCCACCATTAATTTTTTCTATTTGATTCCAAATCGTTGACATCGATCTTGATTTTGTGCCACCTGACACTTAACCGAACTTCTCACAAATCAGATTAATTCAACCTTAGCTTTGATACCACTTGTTATACTCTGATATAGCACAAGCGTGCAATGTATCAAGAACAAAGAAAATAAATCTTGTAGACATAATCAAAATGATGACTTATAGCAACCATAATAAGAGAAAAGATTTGGTGAAACTGACCATAAATTTCTCAAGCACAACTTCAAAAGAGTAAAAAGGATTATCGCTCACTCATAACCCTTTCGAATATTTTAAGACCCTCGGATCCTTGTCTTAAATAAGCATATAATGCTAAAGACTATTCTAGCTTTTGATCCTCTCGTACACCTTTACTCTGGTGAGTAGGCTTGATTGCTTGGTTCCTCTCTATGGTCACCCTCATAGTTTATTTAGTTGCTCCTAGTCCTCCAATTTAGAGTAGAAATGCTAATACAGCCTGGCCTTTGATGCCTTGCTTAGTTGATGACTTCAGCCCCGACGCCTGCTTCAAGACCCTATCCCTTTTGCTGTATAGTCGGGGAACCTGATAATTGGCCATGGCGTCGTCCATTGCCTTACTTAGCTTGGTAGTTGTCTTCTTCCTCGATGCCAAGGACAAGCACGTTCCTTCCCCTGTGAGTATCACTTAATAAGCTTTTCTTTATGGACTTAGCATTTATCGCCATTTTGCCTGACACGTCAGCATTTATCGCCATTTTGCCTGACACGTCGCCTCTTATCGACCTCTGTGTTCTCTCCCCTTCTGCTTCTTTTCCCTAATTTACAAATAAAAGTCCCACAATACCTACTCCTACATACATATGGCCAATTGGTGTCTTCGGTTTGGTTCAACAAAGCTTCTTTTACATCGAAGCCACTATCTAATTTTACCTCCAACATGGCGTCGTACCATTGTGGTCTTGTGGAGGCTCATGGCGGCGCTGATTTTTCAATCGGAGTTGGCCACGAGTGGTTGTTCAGTGGCCTCATCTCGAGCAACGCTCCCCACCCAGTACAATCTTGAAAAGATTTTTGTTGGTAGTCAACTTCATCTCCGGCAACTTTATCACCCTCTAGTTACGTTGCTCATCTTCAACAACTTCGACTTAGTTGCTTGTGTGATTAAATATAGTTTACAGTTTAGTCCAATTGAATCTGGTTATAATTTTATTTCTTTACTACACCTCTTTGTAGTTTAGGATTGCTCACTTTGCTTCATCTTAATATAAATCAGAGACCTTGGGCGTGATCAACTCGGCTTAAAAGCTCATGGCTTATGGCTGAAAACACTGTAGCTGGCTGAAAAAAATACTGTAGCTGACAGAGGCTTATTTCGCATAATTAAATTTAAAAAAATTTAAAAATATAAAAAATATGTTAGCCCATTACGTATAATACAAACAAATATGGGAAAAAAGAACCGGCAAAAAAGCTCAATAAAAAGCCAAAAATTCAGAAAAAGACGAAACTTATGAATAGTGACAAATAAGCCATGAGTACTGTAGCATAAGCCATGTTGATCGGTGCCTAAAGAAAAAAAAACCTGGTCTCGCCAAGTTCCCACACGACTTTCGCCCTGATCAACTCGGCTTCGGCTTCTGGCTTCTGGCTTATTTTTCACTATTCATAAGTTTCGTCTTTTTCTGAACTTTTGGCTTTTTGTTGAGTTTTTTTGCCGGTTCTTTTTTTCCCGTATTTGTTTGTATTATACGTAATGGGCTAACATATTTTTTTATTTTTAAATTTTTTTTAAATTTAATTATACTAAATAAGCCTCTGTCTGCTACAATACTTTTTTCAGCCAGCTACAGTGTTTTCAGCCATAAGCCACGAGCTTTTCAGCCGAACCGATCACCACCTTTAACGGATGCCAGCTTATCAAAAGAAATCCTCGATTTCTTTCTAATCATAACGTCGAACACCACCTCTCATTCAATTCTCTTCCTTTCGTTTTCCGAAAATTCTCTGATGGGGAGTAATTGTTTTTCTTTGGCTAGTGCGGTTGATTCTATTTTTACTGTAACTTATAACTTTTAATTACAATACATTAGTTTAATAAATAATTATTATTAAAAGAAATAAAAAAAAGCTGAAAAAGCGGACAAAGAACTGCCCCTGTATCCCTTTGCCATCGATCGAAATGGGCAGGACTCGCAAATTGCCATCCGTGGAGCCCACCGGCACGGCACTGCACGCGACCGCACGACCGGATGGAACGTGGGAGCTCGACCCCGTAAAAAATCTCCCACGCCACAGCAGGGCAGGAGGCACACTCCAACGTCCCATCGCCGCACTACGCGCGCCTGCGCCAGTGTAGACTAGACAACTCGTCCCGGCGCGGACGCCCTACGAGCGCTCCAAGCCAGACACGCAAGCCCCCCATGCCGCGGTTCTCTCCGTGCCGCGGAAGCGGGGGCCGCGCGCGGTACGTGCTTCCGACGTGCGCTGCTCCCTCCCACACATCGCCTTGCGGCTCGTACTTCCTACGTGCAGCGCGCTCAGCGTTGGCTCCCATCAGGCCGTCGCACGTCGTACGCTCGCGGCCCGGTCGCGTGCGTGTTTTCGGCCGCGCGCTCACCCGTGTCGAACGGTGCACTGCACGGCTGCCGTGTACACGCGCATCTCATCTGCGATCCGGGCCCCAGAGTGGAGTCGATACGGACCGCAGATGTGCGTTGCCACACGTGACGTCCCTCTTGTGGAACGAGGTAGCCTGCGGGCCTGTTGTTTAAGTCAAAAACTAACCACTTTTAGATTTTGTTACAGTATCTAACTTTTAAATAGAATATTTTCTTAAGACGAAGTCTGCAAGTTAAACGATCTACACGTTAAAAGTCCAACATCTGTACCAGCCAAAATCACAAGTGAGTATATGTCTCTCCGTAATCTGTACCGTAAATAACCAAAATTTAAAATTTTCAGCCAAAAACCATAAGCCGCAGCCGAAAAGAACAGGCCCTACGTATGGCGCGTTCCCGTCGTTAGGCCCCATTTGGAACTCGCAAAATTCACGTGATACTGATAGGAACTAAACTGTTTCTTAACAAAATGCTAAATTTATGTGAAAATGTCTGTGCCCAAGTTCAGACACAGGCATTTTGCTAAAAATAGTTCAATTTCTTTCCACCCCCGACAATCCCTGAACATAAGATATGCTTAACCCACATGTGATGTGAGGATTTTGTTGCTTTCTTGTAATTCGTGTGATATTCGGCAATATTTTGCATTGTAGGTGAGTTACACACCTTAGACCCTATTCAATTTGACTTTTTTAGCGGCTTATAGCCTTCGACTATTGATTTTTGACTGAAATTACACAAGAAAAATGAGGAAAAAATATCGTTATATCTTCATGTGCAATGCAAAAGAAAAAAGGGAAAAGACCAAAAATACCAAAATTAAGAAACTGATGTATTCATTCCAATTTCTGGAAAACAAAAGGTAGAATGAACGGGCCTATTAATTTGCAGTGTAAATCAGTTTGTACCAAGGAATTAAACATCAATCTATTATATTATTAAAAATGATTTTAAAAGAACCATCTATGTTCGTTTTGAGAGGTTAGAAAAAACCACATTAATAAAAAACAGAGAAATGTCTGCATAATACAAATTAATTAGATATATATTAAAGTTGTTATTATTGTATAAGAAATACAACTATATTTTCAATAATAAGTTTTGTAGCATGTTACAAATGCAACTCTATGTCAATAAAAACATTCATATTGTAATGGGTTTGTTCTTTTTAGTTGCGGCTTATAGTTTTTAGTTGTTCGTGGGAGAGAGTACGGAGAGAGGGAGACTCGCATATGATTTTGGCTGATAAAAATAAAGTCGTTGCAATATCTACTACAATCGACTTATATACCCTATTTTGAAAAGACATTTCGTTTAAAAGCTAGTTATTGTAGAAAAATAGATTTTAGAAGCTTAAAAGAAGATGACTAACATCTAGCCGTTGCGTGAAAAAAATTGGCTAATTGTATTCATAAGCAAAGTTTATCTGATCTAATTGGAAATCCCAAGTCATGACCATCAAACGTTGTGTGATGTATTCGTTGTTTCTCTCTCTCTTGAGAGGATTCTCATGGTTTCTCTGAAGAGTTCGTTTAGATACGTACATCTTATTTTGTGTTCTGAATTTGAATCTATTTGTAACTTTACTCAGTCCCCATTCCAAATCTACAGCGTCCCTACTTGCTGTTCTATAGGCGATTTGTTTCGAATAGGAACTTGAACTTCTGACGTTGGTGACCCAAACTAACATTGGCGGCCGTTTTGGAGCCATCAACTATTTGCGCTAGAGCCAACAAGTCTACTGCCATGGCCCATGGCCGTGAAAGCCCGGTAGATGCGATTTGATGTTGCAGTCGACAGCATGAAACATGTTTGCATGGTAACTACTACTGTATATTTATAGGGTATAACTGAATGTAGCTCTACATTTTTTACATTGCTACCAACCTTGTCACCAAAAGTTATTTTTCCAACATGGAATGGGTGGTTAGTCATGAAAAGGTACACTTAAATCGAACAATCCAAAGGTCGCTGCACAAGAGCAAATGTTAATTTATGATTCTAAGCAACCACAATACACATGTTATTGTAGTATTTGTCCATGCCATCTTGTCCATCACTTCACTACTTACAGGGATGTTGATTTTACACAAAAATATAAACAACATTGTATAACATTGTATGATCGTTTAATTAGTAACTGTGTTAGAGTGGAGTATATACGGCGAGTAATTGTGATGTGTCCTTAAACTTGTAGAATTATCTCATTTTCGTATTAAGCAAATTATTTTTATAAAAGAATCTAGCAAATATCTTGAAAAAAAAGCTGTGTGGGAACCCCTCCACTGTCGGAAAAAAAAAGCTTTTGCAGCACCTAGCACCAGCACCCATCTTAAAACTACCCGAATATCCTCCTTTCCTTCCTCACCAACTTCTCATATTCATTTTTAAAAGCTATTGCACCACCTAGTATTAGCATGAATCTCCTTATTTATATTGGTTTCTAAAAAATATTTTTTTCAGCAAATAACTTTTCTATAGTGCTTAATTTTTAAACGGGGTATCTTTTTAAAGCGAGGTCTAGTAGTTAATTATAGTACAAACTATTTCGACTTTATTTATATCGCTTAAAATCATATACGATTATCTCTTTACAAATTTCTTTATAAGTTATTAATATTCATAAATTAAAACCAAAAGGTTATATCTTGGCTCCTTCCCCCAATCTTCTCCCACCGCCGGAGCCATGGACATGGCGAGGAACCAACCACTCGTGCATGAATCTTGAAAAACATATCTCCCTCCTCACCCAACCCGGCAACCTGCCACCGGCCACTGCCGCCATAGCTGGCCAGGGGGACGACGGAATCTAGAAACGATAGCCGCGGCAGCTTCCGGAGCATGGCGCCCATGCGGTCGGAGAACCTGTTCCCATCGGGAGGACGCACCGATGCCTCCCGTGCTCGTCCACGTCCTAGGCTTTGCCCACCGCCTCTGTGGCCGCCTCTAGGAGACTGGGGAAGTAGGAGATTTGAAGAGAGTTGACGGGAAGGGGAAATAGGAATATTTGGGTTGCTTTAAAATTCGTGCTTGTGCTAGGTGGTACAAATTTTTTTTTTCTCAAATACCGTAAGTCATAAAATCTTGCTAGCATGCATGTCAATTAATCTGCAAAGATATACCTCGTATGAATCATCTGCTAGTTGAAGTACCGAAAATTACACCCAAGATAGCTAGCAATTTGAGAGAAGTGCATGAATGTCTCGAATTGTCCATGCTCAGCTGTAGTTAAAAATCCTAGACAGATCTTCTCACGGGGACCACCTCTCCCATTTCTATATCCTCGAGGCATAATTATCCTGCCGAACCAGGACTCCGTTTCCACGTGAATATCTCCATTCTGCTGGAGAAGATGTCTTGTGAAATTGTTAATTGAGCTTTTGATGCATCTTATGAGAAGATACATGCTCATAGACACGACCAGAGCCGTCTGACTTGTGGGTCCCATCAACAGGACCACTCACAAACTGGTCCCGGGTGTCAGGCTCAGGTATTGGCTTTGTGCTACTTCGAAGAAGTTGTCGGGGGTGAGGAGCTCAGTAGCGTTAGTTCCCTGGAGTAGCTTGGTTTAGAAAGAAGATGCAGAGGCTAGGGACAAAAACCAGCTCCCACTACCCATGCAATGCGTTTTGCCTGCAGACGGACGTGCATGTGGCTGCATGGGAACTTGCATTGCATGTAACGTGCTTGTAATTAGCAGCAGCTGCGGCAGCTGCTGCTAGCCTCCTACTAGTGCTACTAGTTGAAAAGCTAGCTGCAATGTAGTCCATGAAGTACTCATAGCTTGGGGTATTTGAAGCTTTGAACTCCTACAAAGGCGAAAAGATGTACGTGCCCGTATAATTTCCCACCAGCTTTTCTTCTTTCTTGCTGTGCTTGAGAAAATGGTTTGTGGTCCATATTTCCCCTTTGATGTAAGTTTTACAGAAAGGTAAGGGGACAGATTGATGGTCAAGTGCTAGAATCTTATCAGCAAGAAAGACATCACGAGAACTTATCATGATGTTGGCATTGATAAGTTCTATGTATAAATCATAGAGTTGTGCTGAAACAACTAGTGGGCTCTAATGGTATCGTTGGAATGACTTGTTTAGAGAAAATTACTACGGTACTAGTACTTCAAATTGATTATGCTACACTATAAGATGCTCAAACCATCGGAAAATGTAAGGCAAAGTGTACTTCCGAAACCCTCTTTAATTTTTCAGATTTTTTCCCCCAAATTCAGTAGAACCAATTAAACATATGAATATATGTGAACCAGACAACTCTACATGAAGTAAACCAGAACTGAGGTTAGGAACCCATTCTCATCACGAGTCAAGGAGATGCATGTTTTATTGCAGGGCACATCACCGTCCGATCGATCGACGCATTTCAGGCAAATGGAATCTTATGTTTAATCAAAACATCGATCAAGCGACAGCGATTGAGAGAACACCGTGAGAAATGAGAGCAAGGATATCATATCCACGAAGAGTACTACACACCCCGTTGCCATCACTCGCATCTCGCTTTGTCTTTTGCTCCCGACAAAATCTCTTTCTGCACTTTGATTCATCGATTTGATTCCATTTCTGCTGAAATATCACGTACTACGTACCTAGTTGCACGTCCTTGTCATCACCCTCATCTATTCATTGTCTCTGTTGAAATTTCGGTCCATAATTTAAAATATAGTACGAATAATTTGATTCACCAAACGATTCTTTAATTTCTTCGTTGCGTTATTGGTCTGATATATCTCCATTCATCCAAATAAGCTCCAAGCAAAATGAAGAGGAGAGGAAGTTGATTAAAGAACTAATGAAAGGGCGGGATAGTAAATTAGTCGTACAGAATCCTCGTTGAGCTAATGAAGTCTGTTTGAATCGTCGACGAGTTTGCTTAGAATTATGTGCTTTTGTTGGAACTTGCTAACGAATCTAGGATTGGTGACGACCTACCAACCAAGAAGATATGCATGTCCCTATATTGATCAAACCTAAGCCTAACACACATAGAGGGTCCAAGGATTAGCCAAATCTTTTGTAATTGCACTTAGGGCATCTATAGTGTATATAACCCAAAAGGCCTTAAGGTGGGTCCCATCTAAACCTTAAGATCAACTCCATAGTATATATAACCCAAGGGACCTTAAGACGGTCCCACTTGGCAGATAAAGAAAAATTGTATTTTAATGCTTGTGGTCAGGTCTTTAGCTTGAGGACCAGCCTTAAGCTTTTTTTGCTTAGGGTCTGCTTAAGGTCACCCCTGTAATGTATAAGGTTGACCTTAAGGTGGCTTAAGACCTCATCTTTTCATACACTACAGATGCCCTTATGCTGAATATGGGTCTCGTAAAAAAAAACATTTTGCAATAACACAAAAAAGAAGCAAAGAGTGTAACTGTACGTATAGGCGTTTACCAGTTTCCAGCACAGGGATCCTCTAAAAAAATATGTATGATAAATCTCAGTAGGTGCTTCTGTGTTTATCTTTTTTCATGCCAAGCAAGGGTCATTACTTTTCTGTTTGAAAGATAATGAAGGGATACGTAGGGAAAACGGTTAGTATAAATAAACTTAAAATTTAGAAAGGCAAGCTTAGAAAGAAATTATCCCTTGAAAATGTACTGCTACTAGAAGAGATTTGACTAGAATTTTCTTGAGAGAAATATTCCAATGAAAACAGTTAAACATACACAAAAAATCTTTATATAATTTAGTAGCAGCTTTGCCTAAAAAGAAGTGGAATGAAATTAATATATCCATCTTGGAACTGTTGTGCTTCAGGAAGGAATTTAAAATCGGTTGAACTGAAAGCTGACAAAGGGATGGACGACATAAAATACTTTGTCAAGTTTTGTTGAATTCATGTATAATGATATAGACAATTGCTGTTTATAATATTCTTCATGTCATATATAGATGGTATTGAAGATAGCTCATACAATAGGTTATTTTTGCATGTCTTTATAGGCAGTTTCTATATGACACAATAAGTTTTATTTATCATATTACTGTCGACTACTGCATGATCTTCACATTACCTCGTTTCCTACATAGCAAGATTTATAGATATCTGACATTATACCATTGTATATGACCTTAAACAAAATAGGTCAGAACATGAGGAGCTGTGCATGTCATTATCTTTTAAATAAAGGCTTTTTATTAAGCTTGATCCAGAGCTTAACCACAAACTTGAACGGCCATGCTTTTGCATGTATGCGTTGGCTGCTGCCTCTCTACAAAAGAAGAAGATTGAAGTAGAAAAGACTGGATAGTGGTCAACAGAACACATGCAGCGGTGCCTGGACTGGCGAGTGCATGAGATCATGAGGGTTGAGGAAACAACCAGTTTGTTTGGTACAGAGTTGTATAGTATACTTTTAAAATTTGACACGACTAAATTTTGGTCTTGAATCAGTTTTCTCAAGATCCAGGCAACAATTACAAAGACATTGAATGTAGAGTATTAATGCAGCAAGACCTGCAAAAAATTGGCAGCAAATAAATGTAGCACATACATGCTTGTCAATTCTTGTTAATTTTAAACCAGAGATACATATAAACCAGGTAATTGACAGGTTGGCTGAATTTTCCAATGGTCTGGCAATTCATTGGTGGAAAATCCCCACACGAGAAACTACCATTTTTTTTCCTCAAAGATCCATCCAAGCCAAAATGAAGCAGTATGTGTAGGTCAGCTGTGGCCCTATAGTCTACTAGCCCTACAGGTTGTACTGACTGCAATGATGTCAGCTCCTCCTTCCTGACTATTTAAGAGCTCTCTTGTGTTTGGATCCATGAGCTACACCATTGCTTCAGCTTCCAAGCCAATAGCTAGCCCAAAATACAGATACAAGAAACCTTCTTTCTTTTCCTATTCTCCGGTGGTAACCTCTCTTCTCAACGTTTTCCCCTTCCACAAGCTCTTCTGGTTTCCCCCTCTTAATCTAATTTATTGGTGGGCCTTCCAATAATCTAGATGCAAAAAATCTTGATTTCCCTTACGAACATCAAGAAGTAAAACGTGGCCTTCTGAGTTCTCTTTCCAAGAGATGATACACTTCATCAGCAGATGCGATGGGTTACCGTTTTTCCGTTGAGGTTGTCTTCTCCTTATTTGGGGCTGCAAGATTGTGGCTTATGGAAGAGAGCTCTCTTCAGTCCACTCTCAGATGGCTGTAGGGTTTTATTAGCTGCCGACTCATCCATTCACCTACCAAGAATCATGGAGGACTATATGTCTTGGTAGCCGACTGGATGGCGCGGGAGCTAAAATTTAGCTCTGCGCCGTTTGTGGTTGGACTGAAGGGTGCTCCCTTGCCCAAAATACTTACGCATAAAATCATCTAAGACTGATCTTAAGCTTCTGACATTTCTGTACGATATACTGTACAAATTCTTTTGTGAACAAGGTATGTATTCTTTTAACTTCTTTTGGAAAATTTCAGCTGGATTTCTCTATAATTTCTAGATTTATATTATCTCCAAAAGAAATCTGCAGGTTGTGAACTATACATATGCTTTGGTGTCTATTATCTACAGCTATGATATTGCGTTTTTCAAGCCTGTGTAGAGAGGTTTCCCACATACAGTTATTTTTATCTGCATTTTCAAGCCGTCTGATTCTATTCGATTTGATTTTTGGGCCATTGTTGAAGAGGGGATGTCTCCCAACAATTTGCTCCTACTATATTCAAGTAAAAAGCATACTTATGTTCCAAATGTCAACGTTAATACTATTGCAAATTTGTGTTTGTATCTTGTCCACCAATACATGTGGGAGTCATGGCTGAGAACAGATTATTTTAAGGGAAGGTTATTGGGATTGTTCAAGGCCAAATTCAATGTACGCACGATCTACATGCTGCAGCACTTCCTAAAAGGAGAAAATGGTTGAATTACTTCTAAGTTTTTATTTTCAATTTATATGTTGATGTACAAACGTTGATTGTTCTTTGTGCGCCATACGAAATATTGCATAGTTCTTCTGGCGACTTAGGAAATTTGAACTACGCTAGCTAAACCTACTTCTGGCATTCTGTAACTAGTTCAGTAAAAATTTTTTATTTAGTTTGGTAAATTTCTATGTAACTTTGAGGCACTTTGGTACTTTCTAACTTGTCCCAAACAGTATGGAGTTCTCTGTCTTGCTCCAAAAAGAGTATCAACTTTACCATTTCTTGTACTCATGCGTTTATTTGTCGATGTATTATGTGTGTCAATACAAAATAATAGGAGGCCCGAAGACAATTCAAGATATATATGAAATACCTAACGATATGTATTCAATTAATGTCAAAGGGAGAGAGATCATCTGGCTAGGCAGGTTCAGCATGCATATGAAATGCCTAAGCATTTGAATCCTGTGGATTTTTTTCCTACATGAGGCCCTTGGAACAGAAGCTTCCGACAATATTGATTTCAAATTCCCTTGGAGTGACCCATTACACAGGCCTAACTTCTTGAAATTTTAGTAGTTCGAATATTAACTTTGTTTGCTTTGTGAGCATGATTTCAAACGTTATTCCAGGTTTGATTTGTATAAATTTGCTGATCCATGTCTATAAGGAATTGATTCCTGCAGTTGAGTAGGTTTGTAATCAACAGAATTGTACTACGGACAGAACCCAGATATATATCAGGTGGACGTTTTTGTGTTCTCAAATTAGTTAGAATCATCCAACTTGAGCCTTTGGATTACTGAGCAGCTAAACAATTCAAGGCAAAAGTGATATTAATAATTTAATTCCTTAACTATTGAGAGATAAAAAATAAAGAAATTCAACTTGGGAAAAAAGCTCACCGTACTGGTACTTGAAAATGCATTATTATTTGCTGACCATATGTTCTCCCCCTTTCATATGTTTTCATTATTGATATGTTGACATGGTACTACAAAGGACGTTAAACAGTCCTGCCATGTCGCGTGCACACTTTGCTCAATAGTCCAAACAGTGCGTGTAATTGGTTGCTCGATGCTCGCCTGTACCGGCCGGTGGTTTCCACAGGTGTAATATGTGTTGCTGTGTAATACGTAGAGTGGCAGGTGTAATATGTGTTGCTGTGTAATACGTAGAGTGGCAGCTTCACGAAAAGCAGAGTTTTCGCCTAATTGGCACATTTGCCAAACGTACTAGCTAGAAAATGGCTCTCGTGGGATTTACAGAAATAGCACATTGTCTCTATAGTTATCGTGCCGTTTTCTCAATAGACCGACACTTGCACAAAACTGCATGAGGACCGTATGGCCAGGGGTTGGCGCACAGTCACCGTGCGGACTACGGGACTAGGTAGGTGCAAGTGGTGTCGCACGGCCACCATGCGGAGGAGGATCAGTCATTCACTAATTGTATGCATTAATCATGAACTATTCCATGCATTAATGTGGTGCCGCACGGCCTCCATGCATTAATAATCATACACTATCCCATGCACTGATCTATGTGGCCAAGTGCATGTGCTCATTGGTAGGAAGAATGAGGCAGTCATAGAGAATTCAGAAGCACCATGCTCCAGAAGCAAAAGTGGGATCGGTGATCAAAGCCATCAACTACGACTTCGTCTTGCGAGACACGTCGTTCTCATGAGTCTTGAGGCGAGAGTACAATGCGTCAAAGAGTCAAGGACGACATATCAGTCATATCCTTAATGGTGGTCACATTCATCTCCTAAACCCTGATGTCCAAGGCAGAAAGCATCTAACGAGCATTATCCAAGCCTGAGTATGTGATACCAACAGCTTGGAGATTGTTTTGGCATGTCGACTAAGAAGATCACAACAAGGCCTTTATAATGTTCAATCTCAACCCAATTCCGCCACGCTAAGGTTTCGCCATCCCAGCCCCCTCTTGCGCCAATGTGGATCCCTGGCTACGACCACATCACATTCATCTCAATGATGGAACCGAAATTGAAACATCACAAATTAATTAGTCAGGTCTATCTCATACTAAACATGTGGTTGCACGGTAAGGCTCAGATTAATGGCACACAAAGTTAAGTCCTTAGACATTTACCAAGCGAGACATCCACATCCCTTGAAGTGAATCCACACTTCCCCTTTACTGCACGATCACTCGCTTAAGTGAAAACCAATTTTGTATAACCAACACCAATACCACACCAATGTCATGGCACATAAATTTTTATCATTGTGGCTACAACCACGATTCAATATCTTATTAAGTCAAAATTAATTATTTGATTACATGTAATGATAAGCCCAATGTTACTATAAGCACGGCTAAGCAAATTAAACGTACAACCCATGTGACAACTAGTATTGTATCACTAGATAATTACCTATCCTAAGGTGACAATAGAATCATGACAACAAAATTATCAAGGAGGGATTAATCAATTTGGACAATAACTACCAATACAAAGGTTTATAATAAAATAATGATACATGATAATTTAAAACAAAATAATACATAATAGATTTAAAAACTATATTTAATATGATCAAAGGATATGACTTACCTTGGCCTTGCTCAGTTAATGGCTCTTGATTTTCAAATCTTGCTTCCACTACTTCAAAAGCATGATCTAATGAGAGAGAAAACGAAACAAGGCACAAAATAAATTCAAATAAACTCCAAAACATCAAAACTAGAACAAAAAAGTAGAGCTCAATTTTAAATGAATTTTAAAAAAAGAATCGGATCAATCGGAGCTAAGATGAAAAATAACGGGCTCTCAAAAAATCTAATATAAAGAAAAGGCTGAAAATGAGAAAATGTTACTATGCAGTGGACTCGGCTCACGGGTTAGCAGGTCTACGGTGAACTTGGCTAATCAAATAGTGCACTGGACGACTGGGCTGATGATGTGGCGGCTGACTGGGCATCTAGGGCTGACATGGGGCATCATGAACTGCATTCACTAAGGAGGCAAAACAACACGCGGGTGCGAGTACGGGGTGATGCGGCGGCTGACGAACTGAGGCGATGGCAGCTGGTTCAACCAGCGAGACGGACAACGGGTCAGGGCGGAGGCGCTCACCAGTGAACGACTGACCAACGTCAAAGACGGACGACAGCTGAAGATAGAGGATGGCTTGGTGGCTCACTGTCGACACCAAAGACGATGACGACTCGGCTTGGCGGCGCACGAGCTCGGTGAGCAGCGACGGAGATGAGGCAGCGGTAGAGGCGAATGGGGAGGGGGCTCGGCTCGGCGGCTCACCGGTTGACGAGAAGGATGACAGTGGTGGCCGGAGGCGAAGGCAACTCGGATGGCGGCTTGGAATGGCACTACGTGGCGACAACGATGAGTTCTCAACAGCCAGGTGACAATGCAACTCGGCGAGGGCGGCTACGGGATGCGAAGAATGGGGCAGCGCTTGGCCTTTATACCTAGGCCTCGAGGAATCCACGATAGGCACAGACACCGAGGAGGTGGGGCGAGCACAACATGGACTCCGAGTCCGGCGTGGCCATGGTGGCAGCGTTGGATCCAGCTCGGACATGCAAGGAAGATGAAGTCTCCTGGTAGGAGACGATGAACAATGCTCTGGCTGCTGATGGCTGACGCGTGGCAATCGAATGGCTGTGGGATGAGGCGGCAGATGGTGGACACATGGCAAGCATCCAGTGGTGTCAAGCAGGTGACGGACTGGGTTGGGCTGAGAGAAGATGGGCCGGCTAGGGTTTCGGCCCAAAAGCCTTAGGGTTTTAGGGAATTTTCTTAATTTTAGAAATTTAGCTAAATCAATTTGAGCTCTAGAAAATAGCAAATAAATCCAAAAAACCAAGAAAATCCCATAAATATCCTTGATACTCAAGGAACCCAAATAAAACACTTCCAGTAAATGTTATTATTTATTTTAGTCATATCACATCCTTTTATTTCATAAAAATTCAATTTAAGCTTTTATTAATTCCATAAAAAATCCAAATGGTGAATTTTATTTTAAAAAGCTTCAAAAAGGCTCTGAAAATTAGGATGTTACATCTACCCGAGGGGGTCCAATCCTTGCTAGACCTAAAAGAAGTGAGTGAACTCAATCTAGTGAGAAGAGAAGCAACTAATAAGCAGCATCCTAGGATCACAAGATGAGAGTAAGAAGTCTAACTAGCTAAGAATGAGAACCATTCTGGTATATCCTAGAAAGACTAATCCAAATGCACCCAATAAACAAAGTGCAATAGAATGAAAATATACATATAATACAGAAAGTACATGATGCTCCCATCAGATTAAGCCATAAGGATAGACCACTCCATGCTCTCCCCGCAAGACCATGAACCTCCCCTGTAAGTGATATCAATTCCATAATTGATATCTTTATGTCTTGTATTGGTTCTCTTCCCTTAGAAACCATATTGAGAAGGGTAGAGTAGTGCTCTTATGTCATGTTTGAGTTTTAACTCATTTGTACTATTTTAGCCTCTTGTTTTACTTCTTGTGGGGAGTTTAAGGTTATTTGCCTTTCTTGATTAGTTGATGGAGAGTTTGAATCTTTGTTGTATTCACCGTAAGATATTGCATTTCTAATTTTCTGCAACTAGAACTATTCGATATCCATGGAGCTCTAACTATTACTCATGTAGGATGTGCTATCATGAAATTGGTCCTTCCCATAGTTTGGGATAGTTTAGCTTGATTTATCATGACTTTATATGTGTAGCTTAGCTCCTTACCATGATAGCAAATTGAAAATGCAAAACTTGAAACAAAGCATGTCATTGTTTGATCTCATGACTTGTTTTGCCTTAGCGATCCTTTCATGATCATGCCATATCAAATATGCTCTTTTGAATCTAGAATATAACTTGGGCTTTACATTAAGCTATGCTAATTCTTTGTTGAAGCATACATTTACTTCTCTTAAGCTTTTGCGACTATGGTCGGGTTTTGCTTACGGACATAAGAGTAGATCATTGTTCTTGAACCAGACAATAAAATGAAAAATAATATCTTTTATGTACGAAAAAACCGATCTTAGCAATACTTTCTGATCTCATCAATTCTTTCTCTGTAGGACCGAACAGGTAACAGAGGGGGTGAATGGTGCCTTCAAATTCTCCCCGAGTACCCACTTAACCCTTTGTCTCCAATTGCTACTGAGCTATGAAGTCTCGGGTTGAAGTCTTACCGAAAGACCAAGCGAATAGACTAAAACAGAACAAAAAATCAATGTGGTCAAACGGGTCTGCACCTGACTGCGTGGTCGAGACTCATTACGTGGTCATAAGTCACAACAACACAGTCGATAGCCAAAGAAAGCTCAGACCAAAACGACAGGCAAAAACCAATAGAGAGCATTGTCGAAACTTACTACGTGGTCGTAAGACTTTGGCTTTGTGGTTGAACTCTGAGACAAGGCCGAGAGTAGACAGTGTGGTCGCAACTCGACTACGTGGTCGATAACCAACTGTGGTGTCAGAAATTGATCCAGTCGAAAACCACAGAGGTCATCAACAACGAAGTCGTAAGCCAATGAGTGGTCGAACGAACTACGTTGTGGTAACTCACTGAGACCAAGGTTGAACCTACGTGGTCGTAAGCCAACGAGTGGTCGAACGACTCACATGGTCATAAGCAACAGAGAACAGCAATATGTGGTTGAAAGCGCTCTCACGAAAACAAAGGAGGGTCAGTTAGGCGCACGGCCACCAAGCCAAGATTTAAAATATCTTTTGACTTAAAGAACAAATGGCCAAGAAAATTTGCACATGAAAAATAAGATCTCAGGAGGTTGCTCTGGACTTTAAATGAAAACTTATCAAGACAAAAGGAAACTTCACTAGATTTCAACAAATGAGCGCAAAACCGAGACTGAGAAGACAAAAGGGTAATCCGACCATGCAAGTAGGACTAGGAGGGCCACAAAGGCTTCAAGTATAATTTCCCAACACCAGGCAAGTCAGATCACCACGAAACAACCGAAAGCAAAGTCTCAAATCAAGAAGCGAAAGGGCAAAGCCGAAAATCAGAGAGCAAACGAACAAACGAACAGAACCAACTCAACTCCAAGCAAACGAACATACACAAATAGATCAACATGATGATATATATCTTCTGGAGAAGAGTTTACAGCCACTCCATCAAGAGGACCAGGAGCACACAAGCTCCAACACCGAATACACGAACGCACGCAGGAGGAACAGAAAACCCTAGATACACCCCTTTGTAGGACTAGTGCTCTCCATCTCTATTTATAGCCTCTTGTTACCGGGGACAACCCGTTAAGCCCTGTCTACCACCGGGTTTTTCACGCATGCTTTACCCGTTAACACAGATAGGACAAAAATGCTCGAACAACTTTAATAGAGAGCAGCCTCTTTTGCAGACTTTGGACATTTCTCCAAAATGCCCCTCTGCCACCTTCCCGAAAGCTTCCCGTTTCCTTTCTCTCTAAACCGTGCAGCCACCTTGCAAGCTTAGTCATCATTGGCATCTTCTCAACCGTTCTGGACCTCAACACCTCCCTGTGTCTAGTCCTGGTTCTTCCATGCCTCTTCATGACTTAGCTCTAAGGTCCTGCAGCTATCACAAGCAAGCAACACATCACATAGCACTGCACTATAAACAAGATTCAACAATCAGCATATATCGGAAAGTATTTCAGTGAGCAAACACAGCAAAACAACTGGTCGTAAACCACTTATGACCACTCGTATGCACTGGATATGAGGTGGTCATAGCCCTAGAAGACTTCCCAGCTGCCTACGACCACACAGCATGTCGTTACGACCACAACGTAGGTGGCTACGACCATGAAAACAGACGATACGACTGTCGCTTACAACGAGTACGACTTTATCGCACCTGGTCGCTACGACTTACGACCACTCAGACAGAGCTCTACGACCATCGCTCACAGCCAGTGGAATCTACGATCATCGACCACGACCATGCGAAGCTATGACTATCGACCACGACCAGTCGAAGCTACGACTATCGACCACGTAGTCGTAAAACTGGCTGCTGACTAAAAAGACACACCGTGGTCGTACAGAGCAAGTCGTAACACAGGCTACGACCACCAAGTCGTAACACAGGCTATGACCACCAAGTCGTAACACCGGCTACGGCTACAAAGTCGTAAGATCAACTGCGACAACGTGGTCGTAACATCGACCGCGACCAACGTGGTCGTAAAATCAACTAGGACCAACGTGGTCGTAAAATCAACCGCGACAACGTGGTCATAAATGCTACTACCCACCACAACGCTGCCGTCAACGTGGTCATAAAAGCTACTGCCGACCACATGGTCATAAGAGCTACTGCTAACAAGTCGTAAAGGCTTAAAACCTTCCAGAAAGAGCACAAGACTCAAAAACTAAACTCATTCGTTCTAAACAAGTGTAAATTACTCATCATAAACATGAGATCACTTTCACATGGTCTCTCATTCTCATAAGATGGCTTTCCATTGTTAGCTTTGAACTCGAGGGGAGTTTTAGATGACCAAGACCATACTTTTAAGCTTATCGCTTGGGTGGTCAACAAAGGTTTAAGATCTAACACATTGCTAACTAAATGTGAAGAAAATTAAAGAATTGAGAAAATGGCAATAATGGCCAAAACTTGCTTTCAAAAGTACTAAATGTGCTAATTATGATGAAATCCACGTGCTTGAACAAAATGATTTAATATTAAACTTGTAGCACTCCAAAATAATACAATTATAGCTTCTTAATTTCATTTAATTTATTTGTTCCTGCCACTCAAAATATGTGCAATATTATTTTTACCATTGAAAATTTGTTCAATTGATTTTTTCCATCCTTCCGTCTATATGAATTTCATTTTTGTCACTCTGTCCAATTTTCCACCAAGCCAACAAACTTTGATTGTTGAGAAATATGAAAATCCAAAAAATAGAAAATCATATATAAAGGAAAAATTGAAGAGAATTATCCAAAAATATAGAAAAAGTTTAAGAATTACTTTGGATAATTCTGTTTTTTAATTTACAATAGGAAATTTTCTCAAAAAAAAATTACATGGAGGAAAACATGTTAGTCTTTCTCAACTTTTATGGAACATTGCTAAAATTTCTTGGTTTAAAACTTTTGTGAATTTTTTTAAAAATTGTTTAGATGTGGTCCCTTAATTTGTACTATATCTTTTGGTTTTTTAATATTTTTATTTTTTTTGATACTTTTGCATATTTCTTAACGGTCCCCGCTCATTTCAGCTTCAGCTTCTGGCTTATTTTTCACTATTCATAAATTTCGTCTTTTTTCTGAACTTTTGGCTTTTTAAGCTTTTTTGCCGGTTCCTTTTTCCGTATTCGTTCGTGTTGTCCGTAATGAGCTAGCATTTTTTTCTATTTTAAATTATTTTAAATTTAATTACGCTAAATAAGCCACCTTCAGCTACAGTGCAATTTTAGCCATAAGCCACAACTTTTCAGCCCAACCAAGTGGGGCCTTTCTATTGACTTGACAGAAAATTGGACAGAGTGGTAAAAATGAAATATGCACAAACGGAAGGATGGCAAAAAAACAAAATGAGCAGATTTTTTTATGGCAGAAACGATATTGCACATATTTTTGAGTGGTAGGAACAAAATGTTCTCGTATAATCCTATGCTAGTTTAGCTATGCTTTGCTATATACGAATTATCATGATCTAGATAGTTTCTACTCATTTTATGGCTTGTAGTAATTCTTGTTTAAATCAACATGGATAATGTTTATAGCGTTGTGTTAAGATAAAATGTTTAAATTGCATTATTCCATTTGCATCATGCTCTTTTTTATATTCCCTCTATCTTTTTAAAAGGAGAGAATTTGTCTCTTGAATCAATTGTATTAACTAAATAGAGAAGAGTTTGAACATTGATGAATTCATTGTCAATGGAAAAATTAATTCTAAAGTGGTAAATTTGAGCATTGGTACAAAGAGGGAGCAACTAAAAGTGGTTTTTGAGCTTTTGTGGCTATCTTGATTATATTGATCTTTTCTCATTGTGACCAAGTTCAAATAGAACAATTATTCTTTCAAATAGGCCAATGTGTCCATCAAGGGAGAGTTGTAGAACTATGTTGAGAATGTCCATAGTTCATATGTGCTAAACAACTGGTAATCGTGTCGAGTTAAAGTTTGATTTGTGAAAGTTTGCAAGTTTGAGAGTTGATGCCTACCAAGGGCGGTCTGACCAACCAGGGTGGGCGGTCTGCTGAGGCGGTGTGATCGGTTCTAGTTGGTGGTTGCTTTTTTTTCAGAGAGGAGCTGCCTTGTGTGCGCGAGAGAAAATATGAGCTGTCCGACTGACCAATGGGTGGTGGTCTGACTGGGTTTGGCCAAGTGGTCAGACCGGTATGGGCATGACGGCTGACTGACTCCCCTATTATCGGGGTTAGACTGGATTGACCGGTGCGGTCAAACCATCCGCTCAATGGTGGTTAGACTAGCTATGACTGACTGTATTTGAGAAGTTTTGGATATTTGTCGAAAATGGTCATGGGTTGAGTTTTGTAGTCCGAAGTCATTGCATGTTTGGACTAACGTGGATCTAGTTGTGAAGAACTTATGCCCAAACATGATTTCTTGGTCTTTGTTGTGCAGAAAGCTTAAGGCAACCATAGTCGATAACATGAACCGGGACTAAGCTCAGGTATGGTCAAGGAAGTTGGGCAGGGTGGTTGAGCTCAAGCAAGGCACAGATAGGACAACGGATGTTAAAGGAAAGATTTTAGCAATGGTTCTATTGTGGTATGAGCACAACAGTGAGTATATGATATCCCTTTCCCCCTTGGGTGATATGGAAGTAAGAGAGTTAGAGAGCCAAGCGAGAGAGAGAGAGAGCTAGTGAGTAAAATGAGTGGACCTGGGCCTCTTGTACCCCTCTTGGGGGTTTTATATATATGAATGGGATAGGATAGAAAATTTTCATCCTACCCCTTAATAATTACAAAAGGTAAGGGCACATTGGTACATTCTTTTGTACACACATCCCTATATGGGGGCTAGGCCACCCCCACAACAGACAACTCAAAGAGACCAACATATCCAAGACCACATCTCAACTAAAACTCAGATGATATGCAATGGTGAAAATAGGAATTGAGAATCTAAAAAAGCTCAAGCAATTTTACCATAGTCATTGAAGAGGAAGCCAGAGCACGGTGCAGTCTCAAAGGTGATAGACAACACTATAAGTCCATGTGAGGAAGATCCAAAATAACATCCAAGATATCAATGATCTCCTCATCACCTCAAAAGTCTATCTCAAGGAGACAAGAGCCATCGACACCTCAGTACTGGGTTAGTGATAACAGACTTCAGAATCCAGTTCTGCAATACACGATGTATAGGAACAACAGTATATAAACCATTAGAGGGATTAGAATGGAAAATATGAGAATGTACACAAGCACTACCTAGACCTCTCTTGGGCCATCTCCTAGTTCCATTAGAAAAAAGCCTATGCTCTTCTTGTCTAGTAGACACTCATGATCTAATCCTATCCTCATAGTATCCTCACTACACCACAGCCCCAAAACAACGTTGGATGGTCAGTCGGTATAGGCCGCTTTAGTGTCGGACGGTCAGTCGGTATAAAACATATACCGACTGACTCTGCAGACGGTGTAACAGGGGTCGGTAAAAACATATACCGACTGACCGTACTTTTGCCGACTGACTGTTAGATGGTATAAGATTTACCGTCAGACAGTGTATTACCACATATACCGACAGACTATTTGATGGTATAGATATGTTTTACCGACTGATTGTCCAACGATACAATTAAAATAGATTAAAAAAATAAAATCTGATTTGGCAGAATTAGTACATAGTAAACCATGTTCATTAATAATTAGAGAGCCACCATATCACATTCACCATCACAAATTTAGTCCCCAAATACATATAGGTTTGTCTTCCTTGCACCAAGTCAAAAAACAAAAGACACACATGGCAGTGCATCAAAATGTACTAAATTGTTTGCAGTACACAATCACTTTGAGAAACTCAGAAACCAAAAGGAGATGCATGGATCCAACAGCAGATTGTAGAAGCTTGTTTTGCACATGCCATTGAGTGTGTGAACAAGTTCTTCCAGAAACCCAAAAAACAAAAAAAAAATACTTGGATGCAAAGGCGCAGTAGTTCCGCAAAGTCGTGACCGGTTCAGCTGTAAGCAGTCCAGTTGTATCCAGCTAGTGGCGCACAACACTTCCTGAAAAATAAAATTAGCATGTAACAGGTGTGCTATGGCGAGAGTTGTCTACTATGGCAGAATGTGCTAAAATCTTGTCACAGGTGTGTATTTTGTGCAATGAACATGGTACTATTTTTCATGCTCAGATTGGCTAATTAAAGGAGACAAACTTTCACTGGTCTAGTACTATTAGAGCAATCACTGGTTTTGAAATCCTTGTGTTTACAATTCTTGAAGTGCTAAATTACAACTTGCAAGATTTAAATACAAAAATTGGTCAGCTACTCTGTACGTGTGATGGCCTGGTACCATTTCTTGTATGATGATGGCCTACTGCTGAAATATCTTCTGCTCCTTGTAAATATTTCTTTGTGCAAGGACATAATATCTTGTCCCCTACTGCTGAATTTCTAAATGCATAAGCTAGGAAACCGTTCACTCCTTGTAAATATTTCTTTGTGTGCCTACATGCAATATATTATGTAAAATCTCATGTTAACTACAAAACACTTTTAACATTTCAAAAGTAGTTGTGTTGTACCTAGGCTCATTATTGATCCATGTTTTATCCATACGCCTTTACAGGGAGATCATTACACGTGAGCTTTTCAAATTCACTAAATTACTACAGTTAAACAACTCTAACCACAAGTTCTTAGTACATAAATTTTAGAGATCCTACCTAAACAGAGCCAGTTTTGTATAAAATAAAATCCATCCTATGCATCATGAATAATACACTACTGAAAATAAATTTTTTTACCTTGGCCTGCAATATGAGCTTTCACTGAGTCGGCAAGGTCAATCAACAGATCACCAGATGAGGGGGCAAGGAGGTTGCTGTGCAGCCACAAAAGTCAGGCAAGCATCTCAAACATAGTTTTAACAAGATGCAAATGCAAACTAAATGGAGCATAAAAGGACATAGCAGCACATATAATTTAGCAAAATAGATCACTATAAGCTGCAAATTTAAATGAACTTACACTCAATAAAAAGTTGCTTCTTAGTTAAACAAGACAAAATTTATTTTACATAGAAGAAAAAAACACTCTGGCACCACTATTGGTACCACTGCACAGAAGTTGAATTACAATAGTGTTGTTCAGGTAATTCTTCAGGCAAAATTCTAAACAAGAATCCAACAGATATCGCATCAAAGTAGTCTGCTACTGAATAACCCAAAAAAATACCAAAGGCCACCAATAGGTGAATAACCAAATAGCAAGGCTACTGCAGATTGAAGGCATTATATTTTGAACATGAACTCTAGAAAAGTTGAACAACATATTGCTCCTGAAACTGAATAGCTCCAAAAATCTGCAGATGCATATATGCAAAAAAAAGATTAGTAGCATAAGTCTGATGTTTGCCGAACACTATTAGACGCAGCACCAGTTCACCTTCCCAAAAGCCATCATTGCAGATAATTTTATAAGGAAATTACATGCAAATAATTGGGGGATCTGCTATAGAGAGGGATTTGAGTCAACTTTACCTCACTGGTCGAGATCCGGAGTGCCTGGAACTCAACATTCACATATATCACAAACTACTCCACATCACAGTAATCAATTTGCAGTAAATTTGAGCAATAAATGAAGAACTAAGAGAGAAAGTGAGGAGAATTAGAGCTAGACCGAGGGGGGAGTAGGTGAAGCAGACAAGAGGCCGATGAAAATGTCGCCGGAGTGGTGGCGGTGAAGTGGATGCAGGCGGTGGCGCTCGATGTAGAGGAAGGAGCCGGAGACTGGGAAGATGAAGACGCCGTCGGTGTCGGAGCGGTGGTGGCCGTAGAGCGGCGGCTGGAGAAGACGAAGAAGCTTGGTGGAGAGGTCGCCGCAATCGGCGCGGTGGAGCAACAGAGGCTGCGGCCGTTGAGATGGCGCACGGGAGGAGGCGCGGCGCTCGCCGGTGGATCTGATGGGCGGCGCTCGTCGGTGGTAGCCGAAGAGGGAGGGGTCGGTGAAGAAGAGAGGGCGCGAGGGAGCAGTGGAGGAAGGGAGCTGCGGCGGCCGGAGAGATGAAGAAGAGCCGAGAGGAGGGGCGGCGGGCGGAGATAGGTGGAGAAGGGAGGCGGAGAAGGGAGGCGCGTCGGAGGAGATGGGTTGGCCGGAGAGGAGAATGGAGGCGCGGCTGCCGGAGTAGGGGGTGGTTTGGCGACGCGGATGGAGAAGGCGAGAGGTGGAGGAAGCGGTGGGAGGTGAGCAGAGGGGCGCTGCGGAGGAAGGGCGGAGGCGGCGGCGCACGGGATTGGACGGCGGCCGTAGATCTGGAGAGGCGGCGATTCGGTGGAGGAGAAGAGGCGGCCGGAGAAAGGTGCTGTGGGGTGGAAGAGCGGGAGAAGAAGGTGGCGCGGTGGATGCAGACGGGAGTAGGCGGGTGGCCGCCGGCGAGATGGCCCGGCCTCGCCGGCGCCGTGGCTGGAGAAGAAGGGGGAGGAAGCAAAGGGGGCGACGGGAAGAAGGAATACCGGGCTCGGTTTGGTCCCAGGCGGCGGCGCTAGGGTTATGAGGGAATTGGGGTTTTCGGCATTTTTGATGCTGTAGGTGGGTTGGTCCCATTACAATTCGCGCGCAAGGGCTCTGGTCATCTATACCGACAGACGGTTCAACGTATATAGCATGAATTACCGACTGACAGTTCAACGCCTAATGTAAATAGATATACTAAAAGGCAGTCAATCGGCAAAGGTAGGATTACCGACTGACGATTTGTCACCAACTTTTACCGTCTAACTGTCCATCGGTAATTATACATTTTTAGCGACAGACATCTGACGGTATTTTGGTGTTGTGGTGTAGTGCCTATACCCCTGCGCTACCGAGCACTAGAAAAGGAGTTATAAAAGTCATCTACAAACCTAGGCTTGGATTTGATGCTAGGAACCATAATAACTCCAAACCTAGCTCTAGATGCACTCTGGACTGATGGCACTCCTCTAATGGCCTTCAAGGCTTGCACACAGTTGGCCTAGCTGAAATAGAACTCGATTATGTGGCTATCTTTCTTGTAGAAGGTACATTGCAATTTGATATTTTGAGGGGTCTTACTTGATGAAGTAGAAGTACCAATAATGCTAGAAGGGGTTTGGGTAAATCCAACTGACTTGAAAATTGTCTTGTTTGGCTCAGATGGTTTGCCCCAAACTTACTACTATCCAAGGCTCTAACAATTTGAAGAGGGTGATTTTTGAAATACTTAATAAAGTTGAACCCTAGATCTCTGTGTTTGACACTCACCGTGGATTGGTCTAAAGATCGTGTTCAGGTTCTTCTTGCTTCTAGAAAATCACTCCAAGTTCTTCTTGAGGTACTCATTTTCTTTTGCTAGGCTAGCACATATAGTACACTCATGTTCTTGGCTGCGCTAGCATATCTCTCTTCATGGATGGCTGCCTTTACTTCTAGGATCTCACAAGACACACAAGAAGCATCTCTAAACCTACCCAAATGCTTCTCAAATTTAACTCTAAAAACCTCAAGCATCTCATCTAAATTATTTCCAATCTTAGCACAAAATGCACAAGCAATCGAATCAATGGATTTCAAATTTAACTCTAAAAATCTCATGCATCTCATCTAAATTATTTCTAATCTCATCACAAAATGCACAAGCAATAGAACCAATGAATTTCTTAGATGCAGTCATGCAAAAGAGTTTTTTACATTTATCTTCAAGTGTATTGTTAAGAGCTTCAATTTCATGTAATATTCTAAAAATATCCTCTATAGGACTCGTACGTAATTAGCGAAAAGAGGATAAGGGAAAATAGGATGCTTGTGATTTTAGAGAGAAGTTGTTTCCTAAAATGAGTCATGTGGGAAGTTGGGAACATATTAGAATTTGTTCCATGATAAATGGGGTTGTGGGGAGAGTGAAAAAATAAACCATAGCCGCATTATTTTCGTTCTGTGCACCATCGCCGCACGCAAGCACTAGATATCGCCACCAGTTGGCATGCGCCCACCGCGCGGAGACGTCGCTGTCCAGTGCCAGTGCACCAGTGCTAGCAATTTCTGTCGCACGTGCTTGTGCAGTCGGTAGTGTCAGCTTGCTGCGTGTGCTATTTGTCATCGCTAGCTTCCAACGCCAAGCCGCAAGCATTCGCCCGACGTAGCGCTAAGCTACCCACGCGCCAAAGGGTAGTGGTGTCGCTCGGCTACATCTTCTCTATGGTTGGTCGGCTGCATGCAAGTCAAGGGAAATACTGAGGAGTACAGCTCAGTAGAGGGAAGGATTATGAGCGAGAAAATAAAGGAAAAGCGAGGATTAGATCAGATTTTTGACATTCGTCACTTGGTAACAATCTGGATATCCCCTCTTCATTTTATTAATTTAATTAGAGATTAGAGTCAAGTTTAGAGAGGGAGATAGCAAGCGTTCGTCAGGGGAAATGAATAGTAGATTGGTTTAATTTGTTGTATTGTCGTACTGTGATTATGGGTATCGTATGGTCACAATTTGGGAATACCATCTATTAGGAAGTTGTTAAGGATTTTGATAACTTTCTATAGAATTTTTGTTCATGTCAATCGGATGAGTAGATTTTGAGTTATGAATTTTGTAAACCTGTGGTCTGGTATTTCATCATCTATTGGCAGCACATATTAATCTGTAGATTAAAGATAGTAAATGGAATAATTTGAGGATCTAGTATACACGAATATTATAGGAAATTTCTTAAAGATTCTAGAAAGTTTAAGAACACAATTTTGGACAAGTATAATAGAAGTTATGAATGTTGTGAGACTGCTGTCTAGAATCGAGTTGCTGCTGGACGCAATCGTGATTCTCTTGTTCTTTTGATCTCTTCTCACCATGACCAAGGTCAAATAGAAAAATTGTTCTTTTATATGGACCTAGAGTGTGATTTTCCATTTCATTGGGTAGATTTAAAGCTTTTTATGGAAAACATATCATTTGCAGTAGCTTCACTCCATTTTTGTCTCATATGATCATTTTTAGTCTTTGCAATCTTCATGTGACCATTTTGAGCTTCCATTTGCAACTTGTTCTCTCCATGTCTAAAACCACCCCCTATTTATATTTTAAAAAAATTGTCAATGGGTTCATCAAGGAGGAAGATTGAAGAACCATATGAGAAGTTCCAAAATTATATTGTGATGAACCATTGACATTTGAGAGATGTAGAAATTTCAATTTGCAAATTTATTGGATTTTTTGACTATTTGCTGATCAGGTGGTCTGACTGGTCGGGGATGGTCAGACTGGCCCTCCCCAGCAGTCAGACTACTGGCCAACACCGGCTGAACTATCTTGGGCACTTGGTCAGACTAACGCAATGTTGCTCTCAACTGGTTTCTAATTTCAGGGAAATTTGAGTCTTGTAGTGAGTTGGGTTGACCTTGGTCAGTGATATATGATGTATGATGCATATTACAGTTAATGTGGGTCAAGTTATGAAGAATATCTGTTCAAAAACGATTTCTTGGTCTTTAGATATGTAGAGTCGTTTGGAGTTAACCATGATCAAAGAAGATGATGTAAGATCAAGGATAACCAACTAGAGATGGTGAATAGCAAGTTTTTAAATTCTTTTGGCTAAAATACAATTTTAGAGTAAGTATGAATAAATAAAATTATTTTGCACAATTCAAGGCTTAAAAACTCTAAGTCTTGCTATGGCACCATAAACCTATGTGTAGGCAAAATTCAATTCTAGCAAACAAGTCAAACAATTAATTGCTAAAAATGTACGTGCAGAAAGTAAAAGGGCAAGAGAATTGAACCACACAAAGGACACAAGAATTTTTTTATGTGGTCTCGAAGGCTTATTAGCCTTCCCTAATCCATATTGAGGGAGTTGAACTAATCAAGCTGGCTCCTTACACAATTTGGGCCTTTCTTCAATGCACTATTGATAGCTCCTTCCCGCTCTAGGAGGTAAGCTTTGATATTCACAATCATTCCAGGTCTCTTCATAATCTTCTTTGAAGTGATCACCACGCTAACTCCTCCAAGCCATCTAGAAGTCAATAACCACCAAGAGTAATAAGCCAATGATACTTGCTTGAACATTTTTAAGTGCCACAAGGATCAACTAGATGATGCAGTGCATTTGAATGCTCTCAACAATATGAAAATAAGAAATAATGCAGGAGAGTTGATGAGAGGGGTGCAAGAGTTCAAGAGTATTCAATGATAATTCAAGAGTGCTTACTTGCTACTGGTGGAGAGGTATTTATAGCCTCCACCCACCAGAATGACCGTTTGAGATGAAATCCCTAAAAGTCAAGTGGAGCAGTACTACTGCCATGTATCGACTGGTACTACCACACCCACTGTTCAACAGATACTTAAAGTTTATTAAATGTACAAAAACTAGCTGTCAACACAAATATTGGTATTACTGCACTCACAAAGCCCAGTCGTCCAATCATGCAGTAGTACCGCAATTCAGCTATGGCAGTACTAATTTCTAGATGAGAGAAAATCTTCCAAAATGATACCTCTCTGGAGATCAGATGCCGCCAACTTACAGTCATACTGCAATGTGGTAGTTCTAGTCAGGAGTTGCAGTCATACCACTATGGTACTACCGGCCAAGGACAGCCTTAGTATCGTTTTAGGTGAAGTTCAAAAATACACCACTATGGAAATAATGTACCGTCATGAAAAGTTTGGTAGTACCGATGGAGCGGTACTACCGCTGATAGAATGGTCGTCATACCGGTTTTTCAATAAAAATTAGGAAGCATTCTAAAATAAAATTCAAAATGCATACATGTACTAGACTTGATCAATATGGCACAGGATTATCTTCAAGCTACTAGCCATGACTCATCTTAATAGCATGACATCTCTCCTACCAATCTAGTCTTTATCCACCAAATGCCAAGATCGGTAAAAACTATAAAAGAGGTCCTTTTGCTGAATTATACCTTTGCCTTGAGCTATGTCTCGAGCCATGTCAATCCTTAGTCATCTTTGTATGCCTCTTTCATGATATCATCAAAGACTGAGGCTAAACATTTCAATCATGTTAAACAACCATGCTAGTCCCTTAAGCATTGCCATCATTAATTACCAAAATCATTTTTAGGAGTCTAGATGTTTCAAAGGATTGAGCTACGCTCATGGAGGAACCGAGGCTCAAAATGATCAAGGATGTTGTGTGAGATGACTGAGCTCAAACATGGCACAAGGAAGGCGAAAAATATTAAAGGGAAGTTCGAGCAACTGGTGGCACCATGTGGCTTAGTCGGTTCAAGTGAGGCGTGATCTAGTAGAACCAGAATAGAAAAGACATGTCGATACGTGGCAATCCAGTGGTGCATCTATACGTATCAAGCATGGCGATTGCTTGCAATAAAAGATAAAGATTGGGTTAAGAAAGGATATTTTCATAAGATGACCAAAATATTGGAAACTAATTTGAATCAAAAGCACGGTGTTTGGAAGGGCGGTTTAGGTCAAGGAGAACCTGAGAAGTTCAAGTTGAATCAAGGCTAACAACTTAGCGGATTTGGATTTATGTTCTTTGAAAAGTGTGCATAAGTGTAGCATATGAGTAAACCCCGTGCTATGTAGGGTTATCGTGTTTTCCCCATTTGTGCTAAGTAGATAGTATCCACTAGAGTTAAGTAGGCGCTAGTTGCTTATCTAGCCTATCTATTTAACAAGTTAGGAAGGAGATTTGTTAGTTAACCATCCAACCTTGTTCATTGAAAACAAGTGTTCTAGGGTTAGGATTAGAGAAGTTAAGTATTGTGGTGCGTTCTCTTGTCCTACAGGTGGAGTAGATGTAAAACATTCATTCTCAAATAGCAATATATCAACTTTGTTCTTCTCCAATGGATTTCTGTTGTCTTGGTTGATTTATTTTTAATTTGGTTGGTTTTGATCTTTTCTCAACTCTTCTTGATATGTTGTGCCAAGGACGTGTAAGAGATAAAGATAACTCTTGGAGATCAATCTGTATCCATCGAGGCACGTGGTTGGCAAGTTCTTAAAGTAACCCGATTTTACTTGAATTTGACCTCTTCGGGTGAATTCTTGATCCAACTATTCTTGTCTCGATTTCCTTGATATTCTTGCTTGTTGTGATATGTGAGAATATATCTAAAACCATCTTGGTTATCGTTCACCCACGAGCAAGTTATATTCACTGTTTTCGATTTTAGCCAAGTTTTAGTGCAATCTTACTTAATCTTGAACAAAGTCTGAACTTTGATATGGATTCTTACGATTCTTGGTCGAAATAGGTTCCTGCAACCTTAAGCAATATATGTGCAAAATTTTATATCATTTGAATTTGTATTTTAGAAGTTGCACTAAAAGTTGGATCGCATCGGGTTGATTTTCAATTTCTTGAACATAGGTCTGTCAAACCGCCACCCCTTAGAGGTCAGACCACCACCCCCTAGCGGTCAAACCGCTAGGGCACCACAGTCAGACCGGTATTAAGGCAGAGGTCTGCTTGTGTCTCAAATTTTGATTTCTTGAACGGTTTATTTCGGGTTTTGGCTGTTGAACCTAATATCAATAACTTTGTAGTTATTTGAATAAAGGATCAAGAAAACTTGAAAAAAAAATAATCAACGCCAATCACCCTTTTCTGTTGACTTTCAGTGCTACAAGTTTGTACTTGGTTGAACTGTGCTCTCGATTTCCTTATGGACATAGTCACCAATGATTGTAATTTTGCTATGAGTTAATAAAGCTCTTGTGATTCGCCTGGAAAAAAATAGCAATGGGTATGCATGTTTAATTTCTCCCGTCCTTTTAGCAATTCAGCGAAAATTGTAAAATTCGATTCAGAAAATAAGAATGTGATTCGATGCTAACCCACGTGGTGAACATATATAGCTGCTAACTACATCAGAGCACTTGGAATATTGCCCAAGCTTGCAGTCTTGGGCTTGGCATATGATGTTCAGCGTTGGACATTCACGTGGACCTTCCCTTACTGTGACACTATGTACGTCCATTGAGCTCTGCAAGAACTCCCTTGGCATCGTTCCATAATTGTAGCACCAAACATGAGCAACTGATTCGAGCTCTGCAAGTACCGCACGCTGCCGAACATAGCACCTCGCCAAAAACCGTCGTGGCCCCATCGTCCCACCGGCCGGCGCCGATGATGCGCGGTCCTGACGCATGAGGGTAGGCCGCCGCCAGCCGTGCAGCATGGCGTCGCGTGGGTTGCCGAGACGCCGCGCCCTCGCAGGGCCGCCTCAGCCTCCACGTGCGTCGCCGACCTCCACATCAGCTAGGCTTTTCCTTCCTTTCCAGTCCTCTCTGTCATGGACTCCCGTGTTTGACATCGTATTGGGCTCGCTCTTCTCCCTGTTCTTCCTCTCCTCCCTTCTCTGGTTCTACTACTTCCTCTCACTCGAATCCTTCCTCCTTCTAGAGCATTCCTGGCTTCTTCTCCTTCCTGATCTGCCTACATTCTTTTCTAAATTCCCCATTCATTCCCAATTTACCAAAATCCCATTGTAATCTGTAGTGGAGGTACGTGACACACTCCTTGAACCAGTGAAACCTCGTACTATTTGCTTGGCTGTGGCCTGTGCAGGACTGTCAATTGTAGAACCATTCGAGGTAGTTCCTTGGTAGTTGGTGGACTGAGATTTTAGGCCGTAGTATTGTGGGATGGCACGCACCAGCTATTCAGACTTTGTGAAGCTTCTCAAGTTGCATTTCTTTTTGCGTTTCAGTATGCAGCGCAAGTGTTAGGGCAAATCTGTTGAACACGAACCACACAGCTCTGTGCAAAACAGTCTGTGACTTGTTCCCTCTAGTTTTCGGGAGATTGGATCATATACCCTCCCTTTAGTTGGAAAATTAAGAATTTACCCTCCACATCTCAATGACACGTGAGATCATCATAAGTCACTGACACGTGGACCAGAAGGGTAAATCCTCAATTTCCATCTAAATAGAGGGTATATGATCAATTTTTTCTTCTCTAGCATGAGCTTCGCAACTGCACAGCAACGGTGTGGAATTGAGGTAGGCTGAGTCTGGCAAAACGGCAGCATTACACAGAAATGAAAGAACATGCAAATGAATCGAAAATTCTCACTCTACGTGGTTCTCGCAAGATGCCATAGTCTGGTAATAATTGAATGCAGATAGGCAAGATAGAGGCAGTTCATCAGTCCAATCGATTCCGGAATGTCTAGCTTCACAATGGAAATCTGACAGTCCTTTATTATCATTCCTCAGAGCAAACAGCGTGCAAACAGTTGGTGCTCAGCGATAATAATGAACAAATAGGTAGTGTTTATATAGAGGATGAATACTTTAAACAATCAATTTGGCAAAACAGGTGGGATTCCTTACAGCTGCCAGGTTAAACCAGCAGCCATTACATAGATGCAGCTGTACCATCACTGAATTACAAGAGCGGATTAGGCCGCAACCTGACCAAAAAGAAGCTTCCGGATCTGCAAGGAAATGAGGATGTTAAAATAATTTTCATGTTAAGGTATAACCATTTTCTATGTAAAGCAGAGTATGATGCAATATGTGCAGTGTTGTAGCCTCTGAAATATGAGCCCCCCTTACAGGGTGCTGGGAGACCTCCACAATTATGAATGGGTCATCAGGATTCATTACAATGAATTAAATAATGATGGCATGCTTAAACATCGATAGTAGCAAATTGAGACACCATTGTAGTATGTAATACTAATGAAATGCAAAAACATTTACAATGTTTGCATCTCCGAGGTCAACTCAGAATGCTGGCACAAATGAGGCTAACCCTAGTGATGGAGAATGCAGAGCAATGGAAGCTCATTAGCATCCATTTTCTTTCATCCATTTTCTTTCTTTAAAAAAATGCTGCAATATGCAACCTAAGGGGTTGGTGGAACAAAATGTACTGAAAAATGAACTAAATTAAGGCACCTCTGGCAATTTCTTGCGAAAGACAACTTCCAGCCTTGCATCAAGTGTATTCTCACACACAATCTTTCCATCTCGAGAAGCCAGCACAACACCTCCAGAGCTGTACAAACACATTTTTAAAATTAACTAGCATGAAATTATTGAAAGAAGACTATGGATTTGGAATGCCAGCTGCAGTCCAGATCTCAAGTGGATACTGAAACTGACAAATCTAGAAGCGCATATGGAAATCACCCTATGCACCAAACAGCACAAAAGATGGATTACTTTTGTTTGATGCGACAAAAGAGCTTAGATGTTCATGTGATCATGATGCCTGACATGTTGAGAGCTGGAATGTTCATCCCCAAAACACACACACGCGCACACACAAAAGAAAGAAAGGGCAGGACAAAACAGTAGCAAGCAACCCAGCAGCATTACCAGAGGTAGGGTTAGTTTTATGTTACTCCAAAATGTGGGTGTCTATATATTTGCTATACTGTCTAGTACTGATGCTAGATATAGATAGAACACGTCAACAGGCTGCAGACAAGAAACTAAGAAAAAAATACTCCAAGAAATAACTTGTAATACAATGTGTTTACCAAAATTGGGCGTGAATATCATGATGGCTCGGAGCAGGTGGCAGGTACACATTGTGGTCAACAAGTATCTCCGGCTCATGGACATTTGCTTTCGATGCATATTCATGCTTTGCTGAATGCAGCACTGATTCAACATGATGGTGGTCTTCTTTGCGGCAGCGGAGCAGTACAGCTGGCTCTTTCAACCGAAGCAAGCCCTGTATTTTATTGGGCAATAGAACTAATTATTTTTTTGACAACAATAGGAAGAAATAAGGAAATGGTATCAGAATGACACATTGCTTACTCGATTCTATGAATTGAATTCACATGAATTTCTCCCAAAAAAAATCAAGAGTGCAATCATAAATAAAAATACCATGATTACACATCTGAGATTAGAGAAATATTAGGTGAAAATACAAATTTTGTGCAAAGTTCATTTTCACCCAACTTGTAAGTTTTTTTTAAAAAAAAACCAAAAAATTACCAATGTAGGGGAGGTTATGTTGTATGTCTTTGCAAAATTTCAAGATTAATCTCAACCGCATTTGCAAGATACGAAAAAGACAAATTTTGTTTTGCTGAAATAGTGCTTTTACTGTTTCAGAACTATTCCAGGAAGTGTTTTGTCTTTTTTATCTCGTGAATGCGATTGGGTTTCATCTTGAAATTTCCAGAGATATACTACAACATACCCTGCCCTACATCTGCTAATTTTTGGGGAATTTTTAGAAACATTTAAGTTAGGTGAAAATGGAATTTACACCATATTCGCATTTTCACTGAATATGCCGCCCCATTTCTTTTGTGCACAGTTCAGGTTAACTAAGGTTTAGAAAACTTATGCCACTGAGCGGCAAGTGACCAGTTTATGAACATAGGGTGTGATTTAGAACACCTTGATATTCATTAATGCAATTTTGTATATTGAATTAACTTTAGATGTCCCCCTTTGGAATCCAGGATTCTTAAATGGAACAGATTGCGAAGGTTTGCGGATGGTATATTCAAACAAACCTGAACAATGAGTTCTTTTAAAATGTTCTTGTATTCATGGTGGTTGTGGCTGACATTCAGGAGTTTCTTCATGGCATCCTCTTTCATTGAATTAACTAAATCATCCTGAGCTTGAAGCACTTTGATGCGAGAAGCATTCAGCTGCATAGAGTACTCACTGATAAAAGGAAAAAAGTACTTTGTCAGGTAACAAAGGGATAAACCGATAAATTCAAAACTATTGATGCAAATGGCTTCTGTGAATGATACACTTACCTAATGTTTGGTCTACATTTATGAAAAGAGAACCTCTAATAACAAACAATCAGCATGACATCTTATTTATATGTAATATGCTACTAAGGTGACAATTATTTCAGCACTACTTTCTGTTATTTTTCCTGTGTTGCTTTGTGTTTTACCTTGTTGTCAAGAGTAGCTTTCTTTTCATCCTTAGTTTCGACATATGGCTTTTATATATTCTACCTTGAAGTTTATACTACATCCAGCTCGTCAATTCTATAATATCTCCTATTCAAAACTCAATCAAATGCAAGCTGCAGTTCACACAGCGTTTTCTTCAAGATATTCAAGTCAACTTATCTGTAAAGTTTACTGCAGTGAAGCTATGCGGTTGCATTACACTTGGTAGAGCTTAACTATAGACACATAAAGTACACCATTTAAGTATCAAACTTTCATGCAGACAACCAGTGATTACCGCGATGTAGCTGTGAGGTTGAAGCGGTTTGTAGTTATCTTTTACCACATTAGTTAACAGGCACTGATGTATTGTTGCTCTAGTACACAGGCTAGCTCCATCTATAACATATTGTGACATCAATGTAGTATTGTAGTGTAGCATATGTCGTGAAAATTTCAAAATTCTCAACATTAAATGCAGTCAATAGCATCATATTCCACAACAACAACAACCATGAAAAGGAGGTAATTAAGAGAAATAAAGCCTCACATTTTCTTCCGAACTTCAACCTGCTTCTCTTTCCTCTCATATTCTTGCCTGATCTTCTTTTTCTCAGCTTCAACAAGTTGCAACTTCTCGATGTTGAACTCCTGAAAAGTTCTTATACAAATAAGTTAAACATGAGGACAAAAATAGAGACGAGCAACCAACTTTTCGCAAAGCAAAGAAAATACAGAACAATCAAAAAGGTCAATAAACAAGCACATGCATACACATGATCAACATTGATAAAGGGTTGGCGTGGAAAGCATGGAAATAGCAAACGAAACAAGAATATATCTCCAGAGGTGAGTACCTCAATGCAAGGAAACAAAACTACTGTCACAAAAGGCTGCCATGTTGCCTCACCGAGTAAAGCACTCTCCCAGCCCAGGAATATTCATAACGTGCAGAAATACTGTTTCCTAGACCTAAACATGGCATATTCGAGATGGCATAATTTACTGCACTCTTTACTAGAGAACAATAATCAATCATACAAACTAAGGGATGACAAGTCAAAAGTCTGTCAGCATACCATATGTATTCAGTTGCACAGAAAAACTAGAACAAGTAAAAAAAAGTGCATAATAATAGCAACAATTAGTAAAGTATATTGCCCAACATCCAGTAAACGACTAATTCATCCTGCAAACAAACAATGTTAGTATTTATCGCATTCCATCCCCCACTCCAATGTATTCTAAGATCCATTTCCCATTACAGTTATGCAGGCAAACAAAACGGCACCTTACATGACTCTGGCTGGTTAATGGTATAGGTACTTAGAACTTCTTACAAAAACTAAGTGCATAGCACGGATCAGAGGTTGCTTGGGTGCAGAACTGCGGATGTGCACATCATAAGGTGGCAGGTAATGGAGGGAGGTGATCAGTTGCTTCAATGATTTCGTAGGAGTTTTATTTAAGCATGTAACCACTTTCCATCAAGATTAAGCTCCATTTTTGCTTCTAGCACCATCGAAAAGCAAAATGGAAGAATGAACACACAAACTGTACCATCTTCAAGTTCCCGATTCAGCCCAAGCTCCAATTTTTGCTTCCCGAACCATCTAGAAGAGTGTAAATCGATATCCAAAATCGCCTAGTCTGGATTCAGTGATACAGAAGCTTCTGAATTCGTGTGACTAGATAGATAAGGGCGTGAATTGACCTCGCAGCGTACTTCCAAGTCAAAAGCTTGTATAGCTAAAAACTCCGCGATCTGGAAGCTTCTAGATTCATTCCGTGCACTGAGATCAGCCTAAGAAACATAACCCGAATGATCCAGACTCTTCTCGATCTACCTCGGAACTAGGGAGCTTCGTCGCATCGACCACAGATCTCGCGTTCCAAAAAATCGAAACCATAGGCTCAAACAATCGAGCGGCTCGGAGGCAAGGCGGGAGCTCCAAGATGCTGCGGGGTCACGGGGGGTGGCGACGAACAGATCGAGCGGTTAAAACGCAAGGAAGCGCGGATCGAGAGGCTTCTGGATGCTTCGAGATGGGAGGGGAAGCGGAGAGAACTGACCTCCTCGGCGGAGACGGAGATCTCGCTGGCCTTCTCCTCGGCCTCCTGGCGGATGAACCGCACCATCTGCTGGATCTGCTTGGCGACATCGGTGTCGTTCATCTTGGCGGCGGCTGCGAATCTGACGGCCCTCCGGCTCTGTTGCTCTGCTCCGGCGACCACCGCGAGGGGAGGGGATACGAGGAGCGAGGGAGTCCACGGGTGTGGTCGAGGTGGGAGTCGTGGGACTCGTCTAGCCGCGGGGGCAACGTGATCGGTTCGGTGTTCCTTGGTTGCCGCTGCCGTGCCCGCTGCCTGTCTGTACGTGCGCTATTATTTCGTGGACCCGGTCCATGGATCCGTGATCTTTCTCTCCTTTCGGTGCTCCCATTTGTTGACAACTGTTTCTGATGCGAATTGCGTTTCTCCCCTTCTTTCGAGCTTCAGGAGGCTATTGTCATCAAATGTCGCAATTCGGGGGTATGATCTAAATAAGTGGTTTTATTAGACAAACTAGTAAAGTGCCCGTGCGTTGCAACGGAAAACCAAATAAAAGTGATATATACTATCAAATATGATCTCAAACTAAATAATAAACATCAATTTTATCTTATATCATCATGTATCAAGCAAAACATACATGTTCATACTCGTAAATAAATCAAGCATCATATTAGTGAAACATGATAAAACAAGCACCACATACAACAATATATACAAAAATGATAGTAAACAATATTTTTTCTTAGTATTCTTAATACATAAATAATTGTCAGACCGTCTTAGAGAATAACAAACCAATTGATAAAAAAGACATCATACCATAAACATTAACGGAAATTTTAAAATGAAACTGATGCATTATTCTTCTGGAAGACTTATCTTCATCTCTAGCTTATCAAGGAAAGAGAAAGCAAGCACACACTACAAAATTTTCTTTCTATATTTACTCAATTCATCTCATCTCACTTTGCCACCTGTAGATGCGCAACAAGGATGGGCTCAGCTCACTCAATACTTACTGTATGTACAAATGAATGCCACCACAGCTATGGACAATAATATCGTCATAACCTACTTGAGTCAGGAATTTTCACCTTCCTTGCTACGGCTCCAGAGCTAATCAAATGTAATACAACCACATATAACAAACATCTATGTGAATATACGATCACCAACTGATCACCTTGGTCCAGAGAGCTCCATGGCTTCCAGGCCATGCGAGGATTCGTCCGCGGCGAAATCCATGAATTTTGGAGGCAGAAGCTCTGACGAGACAGACTTTGGTGTGTCAACATTTTGTGATGCCTCCCATTTCTCTCTAGTAGCCTCAACATTGACAAGGAAGAAAGAATCTTGAGAGCATGCCTAAAGAGTAAATTAGATAAAACAAATCAAATTTACATGATTGTAGAGATTATTACCATCCGGAACACATTGACTGAAATTCCCATCCCAACACTCATCAGCCCAACCTGCTCAAAATTGAAATTTCTTTTAGTGTACCATTAGGAGAATATAAGATAATATCACCACGTATTTCATATGACTCAATACTACTGAAAATAGCACTTATGTTAAAAAAATCCTAACAGAAAGAATGGAGCAGGTTGAACATTTAGGAAATTTTCTTGTGCATACTTCGATTAAGAGGTTTTGAGAATGGTACTTTTTTGCTACCAATGTCAGCCATAAGGTCCACAGCAATAACTAAAGCTTTAAATGATCATACAAAAAAAATTATATCTGACAGAAGGTCTTCTTACATTCACCATTTCTACTCTGCGCATTTCATTCCAGCATGCTGATTACCTCGGACATTCTGGGGCGGTGAGATGGGTAGTACTGTGTGCACAGCAGAGCCACCTGAACCATTTCCTCCAGCTCGACCTTGTCGTAGTTGCTACCTAGGTCTTTATCCACCATCATGCTCAGCTGCTTTTCTTGATGAAGTTTCTTTACCTGGAACCAGATTCAAGTATCAGAAAAGCTGTTCATGGTATTCTTTTCCCGAAAGAAGCCACGAGAATTTCTCTCAGTTATTGTTCAATGCCTTTTTCTAACCATTAAAAAGAGACTCAAGGAAGTCATCACGATAGCATCTAACAATACAACCAAATACTCTTATTTTTAGTAAGATACAAAAAGCATCTACCTTTCTAATGAACAAAAAAAAACTGATTATAGCTAACAACCATAACTTCCAGATTTATTCATCGCAGGACAACATAAGCTTATTGCTTTACTCCACCCACTGATGATATAATTCTTCCTAACATGCAGTGAGTGAAGGAACATGAACAAAGGACAGAAACAACTCATGACACCCTATTCCTTGTCTACAAAAGCTGACTCAGCATGATCGATAGCCCGAGCTAGAGCTGCCGCCTTACTACACAAGCCAACTGAACAAACTGAACATTATACAAGCTGACGCACAAGGAATTTTGAACATTGTCAACTGAACATTCAACTAATCCTTAGATCCAAAATACAACAGAATAACTCAATGAACTCTAGCCTGGATGGTATATAATATTGCAGTTTAAAATACTGTCAGAGATGATCTAATAAAATGCATCAGCTGTTGGTAAGTAGACGGCACTCAGTGTTATGAGTTATGACAGCATACACCATCTATGATCCATCACCTACATCATACAAGAAAGGGTCATCTAAGATTAGTGTAGCAGTGATTTAGTTTGCAGTATGACAGGATTATACAATCATGCCTTGAAAATGGCTGCACAAAATTAACTTGGCATTTGATAAATGGCCATTTGTATAGGGTTATACAGATGACGGACCATTGGTATAGAAGAATATGGTTGGATATTTGTGGCTATTCCCCACCTTCTGTTCAAAAATAAAACAAATAATAAAATGGCATCCAACTTACTTTCCATATGACAGAAAATTTAATACACCAGCAGAAATGGTTAGAGGCTTGCTTTCACAAATACGAGATGATTTAATACTAAGGCGCTTGATCTCATGGTTTTGGGATCCCTGATGGCATAAACTATTGAAAATTTTGTCCATGACTGCAGGATATATTAATACTTTGCAGCACAATATATTACATGGGAATGGAAAAATAATCACACAATGACATGATGGACAAATAAGCTTCTGCACAACCACACAATGACATGATGGACAGATAAGCTTCTGCACAACCACACAATGACATGATGGACAAATAAGCTTCTGCAATTAACATAGCAAAGTGAATACACTGAAACAGATTAGCAGTACCTCTTTGGAGACGATACAAAGGTGGCCATCAGCCATGCCCTGCTCGACGAATGTCCTCGCCGCGTACCTCGCCGCATTCCCTCCGCCTACGATCACATACCTGCAGTCGGGCGATCCATCAACCAGCTCATGAGCATTTCTTGGACATTAACATTACTCGCTCGCTCCAGACCCAACGTTGTAAACTTTGCACAACACAAGGACTCATCTGACATTCCCTTCTACTTTCCTCTCCAAGAACCCAATCAAGAAACGAAACAAACAGTGAAACAGACTCGGATCAAGGAGGAGGAGGCGACAGCGGCGCGGGGTGGGGACGAGGAGGCGACGGCGGAGCGGCGAAGGAGGGAGGGTAGGAGGCGAGGGCGGAGCAGCGGAGGAGGGAGGGGAGGAGGCGAGGGCGGCGCGGCGGCGGAGGAGGCGAGCGCGGAGCGGCAGCAGAGGAGGGAGGGGAGGAGCGACGGAGAAATGATGCAAGGGCGGAGCGGCGGAGGACGAGGCGGAGCGAAGATGCGAGGGTGGGGCGGAGCAGTTTCTGCGGAAGACGCAGCGGGAGGCGGCGGCGGCAGCGCGGGGTGGGGTGGGGAGGAGGAGGCATCGGCGGAGCGGGAGGCGGCGGCTGCAGCGCGGGGTGGGGAGGAGGAGGCGTCGGCGGAGCGGGAGGTGGCGGCGGCGGCGCGGGGTGGGGAGGAGGAGGCGTCGGCGGAGCGGAGGAGCGGGAGGCGGCGGCTGCAGCGCGGGGTGGGGAGGAGGAGGCGTCGGCGGAGCGGAGGAGCGGGAGGCGGCGGCGGCGCGGGGGGGGGGGGGGGGGTGAGGCGGCGTCGGAGGCGACGACTCTTTTGTCGGTGAGTCGTGTGGAGATCGGGGGTAGTGGGCGACGGTTTCTGCCCAGACTTCTGATGCGCAGATTTTTTCGGTGGGGCAGGAGCGGAGGAGAACGTGATACGCGGGGAGAAGCGAGCGGCTGATCGGACGGCCCAGACTAAAGGAGAACGGACGGACTGCCACTAACTCAAATTTTTAAGTAGTAGAGATAATAATCATAGAATAACAGCAACACATGCTAGTAGCAATTCTGGAGGGTGATGATAGCTTGGCAGCCTCCAATGGCCAGAGAGAATGATGATGACATGGATTGTCAATTTGTCATGATAAAGAGAGCTGGTAATGTCACAGTATCATGTACCACTAAATAAAACAGCCGCTACACAGCTACAAGAGGCAATTCACTTTCTATAGAAAACAATGAGTAGTAGTTTTCTTGCAAGGGTCTATTAGCCAAGGGAGTGATGGGATACTTATGCCAAAGTAACAATTTTTAGCGGATTTGGCACTGTTGATCATGGTATTTACAAAAGTAGCAGTATGTGCATCATATTTGCAGAAATGTCACTTTTGCCATCTGATGAGTGGGCAGCAGCGCCGGTGAGGCGACACGTGGGGGCTGTCCGCCAGCAGACGGCAGGCAGCCTGCCGCCGGGTGAGGAGATAGCAGGCAGCCTGCTGCCCGGTGAGGAGACGATAGGTGATTAAACCGGCTAATTAGCCGACTTAATTACCTACCCTAATTTTTTCGTTTAGTGTTTATTTGAATTTTTAAATATATCAAATAATCTTAAAAAAATTACAAAAATTTATGTACAACCTTCCGACACAACGTACTTGACAGTATAATTTTTGGATAATTTTATCCATTATGAATATTGCTCAAAAAATCATGCAATTTTGATATTTGTATGAGTTTTTATATATAGCAAACAAGCTCCAAATTATGAAATTTTATGTGAAGCCTCCCGACATAGTTATAGTTATTATGTAATTTTTCAGAAATTTTATGTGATCTAAATTTGCCATGTTTATTCGGGTTAATTTAGTCATGAATTTAACGATGCTCAAGTATCTTTTCAAGTGGCTTACCTATGTGCTTTGCGCATGTGTCGGCTCGATCATGCTATATTTTTCTTCCTGCTATGTCCTTCGCACAATTGTTACTCTGTGTGTGTCATGCCACTCGTGCGCTCCCTCGTCCGCACTAATGTCGTTATGTCCGTGTCGTCCCCCTCGCCCGCTCCCTTGTTTGCACATTTGTTAACATTACCATGTCGTCCCCCCTCACTCGAAGTGCTACTTGTGACAATGGGTCCTCAATCTACGAGGTGAGCGCATCGGGTACACTTTTCGCTAGCCCATAAATACGAACTTCTTGCAGTTCGTCATTGCTCATCTCAGTCGCTCATCGCAGAAATTCATTCTCGTGGTCTGTCAGACCCGGATTTTTCAATCCGAATCTTACTGTGTTTCACTGCACTAATCCCTGGATCAGTAGTTAGTGCACATAGGTATATTGCTGAATCATTTCATACATCGCATAATCATTCATTATATTACATAAATTGAAATACACCACGTCGGGTGATAGTTTACAAAAGGGGCCGACTAGGCCAAATGTCATTATTACAAATACGCACAGCGGAAACATAGCAAAAGTAAACCCAAATCCACAGGCAAGCGACTGGAAGGTACTGTGTGCATTATATGTCACCAGTTAACTAGTAACATACGTGCACACAACGCCGGATGTTCACTTGTCCGCGACTAATCAACGGGGCCTACGCCTTAGTTTCCTTCGTCAGTCTTCTCCTCCGTAGCGGGAGCTTCCTCGTAGGCGTAGTGGTCTTGTGTCCCTGTTTCTGAATTTTTGCCGCAAAGCGAGCGTGAGCACTCCGACCCCGTGCTCAGCAAGCCAATACACAGAATGCAGTATATAACATGCATGGCTAACCAATTGATGGCTTAGGTTTATTTTATTTTTGCGAAGAGTGCTTTTGAATACAATTATATAAAAATTCCTAAGACCTAGCATTTTGAACAAAAGCATAATGTTCAAGAACATGCAATAATATTAGTGATCCAGATTCCATCCACCGTTACATGGCATCTGCACCATATAGCAATTTCTTTTCAGCGTTATAGCCGCTTAACTTAACACTGGGACGACACCCAGGTCATTTCACTGGGACGACACCCAGGCCACTTCACTGGGACGACACCCAGGACAATTCCAAACTAGGGCCTTACACTGCCCTTCCACTTTTCCAACCCATCATAAAGCATTTTGGAAATAGAACTATATCTGGTTAAGTTCCCATGTCCGCCCTTAACCGTGGGCACGGCTATTCGAATAGTTTTGACTCTGCAGAGTTTGTACACTTTCACCACAAGAGACAATCAACTCGTTGCCCCACACGATTCCTTAGTCATGTGGTTGAGCAGACCATCACAGTGACTTTTCAACGTACCTCGCCCCTTCCATCATTTCACCCTATGGGTCGCTCCCACTTGCGGTGGGTCCCATACGTTGTGCGGGATGTCCTCCTTCTGAACGTCTAGCAGCTGGCTCCCCACCCCTGCTAGCCCGCCACAGCAGAACTTCACCCCTACCCGGGTGTCCCATTCAAGCCGTCACACAGACTGCCGCTTGCACTATCCCATACCTCCTCCTGGAAGGATGACTTCTAGGGTCCGGTAAATCTACTAAGCCAAGTCATACTTTACGAACTTGTGGTTGTACTGTTTTACCCGGGAGGTCATGACAAGATTCGGTCCTTAGTGGTATCTGGGCGGTCTACCACTAACCACTTTGTGCATCCACTGCACCACACTGTGCATCCACTGCACCACACATACACACCCTCGAACCAATCCGCCCAGACATTAAAGCAAGTTGGGGATTTTGGGAGCACAAAATATCCATAACCAAATATACCAGTCATTTCCACCATGACTGCCCAAACCAGTTTCTCATGAATAAAAGTGATGCTTGGGGCAATTTCTTGCCCCGAGTTCCTAATCAATGCTAAGCATGGCATAAGGTTACGGACTTATTTTCGAAATGTTACTATTATATTTTTGCTAGGGCGACAAGGTTCACATATTCAAGTATTCCAAAGGGAGTGTAATATTATTCAAGGCAAACGATAGGCATGTAACTAGAATATCAAATTTTGCATGTATTTGCATAAAAATAACAGCATGCAATTTGTTAATTTAAAACAAAGTAATTTGCATGAAATGTAGGTTCAACATGATCAAAGTATTGACTCGCCTTGGTCACAGTGGTATGGTGCTTGATTATCCGGAACTTCTAGTGTTGCTGCCTCGAATTCTTCCTCTTGAGCCTCGTAAGCTATTGTAATCGTGCGCGAAAATTTGGATAAAAAGAAAACATCAAATCAACAAAATATCACCAGAAATTCAAATGAACTCCAAAAATTATGATTTTAGTTCCATTGGATAGATCTTGAATTTAGAAAAATTTAGAAATTTGTCTCACTCAATTTGGAGTTAAAATGAGAAAGTTATGATTATTTGAAGTCCTCAGTTCAGTAAATTCCAAAAATTATCAAATTGCTGACAGTGGGTCCCACATGTCATTTTCTTTTTATTTTAATTCTTTTCTGTCTGTGCCACTGACGAGTGGGTCCAGGTACTGTTCATTGGGGTCCATCTGTCAGTAGTGGCTTAGTGCAGTCGTGCCACTGACCGGTGGGGCCCACCTGTCATCGGGGATTTTAAAAGAAATCGCTCGACCGCAGGCGCGGAGCCGGGGGCTCGAACGCGCACCGCGGGAGCGGGAGGGGGAAGAGATGCGCTGGTAACCAAGTGGGCGGGGAGGCTTTGCCTACCCCATAAGGGCAACATACCCTTTTGAGGTGGCTCGCGGAGGCGGCCGGGCAGAGCAATCGGGGGCGACGGCGGCCGGCGGCGAGGACTGCCGGGAAGGGTCGGGTCGTGCGTGGAATATAATCCCCACGCGACGGGGAGTCTTCTGGTGCAGACGGCCGGGGTGGAGAAGCACGGTGGCGGGCCGGCGGCGTGCGACGGCGGCGGTCCAGATGGGAGCTCCGGCGATAGCGGGCTACGGGCTTCGGGAGGTGCGGGGAACGCCGGCGTTAGCTTCACCGCGCTTCCCAGATGCTTGGGAAGCTTGGGCTGGCTTCGGAGGCGGCCGGGATCGACGGGGAGGGCGACGCCGGAGTTGGAGAAGAAGGAGTGGCCGGCGGGGAATTAAGGGCTCTCGGCTCGATTTCTCGCAGAGGAGGGAGGAGGGGAATAGGGCGGCGCGTTTGAAGCTCGCAGACGCGGCTTTTATAGCCGGGAGGAGGGAGCGCGTGGCGAGGCGGCGGAGATCGCCGTCCTGTTCCGCTGGCGGGGGGGGGGGGATGAACGAGATCTTCCCCGAGATCGCGCGGGAGAGAGAGAACGGGATACTTTGAATGTTGCCGCGGGATGTGAGAGAGTGAGGAAGGCGGATTGGCTGCGGCTAGCGCGAGAGAGAGCTGGCGAGAGAGGGAGAGCGGCGCTGCGGGCGCGTGGAGAAGAAGAGGGAGGAAGAAGAAGAGAGCAGGCGAGCGAGGCGCGGGATCGGGCCCAGCGGCAGAGAGAGAGGAAGAACGAGTGAAGAAGGGGCCACCGCGCAGGCGCGGCTGAGACAGCGCGAGGGAGCGGCCGTGCGGCCACGCGGCAGCGGGAGGAGAGGCGCGAGGGTGGAGCACGGGTCCACTCGGCAGCGGGAGAGGCGCGGGTGGAGGCGGGCCACCAGCCAGCGGGGAGGGGGCGCCTGGCGTGTGGGGGCGCGCGGCAGCGAGACGTGGGCGCGGGCGCTGGCGCGCTGGGCCGCGCGTGCGCCGGCCCACGCGGGCGTGCGGAGAGAAAGCTGGGCCGGGGTGACGGCCGGCCCGGCTTGGTTATTTCCATTTCTTTTTCCTTTTTATATTATTTTGCTTTTGCATTTGAGTTTTACATGTATATATATTTGCACATACATCCTGGGGTATACACCTATGTACATATTTTTATTTCCTCTGATTTTTGTGTATATACACATATATTTATCTATTTATTCTTTCACATAGTATACATGTACATATATACATATATATATTTGTTAACATAACATTTTTATTTTGTATACTCCTTTACTTTTTATTCCATTATTTTTAGAGATGAGATTTTATGGTTAACCAAATATTCTCCCTTGAAATTTTATAGATCATCTTTTCAGATTCCTTATTTGATGCTCATGTTTTATTATTTTATGTGTTGATTTCTTCCTTCTTTTTATTTTTGAAATTCCTTTTTATTTACAAAAAGCCAATAAACTCCAAATTTAAATAAAAAGCAAATAAAATAACCCAAAAACTCCATAATTTAATATTTTTATTTTTCAGGCTGTTACAAATCTACCCCCCTTAAAAAGAATCTCGACCCCGAGATTCAGCCTAGCTAGTGAACAGGTCGGGGTAGTCTTGACGCAGTTTATCTTCTCTTTCCCATGTAGCTTCCTTCTTGGAATGATGACTTCTATTGAGCTTAACATTAGTGGATGGTCTGATTCCCAACATTCTTTACTACCATTAGTAAAATCTTGATTGGCCATTTCCTGTAGGTATCAAGTCACCCTTGGGCTCGACTGCTTCCTAAGGGTTTGATCCTTTTGATATTTGTAGACATGTCTTGGGCTGGGATACATGGAATACATTGTGCCCCTCTGCTAAACTTGCAGGCGGTTCTAGTTGGTAAGCTATTCTTCCTAGTGGTGCAGTCTAATATTCCTTTGGTGCCTTGTTAGCCAGTCTATTACGATTATGATGTCCAGGGTCTGGGTGGGCTACACTATTAATGGCTGGTTACCCTAGCAGGCGAGTTAAGCGCCCGAAGTTTCTAAAAGTTATGTGGATAACCCAAGCTTATCCACGAACCTTTTGGCTCTAAAAGATGAAATCCCCTGATTGTGTAAAGAACATGCGCTGCTATTAAATTGACAAAGAACGTACCCATAAGAATTCTGGCGGCCTCCTGGGCTTCCTCAGCTGTGATGTGATTAACTTGGCCGCGGTTTGGCGCTGAGGTGTTCCTGCTGGCCTGCGAGCTCTGATGCCCTTTGCTGGGTACCAAGGCTTGACTGCGGGTAGCGGGAGGCCCTAAATTGATTCTCACTGGATTTGTCTGCCGTTGCGGGCACTGGCTGACAAAGTGTCCCTTCTCTCCACACCCGAAACAGCTCCTGGTGGTGGCAGGGTGCGCCCCAGTAGACTGGCTTGCTGAGCGTGGCGTTTGGAGGGAGCCACCACTGGAACGGGGTGCTGGGGACGGAGCATTGGATTGGTTAGGCTTTGAAAAGGAAGGTTTGTTCAAGAATTCCTGAATGAACCTTCCTTGGGGTCGTTGAGTTGTCATCTTGTGCTTACGACTGGCCTCAAGGATTTTCTTCTCGTTTTCCAAGGCCAACGCCTTGTTTACCAGCAGATGAAAGCTGGTGAAGTCCTGGGTGATCAGCTGCACTCTTAGTTCATCCTTTAGTCCCTCAAAGAATCTGTCAATCTTTTCTTCCTCTTCTTCTATATCCTTTTGAGCATACCGGGCTAACTGTGTGAATTTTGTCAGATATTCATTGACGGATAAGTTCCCTTGCTTGAGATTGCGGAACTCATTCTTCTTTATCCGCATTATCCCGGCTGGAATGAAGTTGTCCTTGAAAGCCTTCTTGAACTCTGTCCATGGGATAGCTTCGGTGTCACCTCCGGTGGTAGCATCTTCTAGGCCTCTAGCAGCTACATAATTTTCCCACCATGCTGCGGCAGCTCCTTGAAGTAGGTGGGTGGCAAATATGACTTTATCCTCCTCTGCGCATTTGATTAAGCGCAGCTTCCTTTCAGTATCTCGAAGCCAATCTTCTGCTTCCAGTGGTTCTTCTGCTGATGTGAATGTAGTTGGTCTGGTCCTCTGGAAATCCCCTAAGTCAGCTCTGTGTCCGCCAGAGCTTCCTTGCTGTCCAGCATAAATGGCTTGCAGAATCTGGGTTTGTTGTGCTATTACTTGGGCCATTGTGGGATTAACTGGAGGGTTTGGGAGATCAGCATTTTGATTCTGATTTTCTTCGGGGTTTTCGCCATGGTTTGAGTCTACCTCAGCATGCTGAGGGTCAACATGGGCTCGAGACCGTGTAACCCTTTGACTAGACATCTGCAGTTATAGCTTTATAATTTTAGTACTAATACTACCCTTGCGAAAAGAAAGGGTATCCACCCTTGTTGTAAAAAGAATCAACAAGATAAACGACAAAAGAACATTCAACATAAAGCCTTATGCCTGGCCATTCATTATCATACAAGCATTCACATAGCCAGCCTCCCATGCTGGGCTTACAACAATATACTAGTTAGAGTTCATGGGGCCGCGACTACAAAATAACAGGATTGGTGCAACATCTAAGATACAAGCACAGCACGGGTACTACGACACTTCCAACTACTACACCGCACAGCCATCACCACTGATGGAGGGGTTGTGATTTGGCGATCTAGAGCGGGACCGACTGCCACTAAACTCCGATGGGTCGGAGTCATCTGAGTCCGAAGGAGCGCGTGGAGGGCTGCGGCTTGGCGGAGGCTTTTCTCCGTCGAAGTGCAGACTGGAGCCCTGGAGGTCGCACGCTTTTGCGCGCAGTCAGCCGGGTGCGGGGGCCTGATCCCACTGAAGGAGGAGCCGGTGCTGCTAACGGAGCGGGATGTGGCTGGAGCTGTGCCTGAGCCGCTGCGGCCTCTGCCTTGGCAGCTGCCAGTGCTTGCTGGCACTGGGCAAGTTGGTCACGAAGGGTCGCCACCTCGGTGTGACGAGCAACTAGGTGCATCCGGAGGGCGGTCATTTCTTCCAGTGCAGCAGTATGGGCTGCTCCCATGGCTCTGGTAAGATCAACTTGGTGGGTGAGCCTTAGATCATCCTCATTTATTGGCAGGTAGGTCTCATTATGGCGTACTCCCTCCCTGCGTGAAGGGTAGAAGCAGAAGGGTGTGCGGAGCAGGGAGATTTGGTAGATGTCGCAGAGTTGGGCGGCGGCAAGACGAGCAGCATCCTGAAATGCCGCGGATCTAGTGCTTCTCGGGTGCTCTGTCTGGAAGACGTGAGGTGGGTCGTGTTCGCTCTTCGGGTAGATAAACACTTCAAACATCCAACAGTACACCCCTCCTGCAGATGTCTGACGCCCACGATAAATGGGCTGCTCCGGGTATTCTAGGTAGTGGAGGAGCTTGCGCAGGATTCTTGCGAACACGCCCTCATAAACTCCATGAGCGACGTAATCCCAATTACCTTCCTCTCCTGCCATCTGTAAAGGCAACTACTTTGCGCTAGTAATGTTTAAAAGTAGTCAACTGAACAAGTAAAGGGGTGCAGAACTAGGAAGGGTACGAGTAGCATTAATACGCTATATTTTTATAAATGCCTTTTTATATATTTTAAAAATTACTACCCAAAGGTTCTCCTAACGACCATTCTACGGCTTTTACCCTGCAGTCGTATGCTCTGATACCAGCGCTGTCAGACCCGGATTTTTCAATCCGAATCTTACTGTGTTTCACTGCACTAATCCCTGGATCAGTAGTTAGTGCACACAGGTACATTGCTGAATCATTTCATACATCGCATAATCATTCATTATATTACATAAATTGAAATACACCACGTCGGGTGATAGTTTACAAAAGGGGCCGACTAGGCCAAATGTCATTATTACAAATACGCACAGCGGAAACATAGCAAAAGTAAACCCAAATCCACAGGCAAGCGACTGGAAGGTACTGTGTGCATTATATGTCACCAGTTAACTAGTAACATACGTGCACACAACGCCGGATGTCCACTTGTCCGCGACTAATCAACGGGGCCTACGCCTTAGTTTCCTTCGTCAGTCTTCTCCTCCGTAGCGGGAGCTTCCTCGTAGGCGTAGTGGTCTTGTGTCCCTGTTTCTGAATTTTTGCCGCAAAGCGAGCGTGAGCACTCCGACCCCGTGCTCAGCAAGCCAATACACAGAATGCAGTATATAACATGCATGGCTAACCAATTGATGGCTTAGGTTTATTTTATTTTTGCGAAGAGTGCTTTTGAATACAATTATATAAAAATTCCTAAGACCTAGCATTTTGAACAAAAGCATAATGTTCAAGAACATGCAATAATATTAGTGATCCAGATTCCATCCACCGTTACATGGCATCTGCACCATATAGCAATTTCTTTTCAGCGTTATAGCCGCTTAACTTAACACTGGGACGACACCCAGGTCATTTCACTGGGACGACACCCAGGCCACTTCACTGGGACGACACCCAGGACAATTCCAAACTAGGGCCTTACACTGCCCTTCCACTTTTCCAACCCATCATAAAGCATTTTGGAAATAGAACTATATCTGGTTAAGTTCCCATGTCCGCCCTTAACCGTGGGCACGGCTATTCGAATAGTTTTGACTCTGCAGAGTTTGTACACTTTCACCACAAGAGACAATCAACTCGTTGCCCCACACGATTCCTTAGTCATGTGGTTGAGCAGACCATCACAGTGACTTTTCAACGTACCTCGCCCCTTCCATCATTTCACCCTATGGGTCGCTCCCACTTGCGGTGGGTCCCATACGTTGTGCGGGATGTCCTCCTTCTGAACGTCTAGCAGCTGGCTCCCCACCCCTGCTAGCCCGCCACAGCAGAACTTCACCCCTACCCGGGTGTCCCATTCAAGCCGTCACACAGACTGCCGCTTGCACTATCCCATACCTCCTCCTGGAAGGATGACTTCTAGGGTCCGGTAAATCTACTAAGCCAAGTCATACTTTACGAACTTGTGGTTGTACTGTTTTACCCGGGAGGTCATGACAAGATTCGGTCCTTAGTGGTATCTGGGCGGTCTACCACTAACCACTTTGTGCATCCACTGCACCACACTGTGCATCCACTGCACCACACATACACACCCTCGAACCAATCCGCCCAGACATTAAAGCAAGTTGGGGATTTTGGGAGCACAAAATATCCATAACCAAATATACCAGTCATTTCCACCATGACTGCCCAAACCAGTTTCTCATGAATAAAAGTGATGCTTGGGGCAATTTCTTGCCCCGAGTTCCTAATCAATGCTAAGCATGGCATAAGGTTACGGACTTATTTTCGAAATGTTACTATTATATTTTTGCTAGGGCGACAAGGTTCACATATTCAAGTATTCCAAAGGGAGTGTAATATTATTCAAGGCAAACGATAGGCATGTAACTAGAATATCAAATTTTGCATGTATTTGCATAAAAATAACAGCATGCAATTTGTTAATTTAAAACAAAGTAATTTGCATGAAATGTAGGTTCAACATGATCAAAGTATTGACTCGCCTTGGTCACAGTGGTATGGTGCTTGATTATCCGGAACTTCTAGTGCTGCTGCCTCGAATTCTTCCTCTTGAGCCTCGTAAGCTATTGTAATCGTGCGCGAAAATTTGGATAAAAAGAAAACATCAAATCAACAAAATATCACCAGAAATTCAAATGAACTCCAAAAATTATGATTTTAGTTCCATTGGATAGATCTTGAATTTAGAAAAATTTAGAAATTTGTCTCACTCAATTTGGAGTTAAAATGAGAAAGTTATGATTATTTGAAGTCCTCAGTTCAGTAAATTCCAAAAATTATCAAATTGCTGACAGTGGGTCCCACATGTCATTTTCTTTTTATTTTAATTCTTTTCTGTCTGTGCCACTGACGAGTGGGTCCAGGTACTGTTCATTGGGGTCCATCTGTCAGTAGTGGCTTAGTGCAGTCGTGCCACTGACCGGTGGGGCCCACCTGTCATCGGGGATTTTAAAAGAAATCGCTCGACCGCAGGCGCGGAGCCGGGGGCTCGAACGCGCACCGCGGGAGCGGGAGGGGGAAGAGATGCGCTGGTAACCAAGTGGGCGGGGAGGCTTTGCCTACCCCATAAGGGCAACATACCCTTTTGAGGTGGCTCGCGGAGGCGGCTGGGCAGAGCAGTCGGGGGCGACGGCGGCCGGCGGCGAGGACTGCCGGGAAGGGTCGGGTCGTGCGTGGAATATAATCCCCACGCGACGGGGAGTCTTCTGGTGCAGACGGCCGGGGTGGAGAAGCACGGTGGCGGGCCGGCGGCGTGCGACGGCGGCGGTCCAGATGGGAGCTCCGGCGATAGCGGGCTACGGGCTTCGGGAGGTGCGGGGAACGCCGGCGTTAGCTTCACCGCGCTTCCCCGATGCTCGGGAAGCTTGGGCTGGCTTCGGAGGCGTCCGGGATCGACGGGGACGGCGACGCCGGAGTTGGAGAAGAAGGAGTGGCCGGCGGGGAATTAAGGGCTCTCGGCTCGATTTCTCGCAGAGGAGGGAGGAGGGGAATAGGGCGGCGCGTTTGAAGCTCGCAGACGCGGCTTTTATAGCCGGGAGGAGGGGGCGCGTGGCGAGGCGGCGGAGATCGCCGTCCTGTTACGCTGGCGGGGGGGGATGAACGAGATCTTCCCCGAGATCGCGCGGGAGAGAGAGAACGGGATACTTTGAATGTTGCCACGGGATGTGAGAGAGTGAGGAAGGCAGATTGGCTGCGGCTAGCGCGAGAGAGAGCTGGCGAGAGAGGGAGAGCGGCGCTGCGGGCGCGTGGAGAAGAAGAGGGAGGAAGAAGAAGAGAGCACGCGGGCGAGGCGCGGGATCGGGCCCAGCGGCAGAGAGAGAGGAAGAGCGAGTGAAGGCGGGGCCACCGCGCAGGCGCGGTTGAGACAGCGCGAGGGAGCGGCCGTGCGGCCACGCGGCAGCAGGAGGAGAGGCGCGAGGGTGGAGCACGGGTCCACTCGGCAGCGGGAGAGGCGCGGGTGGAGGCGGGCCACCAGCCAGCGGGGAGGGGGCGCCTGGCGTGTGGGGGCGCGCGGCAGCGAGACGTGGGCGCGGGCGCTGGCGCGCTGGGCCGCGCGTGCGCCGGCCCACGCGGGCGTGCGGAGAGAAAGCTGGGCCGGGGTGACGGCCGGCCCGGCTTGGTTATTTCCATTTCTTTTTCCTTTTTATATTATTTTGCTTTTGCATTTGAGTTTTACATGTATATATATTTGCACATACATCCTGGGGTATACACCTATGTACATATTTTTATTTCCTCTGATTTTTGTGTATATACACATATATTTATCTATTTATTCTTTCACATAGTATACATGTACATATATACATATATATATTTGTTAACATAACATTTTTATTTTGTATACTCCTTTACTTTTTATTCCATTATTTTTAGAGATGAGATTTTATGGTTAACCAAATATTCTCCCTTGAAATTTTATAGATCATCTTTTCAGATTCCTTATTTGATGCTCATGTTTTATTATTTTATGTGTTGATTTCTTCCTTCTTTTTATTTTTGAAATTCTTTTTTATTTACAAAAAGCCAATAAACTCCAAATTTAAATAAAAAGCAAATAAAATAACCCAAAAACTCCATAATTTAATATTTTTATTTTTCAGGCTGTCACATGGTCGTCGTTCAAAATTAGGAGCGCGTAGCTAATTATTTTGAAAAGCCAGTGCATAGCTCATTAAGGACGCGATAGTGTTGATTGCTTCTTCCAAAAGACAGATGATTTTTTATGACATGCTATCGACGTTGTTCCCGTAATCCTAGTCATAATTACTTTTATTTAGTTAGTCATAATTAATTTCGTTTGTATTATAAAGTAAGTTTTACTGTCATTACTAATCTCCGTTCTAATATATAGTTTGTTCTATGTATTGGAAGGTATGGGTTTACCGAAGCTTCTTGAACAGTTGTACGAGCGTTACGTCCTAACCCTACAAGCCACGGGCTTGTTGCCCTTTGTAGGGCTGGTCTCCACCAGACATGAGTTCACCATCGATGGCAGCCTACTCGCAGCACTGGTGGACAAGTGGAGGCCCGAGATGCACACATTCCACTTTTGGTGGGGTGAGATGATGTGACGACCCGCATTATTACCGTGGGGTAATAACGCCAGTCAACGGATTATTATTCGTTTTAGCAGATAAAACATCGCTCTAACGAATAATAAGCCTATCAGAGTGTTGCAGCAGAACAATAATTAGAGACAAAACACGATATTACAAGAATATCGCCACGCAGGGCTACAGTTTATTACAAAGCCTCAAGGGCTTAAATATTACAATCTTTAGACAGAATATTCTAACTACTTTCTATTCACCCAACTTGACACGGAGTGTCCACCTTGTACTCACTATATTCCGTGTCCATGGCATTTCATCCAGGTAGTTTCCTCCTGATCTCAGCCCTTCCCTGGGTTGACATGCTCCTAAGCAAAGGGAGGATTATAGCAAGGGTGAGTACAAAAGTACTCAGCAAGCGTTATAATACAAAATGCATAAAATGCCCATCATTTACACTTGTAGGAATCTCAATTCCTCTCTTCAGTCTCGTGTGCATTCTTAACACTCTTTTTCATCAACCCTGTCATTTCCATGACTTATAGAAAATAAGGTTTGTTGGTTTTGAAAGAAGTCCGATTTATTAATTTAGAAAACTACTGAACATACGCATGAACAGCAAAAACCCCCATAAGTTTCCGTAATTCTCCTTTCCCGGAGACAGGCATGAATTCATGATTTGGATAGCATTGCGCAAGCTTGTATCACTTTACCCATCATCACTCTGCTCGTGTTGGCTCTTGGGATTATCCGCAATTCCTTTGAAGCGGCGCCCAGAACAGAGTACAGTACAATTATCTCTAGTTCAGTAATTATATCTCCACCCGGTTATTCACAATCAGCAGCCTACACAGACCCACTGAAAACAACATAACCGTTGGCTGGTAGGGTGTACGCCCCTCACCCAGCCCCCCTGCCAGCGTAATATAACGCTGAAACATAACCCGCCTGTGGGTTCTGCCCCGGTCTTATACCGGTCTTGGGCCTATTCCCTAAATAAATCACTCCTGTGGAGAATATAACACCTCACTAGAGTACCGACTGCCCGTGAAAACGGAATGTTGGTTGATACGAGTTGGTACGGTCTGTCCATACGGATGAAGTTTGTAATCCCTTATATTCTATTCTTATGCAGAGGTCCCTCCCTTGCCCACTCACTGCCTCCCCTGGCAACCTCTGCCCACCCTTTTTACTTAACTTTAGTGGCCAACTGCTCCATCAGTTGCCATTTATTCATTTCTTCACATATAGCCATTGCTTGATTTAAAACCCTTTTTATTTCTTTCATGCAAGGTGATATTAGATTAATACAAAATACTTGTTTTATGAATATACTCCGCAGAGGTGTTCAAAGGAATGCTTGCCTGGATTTCAACCACAGATTCGGATTCAAGTAGGATCAGGTGAATTCGCTCCCGTGGCTTGGATTGTCGTCTGCAGTTAAATACATTGACTACGACTTAACGTGTGAAAATATGATAGAAATAATGAGGCGTCAATGTGCTTGTGCTCCTAGGGTAGAGATTCGTTTAATTTAATTCGATCGCAGTAGCCTTAGTTAACTTGTATTCTATATTCGTTACTTGACGTCATTTTCTTGGTATGGAGTTGGGTTATTTGCTTAAAAGTTACCCTCCATCTTTTGTTGATTTCTAACTATCTATCATTGCGATACAAATAAATATACACGTACAATTATTAGTAAACGTTAATCCTAACCAATCTCCCGCATGCAATTATACCAATTTAATTTCTCATATGTATGTATGTATCTATTTACTTTTCTAATTCATTTTAGGTCTTAAAGTTATTCAAATACACTTTCGTATGCTAGTACGCGCGTGCTTAATTATCTACTCCAATGAAATTAACTACTAAGTAATTATTAATTGAATTATACTCAAGCGTCTTCGTATAATCTCCAAGTTTTATTTTTATATTAAATTTGTTCCTAAACATTACCGAATTTATAGCCAGAAATATTTTACTAGGAAGGTTCTGCAATTTAATACCACTAACCCTAGTTGCAACAATAATGTACTAATTTAATCAATATGCTATATACTCTAGTCTATTAATGGCGATTCATTTATTCGAACCAGTATAATTACTAATTAGTGGTATTCTACTATCTGGAAGAACTTAATCAGATTATCGGGTATTTAAATCTGCAACTAAATAGTTTTAGCTTACAGTTCTTTAATTTCATCCTTACGCATACAGGTTTAAGTGGCGGTTATACCTTACATCGTCGGACCACAATTAGTTTATTCTAATATTCTGAAGTAATTAGGATGGACTCCTATAATTTAACTATTGTTGTCCAGATCGCCTAGGGAATGAAATACATCATTGAGCGGTTTAAATAATAATACACGGGTTCGGGTACATACTTGGATCTATTTTAATAGATTGACACTTTTGGTTTATTTATCAAATCTTGAATATTGATTAATAGAATTCCACAAGTTTATACTACCAACAGATTTAATTAAATAATTACTTAGGAAATTTATTAGTTTGAACGACAATATATCAGTTCTATCGATACTGGTCAGATTTTAATATGCTGCTAATTCTTAATTAATCACCACTACTGATTAGTGATATTTTACACTTGTAACCTGATGAGTATAATACTAGAAAGTAGTTTAATATGCAATCTATCACTTAAATGAAATATTTACGAAGACGAATTTCTATTATACGCGCGCCTCTCCTCTCTCTTCTTCCTCTCTCTTCTCTTTTTCCTTCCCCTTTTTCTTTTCTTCTTTTCTTCCACCCGACCCCCTCCTCCTGGGTTCAGCCGCCCCCTCATCTCCTCCCTCTGTCTCCCTCTTTCTCGGCTCTCTCTCCCCTTTCGGTTCCCTTCATCCCCATGCCGTGCCTTAGCTCCTCTGCGCCCGGGTCCCAGCGCCTCTGCCCCCCCCGGGTTTCACCGCCTCAGTCCCCTGCGCTGCTCCACCGGATCCCCCTCTCCTACACTCCTCCTTCCCACGGCTTGATTCCCCGACTGCCGTCCCCAAGCGCCGCCCCTCGGGTCGGCCTCCCGCCGCGCCGCCCCAGTCGCCATCAATCTCGGCGGCGCTGCGCCGTGCGGTTCGACTGCCCGCCGCCTTGCCTCCCGACTCCGGTGAACCACGGCCAGCGTGGCCTAGAGCCCGGATCCGACGCCTAGCTCCTCCATCCCACCGATTTAGGGTTGATTTGCTATGGTTTGGTTGCTATTTGCATTAATTTCCGATGATTTTGCTGGTATACTAGTAGGCATAAAGAGGGGTTCTTCTGCTACTTCCAATGGTCATCCTCTATGTTGAATCTTTGTTGCTCTAATGGTGGTTGTGACACTCCTGGTATTTCTTGACTCTAGCTATGCAGGGCTTAATACTGGAGTGGTTACTAAGGTTGAGATATTTTGTGACTTACCTCCACCGGTGCTGGTTGATGTAGGGTGGAAGAGGGTTAGGGTTTGCTGATGGTTGCCGTCTTCTTGACTATGTGTATGTCGCCGGATGGCGACCTCCCTGGGTTGATGGAGATGGGCTTGCGGTTGGGTCCCCTGCCTTCGTCGCCGTCGCCTTGCTCCTGGTCGGCTTGCCTGGCCTACGTCTTGCGTCTGGGCCTTCTCCCCGGTGGCTACGGTTGTTCGGTTTGGCTTGAGATGTTTTGAGGGTTTGGGGGAAATGGGGAACGAGAGACAGTGGAGAGTTGGCTCTGCCTTGCTCTTTCTGCTCTCTGCCCTGGTGGTTGCGCATGATATTCGGCTTGTGGCTGTGCCTTCTGCTGGCGGTGTGATATTTTCTGGGATGGCTGTGCTGGCTGGAAGTGCTATCTCGGCCTTCCTGGCTCTGGCCGTGTGCTATCTGGGAGATATTTTGATATGTGGGCATAGTTTTGACAAGTGCCTCTCTGTTGTGGGTTGAGCTTGAAAATGGGGTTATGGCATTTTTGGCTTTGCCTTGGTTGATCCCTATACTCAAAACAGGTTTGTATAATAAAATACCGTGTGATGAGCCTATGGTTGTGAGAGGCGCCGGTTGTCCCTGGAACAGTCAGGTATCTCTGCTAAAGAGGTGCCGACCGGGCCGGGACAATCAGGTATCTCCGTGAACGGATTACCCCGCCCGAAACTAACCTCTAGGGCTCTGACGGCTATTCGCTTTTGTTTATTTTTATTCGTTCTTTTGTTTGGTCTTTTTCGGTATTAAAACTATTGATTCGCTCACAAGAAATATCGATGTGTTGGCACTCTGATGACGGACTTCAATGTATGAAATGGTCTAATTGTAATAGGGCTTTTTCTTAATATTGATGTACCAAATAATGTAATTTATCTGAATGTACTTTCTATTCTCAATTATTCTGAATGCAATATCTATGTATGAGATGAATCTTGGTGTAAATTAAATCATGTACCTTCTGACTGAATACCATTGTATTGCAATTACTTAGTCTTTGAGATGATTATTTAGTTGAGACATAGGATTGTATATTGGTTATAATTCAGATTGTTGCTATCATGTAATGCAATCGGTAACATTTTTATTGGACTTGATATGAGTTCACATTATCGATCAATGTATGTTATTGATTTTACCCTACACAGATTGTAATTAACTACTGTTGTAATACGGACTGTTATATATATTTTAATTGACTTGAAAGTTTCTATTTGTCGTGCAATTGAATTTTTTGTTTCTCACTTCAGTCCATATAGTTTGATATTCATCCTCGTTAATGAAATTATGAAAACAAGGTACTAGTTTATCATTTGTTGATTTCAATTTATACAACTAGGTAGAAAATTTTAAATTCCCTCGGATTTTTTTTTAGATTCGTACTTACATAATTAATCATGCTTAACGTTGTAATTCGTTGCTTAAGGTTAATTAATAATGTGGGTTGTTACACACTTCCCTCCTTAAAAATGATTTCGTCCTCGAAATCGGAACTGTCTTGGAGAATTGTGGTCATTCTCTTGTTGGCCCCTTACGAACGTACTTTTAAATATTCCTATTTATTTTACCATATTGATCAATACACCACTTACGCTGGTATCGCTCGTCGACTCCTCACATAACCACCTTGTAATCTCATATTCAGCTTACCTTATTACTTATTGCCACTACGATTTTGGCAGCATTAGGGTCGAGATGGTAACTCTATTGAAGTAGGGAGAAATCATTCAATTTATTCTATGATGCACCAGTTAGTATTCTCCTTTTTTCTAACTATTGCCCCTTCCCTCCTTAATTCTTTAGCTACCCCTTGATTCCTTTAACTGGTCTACTGAAGTGCTATGGTTGATAGTTTCGCGGGGGTGGTTCAAGGAAGATGGTATTGCTTAAAGCAATTGAGTTGAAAAGAAAACTTAAGATAGGAAGATTGGAAATTATATTAACACTATCCTAGTTTCCTGGCATTGGAATTGGGCTATTTAGGGGTGGGTATTTCTTGCTTGGTTAATATTGTTATTTTCTATTCGGATGACATTATGGTGTCTAAAATCTTGGACTTTTTTTTTACGGGGTTTATCTCGTCGGGATTGAACAGATGTCTCTAAATTAATAGGTAGGCCTGGAGATTTATTTGTTACATTCAGGGGTATGGGATTGCCATACGGTTTTGGGTTCTGTTGATGATAAATTACTGACATTGAAAGTGTGGACATTTCCCCCTATTCACAATATATGTCCTCATGGAATGCATGACAATTTTTTTCCCCGAAAACTTTAAACACTATGGTGCAAGAAATATTTATATAGAATGATGCAAGGGGTTTTGTGAAAATACTTATTCCTAATGTCATGTTGAAACATTTTCGTTTGCAGAATTTCATTTTATAAATTCATGATCAATGTTATGCTCCGGAGACTATGACAAAGGTTCCTGAAACCATATATTCATGAACTTGGGGAATTGCACCTGACATGGATAACAACATTTCGATGAATACTTTAAAACGATTCATGGATGCCGATGTGATTAACACCGCAACAGGCTTGGACTTAGAAGCCTAGGGGTTGACGGTTCAGGTCTGAATTAAACAAAGAGACATCGGTAGATATGGATTCATTCCCTCGGTCTGACACCAGAATGGCTACGTGTCTAACCAAACACTCAAAAAGAGCTAGGACAAAAATAAAGGAATGTTTCTTTGGGAAGTTTAAGGATATACTACTCGGGAAAAGACTCGAATAACCCCCATGACGATTGGGCTATCTATGATCCAAAAGATGAAGAATATGTAGCCTAATTTAATCCAGTTACACTCTAGGGACGTCTCATCCTAAGTTACGTGCTTCGTAAAAGAAAATGGATGGTGGCGCATATATTATCTACAGTCGGTCTCGTAATAACTCGTCTACGTTTAGTCGTTCTGGTGATTTCATATAACCGGGTTTTTGAAATCGCAAGAAACTGAGCGTTTTTCCTATATTCCGGACTCGGCTTTAGATTTTTACTTGGTTTAGTTGTGATTGCTCTTCCTACACTTAGTCATATGAAGTTGAGTTATAATTAAATTTAGGAAATTATAATTTTGAAAATAATTATATATATATATATCATGACGTTATCAACTATCTTGCAGCAATTTGTTACAAGAGGTGCGAATACAATTTATTCATCTTGTAGACACAGGTTTTCTCATTAGTGTTCAGCATGCAAGTAGATGAGATTATTTATGTTCAAGTAGTAGAAAGCATTACCCCCACTCTAATGTTGATCTTTACATCACAGCATACACATTAGGCAAATAAAACCCAAGAAACATAGAGATGCAAAAAGAACCAACTCCTACACTACTCTGGAACTACGTGCCCAGCTACGCCCGAGAACTCGCTCTCGAGGCCGCCCAAATCTTTCGCGTTTGGGACCACGCTCAGAGCTTGCCTCTGAGTGCGAACCTACACTACCCTGGATCTCCGCGCCCAGGCACGCCTGAGAACTCGCTCTCAGGATCGCCCAAAACTTTCGCGTTTGGAACCACGCTCAGGGCTCATCCCTGAGTACGCCCAGAACTTCGTTCCTGAGTACGCCCGAAACTTACGCGTTCGGGAGCGCCACGGACCACTCGTCCGGGAAATCTCATATGCAGAAATGGGGTAAAGAAATTTTTAGCGGACCATACATCTTGCCATCTTAGTACCTTTGCTCTAAAATTCATACTCTCTTTGCTTAGCTGTCTAAGATGGCAGGGTGTTTAATTTAGTTCTCAGATTGAAAGAGATAAGAGGTTATGATAGGATAGTCCTCTCTACATCACTTTTACTTGCTAACACTCAAGTTTTCTATCCTAGGTTGCAAAATGAAAGTTCTGGACAGCAACATGCATGTAACAAAATGAAGTGATTACAGGAAGTAAAAACAGGTAATTGCTATAATTTCGATCATTCTACACCTCCTACTCATATTACTTACAACCCCAGGTATATACTAGCATGCATGGCCAAGATGATTATTCCTAGCATGATACTACCATGACATTTATGTTTCTCAATTTAGCAAACATTAAATCTGAAATTTTCAGCCCACTACTACCCAAAATTTATACTTTTAAAGATGACAAAATGAAACTACCTCAATCCTACTCATATTTGTCTTCGGTTGCCCTATGTCGCTATGGTTAAGAAAATAACAATCATCCATTAACTGAAATGCAATAACTCAAATGCGGAATACCTAATTGCAGCAAAATTAAATGTTAAATTCATAATTAAAATTATATTGCTTACCAACTAATACTACAATTTTGTAAACTAACACTGTTACCGATGAAAAGAAACTAGTAACATAATTTAAATCGTCATAACTATTATTATCACTGTTCCCATCCTCGCTACCCATTCTGGCTCTAAAAATATGTGGTGGTTTAAAAGTAACGATGCTTAAGCCTAGAGCTAACCATATAAGAAAGGATGTACAGATGAGAAGTATTAAAGGATATGTATTGCCATATAGCAAGGATCACCTCCTTAAGTCAAGAAACAGTCTCTAATGATTTGCGTGGCCCTCAAACCATTGCTCTGATACCACCTGTGACGACCCGCATTATTACCGTGGGGTAATAACGCCAGTCAACGGATTATTATTCGTTTTAGCAGATAAAACATCGCTCTAACGAATAATAAGCCTATCAGAGTGTTGCAGCAGAACAATAATTAGAGACAAAACACGATATTACAAGAATATCGCCACGCAGGGCTACAGTTTATTACAAAGCCTCAAGGGCTTAAATATTACAATCTTTAGACAGAATATTCTAACTACTTTCTATTCACCCAACTTGACACGGAGTGTCCACCTTGTACTCACTATATTCCGTGTCCATGGCATTTCATCCAGGTAGTTTCCTCCTGATCTCAGCCCTTCCCTGGGTTGACATGCTCCTAAGCAAAGGGAGGATTATAGCAAGGGTGAGTACAAAAGTACTCAGCAAGCGTTATAATACAAAATGCATAAAATGCCCATCATTTACACTTGTAGGAATCTCAATTCCTCTCTTTAGTCTCGTGTGCATTCTTAACACTCTTTTTCATCAACCCTGTCATTTCCATGACTTATAGAAAATAAGGTTTGTTGGTTTTGAAAGAAGTCCGATTTATTAATTTAGAAAACTACTGAACATACGCATGAACAGCAAAAACCCCCATAAGTTTCCGTAATTCTCCTTTCCCGGAGACAGGCATGAATTCATGATTTGGATAGCATTGCGCAAGCTTGTATCACTTTACCCATCATCACTCTGCTCGTGTTGGCTCTTGGGATTATCCGCAATTCCTTTGAAGCGGCGCCCAGAACAGAGTACAGTACAATTATCTCTAGTTCAGTAATTATATCTCCACCCGGTTATTCACAATCAGCAGCCTACACAGACCCACTGAAAACAACATAACCGTTGGCTGGTAGGGTGTACGCCCCTCACCCAGCCCCCCTGCCAGCGTAATATAACGCTGAAACATAACCCGCCTGTGGGTTCTGCCCCGGTCTTATACCGGTCTTGGGCCTATTCCCTAAATAAATCACTCCTGTGGAGAATATAACACCTCACTAGAGTACCGACTGCCCGTGAAAACGGAATGTTGGTTGATACGAGTTGGTACGGTCTGTCCATACGGATGAAGTTTGTAATCCCTTATATTCTATTCTTATGCAGAGGTCCCTCCCTTGCCCACTCACTGCCTCCCCTGGCAACCTCTGCCCACCCTTTTTACTTAACTTTAGTGGCCAACTGCTCCATCAGTTGCCATTTATTCATTTCTTCACATATAGCCATTGCTTGATTTAAAACCCTTTTTATTTCTTTCATGCAAGGTGATATTAGATTAATACAAAATACTTGTTTTATGAATATACTCCGCAGAGGTGTTCAAAGGAATGCTTGCCTGGATTTCAACCACAGATTCGGATTCAAGTAGGATCAGGTGAATTCGCTCCCGTGGCTTGGATTGTCGTCTGCAGTTAAATACATTGACTACGACTTAACGTGTGAAAATATGATAGAAATAATGAGGCGTCAATGTGCTTGTGCTCCTAGGGTAGAGATTCGTTTAATTTAATTCGATCGCAGTAGCCTTAGTTAACTTGTATTCTATATTCGTTACTTGACGTCATTTTCTTGGTATGGAGTTGGGTTATTTGCTTAAAAGTTACCCTCCATCTTTTGTTGATTTCTAACTATCTATCATTGCGATACAAATAAATATACACGTACAATTATTAGTAAACGTTAATCCTAACCAATCTCCCGCATGCAATTATACCAATTTAATTTCTCATATGTATGTATGTATCTATTTACTTTTCTAATTCATTTTAGGTCTTAAAGTTATTCAAATACACTTTCGTATGCTAGTACGCGCGTGCTTAATTATCTACTCCAATGAAATTAACTACTAAGTAATTATTAATTGAATTATACTCAAGCGTCTTCGTATAATCTCCAAGTTTTATTTTTATATTAAATTTGTTCCTAAACATTACCGAATTTATAGCCAGAAATATTTTACTAGGAAGGTTCTGCAATTTAATACCACTAACCCTAGTTGCAACAATAATGTACTAATTTAATCAATATGCTATATACTCTAGTCTATTAATGGCGATTCATTTATTCGAACCAGTATAATTACTAATTAGTGGTATTCTACTATCTGGAAGAACTTAATCAGATTATCGGGTATTTAAATCTGCAACTAAATAGTTTTAGCTTACAGTTCTTTAATTTCATCCTTACGCATACAGGTTTAAGTGGCGGTTATACCTTACATCGCCGGACCACAATTAGTTTATTCTAATATTCTGAAGTAATTAGGATGGACTCCTATAATTTAACTATTGTTGTCCAGATCGCCTAGGGAATGAAATACATCATTGAGCGGTTTAAATAATAATACACGGGTTCGGGTACATACTTGGATCTATTTTAATAGATTGACACTTTTGGTTTATTTATCAAATCTTGAATATTGATTAATAGAATTCCACAAGTTTATACTACCAACAGATTTAATTAAATAATTACTTAGGAAATTTATTAGTTTGAACGACAATATATCAGTTCTATCGATACTGGTCAGATTTTAATATGCTGCTAATTCTTAATTAATCACCACTACTGATTAGTGATATTTTACACTTGTAACCTGATGAGTATAATACTAGAAAGTAGTTTAATATGCAATCTATCACTTAAATGAAATATTTACGAAGACGAATTTCTATTATACGCGCGCCTCTCCTCTCTCTTCTTCCTCTCTCTTCTCTTTTTCCTTCCCCTTTTTCTTTTCTTCTTTTCTTCCACCCGACCCCCTCCTCCTGGGTTCGGCCGCCCCCTCATCTCCTCCCTCTGTCTCCCTCTTTCTCGGCTCTCTCTCCCCTTTCGGTTCCCTTCATCCCCATGCCGTGCCTTAGCTCCTCTGCGCCCGGGTCCCAGCGCCTCTGCCCCCCCCGGGTTTCACCGCCTCAGTCCCCTGCGCTGCTCCACCGGATCCCCCTCTCCTACACTCCTCCTTCCCACGGCTTGATTCCCCGACTGCCGTCCCCAAGCGCCGCCCCTCGGGTCGGCCTCCCGCCGCGCCGCCCCAGTCGCCATCAATCTCGGCGGCGCTGCGCCGTGCGGTTCGACTGCCCGCCGCCTTGCCTCCCGACTCCGGTGAACCACGGCCAGCGTGGCCTAGAGCCCGGATCCGACGCCTAGCTCCTCCATCCCACCGATTTAGGGTTGATTTGCTATGGTTTGGTTGCTATTTGCATTAATTTCCGATGATTTTGCTGGTATACTAGTAGGCATAAAGAGGGGTTCTTCTGCTACTTCCAATGGTCATCCTCTATGTTGAATCTTTGTTGCTCTAATGGTGGTTGTGACACTCCTGGTATTTCTTGACTCTAGCTATGCAGGGCTTAATACTGGAGTGGTTACTAAGGTTGAGATATTTTGTGACTTACCTCCACCGGTGCTGGTTGATGTAGGGTGGAAGAGGGTTAGGGTTTGCTGATGGTTGCCGTCTTCTTGACTATGTGTATGTCGCCGGATGGCGACCTCCCTGGGTTGATGGAGATGGGCTTGCGGTTGGGTCCCCTGCCTTCGTCGCCGTCGCCTTGCTCCTGGTCGGCTTGCCTGGCCTACGTCTTGCGTCTGGGCCTTCTCCCCGGTGGCTACGGTTGTTCGGTTTGGCTTGAGATGTTTTGAGGGTTTGGGGGAAATGGGGAACGAGAGACAGTGGAGAGTTGGCTCTGCCTTGCTCTTTCTGCTCTCTGCCCTGGTGGTTGCGCATGATATTCGGCTTGTGGCTGTGCCTTCTGCTGGCGGTGTGATATTTTCTGGGATGGCTGTGCTGGCTGGAAGTGCTATCTCGGCCTTCCTGGCTCTGGCCGTGTGCTATCTGGGAGATATTTTGATATGTGGGCATAGTTTTGACAAGTGCCTCTCTGTTGTGGGTTGAGCTTGAAAATGGGGTTATGGCATTTTTGGCTTTGCCTTGGTTGATCCCTATACTCAAAACAGGTTTGTATAATAAAATACCGTGTGATGAGCCTATGGTTGTGAGAGGCGCCGGTTGTCCCTGGAACAGTCAGGTATCTCTGCTAAAGAGGTGCCGACCGGGCCGGGACAATCAGGTATCTCCGTGAACGGATTACCCCGCCCGAAACTAACCTCTAGGGCTCTGACGGCTATTCGCTTTTGTTTATTTTTATTCGTTCTTTTGTTTGGTCTTTTTCGGTATTAAAACTATTGATTCGCTCACAAGAAATATCGATGTGTTGGCACTCTGATGACGGACTTCAATGTATGAAATGGTCTAATTGTAATAGGGCTTTTTCTTAATATTGATGTACCAAATAATGTAATTTATCTGAATGTACTTTCTATTCTCAATTATTCTGAATGCAATATCTATGTATGAGATGAATCTTGGTGTAAATTAAATCATGTACCTTCTGACTGAATACCATTGTATTGCAATTACTTAGTCTTTGAGATGATTATTTAGTTGAGACATAGGATTGTATATTGGTTATAATTCAGATTGTTGCTATCATGTAATGCAATCGGTAACATTTTTATTGGACTTGATATGAGTTCACATTATCGATCAATGTATGTTATTGATTTTACCCTACACAGATTGTAATTAACTACTGTTGTAATACGGACTGTTATATATATTTTAATTGACTTGAAAGTTTCTATTTGTCGTGCAATTGAATTTTTTGTTTCTCACTTCAGTCCATATAGTTTGATATTCATCCTCGTTAATGAAATTATGAAAACAAGGTACTAGTTTATCATTTGTTGATTTCAATTTATACAACTAGGTAGAAAATTTTAAATTCCCTCGGATTTTTTTTTAGATTCGTACTTACATAATTAATCATGCTTAACGTTGTAATTCGTTGCTTAAGGTTAATTAATAATGTGGGTTGTTACAGATGACGATCACTCTGTCGGACGTCGCGTTCTTGAATGGTCTCCCTCTTGGGGTGATGCACTTGTTCTAACCCCTGCACCAGCCGATTAGAAGGAGAGGGTGGCGGATCGGTTTAGCCGGCCTATCCTAGAGGGTGCACGTGGCGTTCCCCGCACTTAGCTGAACAATTTCAGTGTATGCCCACAGGATGCATCGCCGGAGGTCATCAGGAGGCACCTCGTCGTTAGACTATGTTTCCAGCCACACACGGTGATATTTGCAATGCTAAGTTCATCGTCCTCGCCGAGTCTTTGGTTGACGCGGAGTTTTGGGTGATGCCTCGGTATAGCTGAGGATCAGCGGTCCTGTGTGCCACGTATCGGGAGTTATGTGATGCTTGCCAGCACGCCACTGCTGGTACCCCCTCCAATCTGGCTATCTGCTATGTGCTCGTGCAGCTGTGGAGTTGAGAGCACTTCCCTATCGGATGTCTAACCATCGTGACACCAGTGCACCCGTTCGGCGAGTTTGCTGACCTGACAGATGGGCCCACAATGGGCATCTGGTGGACTATTGCCCGTCTGCGCTGGGTGAAGGGCAAACCGTCGAGGTGCTACTTGCTGTAGCACAATGAGTTCAAGTCGTTGCATGACAGCGATGTCATATGGGGTCCATAGACTGTAGATTTTGTGGATCATGTATCGCCGCACGGGCTGTCCCTGCAATGCCTAAGGACGCGGAGCTATGGGCGACGATACACTATTTGGTGTTCTCGTACATGGCGGAGGCTTACACACCACAGCGCGTGATGCGACAGTTCGGTTTGCACCAGGCTATGCACCCTCTGGACGGCAGGTTCTTACTGTAAACTGTACACCGGTGAGTCAAACTCCATCCGACTAATGTGTACACTTTATATGTCTTGATATGTAATGTCTATGATTCTAGAAATGCAAGGGTACGGACTGGCGAGCACTACAGCAACAGTGGACGACAGCATGGATGGACAAGGCGCACCTTGATGTCATCATGGAGCAGTGTCCGTACGATGTCCAGATGTACGATGAGTACCTAGAGTGGTACGTACCCTGATCACATAGCAGACTCACCATTCCTCCACCAGATCACCCTGAGCAGATCACGTACGAGAAAAGTCTGCAATGCTCAATCAATCCCCATAGCGCTTCACGGCAACATGACAGCGTAAGACAGTTCTAATTTCTTATTGTTTCATTTAAGAAATCCATATTGATCGTTACTGGAACTGTTTCATATGTTACTTTGGCTGAAGCGGACGCAGTGCATCGCAAGGGCGTCCGAGGCCACCATCACCAGCCTAGAGACACCACTGGCCTTGCAGAATACTTTGAAGTATATCCTAAAGTAGGCCAAAAAAATAGTGCACAACCTAAATTGTGGCCGTTCCATGGATCACACTATGCACATAAGCCACCCAGTGGGGGCACCATGCTCACCTGCCAGGTCATCGCGACCTAGCGAGTCCGGTTGGCCATCGCAATATACCGAGTTTGCCAGGTGTCATAGTACCAGCCAACGATCATTCGTGCGCCGTATCGACGAGGAGGTAACTTACATATAAATCTACATTTTGTTTTCCTATTAGGCCTTGTGTTCCACTAACATCATGGTGTTCTCCCGCCGTAGGTCCATCGTCAAAATGCATCACTTTTGACGTCCGTACCACCTGCACAAAATAACGCTACCCGCTCTTCTTCTTCGCTGCACATTCGGGAGGTATGAGATTCGCATTATACATCCGAAATATTTATTGTGACTAATATCATTTCATCTTGCAGCCTCCAATTCAACGTGGGGGTGACGATGAGTCCACCGATGATGATACGAGCCTCCAAGATGCTTCTAGAGAGTACTACACGGTGTCAGGGTTTGCAGCATATGTAGGGCAGAGCTTAGCGTGCACAGCATACCCAGGGTTTAGACACTTCGGTGGGCAGAGCTCCTTCGACTTCGCTGCCATGTTGTACAGTCAAGACGAGAGCTCCTTCGCTCCACGAGGGGGATTTCTAGAGCCCTTCATTCATGATATTATCGCAGGCGGCTCGTAGTTTGGCATATCTCAGCTGGAGGATATCGACCCTTACCGGACCCAGCCTACTGTACCTGAGCCTATTGGACCACCACCGGCCACTAAGCAAACAGAACGGTCTTCATACCTCCTTTGACCCGAGACACAACCTCCGGACCAACTGACGTACTCCACGGAATATGCTCATGCTCAACGGAAGATAAGGCCACATACGAAGAGGTAGACACGGCGAGGAGATAGTAGTGGCCAGATGGGTGAGCCATATCACATCCAATGTGATGAATTTTTTTAATACTACATTTATTTTACTTGTACAAGTATTCCTAATGTATAGAATTCTAAAAAAATGAAATATTTGTAAATTCATGATTAAATTAACTCGAATTAACGTAGAAAATTTGAACCACATAAAAATTTCCAAAAAATTATACAATAACTATGACTATGTCAAGAGGCTTCACGTAAAATTTCATAATTTTTAGAGCTTGTTTGCTATATGTAAAAACTCATACAATTATTTAAATTTTATGAATTTTTAGCAACATTCACAATGGATAAAATTACCCAAAAATTACACTATTAAATACATTATGTCAGGAGATTGTATATAATTTTTTGAGTTTGTTTGCTATATTTAAAAATTCAAACAAATACTAAGCAAAAAAATTAGAGCAGATGATTAAGCCAGCTCTGCCGTCTGCTGGCGGGGCGGCATGCACCGACGCTACCGCCCACCCACTTGATAGCAAAAGTGATATTTCTGCAAATGCGAAGTACATACTGCTACTATTTGAAATACCGTCGCTAACAGTGCCAAATCCGCATCATACTGCTAAAATTGACTATTAGTTTTTGCTAAAATTGATACTTTAGTAGTTATTGTCTTTTATCTGAGACATTAAAAAGGAAAAGAAAGAAAAAGAAAACTCGTTACATTTCTATAGATAATATAAAAAAAATAAAATCACCGTTTACATGAAAGCTAGAAGTAAAAACTAGAAGTCGTTTTCAGCGGGCCACCAGTACATAGTTTCTTTATCACGTTTCTTCTCACAGCTCACAAGGTAATCATGTACATCAGAGGTCGCCCCTCGATCAATCCCTGTCCGGTGGGCCAGTTCAGCGGAAAGGCTGGATGCCGGTTAGCTGGCACCTAGTCCTTCTTGGCTCTTCGCGCCCCCTTCACCTTCTTCACTTCTTCTTTACGTCACGCGACCTGTGGGTCCCACAGGCAACACGTACGCATGCGGCTAGCGGGCGACGTGGCTAGAAGGCAAGCTGATCGCGACGCGGCTGCACGAGCTACGGCTACAGCTAGGACGTGGCCGCGGTGCACGGCAACTTCGACGTGCATGTTCCACAGTACACTACGTGCTTGATAATTGATCCTTAGAAATGAGTAGCGCTGTGTCTCTGAATCATAGGTTTGTCATGACTCATGATGTGTTCCGTTCCGTTTATCTTTAACAGCAATTTTTGACTTGTTTTGTCGATGATGTACGTATGCACCAAAAACAATTGCTCCTGCCGGACCGAAGTTACACGTCACTCGGCGAATGGCCTTAATTATAAATGCCCACTTATGAGCTGCCTAGCTAATGGCCAACAAGTATACATCGCAGTAGCCTTTCTTCGTTAACTAACGCAGAAACGAACGAAGGATCAAAAGCAAAAGACATCACACAGCCTAATCATTTCACGTTGCGGTAGGATTGTCATTTACCTGCCGTACGTAGCTCTCGATCAGAACGCATGGCCCCCGGCCATCCTATTTGAGGTCTCGACAGCTTCGTGCCATCCTGTGGATCGTTTCAGATGCAAGGTCTGGTTTGAGTCATGGAGACGGGACAGGGCCTTCATGTATTTTTTTTTTATCGCCGTTCTTCCAATCTCTATGACATTTGGAGACAGCTCCGCGATGTGTGTTAGCTCCACTAACCTTCATATGTACCACGTCATAAGCAAGGCAAACATGCATGCCAGGGAGAACAAGCAGGTGATATCCCAGATCAAAAAACACACGACACCTGAGAGAGAGGAGTGACTGACCCACTCCACACCAGTATGCGCGCACGTTTAATTTGTTTCGTGTCTAGTTTAACCTTTCAATCGAAACATAAAAACCTGGTTAAAACATTAGAAAGCCATCCTATTTTCCATTTGCAAATTATCCACAAAACACCTCCTCCATACTCTAAAATGGCCTCTAATAATTTAACAGAATTGCTATACAACGTTCGACCAATTTTTTGAGATTTCAATAGAATTTCTCAACCATCGATGGGCTTAAGATTCGTATGCCACCACCTTCATTTCTTCTCCGACGGGCTTTCCAGGGTTGAGATTCACCAAGTTATGGCTAGAATTCACTGCCGTCGGATTTTAGAGGGGCGAGGAGGGCAGAGGCTAGGTGGTGGGAGGCAGATGCAGCGGGGCGGTGGTGGCACCGTCAGCGGTGGATGGGGCAACAAGATCCGATGGCAAGAAGGTTATTACAAACCAGTTACACCAGTTACTGATCAAAAAGTAAAAGTGCCAAATGTACAGATGTCTTTCCCAAAAGACACTTTTTCATGTCACCTTTTACCATTTATAAATAATCATTGTACAGATTCAAAAAGTGAGAATAAAAAAAGCAACAATTTTCTCTCAACACTTGTCTCAAACTCTTGCAATAAAGGTGATAAAGATAGAGAAGAAGGCGGTAGAAGGATGTGGCATAGCAGTGGTGCTAGCAATCTCATCGGGAAGCGGCAGCGGCTCAAGGGGCATGGCTAGCCAACGGTGAGGGTGGTGGCTTGCGGCGGCAGTGGTGGGGATGGGTGTGGCTATGGATGCCGATGAGTAGGGTCCAAGAAGATAAGTAAAGTTAGGGATTATATGGGATCTCCAGTAAATTTTGTTGCTATTTTCTCAGCCAAAAACAATTGTCTAGCGTACAGACACTCCATAATCTAAAGCCGAATTTTAAGCAAATCCGCAACCGATCGGCCGGACTCGGATGCCACGGCGGCACGGGCCGCACGGCGCTCAATCTTTGCTGCCTGCGTGTACAAAGTGGAGAAGCTTCGTTTCTTGGTATCAGAAAGCACGCATGCGGTGGTGGGGCCCACGAGGGCAACAGCCACCACGTCACCCACATGACTGGGATACCCGCCATTGTGGGAGGAAGCCGGGGACGCGTAGAGCGGCACAGGAATAGACACGTGTACAGAACGCAACGCGTGACAGCTCACCCATTAATCAGTCCACGTGACCTGCCCACCACCCCTGGCCCCGCTACTCGAACTTGACATCATTGTAATTGTTATACAGGCCCACATGTCAACTAAACACATGTTTAGTATACGTAGAGGTACGTTGGCGAATGCAGATTTAGGTTTATCTTCTTGGCCTACGAATGGTTTTGCTATAGTTTATGGCTTGTTAATAACTTTTAAAATAATAGTAAATGATGAAAATATCATCGTTAATAGCACATGATTTTAGACTAAAGAATTCGCTTTAAAACATCCTTAGAGCACATATATCCTTTATCATTTAAAATAGACGCTAGGGTGAACACATCACTGCTTTCTATAAGACCATTATTAACTATTTTTATTTCAATTCTTAGTGTATGTACAGATATTAAAGGTTCAATTTTTTTGACATAGCTCCAGCTGTTAAGGTTTGTTTTGATGACATATAATCTTAGCTTAGCACCTATTCTCAAATTCCTTAGCATTAGTACTAAAAATTTTCTAGTTTCTTTAGCATTAGTTTAGCACATAGAGATACAAATCCTACCCCATCAATAGCCGGGGGGGGGGGGTTCCGGCCCCCGCGCGGTGTCCACGTCGCCCCTTTGCCTCCCTCGGCCGGCGCGTGTCCGGCCGGATTTGCGTACGGTCGGGGGAGGCAGTTTCCCTGTATTTTTCGAAAATTACGTAAAGGTCCTTTTTCCTCGCGAAAAGGTCCCTGTCAGCTTTTTTTTTAAAAAAAATTTGGATAGCGCCCCGCGGGTTTCCGAAATTACGTATATGTCCTTATTTACTTACGTACAAGTCCTTACAGGCCCTCGGGTTTTTACGAAAAAAGCCCTTTGATTTTTCGAAATTACGCATATGCCCTCGATTTTTTTTTATGAAACTCCCTGCGAATTACCGTCTCTTTTACTTTGATTCACACGGTAGCTAGCGCGGCGTGCGCCGCGCTTATTGAGCTAGTACTTTTCAAAGTCCGAAAGAGCATGCCTTAACAAGAAGCTAAGCCCACTGGACACAGGTAAAAGGCCCGTAGTCCAGTAGCCAAACTGCCCATCTCGGGGCTCCCCCGGGTATCAGCCACCGACACGTGCCTCGTGACGTGGCAGCCTTCTTTGGCGCCCCCTCCTCCCTCGCGACTTGCGGGACTGCACTTCCCCTTCCTCCCCTCGCCTCTCAAATCACACACCCAGCCCCCAGGCACACGCATACGAGAAAGCCCACCTCTCGCTGGCTCCCCTCCCCTCTCCTCCTCCCTCGCCGCCGCATCACCCCCAAGGCACCAACTCAACTCCTCCTCCACCGATCCGGGGAATTCTCCCGTCCCCGCGCGGGCACCGGTCCAGGTACGTACGTATGCTCGATCGATCCCCGCCACCCCGTTCGGGTGCAACGCGCGGTCCAGCTGTCCCTCCCGTTTCGCCTCACGAGACCCACACAGTCCCGCGCGCGCCGCGCTCCTCCGCGGAGGCTCTAGAGCCGAGCACGCCCGCTCCCACTTGCACGCTCGCTTTCCTGCAGTTTCGCCACGTCTTGTCCGCACCCTGTAGCGTGGCGTGCTGTCGCGGCATCAACACTGCTTTGGCTCAGCTCGCCGGGTGGATGCGCCGGCGAGGAGAGGGTGCCTGAGAGAGTCCGGTGGCTCAAAAGTTTTTTTTGTTGTTTGTATCGGGTTTTGAGGCGAATCGTGTGGCGATACGTAGGAAACATGTTTGTGTTTACTGCCCCAATATACCGATTTTTGAAGGAAAAAATGTGTCGAGAAAAAAGGGGGTAGATTTTGCAGCACTCGCAAAGTGGGAGGGTTGAAAATTGACTCCCGTACGGGTCGCCCTTGTCGTCTCCAGACGTCACCTCGCCTTTGTGTACGTTCGATAGGCGAAGCTTTCAGCCAATCTAGTCAGCTCTTCGCTGGAGTTGTACGTGGATGCTGTCGAGGTTGCACCTGAAAAGGAGAGGGGAGGGCATATCTATCTGGTGGTCCGATTTGTGGAATAGGGATGGTGGCTGTCGTAGGAGGTGTTTGGTTACCTGCCACAGTTTACTACGTCGAAGGTTAGGCAAGTTTGATCAACTTTGGGAGCTGTTTGGTTGCAGCCACAGTTGTGACAAGATTCCTTTCCAGTAAACTAGGTCTCACGCGTCAATGACTCAAAAAAGTGTGGTAAGATTCCCTTAGACTTACTAAGGTGTGGCAAAGAATTTGAGCACCTCAACTTAGTTAAGTGTGGCAATTTTTGTTGGCAAAGTGTGGCTAGCAACCAAACAGCCCCGTAATCTTGGGCTAATTTGATAGCACGGTGATGGTGCGTTTTACTCCTGTTATTTGAATCGAATAGCACTTGATTTTTAGATGAGGGTAGTGAAGGGATTCCGAGGCATGCCACATGAGAGAACAACCTACGGCCGAGTGCAACTATAATTCGGACCAACATAAAACAAGCTAATATATTACTTGTCCTGTACAGATTTTATCTTCTGTCCATTTCAAATAAGGTAACATGAAGATGTGATTTCTCAGGCAAAAGTGGACTGTGAAATAAGTTCTGATAGAGCAGGCTAACGTGCTTTGTTGTGTATATAGAAAACAAAAGAGAAGGTTTCAGAGTCAGGTGTTACTATGGAGATAATTTCCCTAGGAATTTCCCCCTTTTTTTGCAATCAATGGAGTGCAATTTTGCTTTTACAATTGTTCCTTTCATGTACAGTGGCTCTAGGAAAATATCCAACGCACATGATTGACTCGGAACAACCGGTGATATGTATGGACTTGCAAGAACCACTCAATGCTGACGTCTGGTTATTGTCAAAATCATTAGGAATGGAAAATCAGGTCATTTTGTGTAAGGGTGCCTCATAGAAAGCTATAACGAAAACTTAGAAGCTCAATGGACTGTGAATTGATATGTCTGGGATATTTGAGCAATTTAGGAATGCTCACACAACCAGTGGTGTAGCCAGATCTTGAAACATGTGGAGTCAACTATTATAAAATCTTTAGGCTTTTATAAACTTATATATAAATATTAGTACTAACTAGGTTTTTTTTGCAAAAAACTGTGGGGTCAGTTGACCCACAGGAATAGGCTGGCTATGCCATTGAGTCTAAAATAACACATATTGTATGTCGGCGTTACCATTTTTCTCGAATACGTACGAGAACGGTGTATCTTTGATTTATGTCATCATTACTTTTAACTGTAGTATCAATTTTTGAAAGCCTTCTTTTTTTTGGTATAAACGATACATTTAACATTTTAAGTAATCTCAACTTTGCTATGATAAAATTATGCAGGTATTCATAAAAAACATGGGCCATGATGAAGCTGTCGTTACTCAGAAGTCAGAAAAGGCACCATCACCTCCCAAGGTAAATACATATCTAGTATAATTGATGCAGTACCTCACTAAAACAAACATGACTTTTGGAAGCTATCCATTGCCAAAGATGGATGATTGAATGTGTAAAATTGGACGATTAATTAGTCACAGTAAGAATTGGAACTACAGATAGTGTCTTTTATGTGAAAATATAAAGGCACCTTCGGTTTTTAGATGTATTACATGAAATGGCCACCAAACATAATATTTTCAATGAACTATGTTAGTTACAAGGAATGGACTACTCAAAGGCAGGGTGTCTAATTAGTAACTGTATTCTTTTGCAGGATCAGCCAGCTCCTTATCCATACCTTGATTGGTCAACTATGCAGGTCTCGCATTTTATTGTTTGCCGCTGATAATTAAAATTCAAGTTGTTTTTTTCTTGATCTGAGCAACTAATGTAAAACGTGATCATCTGTGCAGGCATATTATGGCCCAGGGATCTTGCCACCAAAATATTTTGGCCCTGGAATATCCCCAGGTCATGTCCCTCCCCCATATATGTGGGGTCCTCAGGTATTTGAGTTTTTAATCTCCACATATCAAATGCTGTTTTACATATTTAAGAATTCTAAGTTTACTCCCTGTGTCACTGCAGCCTCCGCTACCATCTGCTTTTGGGAAGCCGTATGCTACGATATATCCACATAGTGGAGGTTTCTCGCATCCCTTCATGCCCCTGGTAAGTACGGGATTTGTTCTTTTTTTTTTATCTATTTTTCACTCACACCCCAAATAACTAAACTTGGAAATCATGATCTTTTTTGTCTATTCTCATCCTTTGGAATTAAGGCAAGCTAATATGTTAACATGGACAGTTCGTTATCAGCAGAACTAATCACAACGATGAGCCACTACTGCAGTTTTAAAGTAACCACAATATTATTGGAAAGCCTACCCTTGCTGACAAAATATCTCAACTTGAAAAGTCATGGACATTGCTTCCATAGAAAAAATCAGATGATGATAAACTGGACTTTCAAAATTCGCTTGTCATGAATGATATTTATGCATTTGGGATTGTCGTGCATTTCTTTAGTTTCTTGCTTGTTTCACTTGTTGTCTGTGAACCTCCTATGCTGAATTGCTAGTGTTTTTTTACGTTTGGACTTCTAATTCTGTTAGTTTTATTGATTGTTTATCTTATGTTGTATCGAGATGGTGAACCCATTGAGCGCAGAGCCGGCAAAGTCTGTGAACAGAAAGGAGAACAATCTTAATAAGAAACTGAAGGAAATTGACGGGACTGCTGTGTTGACTGGCAGTGGCAACAGTGAAAAAACAAGGTGATACATGTTTTTTTAAAAAAATATTGTTTTCGTTAAAAAAAGCATCTATTCTTTTCTGGCATATATGTCTTATCTTTCACTTAACATCTGCTGCTGCTAATGCAGTGGGGATTACAGCGTAGAAGGATCCAGTGATGGAGACAACCATAAGGTACTGTTCTGTGGTTAATTCTGTGGTGGTGTTCCGAGTCAGTGAGCAAATAGTTACCTTGTGAATGTATTTCTTCATTGTTTAGGCAAGCGGAACTCCCAAGAAAAGGAGCTTAGATGATAGGCCTACTTCAGGTACTCAACCCTGATATTGATTTATTCCTTTAATCACTATGTCATCATTACAATACCTTTTATCATCTGGTACCTACTTGACAGTTATATTGCTCAGTTCAATGATCTGGTCATGATGAACTTTGTGCTCACAGCATTTGCTTGTCATTCTACTATCTAAAATTAAACCGTAATATAATCCTTTGTTTTTCGAGAGCACCATAATATAATCCTTTGTTTAAAATTACAGATGACAAGAAGGCCTTAGATTTTTCTCCACGTGTGGAAACAGGTGGAGCTTCAGCACCTAATGATATACCTGGAGAACCAGGAAGACTAGCAACTTTGCCAAATCTACGTATTCCAGATACAGCAATCAAACTGAATGCGAGCACCACCAGTGACGTCAGAGTTATTGGCACGCCAATATCAACTGAATTGCCAGCTAAGGTTTGCTTGTTCTAGTTTTTCATTCTTTTTTGGTTAAATTTCCATTAATTGTGGAGTGTGCAATGCTCGGTACTTTTTAGATTAAGTAATCAAATTTCTTAATGCTTTTTTATCTCTCTTCCTGTTTCTTAAAAATGTGTAACTACTCACTACTAACTTTTCAGTAGCACATGCTTGAGATTGATGTTTTGTTTTCGGGGATTGATTCTTGTGTTGTCAGGATGGTGTCAACTTATAAGATTAATTCTTCTTGAATTGCCTGAAATACTTAAAACTCTAGAATTAATTCTATCTGAATCTGCAGGATGACAGGGAATCAAAGCGTGAACGAAGGAAGCAATCAAATAGGGATTCTGCCCGCCGGTCAAGGCTGAGGAAGCAGGTATACTAAAACACTTAGGTTAATTATGCTGTCAATTGTTTTAACTTCAAAAGTTCCGTGGCATTCCCTTCAGTCAAAACATCTATATTCTGCTTGCAAAACTCAGGGTGCTTCATTTAGTAGAATTTTAAACCTTCTGTGATAATTATTATGTTTTTTTGTTCTTTCAGGCTGAAACTGAGGAACTGGCTACAAAAGTAGATTTGCTGACGGCAGAGAACACATCCCTTCGATGTGAAATAAGAAGGCTAAGAGAAAGGTCCAAGAAACTCAGATTAGAGAATTCTGCTCTGATGGTACTTCATTTTTTTTCACGATGTGATTACTAGATTATTGAATGTACTATTTTTCTTCAGTACGTCCCATTCTTTCAATCAATAAATCAATATCACAGGAGAAACAAACGGCCGCCTCACCAGATCAAGCACAAGAAGTGTCTCCGGCCCCAGATCAAACAACTGCACCGTCATCTCGTGCTGTCGAAAATTTCTTGTCAATGATAGACAACACAGACACATCGAGAAGTAGTGGGCACATGGAGCATGGCGCGCCCAAGCTTCGTCAGCTCCTGGGCTCTGGTCTGGCAACTGATGCTGTAGCTGCGAGCTGATCTGCCGCCGCCCGCCTCGTTCTCCAACACATGCATGTGGCCCGGTAATTTTTATAAGCGCAAGCTGCTCGCGAGATTAAGATCCAAGTAGGTATGATTTGGTTGTTGTAAATTAGCCGTCTATTAGATGGGCTTCCAACCACTCCACCGAGATATGGATGGCCCTGGCTGTTTGTTTTCTGCCGAGTTGTTTTTGCCTAATTTTGTATCTGTTGCTGTGTTCATATGAACTAGTGCGATGAGATGCTGTTAACTGTCAGAAAACTTCAGCTTTGATCTTTTCCCTTTCGCTTTATCTGGTCGCGGAGGATTCTTTTTTGCTCGTTCTCACTCACCATTGCCGTAAACACTAGCATTTTGCTACTTCTACCGTGAATGTTCTCCTCTTTCCCTGGAAAGACATCGATATCAGAAAAAGTTTTGGTCATGGTATGAAGATGATCCGACTCATCAAGCACGCGCATATCTCACCTTTTTTTTTTGGTAGTTCTGCATCCAACGTAGTGAGTGACATGAACAAGAAGCGTTTCATTGTAGCTGATGCGATCAATACTGGTGGTTGATGTGGATTGTCCTTCCGGTACGGTCTCTTCGTTTTGTTGATGATACGGCTGTAGCGATGATCACTATGCTGAGGGCAATTACTCGACGGTGTCCTCTACCAGTCGTCTTGTCGATGGTCGATCGGAGCGGACAACACAGTTATAGGACGCAGTAGCATCTCACAAGAATACAGTGCAAGAAGAATCTGATCTGTGGCTCTGTGCTATACAGTCCCGTCCCGGTCGACAACTCCGCTTTGCAAGGTGCATGATGGTTTGTCGGCGGAGTCGGTTTAGGATCTATGACTTTAGGTTAATTTTTTTGGCATCTTTTTGAAGTGATATATCAAAATAATTTTTTAAAGTAGTTTATCAGTACTCGATTTATTCACATGATTAAATTAGATAAAAAGTATAAATTCAACTACAAAGAGCCCATCCGTATCCTTTTGGTACGTGGAGTCCACACTCACGAGCCCAGTCCAACTATCCAAGGTCAGACGATGGGCCTGTTCTTTTCGGCTGCGGCTTATGACTTTTGGCTAATTTTTTTAATTTTTGGCTGTTTACGGTATAGATTACGAAGAAACAGATATTCACTTGCGATTTTGGCTGGTACATATGTTGGGCTTTTAACATGTAGACCCCGTCTTGAGAAAATACTCCGTTTGAAAGTTAGGAACTGTAACAAAAGCTAAAAATTATCAGCTTTTGACTTAAAAGAACAAGCCCGATATTACATCAACACTCTAGCAAATGCTGGTGCTCCGCTTACCTTCTTCGGGGATGCTCGGCCACATAACAGTTAACGAACTTTTTTCTCACTCGAGTGTGCATTATTCTTATGGCATAGCGAGCGAGACGTCACATAGGATCAAATCCGGAAATTCTATAAATAATCCCGTCTAACTCATAGGTAATAAGACTATATTACCATTGGTCACAAGATACGGATGCAATACCAGTTTTACTAGCCATCAGTTATCAACAGCAGCTGAGTTTCGTTGGATCATGGCTTGTGCAATCGCAATGTAAGTGTCGGCAAATCTAGATAGTGCTCTAAACAATTTAAAAATCATTGTCTTTTTGTCGTTGCTATAGACTTTTGGCTATAATTATACTATAACAACTATTAATTTTTCTAAATCAAAAAGAAAATATCAAAAATAAGAAAATTAAAAAATATCGCTATATTTTTCAGACATACAAAGGAATAACAAAGAAAAAAGAAAAATAAAAAACAAAAAATTAAAATTAAAGAGCCGACACGAGCCGTTTGGAGTGGGGCTTAAACATAGGCTTTCGAGACTCATCATACAAATCTGAATTCCTACAACTAATTAAGGGCTTACGGAAACAACCGAGAAGATGCTGTAGTACGTGGAGCGGACTTGGGGTGGCAGGTTAGGTTCTGTCGAGGCATGGTCCAACGCTGTTCGATCGGGCCTCGCACGGTGTATTTTCTTTGACCCAACAAGTACCCTACGACCCTTGATCCACATAGCAATATCGATGCATCCAATTCTGCAAACGGATCAAACACCAACTCACCTCGACCCAAAATCCAAAATATATTCTTCCACTTGTGGAGGAGATGAAATTTTGTAGGCCTGTTCTTTTCCTTCGAAGCTGGCGGTTTTTGTCTTTTGCTACAGTACCTAACTTTCAAACGGAGTATTTTCTCAAGACGGGGTCTACAAGTTAAACGATGTACACGTTAAAAGCCCAACATCTGTACTATCCAAAATCGCAAGTGAGTATCTATCTCTCCGTAATCTGTACTGTAAACAGCCAAAATTCAAAAATTTCAGCCAAAAGCCATAAGTCGCAACCGTTGCCAAACAGGCCCGTAGTCTTGGGGCCAAGGCCTTGTCCTGTCAAGAAGCAATGCACTGGTATCCTTGAGTCTTATTTCCATAATATGATTGGAATCCTATTAATTTTTCAATGTAGTTCTTTGAGTATAGGAATGTCTTTTCATTTTTTTTCAAAGATTCTATATGGATTATTTCTTTCCTCTAGTTTTGGAGGAAGTTAAATCCTAGCTCAAAAGCTGTTGTTTCAGATTAAGGTAAGATTTATGCGATGGATAAACAATTGAGATAGCAGCACTACTATAGTTGAAGTATAAGTAAATTGCTCATCATTTTTATGAGTTTAGACTTTTGGATGAACTGAATGGTATATGCAACTTAATATGGTATTAGGGCCAAGAGATCTTAAATTCAAAATCATGTTGATGCAATTAAAAAAATAAGTGCATTCCACTTATATTCTATGTCTTAATCCTAAGGAAGCCTACACGTGAGGAGAAGTATTGAAGTATAAATAAATTACCTATTTTTCCTCACCAGCTTAGATTTTTAGGTGAATTAATTGTTGCATGCAAGCCAATAACTACATTATGGAGAAATGAGACTAAAGATGTAACATTAAGGTATTATATAGGAAGAAGTAATGGTTACAGTAATCCATATCAAGTATTGCTACTTTAGGACTTGTGTGATAGTTTTCTAAAACAAAAATACCCAAGTGGTGTGGTAAGTAAAATTTTCTGTATAGATGTTACAACATAGTTAGACCTATTTTACCTCGTTGTCTTTTTCTTCCCTTTCTAACCGCACCTGGCAATCTACCCCAAACCCAACACCAAAAACATGACTAGATCACTGGGTCATCACACGTGATGCATGACCACTGTCCTGTTGGCATTTAGACGGAACCAGACGCACATATACGGTGGTCAAAACTCACACGAACACCTCTGCACAACTCAAGACACACTAGAGATTTACGTTGCGTCAATCCCCCAACGTTTTTCTATTTTTTGAGCTATTTATAGACTCTGATTATAAGTGTATAGCTAACACTACCCGACTTTTTCGGTCACGATCTCCATGACTCGCACACTCCTCACTACCCGTACGACTTGCTCTACTAACCATCACACTCGGTTTAGTGGACATGACCAGTTACATATAGACTAACTGCTATCTGGCCCGGTCTACGACCACACACAATCCTTTGGGTTTTGTTTCGGGTTCATTACGAGTCCTTCGACCATGTCCTATCGACTATGGTGCCTCGACCATGCCTCACGACTACGGCTGCTTCAACATGTTGCCTTCGACCGCTTCACCGATCATGGCTTGTTGACTACATCTTCGACCACGGTGCCTTCGACCATTATCTCCAGTAGTTCCGCTCACACAGACGGTACTACCGGTCTTCGAGCATGACGAAGTATTGTAGCTTACGAATACCGACCATCGACCACTATGTAGCTCGACTATGATTGCGACTTCTACAACTACTGTGATATGACCACTATAGCATGACTACTGCTACAGTACTGCTCTGAATACCGACTGCATCGATTTACGACTACAATCACTGCACTGTTTGACTTACGACTACGACCACTGTGCAGTTCGACTTACAACTACGGACACTGCGTAGTTTGACTTACGACTATGACTACTGCACAATTCGATTATGACTACGTAGTACTCAACACACGAGTACTCGACACGACTACACAGTATTCGAACACACCGAGTACTCAATAAACTACTATTAATAACAATACAATAAGATTAGTTTCAACATGTACATTGTCTTCTTTGCGTATATGACTGATGGGGTCATCTCAACCCAACCGTCTCGGATATGTTATCGAGGATGCTCGGGGAACCCACTGAGGAAGGAGATGCCAAAGATCACCGACGATTGTCCTGCATCATGCTAAGGGAGGCAACGAGGAAAAAACACGAGAGGGGGGAACTACATGGTACAGAATATTTTTAAAAATTTCTGCGAGAATTTAAACTGATTTCGTAGCTACATGGACGTCTGACTCTGAAAATCACGTGCTCGTCTGAAGATAGCAGGATAGATTTCTCTCTGAAAAAAGATTTCGAGGTCTTCAGAAAAAAAGATTTCGAGCGTAGAGCGGTGGGTGGGTGGGTGACTCTACAGTCTACACCCCGCACGGCCGCACCGGTCCACGTGTCCGCGGCTCTCGGATTCCCCGTGCGACGCTGTCCCCATCGCTGGCTTTTCCTCTCGTGCACCCGACGGACGCATCTCGTTTCCGGGTGTGGGTTTCCGTGCTCCCGCGGTTCGATTCGCTCGTCTCCGCTTCTCGGATTCCAGCTGTTCCCTGCGCTGCGTGTGACCTTTCTTGGATTCTCGAGCACGCTGTCCTCTCCCCTCCCCCTGCCATGGCGACGCCGAGGTGGCTCCCATGATGCGCTCTTGCCACTCCGCCCCACATCGCCATGCGCATGCCGCTTTTGCGAGAGATCCGTGCCACATTCCTTCCTCTGCGAGAGTACTACCCTGTGCTCCGTTTCTTGCCTTGTGGGCGTGGGCTCGTCGATCTTGAGGTGCCGTGGTCGTGCTTGGTGTGCGCAGCGAAGGGCTAGGGGAGAAGGAAAAAAAAAAGAAGCTGCGTCACTTTGCGCTGCTGCCTGCCTCCCTCCCTCCAGTAGGTGTCACGGGATTTGGGCGTTCTTTTACTCTCAAGGAAAAGTGTTGGGGGAGCCATAACATCCTAACTGTTCTAATGGCGACCCTTGGTGTTGTTTTGAGCGCTTTATTGGAGTGCCAGTACTAGTACTAGGTGGGAGTAGTGCTAGTAGTTGTAGGCTTGTGTGCGTTTGTGTCCGTGCGTGCGTACGTGCGTGGGCGCTCGTGTGCTTGCTTGTTCTCTTTGCGTGCGCCGGGAAGGCAGTGGTTGGTTGGCGATCAGTTCTTGCGAGGATCGTGGGGGGTGGTGGTGCCGGTGTTCTTGCTCTCGTTGATGAGCATGGGGCATTGCTCCGAGCAGAGGTCGGGGTTCGAGGTGACCAAGGACTGGAACGGCGCCGACCAGGTCGTGATCCGGTCGCCGCGGGGGGCGTCCGTCCGGGTGAGTCGCCATGCTGTGTCCTTCCTGAAATTTTTGTGGCTTTCTGATGGGCGATCGGCGCCTCGGCATTTCATTTCTTGGCCTCGTGTTGGTCTCATGTGAGTATTTTGGTTGATGCGGTGTTTGCAGGTCAGCCTGCACGGCGGGCAGGTCATCTCGTGGAAGAACGAGCGCGGCGAGGAGCTCCTCTTCACCAGCAGCAAGGTGAGGCCTTTGGCTGCTGAGTAATCTTGGCTTCAGTTTTGTGGCAATGTCGCTACTCTGTAACTGGTGATAGGATCCGTCCTGCCTGATCAAGGAAGGATTTGGTCTTGTGATTGTGATCGGTTGTGGATGTAATTGCCCAGTTGCTGTGCTGATGAATATTCTCTGATAGGCACGCAAATTAAAATTTTGGGCTCATCAGTTACTATTTCTTTGTATTGTGATTGGATGAAAGCAAGGCCGAATCTTTTCTTCCCTAAATGCTCCTTTTGTGTTGTACCTTTTCGGGGGAACAAGGGACATAACCTGAGACTTTTATAACTAAAGGATCCTAATTACGTCTGCAAAGTTGGTTTCTTTCCTTTCCATTTCTTTTTTGAGGGAGATGGCAAGTGTTTTCACTAAGATTGTGAAATGCTCCTCCAGATTTCATCAGCTCTCTATTGCGTTCTGAAATTAGCCTGACTTTTTCCTTTTGCCTCCGAAATTTTTGTATGGTAGAGCATAAGAAGTTATAAAAATACTTTCACAGCTACTGGTTTTTGTATACAGGCAATCTTCAAGCCACCAAAAGCGATGCGAGGTGGAATTCCTATATGCTTTCCACAGGTATTGTAGTATCCCTTTCTACCCTAGGTTTGCAGTGGAGTGGACAGCGCAAAACTGCAACACTTTGCAATTACGTGTACATGCAATTTTACTTCTGATTTGGTGACAAAACTAACTGTTAAACTTTGTTAGTTTGGAAACTGTGGAACGTTGGAGCAGCATGGTTTTGCAAGGAACAGGATATGGGCCATAGATGATGAGGCTCCACCACTAAATCATAGCGATAACAACAGCAAAGCTTCTGTTGACCTTCTGCTAAAGCCATCTGAAGACGACCTGAAGTGCTGGCCACACTGGTACGATAACAAATATTTTTGGCATACATGCGTTTGCTTTCCCTGACTATATGAAGTTTCTGTTACAGTTAAATGCAAACAAAATGTCAAATTCTTGTTTGCTATGGTGTCAGGGATATGGTTGGTCAAATAGTTCAGGCCGTGTACTACTGATGGACTATTCATCAGAATAACCTGATTCTGTTCAAATTTAAAATGAGGACACATATGAGTGCTAGCAATTGGATAGTAAATTAGAGATGCTACTATTTTGATCAAAGACATTGGAGATCCAGTGTTATGTTGCTTCATCTATTCCACATACAATTTTGCTATCAAAGAAATCTGAATAGGCTGCAGCAGTTATTGATGTAGATGGGGATAGCTCTGTGCACAATAGGTTCAATACATTAACCCAAAGCTAAGTTATATTAATTCTGTGATAACGCTTATAAACATGATAAGGGAACTTTCATGAGTTCATAGATAAGAGACAGGACGATTAGGGTTAAGAAAACATGCATGTCTAATGAGTGTGGAAAGTGTAAATCTGAACTATTTGCAACGGTTCTCTTCAATCTTTTACAGTGGGTGGTATGCTCTATTTGAAAGTTAACCTATGCATAAATTTCAATTTTGATGCTTTGTCTGATATGATTGTAATGTGAATTCCAGTTTTGAGTTACGTCTCAGAGTTTCTATTTCAATGGATGGTGATCTCTCATTGGTGTCGCGAGTCAGGAATGTTAATGGGAAGCCATTCAGTTTCTCGTTTGCTTATCACACATATCTTTCTGTCTCTGACATCAGGTAGCCATTGTTGGACCAGTTAATTTTTTTTGTGTTCTATTGAATTTCATGTTATGTGCTTAAGTTTGATGTCATGTTTTTTTACCGCCTTGTTTCATATGTTCGAGAACAGAACATGCATGGTAATACAGAATGGACCGACCTGAATTAGACATTTCAAACCTCAATGGATTTCCGGATTGGTCAGCATACCATGCTTAAAAAATGCCAAATTTCACAAAAAACTAATTTTCAGTCAGATCTTCTGAGAGCTAAATCTGGTAGTTTGTTGTGCCATCAAGCAATTGAATGCTCCTCCTGCCTTGAATTGACGCTTATGATCAGCAAAGTACTTGGTTGTGAACTACACCGTTGATGCTTTCAGAATAAATAGAACATAGGAATTTGCTGACTTCATCGTAAACAATATGCATAAATCGATGTGTTGCACCTTGTTGATTCCAGTGAAGTGAGGATAGAAGGTCTGGAGACCCTTGATTATCTTGACAACCTTAGCCAGCGAGAGCGTTTTACAGAACAAGGAGATGCTATAACATTTGAATCGGAGGTAAATTTTCATTTGCTTCTGTTGATGATGTACATGGACATACTCAATTTATTTCAGCTATATGGGTCATTTCAACTTTTGGCTAGATACAGTTGTTGCATTTTGTTAGGATAAGCCTGCATATACTGTGTGTTTGAATACTAAAAGGCAATTCTTGAATCTGAATTTCATGCATCACCCTTGCATCCTTGAAGTTGTGCAGATATGTCAATTGTATTATTGTAAAAATTCCTCACGTCGAACATACCTTTATTTTGGTCTAGTAGCTTATAATCAGCGTGAGGCATAATTTGATTTTGAACTTATAATTGCGATAAGCTTAAGTTGCTCCATTGCAGACAAGTCTCAGAATGGCTTGTCAAATTGGTTTCAAGTCTGAATCACACTTAGAAATTCAATTCTGAACTTGTCCCCACTTTGGCTTATGCATTAATAACTTATATAGAAGTTCGGGCAGTCAGGTTCCTCGAAGTACAATGTGGTTAGATATAATATACTCTTTTGAAATGTTGTGCTGCACTGATGATATGGTACTTATGACCAAAGAAGCAACTGTTTTTACAGGTTGACCGAGTCTATGTTGGCTCCCCAAGCGTAATTGCGGTACTTGATCATGAAAAGAAACGCACGTTGATCATAAGAAAAGAAGGGCTTCCTGATATTGGTAAGATGATTTCCTTATTTCTGTGCCGCATCAAACAAGATAAATATCGTGGTAACTTAACGAAGAACTTCATGCCCCTTATCTTGGACATCAGTTGTGTGGAATCCATGGGAGAAGAAATCGAAAACCATGGCGGACTTTGGCGACGAGGAGTACAAGCAGATGCTCTGCGTGGATGCTGCCGCTGTCGAGAGAGCCATTACGCTGAAGCCAGGCGAGGAGTGGACGGGGAGGCTGGAGCTGTCCGTCGTCCCGTCGACCAACTGCAGCGACCATCTGGACCACCCTGGCAGCATGTAGGGCGAGAGTTTGCAATGTGCTCTAGGTTGCTGCCTTTTAATGCTTAGTTTGCCCCTGAATCGAAGAGCATGTACGCCCTTTTTTTCCCCTGTACATGGGGGTGCTAGGTCCGTCTATAGGTGGTTTTTTATGGCCTATGGCTTCCCAATTAAATAAATGGAATAATTTTTTCATCGTTTTTTAAATGGTTTATCAGATGATCTTTTTAAAACAGTTTATCGATTTAGCGATATTTAATTTGATCGTAAAAGCGATCGCTTTAGAATAAAAAAATCATGTAATAAACCATCAGTCCGAAAAAAGTCACCATCAGCTAGTTGCTGAATCTATGGAAAACTTGTGACCGACTCCGTTCCTGAAGTATGAATATATGTCGTGCCAGCGTCGCGTCTGACGTCTACGATTCGCAGAGGTTATGGTGACATATACTAGATGGTAGTAATTTTCAAATATGAAGTATGAAAAGGAGACAAGGGACATAAGAAACTAAAAACTACAGCTAGTATACATTTGAAATAATGGATGGGCTCTTTTAGGCTACGGTTTTTGCCTTAAAATTTTGAATTCTAGGTGTTCACAAAAGAGTACGGAGAGAGAGACACGTACGATTTTGGTTGATATAGATGAAGTCGATATAATGCTTACTATAATCGGCCCGTAGAGCTTGTCTTCAAAAAACACAATTTTTGAAAGCTAGTTACTTTAGATAAGTCAAAAGCCGAAAAGAAGGGAGTCCATGCTAATGGATTGTACACTTGCTTTGCTTCCAAGACTTCATAGAAACGAACTTGTCCACGACCGAGTCGCCAATATTACGAAATAATATAAGAAAGATGGTTGAATTCCTTGGAAGAGAATGGATACGCTCTTTATTACTATGAACTGGTTACAAGATGCTTTACAAAACTATGAGACTAGCCCTAGCCTCTATGTTCTTTCTACTGGAAGAATATGACTTACTCTATCTTCTTGACTCTGTGATTGATTATCGAATTGTTCTGAATGGAATTATCTTGTGTGTCCCTGAAGTGAATTCAAGTGTCCTTCTGTCTTCTCTTGTCCACCCTTAAATACCATTGAAATGACGCCAGTTATCCGTCTAGGAAGACGCCTTTGGGAACCATCGCGTCCAATTGGGAAGGTAGTTATTGCTATAGAGAGAGGACGTCTAATCGTCGGTTGCTGTCAGTGGGAGACAAACGTATGGTATAACTGCAAGGCAATTGTCGTCAGAGGCAAGCCGAAGCACCATGCTATTTGGGTCTTATCCGTTGTATGGAAAAAATCCCCTGGAAACGGGCCCAGGTACTAGTTCACAAAGCATTCGAGTGGTTCGTTGGTCGGGTAAAGTGTACAGTAAACCTTTGACTAGGGTACTTGGGGAATAGCTATAATAAGCTTATGACTACAAAGGTTTTTAGGCCCTTAATTAAGTATTAAAGTCATATTTAAAGGATTATTCAATCCTCATCAACTTGCTCTCGAACTTTAACTGAATTTATAATTTGAATTCGATTGAATTTCAATTCAGAAACTACTCTTTCAATGGTAAGAGTAAAGAAATACTTTTCATTCACTTAACGTTGAGAAACTAACTAGGAAATTGAATGGTTTTTTTGTGTCTGTTGGGCTTTGGATCGAATAACTAATGTTTGTAGTTGGAAAAAATCCTTATAAAAACCCTCACATGTTACCTGTTAGCTTCATGCTTCTCAAATAATCTTTCGTCCTCAAGTTCCCTCATCTCTTCCCATTTGCGCCTATTCGATTGTAGCCTCGAATCCATCCAATATTCAATTCTCCACCACTGTAGCCAAAATGTCATATCTGATTATCGATTGGCTAGTATATGAGCTCAGACCAAAGAAGCTGAAGGCCATGGAAGAGGAGGGGTTAATCCCCGATAAGGTTTTGATTCTGTGGAGGTTAACGATCGAGGAGAATCTTCCAAGTAGAATCGACGGTGAAATCCCAATCTTTTGGGTGTATGTCGAGTGTGGATTTAGGTTATCGGTGCATCTATTTTTGCTGGAGGTTCTATATTTCTATAGCATCAAATTGGATTTAAAACTCCTTAAATACTTCTACAAGATGATAGAAAGATCAGGGAAAGCATCAAATTCACTCAGGGTTGCCCTCTACGGCTCCACGATGGGAAAGAAAGGGAGTACATTCCTATGTACTCCAAGTCCTCGTGGTCATCGTGGAAGAAGCTATGGTTACACATGACACTCAGCAAAGAGGACAACCTCTCCTTTGCTGACCGAATTGCAGTTGAGAATTCAAGGTGGAGTTCTTCACCGAAGGTGGAAAAGATAAAGCGATAGGTCGATGCCATTATCTATCTTAAGGACAAGGTACTTACCTTATGGCACATGGTAAGATATTTTTTCATGTGCCAGATTGGTCCCTTGAAGTCGCGCAACCACATCATGCTTTGGTATAAGGGCACGAAGGACTCAACCAGGGACTACTCGGAAGATAAGCATCGAGAAATCTAAGCAGGTGAATTTTATTTTTGTTTGGTTGTAATTTTTGACCTTATTATTTTTTTCCTTTTATTAGCCTTATCTCTAGCCGAAGTGAGGAAGAGGGTAAATATGATCTGCAAGGGGAAGCCCGAGCAAAAAGATGGAGAACCCTTGATCCTGGCTGTCACCTCTCCAGATGACAGGATCAAAGGCTTAAGGTAATGAAATAGCTCTTTTCATCTAAAAAATTGTTTCTTATTCTGATCGGTTATTGCAATATTTTGCAATGTGCAGATGGTCGGGTCAAAAAATGGCGAGCTAGATGAATAGGATGAGCTTGCTGAGGATTCAGAGGAAGTTGCACCAAAACCCAAGAAATGTGAATCGTGAAGAAGTCATATGGAGCATTAGGATCTCGTTGTGCTTCATCGACTACTACTCTGACCGCTCCTCTAACCATAGAAGCTTCTAGAAAAAGGATCCACTTAGAGGTAGGCTTTTACTATGACTCCGGGAGTTTTTCTTACAAGCCCACACCTTCTCTTATTTGAAGAACAGAGAAATTGTATTGATGGGAGTATCTATCTTTGATGAAGGATTTTGCTGCCGAGCTCATCTCAGTTAATGAGAAGGTGGAGGAGAAGAAATAACTATTGGTCAGAGCCACCACAACAATAGAGACAATTGTGATACCTAACTCACTAATCGTGGGTTCTGAGACAATAGCTGCTGACCAGACCGAGGACCTGACGGCCACCCCTAAGAATCCAACTGCACCAGAAGAGAGGATTGCTCCGGTGATCGAGGGCCCAATCTTCCGAGCAGGCGGTCGTGGAAAACATCTCCGATCGCCCCATAGAGAAACCTAGTTAGAAGACTCAAAGGGTTTGACCAGCCCTACCAGTACTGTACTGGTGAAGTCGGTCGACAAAAAGAAGAGGAAGACAAGTGCTCTGGACTACGCTCCAGGGCGTTTTAACTTCAAAATAAAAAAGACCAGGTCCATGCTAGTTGTTAGAAATGGTGTAAGTTCATACCTTCTGATTTTTCTACCCTTTCAAAGTCCTCTTTTTTTTGTTCTATTTCCCTTGTAGCGCCTCTTCTTCCCTTGTAGCACCTCTACTACAAGGATGTTGAGGAGGGGAAGAAGTCTCAACAGGATTTGGTCGCTGCTAGAAAAAATGTGGTCGAAGAGGAGGGAGTAGATATGCTTCCTCCTTTCTTTGGAGGGACAGAGATTTCTTCTTAGGCTAAGAAGTCTTCACATCCCATGGACATCCCCGACCGGGAATGTAGCACCCCACATGTTAGCAAATGTGGTACTATGTGGAATGTTATTGCAAAATGGCATAAAATAAAAACAATAATTAATAGCTTGGCCAAGAATTTAATGCATTACTTTTAAAGACAATGGAAGGGAAAATAATAGGGAAAAATTGAAAATGTAGAAAACAACACGGTGCTAAAAGTGCAGTGCTCCCATGACCCGATGCCACATATAACAACTATGATGACCTGACTCCTAGAACAAAAGGAAAAACAAGGTTGACATATAAAATATCTCAGCAAGTCACACCAAATAATGAAAGCAGCAATTGAAAAAAAGGATAACTCAAGGGTTGCAGGTAGCCATGTGGTAAATGTGGTCTACGGATATGATAATTAAGGAGATGATGTAGGATCATGTAATAATGTTACCTGATGGAATCATAGTAATTTAGAAAAGTAAGTGCGGTACCAACATAGAAATAATACCACTAGTGATGGATTGTAAAGAAAATTAGAAGGACATGAATGAGGTGTAATGATACAAGTAATTATGTAATTGTACAAGTGGATAGTTATGGCACTGATTTCAACGCATCACATACCATGTTATACGAGAATAGTCAGACACTCACCTCGACTGTATACCTGTGACGAGGTGTTATCTTCCCAACAACAAGAATATACAGCCACCGTACGTTATTGGGTGTGTAGTGTTATTATCCCTCTATGAAATGACTGGATTGTGTAAGTGGAACGGATGGGTGTAATTGCGATTAGCATTAAAAAGGAAATGAAATTAAAGAGCAATGCAATTGTGGTAATTTACATTACATCGCAAAATAGGTGATACGAAATTGGTTAGCACTCGCTTGCCATATGACACCGTATGTTGTTGGGTAGAACCTTGGAATGTGTTATTTCCTAGGTATATGGTGAAACAGGGAAGCAGTGGAATAATATGTACAATGTGGAACAAGGATTTAACAATGACAAATCAACAAGACAATATAATGATAACATGATTATTTGACACTATCTGCATGATAACGGTAGTGCCCAAATCGTAATGTAATAATATGATATTTGAGAATTGATGAAGGAATGATACAGTGGTAATATGATATCATATTTGATACTATGTGTTTGATAATTGAATGATACAGAGATGTAAGAAGATACGGTAAAAATACCATGATATTAGAAACTGATATATGACAATGAACACTAATCAAGGCAGACAATCATTAACACACTAACCAACCAGGTATTCTGAGCAAGTTACTCCTGAAGGGTTAACCATTAGCCAAAATATATAATTCATATTATCATTGAGATAATTAACAATCCACACTTTGGTGGTGCTCCAGTAGTATCAAACTATTGATTAACACCCCTATGTTATCATCTTGTTGTCATAGCAATATCTGTGATTGAGGTACGCAAGTGATAATTGTCCAAGTAATCAGCAATGTGACAATAGCTGTAATTATTGACTAAGGCAGGATCAAGTCATTAGCCAGGATAGTAGAATTGAGAGACCATGTGGAGGTATCCCCATACTTGTGATGAGTAATTGATGCTTGAGTTAGAGAGTTTGAGTTTATTTTGAGTATTTCTTGCTTGAGTACCTTTTACTAATGCTAATGTATGATTATATTGTTTTGAGCGGTGTTATGTGTGTTTTCTTGTCTGTGATGGCTGCAGGACTTTGAGGCTAGGTCGTGGCGAGGCATGGATGGCCGGACTAGGCACAGGCGTGCTGAGGTCAAAGCAGTCGAGAGATGCCGAAGACGGCGAGGACTCGAAGTGGTTGCGAGACGTGGACAGCAAGAAAAGAGGAAGCTTTCAGGAAGGTGCAGCAGGGGCATTTCGGTAAAATGTGCAAGGCTACAAAATGGAAGCGGATTCAGTTGAAACTGATGGGTACAGTGTTGTAGCAAATGAGTTGGAGACCTGGTAGTAGAAGGCTATAAATAGAGGAGGTTAGGGTTTGGAGGATGTGTGCTTGAATCCTGGTTCCCTCCTCTTTTTGATGTATAAGGGTTGTTAGTTTCTAGTGAGGAGAAGTTGGGCAGTGCAGCCTCTTTGTTTGTTTCCTTGCATGTGCAAGAAACATGTAGTGGGTGTTGGCTGGCACTTCTTGAATTTTTCCTTTCATGTGTGAGCCTGGTGGCTGAGGGTGGAGTTCTTGGTTCTCCTCTTTGGTGTGTGTCTAGTAGTGTGTTGCCCAGGATGGAGAATGGGTAGGAGATGAGTGTAGCAAAAACTCTATGTAATCATTCATTGTAATGTATCCATTTGAGAAGCTTCATGTCTGTGTTGTTTGGATTTCCTGTTTTGCTCTGCGTTCGGTTTTGTGCTCCTTGTTCTCTGTTTTTCAGTTTTTCCTTTTGGTTGAACGAACGGCTTTGATTTGAGTAGCTGCAAAATCAATTGCTTTGAACTGGGAATCTGCCTCAAGGTCATTTGGCCATTCCATTCCCGAGAACAAAAGGCTGAATCAAAGAGTTTTCTCCTCTCTCAGACATGCGCTTTAACCTCCTCTGTTTGCAAGAAATCTAGGGTTTACTGTTCATCGTGAGCAGAGCATTCTGGTTTTCTTGAAATTCTTGGTGAGAAATGTTTTAGCTCTGTGTTTTCTCCTCTGAGGTCTTTCCCTTGTTATGAGCAAGAACCTCATGAACAAAAGACCTGAGAATCAAAAGTTTTTTTGGAATCTTTTCAGTTTGAAGTATTTTCTGTTGTCAGGTTTTCAATTTTCTCTGTAGTATGCTCTCATCCATGTATTGTAATCGTTTACAAGTTGGAAATTGAGTTATCTGTGCCTAATTGATATGTCTTTCAGATTGACTCAGTTTCTGGAGAGGATTCTCAATCGTTTTACTTGATTTTTGTGTTGTTTTTGGCCTTCAGTCTGTAAACTCAGTTTTCGGTCTCCTATACTTAGTCAGGCTACCAAACTATAGTTTACTGTTTTTTGCTCTTCTCTCTTGTTTGCAGAATCTGGTTCGGAGTCTTTGATCTGTTCTTTTTATTCGAATCTACTCCCTGTTTGTTTGCTCATCTTCTGTTTGGGTATTTTAATTGCAGTCCTGTCTATTTGTCCTGAGAAGCTCAGCAGTCATATGGTCATTTCTCTGTTTTTGTTTGTTCTTAGCAGTAGTTACTATGCTTTTATCTTTTCGGTCATCTCTTCCTTTCAGTCTGTGACTTGGTCTATGAAAACTGAAACAAGCTTTGTTTCTCTGTCTCTGTTTTTTATTTTCACTACCAACAATATCTAGTCAAGTATTATTCTGTTCTTTTCAGGTTCCTTACTGCCCTTGCTGTTTCTGTTCTGAAGTATCCAGTTCCTCTATTTTTAGCCATTCTAGTTCTTGTTACTCTCGGTTTTGAGTCTGCACTGGAATCTGCTCTGTTTCTGCTCAAACCGGCAGGTAATCAGCAGTCAAACCGATAGGTAATCTGCAGTCAGGCCGGCTATTCATCAGCAATCAGACCGACGGGTTCTTGGCAATCTGACCGGGGTGATTCAACGGTTGAACCGGCTGGATAGCTGCGGTCTGACCGGCATTCAGTTTGCGGTCAGACCGGCAGTGATTAACCGGTCAAACTGCTTTCGCTTTTGTAGTTAATCTGGCTTCATGACTTACTTCTGATTTCTCCTTCATTTTGCTGCCTTGTGTTTTCCTTTCTGTTCTGTGTTCTTCTCTTTTGTCTCCAGTGAGAACTCAATCATGTTGCTTCATGTCCTTTTGGTCGAGCCTATTTCTATCTCTTTTGTCGATCGGTTTTTGGCATTCTAGTAAGCATTCATCTTCTGTCTTTGTAGCTTCTATAGCTATTGGAGAATAAGATTGTGTGGATACTTAGGGGCGATTTTAAAGGCACCATTCAGCCCCCTCTGTTGCCATTTCGGTCCTACAAGAATCACATCTATCGGTGTTTAAATATCGATCTTACGTATTATTTGTTTGGATTCGGGAAAAACTCTTGAAGACTCAGACTATGGTCATGCAGAAAGAAAGACACGGGAATTTTATATAGGTTCGGGCCTTCTCCTGGGAAATAATAACCCTACTTCTTGTGTGACAATTGCTCAGAGAATGGATTTCAACTAAGAGTAATGTGAAATGCCTTGCACAATATCTAACTTGAATCAGGATTCGATCCTCTCTCCCTCTGACATCATCCTTTATATAGTTGACGAAATGGCAGCCATTGTCTTGTGCCAAAAGACGTCTCAAAGTTTCGAGTGATAACCGCCTGATGGAGGTTATTGGCAGAGAGATGTGGTGGCCTATTCATTGTGTGGCGGTTGTTGTCAAAGAAAGATCGTGTGCGGTTATTAGGAATAAACGCACGTTCTAACCACCTTGTCAGACAACCATACGATATAGTAGGACAATGTTAGACAAGTCGATTGGAGATAGGATGGTCGTAGAAAGGTCCACAACCAGGAGATGATCGCGGGACAACATACAACTATGTGGTCATAGAAGATCTTACGATTATATGGTTGTAGAAAAACTTACGACCATATGATCGTAAGAGGACTTACGACTGTGTGGTCATAGAAAGACCTTACAAGCAAGAAATGGTCATAAAAGGACTTACGACTATCTTGTAAAACTTCTTTCTTAATGATAAGGGGTATATTTGAGGAATATAATGATGTAATAATTTGACAATTATTCTATCCTTGTTATCTAGCCCCTACTTCAAGTGAAAGTAACTTACTTGAGAAAATGAGGTCGTAGATGAATAGTGGTCGAAAGTTAGGCCTTTTCAGCCTTCATCGACCAGAAATGAGCTTGAACAATAAGGTAATTTTGCTTGAGTTGTAAAGATAGATGGACTTCAAAACTGAGGAATTCCAATCGATTCTGCCACCCTGTCCACCGAATCAGTTCCCAAGATAACCATTCAGTTCCCGAGGCTAGTAATCGACCCACACAGTTATAAAAACATACTGCGAGGTAACTTTTGGTCTTCTTTTTTCCCCTGCTCCAAGCTTTCCGTTGCCGACTATGTCATCTTCTTCCCTCAACTTCTCCCAAATCCAGACTAACCACTTTGAGAAAATGACTAAGTCTTCTCCAATTGGGTGGTATAGGAGATGGATGATGCCAAGTTGAAGGCAGTGGAGGACGCTGAGAAGATTCCTCCGTGGCACTTCATCAAATGGATTGAAGCCGCCAAACAACACTAGCTATCAGGGCAAATCAGATCAATTCCGGTGTTCCAGGCCTACTATGAGTGTGGCCTCTGCCTCCCTACTCACCCCTTCCTTACTATGGTACTCGAATACTTTAGGGTTGAATTGGTGAACTTGGTTCCCAATTCGATTGCCATGCTTAATGTATTCGTGTACTTATGTGAGGCGTATCTAGGTATTCCGTCAGACCTCAAGCTCTTCCAATATTACTACGAGATGAGCCGGTAGACTGGAATTGTCAGGAGCTGTGGTCTGAAGCTCTGTGACGAAAAGACAGAACTATACATCCCAATGTTCACTCGGTCTTCATGATCAAGCTAGAAAAAGAGATGGTTTTACTGGAAGATGACCAGTGATGACAATCTCTCTTTTGTGGGGAAGGTTGCAGAGAAGACCACTTCTTGGAATTCAGTCTCCAAGGACCTTACTCGAATAGCCCCCTACATCTTAGCCATCAAAGATTTGAGGGACAAGGGGGTTACCGGCTGGCACGTGGTGAAGGATTTCATCACCCGTCGTATCAGCCCCTCTGAAGCAACGAGCACATCCCATGTGATGTACTCGAGGGCTTTGGATCTGACCAGGGATTACAATAACTGTAAGTGACTCTCGTATTTGTATTTGTAATCAGATTACTTCTTTTGAGTACTGTGTTGATCACCATGTCCGTATGAACAAATCTTGATTTGGGGGAATCAATTCCTGGGTCAAGACCATTTGCGAGAAGGCTTCATTGGTTGAGGTGGAGGCTCCTCGTATTTTGGTGGATGTTTCTGCTGGAGGGAGAGAGGAACGCTTAAAGGTAATAAAAAATCAATTTTATATTTAGGACTACGTAATCGTAGGGTACAACTAAGTTGTATTCTTCTCTTTCATAGAATGTAGGCATGAATTACCGTCAGGACAACCAAGGGGTCGAACTGATGATCGTCGGAGGAGAGGTGGAGAAAGCCAAGGCTCCTCTGGCCAAGATACGTCGATTGACCAAAGCAGTCGATAAGGATAAGGGGGCGCAAGTGCTGTCATTCCCCTCACCGTTCTTCCCTATGCTGCTTCGAGTGCCCCCATCTAGTAGTTTCTTGCGGATATGAGTACCGCAAGTGAGATAGAAGCAGTTGTACTAGAGCAACCAACTCATAAAATCAAGATACCCTTCTACTACGACACTGAAACTTTCTCAATTAGCGTTTCTCAAGGCTTTATCAAGCAACTCAAAAAGGAAAACTAGAAGAGTTTCGTATCTTTTGTGAAGAAAACTACTGCGACAACAGAACCTAAGATCGAAAAGGAGACAGCCCTTCAGGTGGTCGAAACTAGTTTCGACCACTAAGAGGGGCAAGAGGGAGAAGGGACAGTTACTCTTGCTCAAGACTTTTGACCAGACGTGGCCAAAAGTGTACAAGACCCTCGACTAGTCATGGTCGAGGAAGCTCTCATTTCTCTATGATTAGACGTGGTCGTTGAGAAGAATTCAAAGAAACGAATTTCTGGAAAAGTTTATTCTAAATTCACGCTCAAAGCTACAACATCAAGCTATGAAAATACAAGTATAAATACTGCATTTTACTTTTATGTCTTTAAATGTTGACTTACTTTTTGTGATTTTAGCCCAACCTCTCCACTACTCAAGGATGCTTTCATTGAGAAGCTCCCTGTGGCTCTGCCCGTAGTTGAAAAGGCGGTGGAGATGGTGGTCGAAGATACGACCATCACAGCAACAGAGACTACGACTGAAGCTACAAAGACTACGACCATGGAAGCGGTCGTAGAAAAAGAAGTACGAACAGAAAAGGTCGAGGTAGAAGTACCTATTTGAGAGGTAGGAAATCATTCCGACCACCACACCGAGAAGGAAATCATCGAGGATGTTCCTCTTCGCTCTCAAGAAGGTATCGCCAGAGAAGAAGAAGATCAACCTAACTTCTTCTCTTTATTTTTTAACCCTCCATTTGTAGAGGAATCTTCTTTTGATCGACCTTGGATCCAAGTTCCATACACCAGAGATATTCCTAACAAAGGGAACATTTTCGATGATGAACATCTCAAGAATGTCTGGTGGAACAAGGTCGATCAGCTCAAGCAGCTTAAAGACTCTAGACTGGTGCTTGCTATATTTACTTGTAGGAGTATGAATGTAAGTATCGAGTACTTTAAACATTCATACTAATTCCTCTTGTCTCTCACTATCCTTCTTTGTTTAGAGAACGATAGAAGATATGGTAACTGTGGCTGAGTATCACCGACAACTCATGTCTCTATGATAAGAGAATGTCGAGCTCTCCAAGTGGGTAGCAGCATTGTAAGTACTACCCTATGTAGTCGAACTCTGTCTTCGACCACTTTGTCCAGCTTTTCATGTCTTCTTTTAACCTTTGTAGGTCCAAACTTGACGCAGAGTTCTTAGCTGTTGCACTCAACAACGAGAAGGCCGATTCATAGAGGCTAAAGATAGATAATGTTGACTTATCAATAAAGCTCGTGAAGGCCAATTCTACAGCTAGAGCTTTGCAAGAGAAAACAAACAGTAAATTTCTGAACTTAAGTCTGCTTGTTTAGATGTCTTTCTTGCCTTTCTTTTACTCTTTCCTTTTATCAGAACAAGAGGTTGAAACGAGTAAGCTTCGCACTGAGGTCTAAGAGAAGGCCAAAGTGATCAGAGAACTTACTCGTATCAATAAAGAGAAGGACAAGAGAAAAAGGCTACTGGATGCTCAACTAGCAGGTGAGAAAAACTTTACCTTCGACCAGTCAGAAAAACTTTATTTTTGACCAGTTCTTCTAACCAGCCTATTGATAAGTATTGCTTTGACCACTTTCAACTCGTTTATAGAGGTTGTGGTCGAAATAAAATGTTTCACTGAAGCCTCGACTCGTAGTGACGAGGAAACAAAATTTATGAAGACAATCCTTCAAGACAATGTCAGACTTCTCCACCATCTACTTGGTGGGTTTGGTGTAGAGAATATGAGTCCTTCCGATGACACCATAACCACTCATGCAAGTATGATCGGACTACAAGTCAAAGCTTTGGAGAAGCACTTATCTACTCTGAAGACCAATCAGGCTGAGTTGATTAGGGATGAGGTCAAAGGCGCTGTAAACTATGCTTTGGCAAAACTCAAGGCATGTGATCAGAATCTCAACCTTCACCCATCGACCATGACTTCAGTTGCTCTTTGGAAGAGGCAGCACGTCTGGTCGAAAAGCTACAGCCAACTGGTCAAAAGATCGTAGAAGAGATGCAACTTGGCTCTCCTTCTTCTTTAGAGTAGTTTGTAAGTGATAACTTTGTAAAGACTTACCTTTGATTAATGAAAAACTTCTTCCTTTTCTTGCAATTCATCTTGTTGAGTAGTAAGTACTCGTAAGATGAAAAAAATAAGAGAGAATGGATTTACGACTAAGAAATAAAGTTATACCGATAACTCTATCCTAGCCCCCAACTATTTACTTAGTTTATATGGATAAATAAAGCAAATAGTACATAGTAAAGTATGTAGAGAGCGGAGCAGTTCATCTGACCATCGTTGTCGAATTCGATCACATGTACTGGCAGTAAAGGTTAGGAACAAGTCGATGCTAGGAAGTTCCTTCTAGTGGGCAGGACCACATGTAGAGAGGAAATTTTTTGACTAGGTGTCATTGCCTCCCTTCGACCAGGTGAATGGAATCGAATACACAAACGATAAGAGGATAAACACTCAAAATCCCTTCTCAAACATTTGCTCACTGTTTTCGTAGACAACGCAACTATTTTGTGTTGATAACAAGAGTTAGGAATAAATCGACACTAGGAAGCTTCTTCTAGTGGGTAGGACCATGTGGAGAAAGGAGAGAGTTCGACTAGTGGTGTCCCCTTCTCTGACCAGTTAAACAAATTGGATGTGCTAGAAGTGGTTGAATAAACATAAAAGAAGCTCTACTGAACATACGACAATAAAGATTTGAAAAAACTAAAAACTTTATTGAAAAAGTAGAAATGTTACACGCAAAATTTACGTAGTTGGTCAATGTTCCAAGAGTTCGAGAGAATCTGGTTGTCCTCCATAGCAAGCCGTACAGTTCTTGGTCATGTGACTTCGACTACGGTGTAAGGACATTCCCACTTGGGGAAAGCTTGTTCTAATTAGACTGGGATTGAATTTTTCTCAATACTATGTCACCTACAGTAAGGCTGTGAGGTTGGACCTTACGATCGCAGTACTTACGCATAGCTTGCTGATAGACTACTAATCGGATTAAGCCTTGATTCCTCTTCTCTTCGAGTTAGTTGATAGCATCCACTCGAAGTTGCTGAAGTTCTCAACTCTTGTCGACCAAATCTTTAGTTCTTAGGGAAGCATGGTTTCTGCCCCAAAAACTAGGAAAAATAGAGTCTCTCCTGTCGCCTAACTAGGAGTCGTGTGAATTGTTCATACTACCAAAGGAAGTTCCTGTACCCAAGCCCACGAGCACTTCACAAGCTAGTTGAAGACTTAAGTCTTTATTCTTTGCATTATCTAGGCGTTTGCACGCTCGACTACCCATTGCTCTGGGGATGGGCGAATGAGGCATAGCAAAATTTGGTACCTAATTCATCATAAAATTCTTGGAATTTTGTTCTCAAAAATTGCTTACCATTGTCTGTAATTATTCGATTTGGGACTCCAAATCGAGTAATCACGCTTCTCATCATGAACCTTTTTGTTGCTTTCATTGTTATCCCAGTTATAGATTCAGTTTCGATCTACTTTGTGAACGTGTGAATAGCAACAAAGAGGAACTTAAAGCCTCCTGGTGCTCTTGAGAATGGTCCTATGGTGTCTAACCCTCAGGTCGCAAAAGACCAAGATGGAGGAATTGTTTGAAGAGCCTGAGCTATTTGGTGTATTTACTGGCTATGAAACTGACATTGTACACATGTATTAACTAGATCTTTGACATCATTGAGGGACGTTGGCTAGTAAAAATCTTGTCGAAAAGTTTTTTTGACAAGTGTTCTATAAGAAGCGTGTGCTCCACAGATGCCCCCGTGTATGTCGTTAAGGTGATGTAATCCTTCTTTCTGCGATATGGGTCGCATGAGGACCCCTTGAGTACTCCATTTATAGAGTACCCCATCAACCAAGGTATACATCTTAGCTTTGTGGGATAGACGATCCGATTCGAGATCAACATCAGGTACTGAACCCTTCTGAAGATACTTGTAGATGGGAGCCATCCAAGTATCCTCGTATTCAAGAGAAATGGTCGCATTAGGAGTTGTCTCCGGTGCTTTGACCAAAGACGACTTCTGGAGTTGCTTCAAGACGACCCCTGGTGGTACTTGTAATTGGGATGAAGCTATTCGTGCTAACTGATCCACGAGAAAGTTATTCTTCTAAGGGATATGCTGTAACTCAAAACCAAAAAGGTGCTTCTCAAGCTTCCGAACTTCCAACAAGTACTGAGACATGGTCAAACTTGAGCATTGATACTCTTTGCCGACTTGATTCACAACTACTTGAGAGTCTCCTCTCACGAGTAATCGATGAATCCCAAGCGCTTTCATGGCTTGTATGCCAGCCAACAAACCTTCATCTTTGGCCATGTTATTAGTGGCCAGAAAGTGTAGTTGAATGACATACTTTAAGGTCTCTCCCGCGGGAGATTCCAGGACCACCCCAGCCCCCGAGCCACTTAGTGCCTTAGCTTCCTCGAAGACATAAGGAGGGCATATAAGATCTTTTGGGCCTGAGGGTAGTGCTCCTTAGGCCCATGTAAGACTTCACTTACATAGTATACTGGTCATTGGACGCCTTCGCATTCTGTGATCAGTACAACACTTATTGCCTATAGCGTGGTGGACAGATATACTAAGCGTGTCTCACCTGGTTTTGTAGAAACCAGAATAGGAGCACTCATAAAATATATCTTGACGTCCTCGAAGGCATCGTTAGCCTCTTTCGACCATTCAAAACCCTCGTGTTTTCTTAGAAATTTGAAAAAAGGAAGTCATTTCTCTCCCAGATGTGCAATGAAACGACTTAGAGCTGCTATGCACCCGACGAGTTTTTGAACTTCTTTCTTCATGGTCAGAGGGCGCATCTTCTCGAGGTCTGAAATATGATTAAGTCATTTGATGCTCTTGACAACTAGATTATCAACATAAGCCTCCAAGTTTCAACCCATTTAATGTATAAAGGTTAAGTGCATCAAACGCTAAAAAGTCGGACCAATATTTTTCAAGCCCAATGGCATTTTGACATAGCAAAATACTCCAAATGATGTAATAAATGCAGTCTTCTCTTCATCTTCTGAAGACATACTGATCTGGTGGTAACCAGAGTATGCATCTAGAAAACTTAGCATTTCAAAACTAGTAGTAGAGTCAATTGATCAATACGAGGAAGCGAGAAATCATCCTTTGGACAAGCTTGATTTAAATCATTATAGTCTATACACATACGCCACTTACCATTAGACTTCTTAAGCATTATAGGGTTAGCCAACCACTCTGAGTGATCAACCTCTCTTATAAATTCTGCCTTTAGTAACTTGTCCAATTTCGACCTAATAGCTTCTCATCGATCTGGTGCAAATATCCATAATTTCTATTTTATGAGCTTCTTATCAGACCGTAGAGCTAACCTGTGCTCGATCATCTCCCTAGGGACCCCGGACATGTCGGATGGTTGTCATATGAACACATCTGTGTTTTGCTCTGCGAGAAGCATTTGGATACAATTGTTACAATCTTTATTCTTGAGGATTAGTCCGAAGGACTTTTGATACATGAGGTGTTCATACTTATTTAATTGGAGGAATTTATCATGCATTTTAATTAATAGAGGAAATTCAACTTAAAATGGAGATTGTTGATGTTAATCCGAATTCATATCGTATTCGTAAAAGGCACTGTACCACCTCATGCCAGACGTGGTATGACTGATGCCAGGTCCACGCGCAAGTTTTATCAAACGTGGTGTCAGCATGTAGCAACCAACTCTGATTCGGTTTTCTCTCCATATGATACTCGTTTCCCTCGTCCTATATATATATATACCTCAGTAGTCCATAGAAAGAGCAAGAGACTTATTGTAATATTTTCTCATATAGTGAATTTGGTCTTTATACTTCTATGATTTTTTGTAAGTATTTTTCATTGTAAATCTATGTCTTCGGTTTTTTTAAGAAAGAGCAAGAGACTTATTGTAATATCTCTTCATATAGTGAATTTGGTCTTTATACTTCTACGATTTTTCTGTAAGTATTTTTTATTTTAAATATGTGTCTTTGGTTTTTTATTATTTATTTTGCTATGTGTACCGTGATGAACTATTTCTCCTCGGTCCATTGAAAAAAAGGGAGATTTGATGATTTGTCCTATTTTTCTTTGTCACTTGATAAAGCACCGTGATGTCTCATTGATATACAGGGCTAGGACCTGTATATTAATGAGATATCACCTACCATTTTAATAAAAGATAGGATAAATTATCAAATTCATCTTAAAAAAAATTGTAGGACTGAGTGCCGACAGTTCATCGCGGAAACGTAACTCCGCCGCCGACTGATCTCGTGTAAAATTCGCCCTCTCGGAGGGCCTCAGCGCCAGCCCACGACCGCGCTGCAGGGCCGTCTTAAGGGGGTGGGCAAGAAGTGCGACCGCCGGGGGCCCATGCCACGGAGGGGCCCATGAGTATATGTATGTATATAGTATTTAGTATATGTATTTGGGTCATTGAAGTGAAAATTTAAAGGCACATACATTTAGCACAAGTCCACTTCCTAGTTATTGTTGATGCTGCAATTGCTTCATTGACTAGTCGATTTGAACAGCTAAAGAATATTTGAAAAAGTATTTGGTTTCTTATTCAACTCGGAAAATCTGAAGTCCTTGGATGATACTGATCTACGAAAGTGTTGCACTAATTTTGTAGAAACTTTTTCTCATGACAACAAGTCTGATGTTGAGTTAGATGATTTTTTTCTCTGAATTGAAAGTGTTGCAAGTAACTTTGCCAGATAAATTGATGTCGGCACCTGAGATTCTTCACTTTGTTAAAGCTGCAGATTGCTATCCGAATGTCTCTATTGCATATCGGATTCTCTTAACTGTTCCTGTGACAGTAGCATCAGCCGAAAGAAGCTTCTCCAAATTGAAACTATTGAAAAATTGTTTGAGGTCAACTATGCTACAAGAAAGATTGAATGGCTTGGCTATGTGCAGCATTGAGAAGGATGTTTTGGACAACATTAATCTCGATACTGTTCTTGAAGATTTTGCATCAAGAAATGCCCGAAGGCATTATTGTTTTATTTGAGGTAATCATAATAGTTATTTTACCGTTATTTTAGTTTCTTTGTTGTACTATCGTTATCTTTAATGAACTAAACATATACTGCAAGTTAACTCTTATTAGTAGTACTATATACTTTAATCGTCATATTAAAAAATTAGATTGCTGGGTCCTTACTGTTTTGCTTGCCCAAGGGCCCTTGAAATTGTTGAGACGGCCCTGCCGCGCTGCGTGCCGCCCGAACCACAGCGCTCCTCACGGGATCCGGTCGCCGTACGCCCGGCTTCTCCTCCGGGCAGCCGTTCATCCGCCGCCCGCCCGCGCTGCAGCGGATTTCTGACTGCAGTGGAGATGCAGACGCTGGGGGATTTCAAGCTTCCCCCCTTCTTCAACTACCCGCCCTACTTCACGTAATCCTTCCACAAGCATTTACTTTTGAGTCGATGAAAAGAACTCGAGTTTGCGTAGCAGATCGGCTTATGAGACTTCCCGATCGGTTTATCCGTGTACAGGATGATGGCAGGCATACTGCTTGTCCTTGTTTTCTATCTCTGTAGAATTCTCTGTTTAGGACTATAAATGAGTCGATGACCTATTCGTTTGGTATTGGTCTCAGTTTATTAGACAAATGATAACACAGACCGTTCGTGATTTTGCCTCTATACCTTGTGCCCTTTTGCAATAAGTGAAGCTTGCACTGATACTTAGGATATCATATTATCATGTGAGGAAGTTTTAATTTTGTGCGCTTCCCTATCTGCTTAGGGAAACACTTCCCCTTACACTGTTGAGCTAGGTTGTCAATAAGATATGGAATACTAGCATTTTACATGACATTAAGGACAGGGTAGTGGTTATTCCTTATGTCATGTTTATGCGTGAAGAATTGATCACTTTAGGAATTGGATGATGGCATACTGTGGGTGCTTGTTTTCTATTTCTGTGGAAATTTCAGTTCAGGACATACACAATCAATCCTATAGATGAATTATTTGTTGGGCATTTAACTTAGTTTACTGGACAAATAACACAATAAAGTGGTGATTTTGCTTTAATACTTTGCCCTTTTCTAACAAGTGAACTTGGTATTCGTAATTGGGATATAATGTAATCATCTGAGTACATTCTAATTTTTGTAAGCTTCCCTAACCTCTGCTGAAGGAAACTCTTCCCCTGTTTTACTCTGAGCTAGCTTGTCAATAAGATATCAGAGGGCATTTTATAGACTATGAACACTACCCTATCGTTAATGTTCTGTTTGTAAGTGTAGAACTGAAAAGGAGTTGACATCAAGATCACTAAAAGAACTGTGTTTGCAAGCTTAAGCACTTGTTTCTTGAAGCTCTGCCTAGTACCCCCCAACTTAGAACATGGTATTTGGTTCAATAAAATGTCTAGTCTAAGCCTATCTGTCTTGTTATGTGATGTTAAGATCTGGTATCTTCCTTGCATGTTCCGACAGCCTGTTTGTGTCAGTTGAAGCATTTCCTCGCTTTGTTAATTCGTACATTTGGTTGAGTTGCATTATTAAACTATTTGGCTACATCACTTAAAACTAGCTATGGAAAACTTCTGTTAAAGCTTCTTTTGACCATATGTTACATATCAGGACTGAGATGTATAGCATTACAACATTTGCCCTTCAGTTTGCAGCCTGTGAGAGAAACACGTGAAAAGCAAGTGCAGCTATGGAAAGATTTGATACTTGACTACTGTAGAAGTCAAAAGATATACATAATCTCACTGGAAGAAGATTTTCTGTTGTTCTCCAATCCAAAGATTGAGAGTAAGATGTATTTATCTCAATCTTGGTGTTTTATATACTGCTTTCTGCTATTAAGCAAAAACATGTCTTATTAGCTAATCGTAAAATTGTTTGGTTCATTGAAAAATTTAGGACCTAGTAATTTGGCATGGTGATAATGTGTTCAAAAAGCTTATCATGGAGCCTTTTGAGCTTGCCATACTTTACTACGCTTTTGCACATTTGTTTTGTCATTGCACTGAATTTACAGGCTTTACATTATGCAGGATCTCTAAGCTACGAAGCGAAGGAAGTGTTCCTTGCAGCTCTCGTTACTGAAGGTTCATTCTGCACACCATCACATCTTTTAGCTATTGTTGCAGCTCATGGTAAATAATGTTTAGTTTTGTGTTGTCCACCTGATTAAATTAAGTTGAAACTCCAGGGCGTGCAGAGTGGATAGACAAAGGTCACAAGAAGTGCCTCATTCTTTGGCTACGGATACAAGATTGGGCCAGCTACATATTAAACTTTGTAAGGCATCTTTTTGTTTGACATGTTTCCTTAGGAGCTATCTATTTTTGAACACATAGTGACAGTGTCTACATCTTGTCATAATATTTCTCTTTGCCTTGTGCTTGTAGGTGAAGGACAATGGATTGGAAGTAATGACTGTTGAAGAAATACGCTCTGGAATTGAAACACGTGGAACCGGTAAGTATACCAAACTTAAGACCAATGAGATTAAATTTGCCATTTTCAATACTTTTGTGACTCAAAACGTATTTTCTTGCCTCAAAGCAACTTGTGGTAGAAACACTATTATCTATGTAGGATTGGACTTTGCTGTTCGGTAGATAGTTTCATGTATACATGAAGTGGTGGTGGTGCTTCATCAGGAATACTTAGACCATGCCCCATAGCTCATAATAAAAGCTGTTCTTATCCTGCTAAAAGTGTTGTGCCTTGCTTGAATCATTTTATCGTGTTTCTCTGTAACAGAACTTGCGGGAATTGATCGTGGTGTTCTCATGCGAGCTTTGAGGCTCTTGGAACAAAAGGGCAAGGCTGCTATCTTTAAGGGCACTTCAGCAGATGATGAGGGCGTAAAATTTTCTGCCTAAACTTTGTGCAGTCCCCAACTAGCAGACTAATAATCTTTATCAGTGTCTTGAACATGATACTTCCCTGTATACCTGTATGCTGATCATATCCTTCCCGAGTATGTATCTGCATCTTGCTCACAGCTGCGGTTGTCAAATGCCCTATTCATCTTTGCCGGGACCGTTGTAATTAGAATTTCATTCATTTCTTCAGCATATATACCTATAACACCTTTTGTGTGTGTCTGATAAGGCTCAGTTGAACTGGTGCCTCAATTTTTCTATCTGATAAGAGCTATTAAGAATCGAGCGTGTTAGATGTACTAGGGCTTGTTTGAAATGGAAGAACTGAAACCTACAGAAAAAACAAGTTTCATATGTGGATCAAATGAAAGTAACAAGCTCCTGGAAATTCATGTGAATTTGTTACAGAATGGCTTCAAATCCTGCAAATTTTTGTGAAGCGTGCGAACACTGTTTTTTTTTCTGTTCTTGTTTTTTTTTTTCATTTCCTGCATTCTACGAAAGCCTTTACATAACTATACTGACTGACTTTTGTTGGGAGGAAGAACTGTTATAATGACTTTTGTTAGATGTTAAAGATGACTTTTGTTGGGAGAAGAACAGTTATGGTGACTTTTGTTTGAAGAACTGTCATAATGACTTATGTTAGATGTCAAGATGCCAAATATTTCCTTAGCCTTTTCCCCCTGGAGCCTCACTCTCATCTAAAAATTTTTGGTAGGCACTAGAAGTCCAGAACTCGAGAACGTTCCTGGAACCGAGCTATTAATCGGCCAGTTCACATTAGAAAACTGATTCTTCTCGCCTTACAACAAAGTTGTTAGTTTTCTCGTATGATATCAACTCGTCCACTTGAATTCCAGCAATCTGACACGCAAGAATTTGATTCTCTCGTCCTGTCACTGACGCGTAGACCATGAGGAATCAATCAGCCGACGGGGCCTAACAGCGTAATCTGTGGGCGCAGCCACGGACCATTACAATCCTTTGTTTTTGCAATTATCAGCAGAAAACGCGGATGGCTTTCTAATGGGCCAGCTACGTTTGCCGTCAATTTTCAGTCCTCATAATGCCTACCTCGGTTGTCAGATACATGCAAATCTGTATCTCCATCCTTTAATTATTGCTGTTTAGAAAAGGAAAGGAAGAAGAATAATTCTATGTTCATTTGATGCCATCCACTAATATGAGCAGCCACTAATATGAAAGGGAGTTAGTGGATGGCGTTTGATTTGATGCCATCCACTTTCACTTGCCTTTGTTGATCGGTCATGGCATCACTAAAGTAAGGCCCCAGGAGACGATAATTTGATGAGACGAATAAATAAAACCAGCACGCAAACCTGTAGCGAGAGAACAAGGGGAGGTTCATTTACATATATACCCCTTCTCCTGGTCCCTTTCCCTTCCCCAACGCCATTATTGATCCTTGAAAGGAAGGGAGAGGCAGAAGCAAAGAGGATCGGTCCTTCAATTAGACAGGTTTGTTTTGTTTCTATTCCTCTCTAATATGCACTAACTTTTGATAGCACTAGGTTTGATAGTTTCTTTGTTCTTGTTCTTGGAAATAGGACAAACAAGGGTGGGATGGCATCGAAGAGGATACAGAAGGAGCTCAAGGATCTGCAGAAGGACCCCCCTACCTCATGCAGTGCAGGTCTTCTTTCTTTCTTCCTTCGTTTCTTCCATACTTCTTTTGGCCTTGATTTTGCAGTTCTAGGCTTGTATAGGAGTCTGATTTTGCAGTGCAGGTACTCCCTTGTATAGGAGTGATTTTGTATACATGCTTCTGAATGACTGCTTGTTCACATGCTTACCTCTTCCCATCGAGCTACCAATGGGCAAATGCTCTGCAATTGTCATACATCAAAAGGGCTTAGCTTAGCAATATTTAGAGTAACACTGTATGCTCCGCTTGCCCCAAAAGAAAGGAAAGAGCATTGTATGCTTAGAGTTCTTGATGAAGATTATACCTAGGAAATTGTCCAACGCAAAACTTATGCAATCATGCAATGAGTAATTAATGCCACAATAAACGATGGGGATAGTATGCTTACCCTGAGGAGTAACACAAGAATTTGTCTCCTTTTCATGTTGGATAGCTTAATTAAGTCTTGTGGACACTATTAGAATACATTAGTCCCTGTTTGGATAAGGGGGATTTTGTGGGACTCAACCAAGCAGGCCCGAACAAAAGCAGCTTTCACCTGAGCATATATTGTTTTATCAATCTGCATTTCGAAATGTAAATACCAGTTTAAGTTTTTTTGTCAAAAAAGCTATGAGGCATGGTACTCTAAACACAATGAGTTGTACCCATTTGATTTAAGGAACTATTGTTTATAATTTAACACATCATTTAACTAGATGATGCATAACCGTGAAAATGAAGGTTTTTATAAAAATTTGGAAAGATTAGCTTGGCTTATTTCGAGACAAAACTAGCTTGTTGTTGATCGTGTTTTTTTTCGTTCTCAATGATCCACAAATTTTATGCTAAAACTAAGCTATATCTGTGCTGTTTTCTATGGGTAACATCGGTCATTAGTATAAAGCAGTAGTATATTATTTTCTAGAATCCTGGCTCCATTAGATCTGTTTATGGGGGTTAGGTCATCCCTTTTATCTTTTGTAATGGATCTATCGGTTTTAAAAATTGATATAGGGACCAAAATTTTCAAAATAAGAACTTAAGTTGTTACTACTAGGGTCTGTTGAATGAATGTTTTTTTTTGGCAATGTTTCGTCAGCCTTCAGTGAACATGTAGCCTCCAATCTCACCCATATAATCTTTAATACAATAGTAAGTTGGCATATGCAAAGCACAACACAGATATATTGGAAAGAAGCATAATCATAAATTTACCAAGTATTTTGCATTATCCTTTTTTAGGTGTGCTAGAATTTATGCAGCCCTTTGAGCTTGATAATGCACCATCCGTATCACTGTAAGAAAGAACCAACAATTTCATGGAGTGCATATAAATCACAGAATAAATGTTATTTGTATTAAAAGTGAACTGAACATGTGAGGTAACAGATTGTCCAAGTACTATGCGAGTCTTTGCAATTGCTCTGGGGCCAAGCAAGCAAAACGGAACTAAACTATGCCTAGAAGGATGGATACCTTTTTTTGTGTGTGTTTCTTCAGTCTATTTGGTTTGACCTTGTTTGAAAACCCTTAGTTGTCTTGTAAGTTCATTTCTTGTAAAATGTGCAGAGCTAGGCGATATGTCCGTCACATAAGATGGTTCTAATGCAACTGCTTGTAACCTCAAACTATGTTCACTCAAATCAAATTCCTTTTTGGTGATGATATAATACTATTTGACAGGTCCTGTGAGTGAAGACATGTTCCATTGGCAGGCAACAATAATGGGTCCATCTGACAGCCCATATGCTGGTGGTGTTTTCCTAGTTACTATCCACTTCCCTCCTGATTATCCTTTCAAACCACCGAAGGTACCTGACAATGACCTATCACTGGTTTCTGTGCATATTTTGCTTGTTGTTTGTATTTTTGCACCTCTATTCTGTGAAATTGTTACCCATATGCCTCAGCTCATTTCATATCTGGGAACTGTCGCAGATGTGGTTCACGTCTTCTTGCGTCCGTTAAACCTGCAATTGTTTTTTAAGTTCATTGGTTTGGGTCAAATGTTGGGCATTTTTTTCAATTCTCTTTTAAAGCCTTGAGGGAGTTGAGAATGTGTGGTAGTATTTTAAGTTCTTGCTGATAAGCAGTGTGCAAGAGCTTACTGGTGAGATGCCATGCCAGTATGCCACGAAGCACACTTGCTAAAAACATTCAATGGTTTAGGATGAACTCTACAAATCAAAGCCATTTCATGTAAATTGGTTATGAGTGATAATTTTTGGGAAATTAAGTGGATTTAAGATGTTTCTTTAATAAGCTAAGGCTTCAGTTAGATTCTTATATATCAAATTTGCAAGTTGCAACTGTAGTTTTGCAGAAGCAAAAGCATAGCTGCTGTTTGATAATGCTAGTTCAGTTGTGTTCCCGTAATTTTTGGAATCTTTGCGGTGTACACACTTTTTTCCCGGATTGTGGTATATATAAAAAAAATGGTTTCGCAGTGATTGTATGACCACTTTAATCACCAAGGTGTCGTCTTTTTGTCATGAAGGAACAACTCTTCCATGTTTTAGAAGTGCTTATGATTTCTGCTTATCATATGCAAGCCTGAAAATTTCAGTCCGAAAGTTAATTTGGCGTACTGAATATCCATAACTTTACTACGCAAACCTGCAAAGCATCAACAGATTGCGAAGTAACCTCTACGATATGCAATGTGCAGGTGGCGTTTCGTACCAAGGTGTTCCATCCAAATATTAACAGCAACGGGAGCATTTGCCTTGACATTTTGAAGGACCAATGGAGTCCTGCACTAACTATTTCCAAGGTTTGCTCTTCTCATGAAGTACTACTCATATTTTTCTTGTGTGACGTAATTGGTTGGTCCTCCCCTCCATAGTGGGGCTGAACAAAACCCGCGAGCATCTGCTTTCTGTTTACTCTCAGGTGTTGCTATCCATCTGCTCCCTGCTGACTGATCCAAACCCTGATGATCCTCTGGTTCCTGAGATCGCCCACATGTACAAGACGGACAGGCACAAGTACGAGAACACCGCAAGGACATGGACCCAACGGTATGCCATGTAACTATGTAAGACGGATCGTTGAAGTCGATGTTGTAACATTAATAATGGACGTGTCTCCCTCTCTCTGTGTGTGCGTGTGTGTGTGGGGGGATCAAATCTGGCGACTCGGTGTTTGCAAGGTGATGGTTCCATGAACCCTTGTTAGAAACTTAATTAAATTGCTTTTGTGGCTTCTCCTTTGCAGATCTTTTGCTCCCCTGCTAATATCATACCCCATTTCTTTGCCTGTGCTTCCGTGTTCTTTAACATTCGGGAAGATGTAGGATGCTTTATCGTGCAGTGTTAGCCGTCACGTGCGTCTGTTCACCGGCCGTACTCATCTGATGATGGGGTTTCTGCTAGTTGTTACTGAAAGAAATTGATTAGAGTGTACTAATGATAGCAGAAGCTTGCTTTGCTACGATGTGAGGGCCTGAGGGACGACGCGCTCGGTTCGAACTAATTCAAATCTGTGTTCAGTCCAAGAAAGTTGGTGAGGTTATCGGAAGTTTAGCTGTGAGCGAGATGCTTTGCTTGTCTTCTGTGCAGGCGCGCAGTACGCATGCGTTTTTACTGTACCAAGTACCGACTCTAATCATGCACTTTTTTTTTAGACCGACTCAAATCATGCACTGTGCGCGCCCATTTTGACGCCTCTTGGCAGGGCAGTCGTATTGATGTGAAAATAAGATTTTTTTTTTTACTTTTGGCAATAACCACACAAGCGATGGGCACGTTGATCTGGCTGGCCTGAGCCTATGGATGGCAATCAGGCGTGACGGGTATGGGTAGTGCTTGTCCATATCCATATCCGCGATCTCGATTTATGCCCACGGGCATACTTACGAAGAACGACGGGTGAAAAACCTCGCCTATACCTGTCACCCATGGGCATACTTGTTTACCCGTGAACTGAGAGTCACATTATGAGAGTTGAACTAATGATAGGTACATATAAGCAGCAGCCGTTGTTAGGAAATATAATAGCTATCAAAAAAATTTATAACAGTTAATAGCAATTAGAGATATGTAAAAGTTTATAACAATCAATAGCAATTAGAGATATTGCTATGGTTGCGCCACCTGTCATCTGTCAATCTATATCGTAGGTAAACGGACAGGGCGGGTACAGGTGAAGCTTACCTATACTCGTGCCTGTTTATCCGACGGGTAGAGTGCTCCTCCTATTTTCATACTCGTGGATAAAGAAAATATCTCATATTCAATTCTATTAGAGTATTTAACTACGAATATACGGGTAAATAGAAATAATTGGCCATCCCTACTGAGCCCTACTCAACTGTTGGCGACTTTGACAGGGAGGGAGAGATGCAGGTGCAGCGGCCTTGCGAATGTGTTGTGCCTGGGCAATAATACCGGCGGCACAGGAGCTGTTGGTCGTTGCGGCATCCCAAAAATGAGTCCGTAATCATGCAGCGCTCACGTGGCCGCGCACGCCCCCCTGCAGCTTTCGCTGCTGTTGCTGTTGGTGGGCATACACGCGCGCGCACGCCGATCCATTTCCATCCACTGCACGGGTTTGGTGAACCTGACCGCGCGCGCCTGGTGGAACGGCAGACGTGGGATCCGGAGGGCGGTGCACTGTACTTTCTGGTGTTTGTCTGGCATTCGTATATGCCGGTTTGGAATGGTCAGGTTGGAAGAGAGCAAGTCCGTTGGGCAATGCACAGCATGCATTATCAGCCCTGAGACTTGCCTGATTGTAACATGGACGCTCTGGATCACAGTAGTTTACAGGTGGAGAGAACTGCGCTCACTAATTAGCCTCGATCCCTTCTATTTCTGCTCTCCTAAGAGCAACTCCAGCAGTAGCCCTCAAATCAGGGCCCCTACTTTTGATTCGAGGGCTCCTTCTATTTTTAAGGGCACAGTTTTTTTGCATCTACTCCAACAGCACCCCTCAAATCTAAGCCCTCAAATCCATTCTACTACACACTGACACATGGGACCCACTCCGCAGCTGCCCTCTTGACCTCCAACTTGTTCCTGGCCTTCCTGCCGTCGCTCCGTCCACCGTGGTCATCGACCCTCCTGGCCGCAAGCTTGACGTCGCCGAACTCCCGCAGCACGCGACGGCCAGCGCCCCCAGCACGAGCACCATCGCCGTCACCTGCCTCGATCGCCTGGCCTTTGTCGCCGCGGGAAACATCGTCGGCGCCGGAGGAGGGGGCGAAGGCGGGGGCGGGGCGGCGGCGTCGTCGGTGTAGGTGAAGGCGGTGATGGTCTTGCCCTTGGAGGGCTGGTCAGGGGGAGAGAGGGAGATGATGACCACGCCGTGGAGGTGCGGCGGCTCTGGCGCCACCGGGGGCGGCGGCGGCATCTCCGGCGAGATCGCAGCGGCGCTCCTGGAGAGCGGAGGAGAGTGGGGAGGCGGGCGGGGAGGAGATTGACGACGCGGAGGAGAGCGAGGTCGCGGAGGAGAGCGGGGAGGCGGGCGGGGAGGGAAACTGGCGGCGCGCGCGGGAGGGGAAAGAGGCGGGCGAGGGAGGGGAAAGAGGAGCAAGACCAAGCGCGCGCAGGAAAACGACTCCAACCGTGATTTGAGGGCTTGGCCTAGAGCCCCCAGGAATGAGGGCTGGAGGGGGGATTTGAGGGCCCCCTCAAATTTGAGGGCTCTAGTAGGGGCCCTGCTGGACCTCTGTTTTTGCTTGAAGCCCTCAAATTTGGTTTTGAGTGCTCAAGTAAGAGCCCTGCTGAAGTTGCTCTAACCTTGGGCCTATTTCGAACGGTTCAGCTCCCTTCAGAAGCTCTCTCTCAAGAAGCTGTGGGAGAGGGCTTTAACTTCTTGAGAAGCCGGAGAAGCCACGCCCGTTTGAAGGAGCTTACGAGAAATATGAGGTGTTGAGATTCCATACGGGCAATCCTGTAGCTAAGGCTCAAGCTCTCGCAAACAGGCTCTTCTCTGCGCCGCTGCCAATCAACCCATACATCGCTAGCCAAAGCCACCAGCTCACCTCCTACAAGCTACACTGGCAGAGCACTAATTTTAATGGAAAACAGAATTCGAAGTGTTAGCGATCCCAACAAAAAAAAGGAACAAAACTTGAGCGGCATGCAGCTCTGGAGCAGGACACGGCTATCCCGGCGCCCATTACGCGGCCATTACGCCGCTCGAGAAGAGCGAGGGCTCGGCAAATGGAACAGGACGAGCACTGCCGTTGGAGGCAGCAGTGCAGCTGTGCAGGTGCAGCTGCGCCACTCCGAAAACAATGCAACGCGTGCATGCCCGGCCCGGACGCACCGCAAGGCTCCAACCGCTGCATTTCTCCTCCCCTTTTCCCTCTACGCGTGATGCGTGGTCTCGTGGCTCGAGCGCTCGTTCATCGCGCGGCATTTGGGCGATCGAGCCATTACTGCTGCTGCTACCTGCCATGCATGCCCATTTGATATGGTACGACTTCCGATGATATTGCTGGTAGGATATCTCCTATTCTCCTATCCCTGACCTGGCCTCCGTGCACGTTTTTGCAATTTTGGTCCCTTAGCACTTTTTTGTTTTATGCAAAAATAAACCCCGAATTTGAAAAGTACGATAGATGATACATGTCACCTATCGTGTTGTTTTAGCTCAGCAGGAAGGGTGACGTGCGACTAGGCTAGGTGGCGCGGCAAGCGGACGGTGAGGTGCGACACAACACCAGGCTTAACCGAGTGATTTGATTACTAATCAAGAGGAGATCCATGGTTTATAAATACATGGATGGATGGAATTGTATTCACGTTGTCAATTTTATACATACTAGATCTTAGCTAGTCCTCGTAACATGCATACATACATACATCAAAGTGTAAACTAGCACTAGTGTGTAATAGAATATATGTGTGTGAAACCTATTCTATACTCTTGGGAGTATATACTCCCACTTTTAATATACCATTTAAATAAATATTTTATTCCTTTTTATCACTTTTGGTATACTTAAATACTAATTATAAGATACTCCAATACAACTTGGTTAAAAGAATTTCATCGGAACCCTTTATTTTACTATATATCCTTTTTCATACATAAAAGGACTATATACGCTAATTATACTATAAAAAGTGGATTTTTATGAATTTTTTTATGGAACTCACTTTGGAGTATATTATAATCATTATTAAAATATGTTCAAATAAATAAAAGGTATAACAACACCATTAAAACAGTATATGAAAAGTGAAAATACGTACTCCCAGGAGTATGGAACCATTTTCCTCTCTCTCTCTCTCTCTCTCTCTCTCTCTCTCTCTCTCTCTCTCTCTACACACACATATGTAATGTGGGGCCCTACGCAAGACTTCTACTCATTTTGTCTAAGTTTATATGGCGTATTTTACATTTTGATATAAAAATTAATATGATGTTCCCATTATACCCCTAACAAATATACTGTTTTATTTGCTATTATCTATATGTATGCATTGAATAAACTACTTAGAGATAATAATTATGGCTAATCTAGCTGTTTTTAGTATCTCTTTAGTCTATATGCTATAGAAAATACGTCTTATAAACTTGGACGAAGGGAGTAATTACAATCAATTTCTCTTGCTAATTAGTAACAAGCAACTACGTTAATTTAGTTCCTAGAATTTTAGCACAATACAAAACTCACTGTTCAATCACTTCAAATGTTGGTCCATTGATCTCTAAAACAAAATGTAATGTGAACATAAAATAATATGGGGCCTGGATATGTTCTAGTTAAGACGTGGTCATATGAAATACAAAAGCAATTAATTAACAATGGAGGGCAAACGTCCGTGAGGGTGCCAACCTCTTCCCTGTGCTACACCAACTGTTGACGGGGTTCCAGTCATTCATTGTACACAATTAGGACCATCGGTGCCTTTCCCTTCTCTCCCATGTGGGCTTTAACCCTCGTGACCTGGACCCAATACTCGGCTTCTACAACTTGTTTAGGTTTGTATCGGTCGGGGACATCCTACCCTTATCCTTTTCACTGTCATCTAGGATGTAAGGTTTCCAACGTGTGAACCTCTCAGGCACCACCGGGTAGTTGAACATATATTTCTACTTGATGAATGCTCTGTCATACATACCCGGGCCATCTATCCATTGGAAGAAGTAGCAGCGTTTCGTCCTCTGCCGACAAGGACGAAGTGGGTTAGAGATGTAAGAAATAGAACATGTAATATGGAATAGCAAATACGTGCTTACAAGAACTTCCCCTCACATGTAGTGCGCCCGACTGGCGGTTGTGGTGTGTGTAGACTTAATGATATGTGTTGGATTGCCGCAGTCGTACTGCGGTCGTGGAAACTCCAGTGGCACAGGTACGTACATCCTTGCAAGAATTATCGATTTATGAACCCTCCTTCTTGGCCACCCACTTCCGCTTATGAAGCATCTCTCCGTAGTTCAACATCCCTACCAGCGGCGCAGTGACATCCTGTATCTCTCCTCTCTTCGCCCTCTTATCTTCCCCTAGTTTTGACATTAGCTCGATCAAGGTCTTCGGTCTGGTTGTGGGGGCTGGCTGGATTTTATAGGCGGTTAGTGCGCACAATTTGGGAGTAAAGCTTAAATGCATTGTCATTTCGCTGGGGAAGCTGATATGTGTTGTCAAATCACTGGAAAAGTCGGTGCACACTATCCACTCGCTGCGAAAAAGCTGGTATGTGCTATCAAATTACTAGAAAAGTCGGTGTGTGATGTCCGCTCACTATGAAAAGTATGTGTGTGTATCATCAAATCGCTGGGAAAACTAATGCATGGTATCCACTCACTGTGGAAAGCTGGTGCGTGTCGTTAAATCACTAGGAAAGCCGATGCATGCTGTCCACTTGCTGCGAAAAGTTGGTGTGTGTTCTCAAATTAATGGGAAATCCGGTGCGTGGTGTCTACTTACTACAGAAAGTTGATAAGTATTGTCAAATCATTGAGGAAGCCGATGTGTGCTGTCTATTTGCAGTGAAAAGCTAGTACATGTTGTTAAATCACTGGGAAAGCTGATTTGTATTGTCCACTCATTGCGAAAAGGTCGTACGTGTTGTCAAATCACTATGAAAGCCAGCGCGTGCTATCCACTCGTTGCAGAAAGCTGGTGCATGTTGTCAAATCACTGGAAAACCTGGTACGTGATGTCCACTTGCTATGAAAAGTTGATACGTATTGTCAAATCACTGAAAAAGCCGATATGTGTTGTCCACTCACTGATATCTCAAGAAAGGATTCCAAGAATCATGCGAATAAGAAACGGCAAAAAAATAAATCACAAGGCCTAAGATGACTACATAACATTTATAATATTTTTGTCAAGTTGCATATACCACTTAGGACGTGCTCTGCCATATGGATACAATATATTACATGTCTACTTTTTAGTACATGGGTGAACTGGAGTCAGAACAAGAGCTACAGTAGTTGAAGCGAAAGCATGAGTGACTACGATCTCGACTGGTTTCTCCAATGTTGAGGACGATTAGTGGGCTAGGGTGCCACACGCTCTTACGCGCACTGCTCCTTAGGCGTAGTACTCCGGTGAGTGGCTGGGTCAAAGTGGGTTTGGTGGGGATGATAGGGGTCCGAGGAGAGTTGGAGTGTGGACTGCTGCTGCTACTGTAGTCCGCATGAGCTCGACGACTGTGGCATCCCTCTCATGCTCCACTACAGCCGGGGCCTTGTCACACTTGGCGAGCTGATGCGGAGCATCTCAGCCTAGCTGTAACTGGTGGTGAGGAGCTGGTAGAGGTCCGAAATTTCCTCTAGAGACTTAGTGTAGGTTGCTCCTATAGCTTGGATGAGCTGGACCTAGCAGGTTAGCAGCGTGTCATCCTTAGAGCCAAGGATGAACATCTCACCATAGCATGCTCCTTCCCGAAGGGATGGATAGTAGTGAAATGGGGAGGTTAGCATGACGGGCCCATGGATCTCGCATAGGCGAGCACAAGCCAAGTGGGCGGCGTCCTAAAGGGCGTTGGTAGAAGTGCTCCATAGGTACTCCATATGGAAGATGCGAGGGGTGTACTCGCATTCCATCATCCAGGTCTCCCCTATCTCCTTCCTGGGTCTTTCGCCCCTTGAAGATGGGACAGTGCCAGTAATGCAAGTACTACATTAGTTCACACAATATGTCGATGAACTCTCCTTCATCCTCTGCATGGGTGAAGTAGTCTCATGGCTCAATATCATCTGATCTGACCATCTACAGTTGAACAGGAGGTTACTAGTAACAGTTTAAAGATATAATGAAACTTCTGCTTTTAGTTTATGGTAATAATGTCCATTTGGTAATTGCGCAAGAGCGATAAATACATACGCGCGTACATAGGTAAAAATAATTAAGCATACCTTTTTCTGAAGATAATCACTAGCTCCACAGCCTCCGTATGCTCTCGCTCGCCAAGAAATCTCTCTTCTTTCCTTCCCCTGGCTGCACTCTCTCTCGCTTAGCAGCAACACAACCGTGGTCGTGTTTTATACACGCATGCAAACACAGCGTAATTAACATGCTAATTAAACAAGAATATAATGTTGCATCACGTTGCCATGTCATGGTGTGCAATTAACCATGCACAGACGAGCTTTCGCGAGATTCCTTGGACTGTGCCCATGCGCGCTTGTCTGCTGCCGTGCCCACATACGCATTGTGTTAATTTCGGCCACCTACTATGCAAGGCTAGCTTGGCTGGCCTGCCAGCTGCGCCTCGCTGCTTGCCTACCGTGCCACCTCTCCCAGTTGCATACCATCGCTCCTATCGAGCTAGTGCCAAGTGACATGTGTCACCTGCTGCGCCATACGAGCTCCAGGAGGGGACACCTCATCGGCGTATGACTACCTCATGGTCGTACACTCCATTTTACCACCTCGCGGTCGCAGACTCTGTCTGACCATGTCGCAGTCATAGGCTCCATCCGACAACCTTGTGGTCGTAGTCGTCAAGACTTCGTCCGATCACTCGTGCTCGAGAATTCTTCGATACTTCGTCCGACCGCTTCGGGGCCACGACATGATCAATACCTATGACCACCACGTGGTCGCACCTTCGGCGACCATGTCACGAGCAACATAGTCGTTAGGCCTTCTTCGACCGCGTCGGAGGCACCAACCCGACGGGGCACCTGGCCTTTTAGTGTGGGATTTCACCGCTCGCATCCATGAGCCGCCTGAGTCTGGGGCATGACCTACGCACACCGGCTCGGCCTCTGCCAAGAGATGCCACAACCATGTCAAGATTGGTCAGATAATCTTGCTCTGGGAGATTTACAACATCCACACCCCCGGGGATTGGGAGCTACTAGCTGCATCAGCTCGCCCATCGACACCTGTGTGCTTACTACCAGGGGACGGGGGCGAGGCCGGCTTGTCCAATTGTTCACGTCAGCTCACCCATCGGGACCTCCGCGGTTGCTATTGAGGGAGTACTCTTGTAGGGGTGGCCCAACCCCCTGTGACTGGGCCTTCCTACTGGCCCAATATGTAATAGGCCCAATAATATAGAGGAATGTACCAATATACCCTCACCTTTTGTAATTATCAAGGGATAGGATGGAAAATTTCCATCCTACCCTGTTCATTTATATAAACCCCCAAAAGGGGTATGAGGGGGAAGATCCACTCATTCTTACTCACCAGCTCTCTCTAGCTAGTCCCCTTATATACTGTTTGGCCAGTAATCACAACAATCCATCGAAGTCCATCTTACTTATGTGGCATTAACCTAAGGTGACCATATCCAACAAAAACAACGCAATATATTTCCACCTATTTCAAATAGAGAAAAACTATATAGCACTGTACCATTTCAACGGTATAAGACAGAGCCGTTCAATCGAATCCAAAACACTATAAGACAACCCATCTGGATAAGCATCCTCTTTTTCCCACCACATATCCACTCCTCCCACATTCTCCCCCACCTCCTCTTACCTGAAATGAACACATTCGAATAAACCACCCCTTCTCCTCACCACACATCTACTCCTTCTCCCACCTCCTCTCACCTGCCCATGGCGAGGGCATCTTCGTCTCCCACGCTAGCGTCCTCGAGCCCGCTACTACATGTAGTTGCGAACGAAAGGGGGGTGGTCCTCATCGTGGAAGTCAAAGAGGTTGAGGAGGTGGGTGCCACGGCGTGTGGAATGGAGGAGCTCATGGTGGAAGGAGGGGTTATCGTCGGCCAAGATGTGATGCATGAGCATGAGTGACTTGAGCGTGACGTCGTAGTCGTTGGTGTGAGAGAGCATATGGGAGCACCCTGCTATGTTGGCAGCATCATGGGTGCAGGATTCAGAGGTGAGGTAGAGGATCTCGTGGATGTCTCACTCCTCGGCTGGCTCGTCGCCTTGGTTGGTAACCTTGATGATGGGCATGTCGAGATCCAACGTGATGTTGCTGGTAACCTTGGCGAGGCTGATACCTGTCTTGTTCTTCACAATCCCTAAATGTTCCTTGCTATTGACGATTATTTTTCCTAAAACTTGTGTGATTTCTAATGAAACTTGCAATAAAGTCTTCTAAAACTCGTCCAATCTTTGGAAATTGTGTCAAATCTGTTGAAATTTCCTGAAACTTCTTAAAGTTTTGGGTTGAAACTTGATTAAACCTATTGAAACTCGCTTAAGCTTCCTAAAACTTTTAGATTGAAACTTACAAAACCTATTGAAGCTTCTTAAAACTTGATGAAACTCTTTGGATAAAACTTACTGAAACTTGACTTTTAAAAATCTGAAACTTGGTCTTGAAACTTTCTTCGAATCTTCTAAAAACGTATGAAACTCATTGAAACCTGAAACCTTTTCAAATATTTTTATGGAACTTACTGATAGTTGCAATGTTATACCGTTCTCTAATAGTTTCTGTTGTGGCTACAGACCAAACAGAGAGAGAGAGATGGTAGTGGAGAGTTAGGTGAGTAATGGCTTGGGTCTTCCCCCTTGGCCGGTATTGTATTCATATACCCTTTTGGGGGATGCTTTTACAATAGTACCTTTACATTTGAGTATCCCCCTCAGGGGCACTTATGTCATTATACATGTCTCATTTTGGGCCTTACAGCCTTCTAACAGGCCTGCTGGGCTTATGTGGGGGCCACCCCTACAACAGTTTCCTTTCCAATATATGTTGTTTTGGATATTTATATAGTCTCAACAACATAACTTTGCAATCTTTATTGTTTGTTTGTAAAATCTAGTGAAATTATGTTATTACTAAAGTATTTCTTGAGATAAATCTACTCATATTAGATATTTTTCATATGGCTAATTTATATATCCATAAGCTAAACTTAAAATAGTTTGATCGCACGCATTCGTAGAAGGCACTTAATTATTTTGAACTATAGGGAGTATATACTTCGATAAGCAATTTCTATCGTAACATGATGTTATAAATCACAAAAAAATAATATAAAAGTATAATTTATAATATACTTTTTTTATACATTGATGGTAAAATCTAAGAATATTTGGCACTTAATTAGAGGCAATAGCATTGTACTTTACCTAACTGTATACTAGTAGTAACCATATGCAAGAGGTTTGATTGCACGATGTTATTAGTTCACTAGTTGGTGGACTAAAAATTAGGTGACTAAACTTTAGGTGACTAAAAATTAGTCAAGTGCTGTTTGGATACATAGACTAAAAGGTGGTGACTTTCATGGGCAAAGACATTTATACCCCTATATTTGTTAGTGTGTTGCATGTGGAGTAGTGGAGAAAGGGTAGCGGGGGTATTTTCGTCTTTTGCTGTTTGGTACCACCTTTTAGTCCACAATTAGTCCACATTTGCCAACTAATGAACTAATAGTTAGTTGGGGATGAACTAAAAATTAGTCCAGGTATTAGTTCACCTGTTTGGATGAACTAGATCTAAACTTTAGGTGACTAAAAATTAGTCAAGGGATCCAAACAGGGCCGTAGACGAAGAAAAATTGGTGTGACTCAAAGGAATAAATAGGAGGAAAACCAAGAGCTTAAATCATTTTTAGTACAAAGTGTTAATTAGTATAGTAAGTGAACTGTAGTATTCCCCTATTCAATAGCCCTCCATTCGTCAATCTCTGCGACCAATACAATGACTATACTATTTAGCCCCGCGCCCTTGCATACATGGCTTGTTTTCTTGATCAAGCCTTAAGAACAACCGTTTGGGGTATTCCATGTGTCAAGACAATGGTTTTTGGCAACACCCAACAATTGAAGGGAACAGAATAGTTAACACAAATCTTTCATTTGAGGGCAACTAAGATTACTTCAATTTTATAGGTTCAAATATTTATATTCGTGACAATGGCAATACGGCATTACTAAGAAAACACACTAAAATTTGACCTTTTTCCATGCAAATTAAAGTAACGTTTTAATCTGATGAGTGTTTTAAGTAAGAAAACAAATACTAAACCCTTCACCAACTCGAATGTTCCATCGATGCTCCATTGAAGATAGCAGTACCACTACCTGTTTGGATGGTACACAAAGATTAAAGTTCGAAACAGTATATATACAATTAAAACCAATCCATTGTACCTAGTAGTAGTACTCCATATAACACCCAAATTAAAGCTTAAGCTGCCAAGATCTAGGGGTATCGTATCGAGATCTAAAAATGACCTCGTGATGTGCATGCGTGCATGCATCCACTCGACATCGCTTCAGTAACTGATCAGCCATCAGTGGGGGAATAGAGAGTACATGCATGCACGGCGCCGTGGGAGACAACGCAACAATTAGTTAAAGCCGGAGGTGTACGGACGGACCGGACCATTTTTCCTTTTTCTAAAGCTCAACTCAAAAAGAAGAAGAACAATTAAAAAAACTTGATTTGGAGGTACCCTAGGACAGTAGCAGAACTCGAATGGGCCGGTGACATATAATAATGAACACAGAAAAATCTACGTGGACGATCGAAACGATTTACACTCGCTTACTACGCTGACAATGGGCCAAGGTTAACTGCAGCAATGTGAGGCTCACTTGCCAGCCACTGTTACTACGAAGCAAAGCCCAAAAGAACACGGGTGTGTGTATATTACCTGTTCTTTTTAGTTGTAGCTTATGGTTTTTAGCTGCGACTTGTTGCTTTTAGGCTGTTTGTACGATAAATTACAGAGTAACAGAAACTCACGTGTGGTTTTTACCGATATAAATGAAGTCAGTAAAGTATGTACTACAATTAACTAGTAGATCCTATCTTGAAAAAAATACTCTGTTTAAAAGTTAATTACTGTAAAAAAGTCAAAGAGCATCTTTTAGAAGCTAGAAAGAACAGTGCAATATATATAGCATGGCTCTAGTGATAAACAAATGACAAACGCTTGTCGGCGTGTGCCACGCGTGCTGGGAGGTGGAGCCCTAACTAACTCATTAGCGTATCAGTAGGGATAATGGCCTTCCAGCCTGCTTGTTGCCCACAATTCGCATTGGAAACCAGCAAGGGACCATTCTAGAGAGATCCCGAGAAGCCCCAAGAAATTGCAACTAGGGATCCTGGCTACTCCTACTAGTGTTGCCAAGTGTGAGTACAAACGAAGACTTTAGGAAATAAACAAGTGCTTGGTAAGTACAGAGGGATGTATCCATATCATGTGAAGTTTATCTATGATTACGATGAGTAATTTATTTTTGGTTTAAAGAGTTTGTAAAGTTTGAGTTTAATTTTTAAGAGTTTGCAATTTTTTCAATTGCTTCTGTTGTTGGTGGTATGACCGACATTGGGCCCACGGCCATACCCGCCAGAGGCGGTCTGACTAGCCTAGGGCTGGCGGTCAGACCGACGGTGGAGCGGCGGTCAGACTGGCAGAGCCATGGTATGACTGGCTGGGTGTGGTAGTGCTGGACTTGATTAGCGGTCAGACCGGAGTGCGGTATGACCAGGGGCGGAGCTAGGATCCAGACAAGGGGGGCCGACCCGCCAAGGCGTCGGCGTCATGGGCCCTGGGATTCACAGCATGATATCTCCAAGAATTGAAGTGTGTGAGGCAAACCTTCCTCTGGAAAGTTGTTGATATCAGGGCAGTCAGCAATTTCAAAATGCCTGAGACGAGGAAGGTATCTTAGGCCATTTAGAAGCACACATGCTAATGGAGAGCATGAGTTTAGACGGATATCTTCAATTGAAGTGGGAAGCAAGCCTCCCTCCAGTGCTGTCCAAGGCACCAGCCAAGGGCACTTGTAGATGTGCAGACTCCGAAGTGATATGAGTGGACGGAAACACTCTGGCAGCGAAACAAGCCCTTCACAATGGGCTATTGTTAGACTCTTGAGAGCTGTCAGTTTGTGTGCAAGAAAGCCTGCACGCAGAGATGTTAGATTCGGGCAATCATTGATGTATAGAGATGTTAGAGAAGATGGACAGGCTTCATTTTGAATGTCTGGAAGTGACTCAAGTCCAGATTCATATATCCTCAATGTTGTCAGTGTTGATGGAAGAGGGGGTAACTTCTTCATCTGTGGGCACTTGATGAGACCGAGTTCAGTTAATTGGGGAAACAACTGATCAGTAACATCAAAAATCCACTCTCTCAGATTTGGCATGTCTTCCAATAGAAGCTCTTCTAAAGCTGGAAAACATTTTGGTTGGCCAAATCCCATGAACTTGCGTCCGAGTTGTGTCACCTCAGTTGCTCCCGCTATATCAAGAATTTTGAGAAAGGGAAGCTGGCCTAAAGGCGGAAGCACAGTGCTTCTGCAGTTGCATATATGAATGGTTTGCAGATTGGGAAGAAATGAACTAGTCAACCAGCTTGGGAACCTCACCCCTGGGAACCCTTTAATCATTAACTCCTTGAGATCGAGATGTGGTTGAAGGCCTTCTAGAACTTCTTCTTGCTGCTCTGAAGGAGTGACTTTGCTGCTCTGGTGGACCATTGGGGGGGGGGCCAGGCCCCTGCCCGCCCCCCTCTCTCCGCCCCTGGGTATGACGAAATTCTAGTTGGCGGTAGTTTTTTCAGTGGACTTGTTTTAGGGTGAGCTTAAGCGGTCATATTGGGTGTTGTACTACGGTTGTACCAGAGTGGTACTACTGGCATTGTACTGGCTATACGACCAGCATTAGGCGATATGATTGGCCTTTTGTTGGCGGTTATACCGGTCATGGTGCGGGCGGTCTGACTGATCTATGGTTGACAGTCTGACAAGCCCTGTTGGTTTGTGTTGAGTTGATTGAGGTTGTGTGGATACAACATAGGTGCCGTTACTTGTGTGCTTAGGGGTTTATGGTTTAGTCTTAGATTTAGGATCAGTGGTTTGGTTGTATATATTTTGTATGGTGTATTGTATGGATTAATTGTGTCAATTGATGACTTTGTGTATTGTGCTATGCTACGTGACAGTTAGCTTATTTGTGTTGGTTGTAGGACTCCGGAGCTACGTTATGGTGAGACGAACAAGACTGAAATTAAGCTAGGAGAGCTTAGTCCAAAGCGGTCAAGAGATCGGGATTACGTTTAGAAGAAGCCAAGGTCCAGATGATCAAGAAGCCACTGAAGATGATCAAGGCTTGTAAGGTGGTTACAAGCTAAGACGACGAGGAGCCGGAGCGGAAGCTACCGGTGGAGGACATAGTGGGCAACGGCAAGGTGGACCGGTACTAGGCTCAGAGAGGAGCCAAGGTCCTACGCGATCAAGAAAGCTAAGTGCTGGTACGCGCGAGTAAAACTATGTGGTGTGCCAAGTGATTTGAGTCATTTTCAAGCGATGACGGTTCATTGGGATCCAAACGTGTGAGAGACTTAGCGGCAAGTCATTGGGCCACATGGAAGATGACGAAGCATAGGCGATCCTTCGTAGCAAAAGAAGCGAGAAGCTTCGTGGAAGACGGTAGATGGGTATTTTGGTAAATTGCCCAATACCAGAAAATGATGATGTGCAAAACCGCGACATGGCCTAATTGGTTTAGGTCTTGGTTGTGCTGAAAATATAATGTAGATTAAGTGTTGGTTCACTAATAGGTTAATGGGTGTGTATGTGCTTTGAGAAACATGTTTGTGTAGGTGTAAAACCCATAATTGTGTTGGGTTAACGGGTTAACCTATGTAAGTGAATAAAACTGAACTAGAGGGGCTGGTTAGGATTTCTGATATGCCTATACTATAAAGGGTGGAGATAGGTGATTTAGAGTTGAGCCATCTATGCCAAGTAGAGAAGAGTTAAGGTTCTTGGAAAGAACCTTGTGAGAGATATGAGAGACTCTTGTGGCTGAGTTTTTTGTTATCCTTAGGCCTTATGTTGGCTATGGAGTGGCTATAAACATTTCTCTCTAAGTAAAATAAATATTCAAAATTTACCCAAGTGGGTTGTACTATGTATCCTTTCTTGTGCTTTTTATTTACTTGGCTTTCTTGTTTGGATTTCTCTCTTCTTTGTCTTTCCTAGTGCTAAGGACGTATAAGAGGTGAGGATATCTTGTAGAGATCATATTCCATCCATTTAGACACTTTCCACGGAAAGTTATTGAGTTTGCTCGGTTTCGCTCAAGAGAGAGATGATTTGGGGGTTTTGATCTTGTAGATGTTTTGGGTTGAATTCGTGTTGTGATTTAGTTTGCTATGATATGCGTGAACACATCTAAGATCACCTAGATCATCTAGGACTCATGAGCAAGAGCAGATCAAGATTTTCCTCTTTTGCCCGATTTTGATGTACTCTTCACTCAAATGGAAAAGGATCAGAACTTTTACAACGATCCTCTTGATCATTGATTGAAATATGTTCTTGACATCATAATGAAGATTCATACCAAGTTTCAAGTCATTTGGACCAACAAATCAAAAGTTCCATCAGTACTATACCTCTGTATTGGCACTATCGTTTTACTATAGCGATGCTATTGAAGTTACTGTAGCGGAACTACTAATTTTGCACAGTTTTATTTGTATCTTTTCGTGTGGGTAATTAATTTCTAAACTTCATAACTTCTCATTGTTATTAGAGTAAAGAATTCGTGCTTTCACTTTAAAAAAAGATTTAAATAATCTTGTAAATTTATTAGCTCTTATTCATCTCTGCTCTAGTCGATATATTTGGTCCTACAGTGTATGTCTAGCTAGATACGAATGGATGATGGATGGCACGTACGTACTTGCAGCGTTGAGCAACAAGACATGGAAATAGATTTTGCGAAACGGACAGTAACCTCAGTTTGAAAACCTTGCATTTTGGGAAAACTTATAGAACTTCCATTATTGTACTTTTGTGAGAATAATGGGTGATCCTGATAAGCGGTTCCCTCCCAAACCTAACATACAAATTGTGCTAGCTGATTGTGCTAGCTGATGGTAAGATTGCTCGATCCCAAAAACAATTTACTCAAAATGACCAATTGTACGTTGTACACATGCACGCAGCTAGCAGCACAAACCAAAAGGTCCCGCTGAAAGTGCATTTAGCTTTATTTGGGATAGCATATATGTACTGTATACTAGTAGAAAACATCTGAAAAGCTTAAGAAAAGCTTTATTTGGGATAGCATATATAGTACAGTAGAATCCATATATATTTCTGTATTGGAAGTTGATTGCTTCGGTTGTAAGTATATTTCACTTGGTCACTTATGATTGTGTCCTCGTACAAGTGTCGATCTAGGCATGCATGTTGTACGCACATAAAGTGGCCAAGAAAAGGTACAGTGTAACATCTAAATAAAAAAGAAAAGGTGCATCTATCTTTGTTCATTATTCAATAAGTATACTGTGCACTTCTGGATCGACCACAGCTGCCGCTTGCCATGTGAGCCGGGCATGCGCGGTGCACCGAATTTAGTTAGCCTTTGCAACCTTAAGTATAGTCATATGCACCTTCGCCCCAAACCCCTCCCCCATCTCTCGCGCACTCCAACACACGTGTATCGCCGCATATATACGTGCACCGCACGTGCGAGTTCGTTCGAAGGCAGGATGATGCGCGAGCTCTGGTGCTTACGTGCTTGCAAACGAAGCCTCTGCACGCAGTCGCGGATGGAGATCTGACAGGACCGTACGTGCGAACCAAACATTGGCCCTTCTTTTTCAGTGGACTATTCTTTTAGCTTTTAAGTTTCAATTTCTCTATAAACCAAAATAAATGAGATAACTTTTTCAAGCGATTTCTCAAAACTGTTTCTCTGTACAGCTTTTTCAAGTGTCAGCATTTTTGCTGTTCACTATCGTATCAAAAAGTACAACTAAAAGCTATCACTCGTAGCAAAAAAGAACAGTACATATAGCTTATGACTTACAAATTATGGCTTCTCCCAAACACACAAACGAGACAAATTTTCCGTCGTCTTTTTAAAACGGTTTATCGGGATTGGGATAACGTTTTCGAAGCGGCTTATGGACATTTGGTTCATTCACGCAAACGCTTGTGTTAAGGTCAAAAACCATCAGCCGCAACTGAAAAAAAAAGAATATTCGGATATATGATAGGTTATACTAGTGTAAATTAAAATTTTCTACCACGTAAACCAGGAAGCCATGTGAGTAAAATATCATGGATCATTACCACTAAATGCGCAGTGCAGCAGAAGAAGAGTTGAGACAGTTCGATTCAACGTAGCGCGCGTCTATGTAGTGGAAGTAGTCGATCATCCAACGTCTCGATCAGTATCCTTAGAAGTTGATTGTTCTCAACCGGTAGCTGATCCCCACGAACCAACTGTCTCCTCATTGTGATCGTCCCAATCAATGCCATAGTCATAGCAGCGACTCTACCGAAGTCCACATGTCCGGGGATGAAACACCGTACGTCGGTGTGCTAGCACCAGCGTGCACAGTAGGGCCTGTGAGAGGTGGCGGCTAGGGTTTCAGTGGGTGGGTTAATCACACGCAATCCTCAAACCATGCACACCTTTATATAGAGACTCTGATTAGATCAATATCTAACACGAGTACAGATCGTATCTTACTCGGAAAGTTTTTGACCGGATCCTTATTCAATACAAGTCGAGACCGCGTCTCACTCGGAGTCTATTATCTGGACCCTTGCTGTTCCAACCTGTTAATTGTGTGACCCAATAGGTTCATGTATACTTGGTTGTAACTCGGAAGTACTATTCCGATCACTGGTTGAAAACGGTCAATAGTAGGATATATCGACCCCAAACATACACAAAGATCAATCTAGACGAACCTTATGCAATATGATATGTAACCAGGTCCTAGTCACTCATGATCAGCTCATAGCTTCTTATGACCAAATCGTATATGGTCACGACCAATTCGCATCCCCGTATAACCAAATTATCCGACCAGTCATGACCAGTTAGTATCTCCATACGACCGTATCACATCCAGTCGGACCTATCGACCTATTTACATCTTCTCTTTTTGCCTCACCATATCCGATCAAACTCTAGATGAGAAATGTATCATCCATAGATTGTTCAATCTTTTCTCGATCTAGTGACAAATACCTTTATGTGGTCGACTCTTCGACCACTCATGACATGGCAATACACTTTCTTTATCCCGACCACATCGAGAGACCTAGAGATATCTCTCCTGTTATGAAGAAGGAGCGATGATGAGGACATCCCCATTACATATACATCTTCCACTCCAAGCATACATGAGAATACCCAAGAACAAGAGGGCCCAATGACGAGGGCAAGAGCCAAGCGTTTAAACAAACAGGTGCTTTTGTTTCTTAAGGACTTTCCTTTAATTGATGATGAACTTGGAATACTACCTCATGCTAGTATTTTATGTATTCTTAGGTATGACTCATGTGAAGACTTGGGAGAGCACAAGGGAGGAGCCCAAGGACTTAAACTACAAGTTTTGGATAAGATTTTCAAGCCAAATTCAGACTTCCCACGTGCTCAATCCAATTCAAACTCGGATTCAACTCAGGATTCAATTCGGACTCGGTTCGGGACAGCCTGACAGGTAGTTACTAAAAAGGCCATAACTTTCACAAACGGAGTCCGATTCAGGAGTTCTTGTACTCGTTGGAAAGATAATTTCAAGGGCTACGCAACGGATCTGGTCCCACCTTCAAATTCGTCACGGATAAAAAGTTATGACCGAAACAATATGACGGGTGAAAAATATAGTTTCCTTTTTGTAAGAGTTCGTATCTAAAACCATATAGGGTTGAGTTGTACTTGGTTTAGGGACCATATGGACGTCCCAAGGGGCTATATAAGCCTTGTATTGGCAGCCTTTAGGGCTCAGACCACTTTTGATAATATAATACTCTTGTTCTTTCCGTTGGCTGAACCAACTTGAGGGAATTGGGAGTTCGCTGAAAATCAAGATCGTTCAACCTTTCCGTTGGGAATTGGGAGCGCGATGGAACTTCATCGGTGGTCGTGAAGTTCAGCACGTGTGGTTGGGCGAATTATAGAGTGCTAACTCTTGCATTGGCAACGGGAGATCACTACGATTCATCAAATCCACGTGAGTATCTTGATCCTACGTCGAGAAGATCGGGCGACCCCGTATCAAGGAGCAAATCTCATATCTAACCAGTCACTTTTCTCTGCATGTTTCTAGTATACCCGAAAGTTACCTTTATAACTACCCAGTTATGGTGTAGTGTTTGGCAACCTCTAAGAACACTATTACACATTAAAAAACTATACTGATCTCAGGTACAAGGATTATACATCATCATTGCTTGAGACCGACTCATAATACATAAAACATAACGATCTCAATAGTGTCTCAAAGTGAGGTCAATCCAAGAGTTGAGGATTGTTTTGGCCCCCTGTGCAGCAGGAATGCTGGATATGGTGCCCTGTGTGCCATAATCTCTTTTTTGGCCCCAGGTGCGGTGTGGTACCGTGCTACCCACGTGGCGTGCACCTGTTTCATGTGAAGCTCGCTTGCGCACTGCCCCACTACGTCAGCTTGCTGGCGCACTCCCGCTCTACGCATAGCACGTTAGTATGGAAATTTAAGGTTATGTCATATATATTTTTAGTAGCAATTTCTATTAGAATTTTATTTGAGAAAAATAATACCTATCACATTAAATTTTGAAGTACTTGCATATCAAAAGAAGTTATGAATTTAGTTGATATAAGATTCAACCACATAAAAATATAGCCGCTATTTGTATGTAAGATTACACCGCATGTTGGACGCACCGAAGGGTTTTCAGTTCACTAGTTCGCTGATTTAACATAATAATAATATTTTTTTTAATTGATCTGATGGAAATAAATACGGAAAAATAAAGAGCAATTTTTGTTGGTAATATATGTAGCAAATGTTGTTTGTAGGTGTTGTTTTTTTAAAATAAAAGGGCAAACAACGTAATATTTGCTACAAACAACATTTGTTATGTTTATTACCAACAAAATTGCTCTTCATTTCTCCATAATTATTTCTATCAGATCTATTAAAAAATTATTATTATTTTAAATCGGTGAACTGAAAACTCTTCGGTGCGACAAACGTGCGGTTTAATCTTACATACTAATCGCGGTTATATTTTTATGTGGTTGAATCTTATATCAACTAAATCCATAACTTCTTTTGATATGCAAGTAATTCAAAATTTAATGTGATAGATATTGTTTTTCTCAAATAAATTTATAATAAAAATTGCTACTAAAAATATATACAACATAAGCTTAAATTCCCATACTGGCGTGCTTTGCACCGAGCGGGAGCGCCATGGGCGGACATAGAGTGAGTCATGGGTATTCAGCTGAATACCCAAATTGTTTGACAAACACTCTACTATATATTAGGTGTAATACATATATATACTAGCAATTAGGTTTAAATGGTAAATATTTGCACCTCTAGGTGGCTGGGCCGAGCCAAGGGCCAAGCATTTATGTACTCTTTTCTCTTTTAGCTCAAATTTGGATGTTACATGTGGTTTGAATAAACTTGTAAATATTTATGAACTACCTATTTTCTCTTTGATTATTAGTCATTTTTGCAAATACATGTGATGTTGTGCCTTGAACCAAAACATGCAACACATGGATTTGTTCCTGCAAGTATAGAAGAAAGGAGTGGTGTTTGAAAAATTTAAGCCTAATTTGGGGTATTTTCAAATGTACAGACTAGACTACAGATCTGAGTTCTGTCAGAACTTCGAATTATTACGCAATTTAGGCTCAACAAACTTCAGGCAGTCATAGCTCTGATTGGTGGTATGCCTAAACTTAAATCAAACCAAATAGATCCTTAATCACACCAATGTAGCATCAACCGAAGCTCAAACTAGTTTCACACAAATGTTGAGCACACATCAAAAGAAGGCAATGTTTGCCATACAAGTAGTTAGCCTAGTTGGCAATTTAATAAAGAACCATATCACAGGAATTAGGAAGCATGTGAATAAGGTATTGAAATGAAGATAACTTTTCTAAGTCATCAATAATGAAGAAAATTTAAAAGAGATAATGTGGATAAGGTATTGAAATGGCATTAGGAACCAATTGTGTGTCACATATTGTCTAATATTAAATGTTTTCTCAATAAATATGGCTGTATAGGAATTCTTTGTTGACAGTAATTGTATCCTTGAATTTTATGCATGCTTGTGTGCTTGTAGTAAATCTAGAAAGATGCTTCGATAAAAGCTTATATAGTAGATGGATGGTCTGGAATGCATCTTATGAATATCTATTTCTGTGAAATGATTGGTATAGTTTCGCGTGTACTTTGATTTGTGTTGAAATGAAGCATATTGGTAGCTTTTTGTCATTTGAAGGACATTGGACATCAAATGTTGTTGTTTGCCTGTTTGCCTTTTAGATTTCAGAATGAAGCACATTGCAGCTTACCTGCTTGCCACACTCGCTTTGAACAGCAGCCCTTCCTCTGATGATTCGACTGGCATCCTTGAGTAAGGTATTTAATCCTCGTTGAAGTTATCAGTGCTATATATATTTGGCATCCATTCATTTGTGCATAATGTGGTTATTGATACCCAGTAACATGGTTAGAAGCTTATAGAATGCCATGCCTTCATCAAACTTTTGTCTTCTAATGTGTGACTTCATTCGCAGTTCAGATATAGATAGTAGTTTAATCTGATATGATCTTTGCTAATTTGATCTTTTATATATGTTTGATTTTGTACTTTCGTTATATTACTTGAGATGTTGTCTCTAGTACAAACAATTGTGGCTTAAATTTCTGCTATTGTGGACTTTTATATTTTCTATCGAGCAATATTTTTGCAACTTCGAATACCCATTCCAAAATTCCTGGGTCCGCCACTGGGGAGCGCACCAGCTAGCTTCGCGTGGAGTGGGTGCGCGTCACATGGGTAGTGCGGTACCACACCGCACCAAGGGGCCAAAAAGAGATTATGGTATGCAGGGCACCATATTCGGCATTCCCACTGCACGGGGGGCCAAAATGGTCCAAAATTCTCAATCCAACATCATACTCTCTAATATTTATCCACATTATTGATTTGATATCTTCATATCTATGATCGGTGAAACTTAATCACTTATCAATACATGTGCTGGTCTATAAGTCACGGTTGTTCCGACCAGTGTTCCTTTTAAAATGATATCATATAACAAATAAAGCGATCACTGATAAGTCACATACTTGCTAATCTTTATAAATGATAAATCATTTAAGGAATATAATAATATTTATTTAAAAGATCATAAATATAGAAGTGATACAATCATCTTCATGATTGTCTTTATGGCATATCAGTGCATGTATAAGTGGTCGTAGCTGGAGTATGACACAGGGCTAGTAACTGCTAATCAAGCATAATCCACGTTGAGCCCTAGCAAGACTTGTGCTCTCATAGACAGTTTGAGCAATGTCACCATTGGCTCTAAGTCGCTCTAGATGTGTACAAAGCTGGTCGAATTCTATATAGGATTTGTCTATTCCTCAACAGTATATTTTTCTGAACTAAATCAGTCACATTTCTAACCGTCTAATCAAAATCCAACTGCCCTGATCTCTTCTACTCTCTCTGATATACTCAACCCACTCCCTTCACCCCCAACCCTAGCCCAGACCACACCACCCCGAACCCGCCACCTCCCACCCCACGCCGCCCCTCCTCATCGCCTCCTCCTCGTCACCGGTGACGAACCCCTCCCACGGCCCTGCTAGAATGTCATGCTGGCGTCTACAATCCTGACCTAAGGTGCATCTGGGCCATGGGGTCGGTCCCGATGACGCTCCTGGGACTTCCCCCGGTGGCCAGCATAAGGATCATACGGTCTCCAGCGACCATGATGGTTGTGCCTGCGTTGATGATGGCGGTCATTGTCGTCGTCTTCGAACCACTTTGGTTGGTACTTGTCATTGCCCCGACAAGCGTCTGGAGTTGGCCGGCCAAGCCTATTGCAATGGGAGGTGCCCTTGTCCACCCGGCCAGTCTCGTTGCTATTGTGGTGGCTGTGTTGACCCTCCTCCACCTCTGGGGTTCCGTCGATGACACCGAGGCGCCAAGAGAGTCCATGCCTCTCTGGCACGAACGACACATAATTAGGTGCAGCAGGGTCAACCTCTGGAGGTGCCGCAGAGTAGTATAATAAATAATGATTGTCTTATTAGTATATTAATAAGGCGTGACTAAAATTCATAAATTATCATAAACTGCAACTTAAAATAACATGCCCAAACATTATCGGCACAAAGTCGGATGGCGTAGGCGTCATGTTCACCCTCGGGACGAAAGACTTTACAGTTGCAGCATTTCCACACTTTCCATAGGATAGCAGCGACGACGGAGTTGAGAACCTTGGGGGATACATAAATTTGGTGGAATAAGTCATTGATTTTAATGTAGCAGTAACTTAATTAATTGTTACCTATCTTTTCCCTCTCAAAGTAATTTGGTTAAAGCATATCTAGAACATAGAAATTTGGATTCCCCAGAAATGTCATGGTTTCCGTAAAAATTCTCGGGCAGTAGATGCGCGCGTAGTGTAAATGTAGAGCATCAAAAGACTTTATTGTTGGATGGCAGCCCTGTAGTTTCGCTGTCAGCCATATACAGAATTTGACTGTCATTTCATTTTCTCTGTTTACATTATATGATAGAAATGGAGCTCCTGTTCGACGGGACCAGGAAAGTACTGGACAAGAATACGTCGGATGAAATGACGTGACATAGCAGACATCGCAGAATTGTCGAAAATACGTTTTTTTTTTTGGACAGATGCGACAGTCCCCAAATAAAAAACACGTTTGTAAGAATTCTCTACATGCCATGTGCTTACTTGTTCCCTGATCTTTTCGGCCAACCCAGCTGAAAACTGAAGGAATTGATTTTATCCGGGGACCGCATGACTTAAATCTGGCGAACTACTGTAGTACGAGGGAAATTATGAACCAAACCACCACAAGGTGTATACTGAGCAAAAAGTACAGCAGAATGGCCCAAGGCCGTGCTAACAAGGGCATAAAACTTATTGCAGTAGCTAATTATACTACCTTTCAAAGGAATTGGGGTGAGGTTTGTGATAAATTGTAGCATAAACGTACTACTACCCCGTAGAAATTGTACCTCACATTTAGAAGAAGATGCTAAGTACGTTATAGTTCAGCTTCCATTTTTAGACTGAAGCTAGGCCTTCCAAACAGGGGTAAACTACCACTCATCCAGGTGAAAACTGCAAGGTAATCCAAACTGGCCTTATCCATGAGCATGCAAAGCACGCCTGAGCTCATTGTGCCAAAAAGGTCACCAAAATACCAGTTCTTGAATCACACAGAGGCTTTGAATGCAGTACTGCTGTGATACTGCCATACAGGAGCTAGCTGAGCATCTCGCCGTAGATGGAGCTTCACCCCGGAACAGGCAGACGCAGATCATCCGAGTAATCCCACCACGAACGGAGTGAGCCGGATTAATTTAAGGGAGTGTCTATATAACATTCGACTGTTTTTTAGGATAAAAACATTCAGATTTTGAGCCGTTAGATAGAGATCCAACGCCCTAGATCATTTTTTTGGAGGGGGTCATTTTTTTTGGAGAGGCTTGTATGGGTGGATCCGTTGGATGGAGATCTAACGTTCCAGATCAATTTGACTGTTTTTGTCCTCAAAAACAGTCAAATGTTGTATAGCAATACTCTTAATTTTAATGGCTCTGGGTCAGAGGCTCTCTGACGCGTAGGGGTGGGTGTTTGGATAATTCGGTTTACTCAATCGTTTTATTTAGTAAAAAATATTTCTGTTTATGAGAAGTGCTCATCGAATTAACCATAAACTAAAATCACAAACCAAACTTAATTAACCACAATAATTCGGTTCGATTTTTCAGTGCATCGAATTATAACAAGCAATAACAAGCAAGAAGTTCTTGACCTTACCTGACTTGAAGTAGCATGGTGACCTGGTGACTCAGTGGCGCGAGCGCCACGCCACGTGCTCCGACGCTCCTACTATGCAGTCGCCGATAACTCCTCGAAAGCAGCCGGCAGAGGGGGAGGGGATTGGGGTGGCGGTCAGCGGAGGGGGAGGAGATTGGGGGCGAGGTCTCTGGGGAAGGAGGATATGGAAGCAGTGGCTGGCTTAGCTGCATCGACCATTGCGGGTTCAAGGGTAACATGAGCGCCAGTGCGCCACAGAGGGGAGGGGGATTAGGGGCAGGGTGTGCATCTTCAAGTTAGGAACCGAGGAAAGTGTTGCCTCGAAGGCTCGTACGGGTTATGGATGATTTGGCAATTTGGGCTTGGCCTTCGGAGATGGAAAGATGGGCCGGAGGCGCTAAGATTTCTCGCTGGGTTCTGGACTACTAATGGGATGTGACTGTTACTAGGTTTTTTTTATCAAATCGGTTTTTAATGTGAAAACCAAACCTAACACCAAATAGCAAAAAATCTAACCGCACCGAACACTGAGGCGGCGCTCCAAGAGGCTCACGGCTTCGCCTTCTGGCCGAAATTGCACTGTAGTGGATGTTAGTTTTTTCTAAGAAAAAATAAGGAGAAAATAGAAAAAAACTAAGGAAAAATAAAAAAAACCATTATATCGTCATAGGTAATACAAATGAATAGGGGAAAAAAGACAAAAAACTGAAAATAATCCAAGATTAGAAGTCGATGCGTTCTTAGTTGGTTCTGTCATAATAAGCTGGAAACTAAAAAAAATTAGAAGTTGAATCTGTTTGGAGCGAGACCTGAATATCGAATAAACATTAAATTTCATTTTTTTGGTTCGGTTCTATTTGTTTTTTCGGCTTTGATATAAAATACCCCCTGCCCCTACTGACGCCAGTGCTCCGCCCAACAATTTGACCGGAGTTCTCTTTCTAGCCACAACCGACCGCCATCACGTGCCGCCCCCACGTCCCCTCTCCTGTGCCCTGATGCCACGCCTATCCCATATGGGCCCACCACGCGCCGTCCCGTGATTAGCTCCTCCCCCTGAGCTAGTGGCCCCATGCCCTCCTCACCCCAACCCCCTGTGAGAGTGCGCGAGCCCTGCCCAGTGGCCACAACCGCTCAGGGACCACGCTGGCGTAGCCCCTAGGCTCCGTACAGCTGCCAATATATGACGACGGGACAGAGCCCTGTTTGTTGTTCGGTGCTTCAGGCTTGAGACCGGAGCTTGATCGAAAGGGGATGCGAGCATAGGGGCACGGACGACGCACAACGGCCGACTTTGTTTTTTCAAAAAGTAGTAAGCCTCAGCAATCGCGTGTGATAACACCCATGACCGAATGATTAGCTCCTCCCCCTGAGCTAGTGGCCCCATGCCCTCCTCACCCCAACCCCCTGTGAGAGTGCGCGAGCCCTGCCCAGTGGCCACAACCGCTCAGGGACCACGCTGGCGTAGCCCCTAGGCTCCGTACAGCTGCCAATATATGACGACGGGACAGAGCCCTGTTTGCTGTTCGGTGCTTCAGGCTTGAGACCGGAGCTTGATCGAAAGGGGATGCGAGCATAGGGGCACGGACGACGCACAACAGCCGACTTTGTTTTTTCAAAAAAGTAGTAAGCCTCAGCAATCGCGTGTGATAACACCCCTGACCGAATGAACCACCATTAGTGCTACGTAGAAATCGCCCATATAGACGCCATTACGCTGCACTTACAGCCGGCTCGGTTGGGCTGAAAAAAGTGGTTTATATATGAAATTGCACTATAGCTGATGGTAGCTTATTTAGCTTAATTAAATTTAAAAAATTAAAATAAAAAAATAGGTTAGCCTATCACGAACAATACAAACGAATACGGAAAAAAACCGACAAAAAAGCTCAAAAAAATAAAACCAGAAAAAAATAAAATCTTAGAAATAAATAAAAATTAGAAACTCAAATTAAAATAAGCGGCATCTTATTGTCGCTAACAGCCCTCTCTCGGGCCATCAGAAAATAGCACGACGAACTCACGAAAACAGTGCCGAAACTGACTAATGAACGTACGACTTTAGTCGTACGTGTTAATCCTATTGTAGGAACTTGAAACCACCACTCATCCCATGCATGCCCGTTCTACAGCGCCCGTAGTTTCCCACTGTTATGAATAGCGCTTGTATTCATATGAGGCCAATGGACCGGTATATATACACAAAGTACAGGTGGCAAATATGCAAACAACCCCTTATAACAATAGGGAATAACAAACTATACATATATCTCTAACACCCCCCTCAAACTCATGGTGGATCAACAACACTGAGTTTGGAGAGGTAGAAGCTGTGCTGTGCTCGAGTCTGGGCCTTCGTGAAGAAATCCGCTATTTGAAGCTCCGAAGGCACATACTGAAGAGTAATCACCTGATCATGCACACAAGTCCTCATGAAAGAAGCATCAACACCAATGTGCTTGGTGAGCTCATGCTTCACAGGATCAAGAGCAATACTGATAGCACCTGTACTGTCTGACAAGAGAGGGGTTGGTGTAGTGACAGAAACACCAAAATCCTCAAGTAACCACCGTAGCCAAGTAATCTCCGCTGTCAAGAGAGCCACAGCTCGCAACTCAGCCTCTGCACTCGAACGGGACACTGCAGTCTGTTTCTTCGTCTTCCAGGCAATAAGAGAACCACCAAGAAAAACACAGTAAGCAGAGATAGACCGGCGATCAGAGGGATCGCTGGCCCAAGTAGCATCCGAATAGGCCTGAAGCTGTAACGAGCTGGAACGTGGAAAGAAGAGACGGCGAGAGATAGTCCCACGAAGGTATCGCAGAACTCGAAGAAGGTGGCTGTAGTGAACCTGAGTGGGAGCTGAAACAAACTGACTCAGAATATGAACTGGATAAGTGATATCCGGACGAGTAACATCAAGGTAGACAAGACTCCCAACAAGATGACGATAGCGAGTCGGATCAGAAAGAGGCTCGCCATCAGAGAGTCGGAGGTGAACATTGAGCTCCATGGGAGTCTCAACAGTACGCTGATCAGTGAGAGAGGCGCGATCAAGAAGATCCTGAATATATTTCGCTTGGGACATAAAGAAACCATCTGGTGTGGAAGTAACCTCAATCCCAAGGAAGTAACGAAGAGGACCAAGATCCGACATAAGGAACTGCTCACTAAGACGAGCCTTGACAAAGGCAATGTACTCAGAATCATCTTCCGTAATGATCATATCATCAACATACAGGAGAAGAAGAGTCCGACCACGAGACGAAGTGTGGACAAAGAGCGCAGGATCATGATCACTAGCTGAAAAACCAGCAGCAGTGACCACAGAGGAGAAGCGCTCAAACCAAGCACGAGGGGCTTGCTTAAGGCCATAGAGAGAGCGACGAAGGCGACAGACCATGCCCTCAGGAACAGAATACCCAGGTGGCGGATGCATGTAGACCTCCTCACGCAACTCGCCATTAAGAAAGGCATTCTTGACATCAAGCTGAGAAACAAACCAGTGGCGAACAGACGCCATCGAAAGAAGAGTGCGAACAGTGGTCATGTGGGCCACAGGAGCAAAAGTCTCGTCGTAGTCAACACCATGCTCCTGCTGGAAGCCACGAGCAACAAGACGCGCCTTATAGCGCTCAAGAGAGCCATCAGAGCGAGTCTTAATCTTATAGACCCACTTACATGTGATGGGATGAGAATGAGATGGAAAAGGAACAAGATCCTAAGTACCAGTACGCTCGAGGGCAGCAATCTCCTCGGCCATGGCAAGCTGCCACTCAGGGTGAGTAACAGCATCCCGGTAGGAGACAGGCTCACGAGTAGCTGCGCCAGCAAAGGCAAAACGGGCAGGAGGCCGAATCGACTGGCGATTGCGGAGAGCGTAGCGAGGAGAAGATGACCCATCAGGGGAAGATGGAGCATCAGAAGAAGATGGAACATCAGGAGAAGATGGCTCATCTGAAATATTCTCAATACGAGGTCGACGAGTGTAGACGATAGTGGGAGGAGCCTGGGGAGTCGTAGGAGACGACACAGGCGGTGACAACGGCGGAGAGGCCACAGGGGGAATATGTGGAGACTCAGTAGGACAGGTGGACGAGGGCAAAACAGATATAGGAGTATCTAAAAAGGTCACGAAAGACAGAGACTCCACAGAGGAAGCCGAAGGAGAGGCAGGACGTGGGTAGAATGGACGAGACTCGTCGAAAGTCACATCCCGAGAAACCCGTATCCGACGACCAACAGGATCCCAGCACCGATAGCCCTTGTGCTCGGCACTGTACCCCAGAAAGACACACTCAACAGACTGAGCGGTCAGTTTGGTGCGTTCTCGAGGGGCGAGGAGAACGTAGCAAACGCAGCCAAACAGATGAAGGGCAGAGTAGTCAGGAAGAAGACCACAGAGACGCTCAAAAGGGATTGCACCCTTAAGAGCAGAAGAGGGCTGAATGTTGACGAGATAGGTGGCAGTGGAAACAGCCTCGGCCCAAAAGTGAGGTGGAATAGAGGCGGCAATCATCAGAGCACGAGCCGTCTCAAGGAGGTGACGATGCTTGCGCTCAGCGACACCATTCTGAGCATGAGCACCAAGACAAGAAAACTGAGCGAGAGTGCCCTGCTCAGCAAGGAAGCTGCGCAGGTGACGAGAGAGGTACTCGCCAGCAGAATCAGCACGAAAGACACGAATAGGAGTGGAGAACTGTGTGTGTATCATAGTGGCAAATTGTTTATAGATAGGCAAGGCCTCACTACGAGAAGACATGAAATATATCCATGTGTGGCGAGAGAAATCATCTATAAAAATAATATAATAACGATGACCCCCTTTCGAAACGAAGGGAGCCGGACCCCAAACATCTGAATGAACAAGATCAAAAGGACGCTGAGACACAGTCTCACTATGAGGATAAGGAAGCTGAATCTGTTTACCTAACTTACAGCCCTGACAATCTAAAGACACGTCTCCTGAGACAGACCCCAGAAGACCACGACGAACTAAGGACGACAGACGAGATCCACACAGATGGCCAAGACAGTGATGCCTCTGCTGGAAAGAGCCGGTAGACGAAGTGGCAGAAGCGGAGAGACTGGCAGCGATGGTGGCAGCGGAAGGAAGGTGAAGCCAGTCAAGCTCCCAAAGACGCTGTGAGTCACGGCGCCGAGGGCCAGAACCAACCAGAGCTCCCGTGTGGCAGTCCTGAACACAACAAGAGTCAAAGTCGAGAATAACCCGATAACCAAGGTCAGTAATCTGCCCAGCAGAAAGAAGCTGCAAGGTAAGGCGAGGAACATGAGCAACAGAAGGAACATGAAAAGATGAGTTGCTAAGAGATCCTCGACCAGAGACAGAAAGAGATGTACCATCAGCAGTAAGAACACTGACAGGAGAATCAAGAGGTGTAATAGAAGACAGAGTGGAAGGATCAAGAGTCATGTGAAAAGATGCTCCAGAATCAAGAATCCACGGGGAGGTACCGGACTGTGTAGGAGGTGGTCTCTCAGTGCCCGAAGAGTCAGTAGCAGAACCTGCAAAACCTGTCGAGGGAGAACCTGAAGCGGCAAGCAGGCGTCGAAGTCTGACTATCTCCTGCTCGGTGAGAGAAGCTGCTAAAGAAATCGAGGCAGACATCGTCGTAGAAGCACTAGTGCCAGTAGAAGAACGGCGTGAAAGATGCCGCTTCTTCTTGTAGCACTGGGACTCAGTGTGGCCATCCTTGTCGCAGTAGGAACAGTGAGGACGACCACCTCCAGACGGAGGACGGCCACCACCACCTGTGGTAGCCGCTGGAGGAGGCAGTGTAGCAGGCGGACGAGCGGCGAGCACAGAGGGGAGTGGCATCAGACCAGCACCACTCAGACGAGTCTCCTCCGCGCGTATCTCGGTAAGAGTCTCCAGGAGAGTGACACGAGGGTGGCGTGCAAGTAGCTGGGCACGCCTTTGCTCGAACTCAGGACGAAGGCGAGTAAGGAACTCGTAAACCCGCTGAAACTCCAGGTCAGCACGTACCTCCAGGCAGCACGGACAGGTACGACAGCCAGCAGTGCGGAGAGAGTCCAACTGACGCCAAACAGCAGAGATCTGAGCGTAAAAGGCGTCAACAGTAGCATCACCCTGCTGAAGAGAGTGCTCCTGGCGGACCACGGACAGGTACAGGGCATCACCAGAGGGCTCGTAGCGCTGACGAAGATGAGTCCACATCTGGAAAGCCGAAGGGAGGCCCACAACCTCAGAAGAAAACTGAGGCTGGACACTGGCGATGAAGACAGCAGCAGCCCGAGCGTCGTCATCGTACCACTGAGTGTAGACGGTCAGACGATCCTTGTAGGAATCCAGAGCCTCCTGGTAGGCAGAGGCAGCTTTATCATCAGCTTCATCATCAGCAGCAACCTTATCGGCTGTCGGAGGCAATGCAACAGGCGTAGGCTCCGTCGGAGGAATAGGGCAAGGCGGGCAGGTGACATCGCCAGAGAGGACGCCCCAGAGACGAAGACCACGCATGTGAATGCGCATGTGAGACACGAAGTCGGTGTAATTAACACCATCAAAAATCACCGGGCAGCGAGGGAGGGAAACGGTGCCCATTGGTAGGCGGCGCTGGACGGCGCGGCGACCAAGGCAACGAAGTCTAACAGGCGGCGCTGGACGGTGCGGCGGTTAGAACGACGTTTTTTTTGCTTTTTTTTCAATCGGTTTACAAAACCGAGTAACCTCTCCCCTGGCCAAAACCTAGATCGGCGGCGGGGGAGCCGGCGACGGCGGCGGCGGGAGAGCTGGCGACGGCGGCGGTGGGGGAGCCGGCGGCGGCTGCAGCCGGCGGGGAAGCCGGCGACTGCGGGGGAGCCGGCGCGGCCTCACCGACGGCGGCCTTGGGCGGAGGAGGCGGCGCGGCCTGGGGAAGGCGGCGGCGTCCGAGAGGCGGCGGCGCGGCCTGGGGAGGCGGCTCGAGCGGAGAGGCCGGGAAGGCGGCGTCCGGGTCGGCGGAGCGGAGGAGGCCGGCGGCCGGCGACCGGGTAGGAGCGGAGACGAGCGGGCTCGGGCGGAGTCGGGCGGGGCCGACGGCAGCAGAGGCGGCAGCGGCGACGCGGGAAGCGCCGGGCTGGAAGCGGAGACGCCGAGGCCGGGCAGGGGAGGCGCCGAGGCCGGCGACAGCGGAGGCCGGGAGTCGGCGACGGCGGCGGAGGCGGCACACGGGCGCGCAGAACCCTAGGTAAGCCAAAACCCTAGTTTTGGCTCTGATACCATGTTATAAATAGCGCTTGTATTCATATGAGGCCAATGGGCCCAGGGGCGGATCTAGCGGTGGGGCGGGCGGGGCTCAAGCCCCCCCTACCGCTACCGGACCCATGGAGCCCCCCTGGAGCCCCCCCTAAATTTTTAGCCATAGATGTATAATGTAGAAGGGGCTGAGGTCGAGCTGAAGGTACTTCAGCCCCTCCAAAAAAATTTCCTGGATCCGCCACTGAATGGGCCGGTATATATACACAAAGTACAGGTGGCAAATATGCAAAGAACCCCTCATAACAATAGGGAATAACAAACTATACATATATCTCTAACACCCACTTGCACTGCAGCACTGCGCTGCGCCTCCACGGCACCAGTTGCCACTGTACCAAACATGGCCGAAGCTTTTAGGGCAGGGCAGGCTGCGCGCAGAGTTACACAGCTAATGTAAAACGCCGTCAGTACTTCTACTCCACTCGACGACTAGCTGGCGGACGCGGGATTTGAAATGGAGCCTAGCCCGTAAACCCAAGCAATTGCGAGTAAATGCCGTTGGAGGAGGGGTTAAACCTGTAGAGATTAATTGCGGTTGTGGGCAGCGCGGGGAGAGTTAAAAATGGTCTCACCGCGGAATCGCGGGCGTGGGTTCCAACCGGGGCTATCGGATCGGGGATCCTATAAGACAGGGCTAACCACCCAGCCAAACCCCCAAAACTCCCACCCCTCCCATCACCGCTTCCGAACTCGGCTCTCGAGGCCGCCGCCTCCTCGTCCTCCCCACGTCTCTGCTCATTCGCCTCTTCGCTCCGTCCTTGTTCTTTGCGCTTTCGTTGTTGCAGTCAAGTCCTCTCTGTTCTGCTCTCAGTAGTCGTACTGCGGGTAGTACTTACTACTCAAAACAGGTCCTCTAGCTAGTCGAGTCAAACTTTACGGACTTCGAAAACCGTTATTATCCCGGAATGGCGCCACCGCCGCCGCTTCGGGACGTAGATACGAGGCAGAGGTCGGGGGGGCGCGGCTTTACTGCTGCCGCTGCTTTGAGCTACTCGTAGCTGCTGATACATTTCTGCTCGTCTTTTTAAAGAAGTTAAAGAGGACGTCTTTATTGCGGCCACTCCCTCCCCCTGCGCCTGGCCTGCTCGCCTCGCCACCCTCCCTCTCTCCTCCCGTCCCTTTGGTCTTTATTCCCCTGCCGATCCGCAGAGCAGGAACGATTCCATCCGTTCAATCGTCCGTCAGCTCGCTCTCGCAGCGCAGCTAAGGCTGCAGCACCCTTTCCTGCTGGGGTCAGGCTGCAGGGCTTGTTTGGTTGAGTTTTGTAACTCGTCTTAGAAAGGGTTTTGAGAGAGAGAGAGAGAGAGAGAGAGAGAGAGAGGTATCGTTGTGCGGTTTTGGTGGTGAGAAAGAAGACGCTGGTCGCCATGTCGCCGTCGCGCACGGTGAGGATCTTCTGGGACGACCCCGACGTGACGGATTCGTCGTCCGGCGAGGAGGGGTGCGGCGCCCGGAGGGTGGGGAGGATGGTGCGGGAGCTGCCGCCGGTGCCTCCGCCGCTTGTGCACACGGGGGCTGCTGGTGGTGGTGGTTTGCCGGAGCAGTGCAGCGCCGGGGACGGTGACCGGGCGAGGCGGCCTGCTGGTGGATGTACTGCGGCACGGAGGAGGCTGGCGAAGGGTGGCTCTACCGCGCCAAGCACCAAATTCCGCGGCGTCAGGAGGCGGCCGTGGGGCAAGTACGCGGCGGAGATCCGCGACCCGTGGCGCGGCGTGCGCGTCTGGCTCGGCACCTTCGACACCGCCGAGGAGGCCGCGCGCGTGTACGACTCTGCCGCTATCCAGTTCCGTGGCCCCAGCGCCACCACTAACTTCTCCACCTCCACTAATTCTGCGGGCGCCCAAGATCCGGTGGCCGCCGGGTACGAGTCCGGCGCGGAGTCCTCGCTGGCGGTGTCGTCCCCGACTTCCGTGCTCCGCAAGGTCCCGTCCCTGGCCTCCCTGGTGGAGGACAAGGACGACTCCGAGGCCAGCCCCGGCGAGCCTGCCGCCGGCTGCAGCCTCACCGTTCCCGAGGAGCTCGGCGGGTTCGTGCCGTTCGAGGACGCCCCGGTCTACGCCAGCAGCAGCTTCTGGGACTTCGAGCCCGAGGCGGGCTTCCTCTACGCCGAGCCGTCGTCGCCCGAGGCGCCGTGGGACGCCTCTGCCGCGTCCGCCGGCGCGCCCTGGGCCGCGCCGTTGCAGGAGAACGACTACTTCCAGGACCTGCGCGACCTGTTCCCGCTCAACCCGCTTCCCGCGATTTTCTAAACGGAAACGGCTTTTTCTCACGGAACTGTTTTTTTTTTCTTTTGGACGTCGAGTGTTGTATTGTGTCTGCGTCTACTTGTACGTGCTCCTCTGTGCCTCCTTGTGTTTTGAGCCGATGAGAAATGTACGTATTATCCCGAGTATTGTTTTTCAAGTGCTGCTACTGCTACCACCGTTGAATCTATCTGTTCTGCCTCTCGCTAGCTGCTACTAGTCCACTCCGGTAGCTAGCATGCGTGCTTTGCTTGGCACGGCTCCGCGGCGTGGTCCAAGCGCGTCGTGCTCGAAATTGGGAGGCCATGATTTGGTTGCGCAGAAAGTTTGCGGGTTTTGGTGAGCATGAGTGAGCCCACGAAATTATCTGCCCGATCGACGGGGCCCTACCGCATTACGACTTGCGAGAGCGTTCCTGTGCTAGAGTTTGCGCCGATACAGTGACCGGCCGGAGTCTCAATCGATCGAGCCGGGTGGGAAGGCTTCTCTCGTAAGGCACAGGCGTTTCGGTATCCATGGGCATTTACGCCGCGCCGTAACGGCACGTTTTTCTGCTTGAGTTATGGTCGGAGCTTGTACACAGTGTGTGAATCTTGTGACTGCGGAAGCCATGGGGGCGGCCTCGGCCGCTGCCGATGAAGCCGCCACCTTTGGCAGCGAGGTGGACTTTCTTACCAGAGATCTTTATAGACACGCTGCCAGTAGAAAGGATCTAGTCTAGAGATGCGTGATTAGGGAGGAGTAAGATGGAGCAGAGGACAAGGGGTGAAGGAAAAGGGAGGTGGCTAGGCAGAGAACGGTGGAAGCCATGGCCGCGGTGGATGGGAGGCCAGGGGAGAGGAGTGGGAAGGAGGAGGCTATGGCAAGGAGCATTAGGTGAGATGGAGAGAAGTGGAGGAAGAAAAGAAAGAGGAGAAATTGGGGCTGACAAGTGGGCTTGTTGTGGTAATCATGCTGACAGGATGTCGTATCATCAAAGAAGCTCATATGTCAAAACTGTTTCCATGTTGACACCAAATAAGTGCCACATCAGCCAAAATCGTCTTCAATCGGCCTTCAGAGGGTAAAATAAATGGTAGAGGGTAAAATAAATGGTATTGATACTTGAGAGGGTAAAATATCCGATTTTGCAGTTGAATGTTGAAACCTAGATTATCGTAAGAGTTCAGGGAGGTCAAATAGATTTATTCTTTCTTTATATAACAGTGTCAACTATAGTAGATTTGACGGAAGCAAATGGAAAACAAGAACTTGTAGTAGGGGAGGAGGAACCGGGAAGAACTTGCGGTTGCAGTTGTGAAGAGGATTGAATAAATCCCTAAATACAGTTTTAATAAATTAAGGCCAAGGGACCCCGTAGTCATAAACCTTCAGATGTTGCTCCCTGAGTACCCTGGTTATAGAGACACTATGCATGTTGCTTGACCAAATAATTGCTTAGAAAGTCTATGAACTGGTCTCTAAACCCAATTCCAAGATATTCCTTCTGTATGATGGATAGAACATGTACTTATTCACTCCAAACAATCTCTGACAACAACTGTCATGTGGTTGTTGCTCACGTTCGTGTCCCATTGACAATAACTGACGATTAGGTATTCACTCTCTGACAATAACTGCCTCGCCGATCAGATGCGCTGGTTCCATAAGGCATTTTCCCTAGCGGATAATTAGCGTCTCTTTATTGGTATTTGAAGCTAGATGGCAAAGGCACAAAAAACCAGTCTTTTTTTCCGGATGAATTCACATCTCATTGCCGAATATTGTTTGCTCTGTATTCTATCCCAAATCCAAATATAACTATCCGGATTTTGTCCCAGATCTCATTGGATCTGACTCTGGGTCAAACAGGAAATACCCTATCCCGTTTTCACCCTAGTGCTGTAGGCTAGCTCCTGGCCGAGGCGCTCAGTCTCAGGCCCACAACCACGTAGCGCCCCCGAGAAAGAACACGTACGCCGGTGGCCACATGGGGAAGAAGCCAACGCAAAAGATTGGGGAGGGAGGGGCTCGGGAAGTACGTGGCGTCGAGGCCGGCGCGGCATAGCGCTGAGTGCCGTTTGGACCTATGCATGGATACGTACCACGGCCCAGCCGCCCATCGTTCGGTGGGCCGGCCGGCTCGGTGCGTGAGGCTGCCGCCGCAGTGGGACCACGGCTGCGGAGGCGTTGATGGCGGCCTTCTGGGCGTTCTCCCAGTGCTCGCCGGGCTCGGTGATATCCATGATGGCCGGGGAGATTATACAGGCTGGTGGTTGTATCAACATGTTGCCACCGGCGCCATGCTGCACGCGTCGACCGGCTCCTCGGTGGCCTGGTGGGTACCTCTCTAGGCATTGCAGTGTTGTAGGGTGCTGTGCGCGCCGCACGCCGCCCTCTGCGCAGGAGAGCACACGAACAGTAACTTTGGTTGTAGTCTTGTGGGTCGTTCAGGTGTGCGCCGGTGTTCTTGTGTAGGTTGAGCCCTGGTCTGCTCGCTGTTCAGGGCCTACGCGATGTCAGTGACCAAGCTACAAAATTTCGTTTACAACTTCTTTTAGTACGCCAACAGATTTTCATAGCACAAAATGGGACAGGTTTTTTTTGCGAGGGAAAACATGGAGCAACTTGGAATTTCTCGTACGAATAATCTATTTTTATTTGAAATTACAGAAATATATCTGTGGTAATTTTTTTTACAAAAATAGGTTCAAGTCGCTCAATGGAAGAGCGACTGGAGCCTATCGCCCAACCAGAAGCTGATTCTGTCCCTGTCGCTCTACCATCAGACGACTGCATCCAGTCGCCCTCCCATTGGGCTCAGAAAAAATTACAGGTTTGGTCCCTGTGTGATATCGGATAATCACAGGATATCACAGACGGTTTTTAGTACAAAACCGTCTGTGATATCGGATAATCACAGACGGTTTTTAATGAAAAACCGTCTGTGATATCGCATAATAACAGACGGTTTTTAATGAAAAACCGTCTGTGATATCGCATAATCACAGACGGTTTTTAATGAAAAACCGTCTGTGATACTCCTCCCCCCAGCAGAATCTATTTCTGTTTATAGCTAGCCTCAGGAAATGCTAGCCATGCCCTCTGAAACAAGCAGATAATCACAGACATAAACATATACAATTCACACATCTCATTTCATTTCAGATACATTTCACATCTCAATTCATTTCACAGATATAAAACATCCAATTGACAACGCACTTCATTTCACAAACATAAAGCATCCATTTCGCAAATCAATTCATTGAGTTGAAATAAAATATCCATTAACAAATACACAATTGTAAAAGATCTACACTGTATTTGCACTTAGAATTACAATAAAAAATCATTCTGGGCAGTGGAACTCTCCATCTGATCTTACGACTTTTGACCACAAAAACCAAATGAGCTCTCCTCGAATTTTTGCAAAATCCGGCTGTGTCAATGCAGATGTAGAGATAGACGCAGCCTGTCGATAGGAATATCAACGCGCGCATATATAAAACTGACATGTATGAAATAAATGTGGGAAGATTGACAAACCTTAGAATTAGTGATCTTGGTGGAATCGAGGAGTAGTCTCATATGGTGGCACACGTAGTATCCACACGTGTTGCCCGGCTCCTGCTGGTGGCACTGCAAAAAATATAATGTGTTAAATCAAGTGGCATTACTACTATGTGTTGTATATGATTAATTAATGTGTAGCTAGCGAATACCCGAAACTTGCGATCATGTTTCAAGGCCTTGGCCCCTGTCGTCGAGTCACGTGTTTGTTGAACGTATGTGGCGAACGACCTTCGTTATTCGAAAAAGTTAGATTAGTTATTCGGAAGGAAAAAAAGAGTACAATGTACAATGTACGTACCTATCGAGTATTCGGGTGATAGCTGTGTACTTGGATTTGTTCTTACTTAGAGAATCAAGGTATATAGCCTTGTTCCATTTTGGTATAATTACAATTAAAATCCAAAGGAAATTCTCATTGTATGGCATAAGAACAAATTCCTTATCTTGGTGAGCCAGCAGTGCTTTTGTAATATAGTCCTCGACGAAGGATGCATTCTCGATGATGGTATCAATGGCGACTAAGCGTGGGTCCAGGAAACCAATTTGTGATTTCGATGATCTAGCTTCGATCAGCATGAATCTATATATAACATAGGAAAGCAACAAATTGTGACATATATCGGTATTACGTGAACAGAGACTGTGATTGTACAGACTTACAACGTCCAGCATCGAACGAGTGAGGCATCGAGAGCGTTGAGCGTGAAAAGTTCAAATATATCGTCAAAGGTCACCGCGAAGACACAGTCCTGAACTTCGTGCAAGAAATGTTCCGGCTTGAATTTGACAGTTATACCTGAGCGTCGTTCTGCCTCTGGCTTATTGGAGTCTTCCATATACCAAAGGTGGAATCTTTGGCAACCAAGTCCTAGTTTTTGGAACTCTTCCTGGACTACCATCGGCTGAGCTAGCACGAATTTACGGGCCAATGGCATGGACGGGAAATCGTCATCATCCTTCGTCTTTGATTTGCCCTGGCCACTGCCTCGATTGTGGGTCGACTTTATGCTAGTCGACTGTAATGGTATAGACGGTTCAAGTTGCTCTGGCGAGAATAGCACCCGTGGAGATAGCACCGGTGCAGGTAGCTGTGGTTCGCACTGCCCGTGTGGAGATGGCACCAGTGCAAGTTGCTGTGGTTCGCACTGCACTTCTGGTCCTGCCACCGGTGAAGAAGCCTCCAGGGAGATGTCAGTTTTGGGCCACTGGATGAATGTTCCAATGGCCTGTCCTAGATTCACGATCTCGTCGTTGGGGGGCTTCGGTAGCGGGACCACCTCAAAATTGGCATACACACCATCCACATTAACTTTTGCGAAGCCTGTCGCTAAAGCTTGACCGTGCACCATGGCCCCGATACCAGACGAATATGCCTGGCCCCAAGCAGCGTACAAGCGAATGGAGCCATATCTCACTTGGAGCCTGCATGTCGTAGGCTCCTACATAACGATACAAAATTAGCTACTCGAATAGGCCTACCAATGGAGCAAGCATTCGAGAGGTAATAATTATTACCAGGATGTCGTCCACAGGAAATTTGGACTGGGTTTGCGTCGGATTGGACGCGCAGCTACTCGGATGGTTGTGCGGGCTAGCTAGCACAGGAGCAGCGGTGGCGGCCTGCTGACTTTCTGTCTGTTTCCGCACCTCATCTCTGATTATATCAGCCATCGAACCCAGTAGCTCCTCTTTAAGAGATGCCTTGATCTCTTCTCGTAGCTGTGCGTCACGCTCGGCTTTGTTTCTCTTCCTGCGCCGATACATGTCAGAGTCATCTTGGAAACCATGTTTCCAAGGAACGTAAAGCCCAAGGCCTCTCGTACGGCCCGGGTGCTCCTTGTTTCCCAGGGCCACGGAGAGCATATCATTCTCCCTTGTTCCCTGGAATGATCCTAGGGTAGATTGAAAACTCAGCTCTTCCTGCAAGTGCACGACATGTCATTTCAATTCGTACGAAGTTGTGGAGTAATTACAAGCTACGTAGTTCGATCGATATCTTACCAGGCGCTCGGTCACTTGCTGGTCTGAAGGGTTTCGAAAGGTGATGTCCCCTGAGGTCGTTGTAGATGACCTTGCTCTAATCCAATTTCGAGCGCGGTCGTCCGGGATATTGGAAAACGGCGGGGCGATGTCCTGTGCAGCTGCCAGCTCATCCTCCTTCATCCACTGCGCGATTTTACCCGCATACCCAGCTGTGCCAAGTCTGTGAGGGTGTGTATTTTTTGCCTGGAGGGCCTTGTGCGCCACACTTGTACTTTTGAAATCTTCGGTCGTTTTCATCGCCTTGAACTCTTCCCATTGTGGTTCCAGGAATGGGTATTTATGAACAGGCGTTTCGTCCATCTCCACGTATTTCTTGACAAGCGTGCTCTTGAAGTTCTTCCATGCTTTGCACGCCGCTTTGTAGGTTTGTTGTTGCACAGCGTCCAGGTGTTCTTCTGCGAACTCGAACGATGCCAAAATTTCGGTCCACAGCTCACGTTTCCGAGTGTCAGGCACGTTCTTCCACGAATTGTATGTGATCTCAATTCGTTCTCGTGCAACTACTCCGACCATAGTTCGGAATGCGTTTACTGCTTTTTGAGGAAGGATAGGGACCCCAGATGCATTCACCGCTGTGATGATCTGTCGGCCCTCAGGCTTCTTTGATAGCCCTCTTCCTTGGCGTCTTGATGTTGGAGCGGACGCCTCCGGCGATGATGTTGAAGAATGCGCGGGTGACATGTTGCTCATTTTGTGGGTCTATTAAGATAAGATGAGAAAGTAATCATATTGAATTGCAAGACAAGAGAGGAGTAGAGGGGAGGGGGAGAAGGGAGGGGGTGATATGGACATAGAGAGGGGGTGGTGTGCCTATCTTACCAATGTACCAATGTATCAAGTCCTTCTTTTTCCCGCAAAATTCAAGTCAATTTTATTACAAAAGTGCAAAAAAAAGACATTCCAGATTCTTCGGTGAGCAGCCGACATAGCCGACTTCTTCGGTGAGCGACTATGCATCTGCTTCTTCCCACTCCTTCTCTTCATCTCTGGTCTCCGGATCACGTACGCCAGTAGCGATGATTCATCTAATTGAATCATCGCTACTGGCGTACGTGATCCAGAGATCAGAGATGAAGAGAAGGAGTGGGAAGAAGCAGATGGATAGTCGCTCACCGAAGAAGTCGGCTATATCGGCTGCTCACCGAAGAATCTGGGAATTTGTTTTTTTTTGAACTTCTGTACTAAAATTTCCTTGAATTTTGTAATACTATTACTACAAGGTCTCTAAACAAAGTGCCTATCCTAGCACCTACTTTAGTTGCTAAAACTATAAACCAAATAGCAAAGTCCCTAAACAAAGGTCTATGAAGCAAATGACACAAACTAGTGTATCCGGTTCATTGAACGGGAACACTATAGTATGTCACTTGCTTCATTTGTTGTTTTTTGTCTAGATACATGGAGCATTTGGGCGGAAAGATCAACTGTTTCGTCAGGCGCATGACTGCCAGTTCGAAGCATAGCATAGCATACGAGGCATATCCGAGGCCTGCTGCTGTGTCTTGAGGAATGCCAAGAGCTGGTATTCAGATGGGTTATGAGAATAAGATTCATAATTTATAGTTTGAGGAATGCCACATCTGAAGACCAGCTCTTGGCATTCTTCAAGACACAGTTGCAGGCCTTGGATGTGCCTCGGATGTTACGCTATGCTTCAAATTGGCAGTCATGAGCCTGACGACACAATGTATTTCTTTCCACCCAAATGGTCAATGTATCTTTTGCAATAATCGTAAGATTTCTTTATCCGGATACACTAGAATGTGTTACTTGCTTCATGCCCTTTGATCATATACTCTTCCTTGATTGGTTAATTTGTGCTCTCAAATTGTAGGGTTGCACATGATAAGATGAGGAAGAGATCAGGAGAGGAGTAGAGGGAAGGGGGAGAAGGGAGGAGAGGAGTAGAGGGAAGGGGGACCCAAATGATTTCAAACTATATACTATGTACTATATACTATATACTAACACAACAAGCAATGTAATATGTACCAATGTAAACTAAGCAACTGCAGTAAACAATGTACCAATGTAGTATGTACCAAATAGCAAACTAATTAAGCTGCTGCAGTAAACAATGTACCAATGTAATATGTACCAAATAGCAAACTAATTAAGCTACTGCAGTAAACAATGTACCAATGTAATATGTACCAAGCATCAAGCATCAATCCTAAACACTAACAGTAAGCATGAAGCATCAACCCTAAATATGTACTAAGCAACTAACCATAACAGTATGAAGCATCAAGCATCAACCCTAAACACTAACAGTAAGCATGAAGCATCAACCCTAAATATGTACTAAGCAACTAACCATAACAGTATGAAGCATCAAGCATCAACCCTAAACACTAACAGTAAGCATGAAGCTCGGGGAGGGATTTGATGACCTTACGGTTTTGGTGACCTTAGGGACGCAGGAGGAGAGGCGGCGGCGACGGAGGAGGAGGAGGAGGAGGCGGCGACGACGACGGAGGAGGAGGAGGCGACGACGCAGGAGGAGGCGGCGGCGACGGAGGAGGAGGTGGCGACGGGCTCGGGGAGGCGGCGACGGAGGAGGAGGCAACGGGCTCGGGGAGGCGGCGACGGAGGAGGAGGAGGAGGCTGCGGCGACGTCTTCGTCCGGGGAGGCGGCCGGCGAGGGCTGGGGGAGGCGGCGGCGACGACGGGCTCGGGATTTAGATTATCACAGACGGTTCTAAACTTAGAACCGTCTGTGATAACATATTACAGACGGTTTTGAGTTAAAAACCGTCTGTGATATGTTATCACAGACGGTTCTAAGTTTAGAACCGTCTGTGATAAGCCTTTGCCGGCTGTTGCAATTAAGACAACACCAATAACTACACAGCTGCATTCATATCAACTACCAAACAGCTGCATTCATATACAACACCAACCAGCTGCATTCGCACAGTGTATTTCTTGATACATTTTGTCATTCTCAAATACATCACACATATACATTTTCACATATACATATCAAAATTGACTACATCACACATTTTCACATATACATCTCAAAATTGACTACATCACACATTTTCACATATACATCTCAAAATTGACTACATCACACATTTTCACATATACATCTCAAAATTGTCACAAATTTTCACATATACATTCTTATTGTACTTGCTTATTTTCTTTAAAAATTAGCCCTTCATCATGATCAATGCGTACGTAACTAGTTTCGTCACGTTGTTCATCGTCGACCCTTATGCCATTTTCAAAAGGATGTAACTCGTCAAATTGATTGTATTCCTCCTCGTCCACTACATTCTCCACTCCGACAATTCTCCTTTTTCCATGAAGAACTACATGACGTTTCTTATTTGCCGGGTCGGTTACATAGAAAACTTGAACAACTTGATTGGCGAGTACGAATGGTTCATCTTTGTACCCGACACGTTGGAGGTCCACGGTCGTGACACCGTACTTGTCAACCTTCACCTGTGGGAGATGCACCCAACGGCAGCGAAATAAGGGGATCTTGAAAACCACATAGTCGAGCTCCCAAATCTCTTCTATGAAGCCATAATACGAGTTTCTCGACCCATCGGTACTGAATGCATCTATGCGGACACCGCTGTTCTGGTTAGTGCTCTTGACATCCTGAGACTGCGTATAGAATGTGTACCCATTTATGTCATATCCTTGCCATGTCACAACTGTAAATGTCGGCCCTTTTGCCAACCATGTCAGCGTCTCACTCGGCGAGCTCCTAGCGATTTGCTCCTTCAACCATTGGTTGAACCGACGGTTGTGTTGCCTCATGATCCAAACATCCGGCCGCTCCGGATTTTGTTGCCGAAGCACACCCTTGTGCTGGTCCACATAAGAGTCATGTGTTGCAACACCGTGAAATGGGCTTGAGTATACATGTCCATATCTGGAGTGATTGCTTTCCTTCCGATAGTTCTGAGACCCTTCAGCCTCCCCTCATGACGAGATTGAGGGACACCTATCGGCTGAATCTGAGCCATATAATCGACACAAAACTCAATGACCTCTTCGCTTGCATAACCTTCGACGATGCTGCCCTCCGGCCGAGAACGATTCCGTACGTAGGACTTGAGAATTCCCATGAACCTCTCAAATGGGTACATGCTACGTAAGAATACGGGCCCGCACATTTTTATCTCCCACACAACGTGAACAATGAGATGGACCATGATATCGAAAAACGAAGGAGGGAAATACATTTCAACGTGGTTTTAGTCAACTCATTTCCCTCCGGAAGCATGTCCGCTAAAAGACCTAGCAGCACCGTGAAACTCTTGTCGGACCAACCGTTGCTTGCCTTCAATTTCAACAGTTCAAGCACGCCCGACAACCTCGTGTACTTGCAGCCCGTGTATAAAGGTTTCTCTGAGTCCTCCGTCAAGCCACGGAATTTAACATACTCTCTCTCATCATAGTTCTCTTCTACATCGCGAAGCATCTGATCCAGATTATCATCGTGCAATCTATCCGAATCCGAGCCACAATCGACATCAGCCGGCGGCATGTCATTCACTTCACCTGCGATGTCATCCGGGGGCATATCATTCACTTCACCGGCGATGTCATCCGGCGGCATATGATCATTCACTTCGCCATGACTGGTCCAACACGTATAATCCTTTTTGAAACCCCTCCGAATCAAGTGCGCTTCAATTTGCCCTCGGTTCTTAAACATCTTCAAATTCTCGCAGTCAGTGCATGGACAGCACATATATTCCACCCCCTTATTCAACATATCCTCCTCGGCGGCTCTTATAAAAGCAGAAACGCCATTAATGTACTCTTCACTCACACGGCTCGCGGCATACATCCAACTTCGGTCCTACGTTACGTACATATATAACAACTTAGTATTAAAATCTAGAATAACTAATTATAACTACATATATACTGGCCACATTTATTATATTGAGACTTAATTTCCTAGCTCAATTCATATTACAAACACAATAGCTATTATATAACCAACAATTTTGCAAATTAATTAACCATCTTCAATAACCACTCATGGATTACTTACACCTAAATTGTAATGCAATTAAAAATAAATAAATTTCATTACTAACCATATCTACAGCAACCAGGAAAGTCTGAATCTTAATTCAAAGCTCAATCTCTGCCTCTTCCCACCAAATTAACTGGCCTGAAATCGCTCTAGCTTCCTCCCGAGTGAAAAAGTGCGCAGCAGTGGTTAGATCTGGATCAAAATGAAGACGATGTGGTCTGAGCAGCGCAATAAATGCCTTAGTAATTACCACAGACGGTTTTTTTATTAAAAACCGTCTGTGATAAGCTTCATACCAGAACGCTTCGCGCGTGTTTCGATGCCAGAACGCTTCGTGTTTCGATCGTCTAATTAACGTCTCTCGATCATTATACGAAGCGTCTATATCATTCATGTTTGGGTATACGAACCGTTTGTTCTAAAGGTTAAATATGCGCTCCTAATCCAGGTCTCTAGCTAGCTTCTACGTACGTACAATACAATATACAATTAATACAACATGACTTCTACTACTGTTCTTGTGATCATCTCCTTCCTCTCATCTGTTCATCACGAATTGTTCGGCCGGAACCTTACACAGGCGGCCAGCAATTTGCATCTGGAGCAGCTTCTCCGCACCCGCCCTGCTCTCCTTCCCCGACTTTCTTGCATCCGTCAGCTTGACCTGATGCTCCGCCGTCGACGGAGGCGTCTCGCTGCCGCTCAAGAAAGGGAAACAACCCTCACCCTGGTTCTTCTCCACAATGTGCGCAATGCGGAAGAAGCTCTACACGCATTGCAGAGACTGATGGATAGCCTTGCCGATCAAGCAGAAACGGCAGATTCTGAGGAATCTTTTCATGCTATCCTGTACGACATTATGGATGCTGCTGATCATTTGCCCAGGCTGCACGAGGAAGTGCTGAGGACAAGGGCAATCTTAACGGCGTTCGAGAATTTAGCGGCTGATCCTCCAAGTCCCCAAGTTGAAGAAGAAGCTTACGAAGCCCAAAAGAATACAATCTAGGAAACTCTTTACCTGTGCGACTTTTGTAATAAATTTGCCTCTAATTGAAATTAATAAATTTGCCTTTAATTTGTGACCTCTTGTCTCAGTAGTTCTGTAGTTAAGTTATTAGAAGCAATGTGTACTTATATATTAACCTCTGATCTAGAATATGACAGACAAAGGGACATCACAGCCGGTTCTTGTGAAAAACCGTCTGTGAACATTCCCAGACGGTTCTTAACAACAACCGGCTGTGATAGTCGACACAACACAGACGGTTTTTAATAAAAAAAAACCGTCTGTGATAATCCCAGATTATATTCCAGTATCACAGACGGTTCAACAGTAAGAACCGTCTGTGATACTCCTTTTTCCCGCCACAAATACCACAGACGGCCTTCAAATTAAAACCGTCTGTAATAGTTTACATTACAGACGGTTTCACAAAACCGTCTGTGATTTACCGTCTACTATTAGCAGCCTTTCTGTAGTAGTGCCACCCTCTAAAATGCCACCGAGTGCACATGTGGAATATGCCGCCAACCAACACGAGACAGAGCCGGCGAGTGACGACGGGTTTCTTCCCTCGTTGCAGACGGCCTCTCGTTCATCGACCTGTTGAATAAGCTCCCTCCAGAACACCAGCTATAAGAACCAGCGCGAGCAAGCAGCCAAGCACCTAGCACGGAGGTGAGACACAGTCTCGCAGCTGCATTCGCACGCAAGCATACTCGTGCCCGGCCGTCCCTCGGCGCGTGGGTGTCGATCGTGCGGGGGAGATGGCGGGGGGACCGAAACTGGCGGTGCTGGACGCGCTGGACTCGGCGCGCACCCAAATGTACCACATGAAGGCGATCGTGATCGCCGGCATGGGCTTCTTCACGGACGCCTACGACCTGTTCTGCATCTCCACGGTGTCCAAGCTGCTCGGCCGCCTCTACTACCCAAATGAGCAACTGAATCACGGTAAGAACAAGCCTGGCGCGCTTCCCGTAGACACCAACAACATGGTCATCGGCGTCGCGCTCGTCGGCACGCTCATGGGCCAGCTCGTCTTCGGCTACTTCGGGGACAAGTTCGGCCGGAAGCGCGTGTACGGCATCACGCTCGTCCTCATGGCCGCGTGCGCCATCGGCTCGGGCCTATCGTTCGGGTCGAGCCCTAGAGCCGTCATCGGCACGCTCTGCTTCTTCCGCTTCTGGCTTGGCTTCGGCATCGGCGGGGACTACCCGCTGTCGGCCACCATCATGTCCGAGTACTCCAACAAGAAGACGCGTGGCGCGTTTATCGCCGCCGTGTTCGCGATGCAGGGCGTCGGCATCATCTTCGCGGGGCTTGTGTCTATGATCGTCTCAGGCATTTTCCTCCACTACAACCCTGCGCCGGCGTGGATCAACGACCATGACCGGTCGACACAGCGGCCGGCGGCGGACTACATGTGGCGCATCGTGCTGATGATCGGCGCGTTTCCGGCGCTGGCGACCTTCTACTGGCGGATGAAGATGCCGGAGACGGCGAGGTACACGGCGCTGATCGAGGGCAACGCGAAGCAGGCGGCGAACGACATGCAGAAGGTGCTGGAGATCCAGATTGAGGCCGAGAAGGATAAGCTCGCCAAGTTCAAGGCGGCCAACGACTACCCGCTGCTGTCGTGGGAGTTCGCCCGGCGCCACGGCAAGCACCTCATCGGCACGACGACCACGTGGTTCCTCCTGGACATCGCCTTCTACAGCCAGAACCTGACCCAGAAGGACATCTTCCCGGCTATGCACCTTACCAGCGGCCCCGAGTCTGTGAACGCCCTGAAAGAGGTGTTCCAGATATCGCGGGCCATGTTCCTCGTCGCCCTCCTCGGCACCTTCCCCGGCTACTGGGTCACCGTCCTCCTCATAGACAAGATGGGCAGGTACATGCATATAGATACACGCATGCTCGATCGATCGTTGGAGTTGAATCATCCCAGCAGATTATTGATTGGTTACATATATGGTCATGCAATTGCAGGTGGCTTATCCAGCTCATTGGTTTCTTCATGATGTCCGTGTTCATGCTGGTGATGGGCGTCAAGTACGACTACCTCAAGGGCCAAAACCACCTTCTCTTCGCTGTCTTGTACGGGCTCACCTTCTTCTTCGCCAACTTCGGGCCCAACAGTACCACCTTCGTGCTGCCGGCCGAGCTGTTCCCGACGCGAGTGCGCTCCACATGCCACGCCATCAGTGCCGCGTCGGGCAAGGCCGGGGCCGTCGTCGCGGCCTACGGGGTGCAGAGCCTCACGCTCAAGGGCGACGCGGCCAGCATCCAGAAGTCGCTCATGATTCTCGCCGCCACCAACATGCTCGGCTTCTTCTTCACGTTCCTCGTCCCGGAGACCATGGGCCTGTCGCTCGAGGAGATCTCCGGTGAGGACGGCAATGCCGGCGACGATGCCGGTGCCGGCATTAGCACGAGCGCTGCGGATGTGAGCAGGGATGACAAGCTGCCTGTTTCAAGCACCGAGTGGCAGACATCAATGCATGCATGATATATGATGCATCGACAATGCATGTGCTACGTACTATACTAGTACGCGCGTACCTAATAATATTAGAGTATTGCTATACAACATTCGACTATTTTTAAGGACAAAAACAGTCAGATTGATCTGTATGCTTGTATGAACATAATATTGCTGTTGCTTGTATGAACACAGTGCAAAGGGACAAGAATAACGGCAGCCAGATACTCAAGTTGCCGGCTGCTTAGCTTGGGAGTTTGATCTACGCGTATCTCGCACTATTGTGTATTTGTGTTAGGGTTATGGCGAAGTTTGGGAATGCATGCATGAATATATAGTATGTCCTTAAGCACCATATATTTCTCAATTATCAACATGTAATACTACTTATAATTATGCCAAGTATTCGTTTTTGTATGTGTGCCAAACAGCCTATCGTTATCTTAGCTTTCTTCATATTATCAGTTGGTATTTTTCTCACCCCCAATTCTCTCCAAACTCCTGAAAATCCACACATATATGCGCCGGCGTGGCCGCGTGGGCTACAGATTCTCTCTTTAGCCATGGGGTCACATGGACCATACCACAATGAACGGCAGGGCAGCCCAGGCATATACAACAGGAAGGAAGAAATTACAGAAAGCTATCGTTCCGTCTTCTCTTGTTTTGGAACAAACTGGATTGATTAATTGAGCACCATTAATTACAACTTATCAAGTCACAAAGTAAGGGGTTCAGAAGAGTTTGTAGGCGGAGGACGCGTCCAAGCGGTGGATGAGGTAGGTGAGAACTAGTGCCACGAACATCAACACTAGGCAATCCCTTGGTTCACACTTGTTCCTGGCAACGTCAACAAAACCAAGGAATCAATCAAGCTCGCCACAATCAAACATCAAAACACAGTACACACCTTCCAAAACTACATTGAAGCTTCCACCGGAAAGCCATGCAGCAACAAATGGGTGCTCCTATTTAACGGGCGTCCACCAGAATCAAAGACTGTACACACGCCTCAATCCTCCCTCCCAAACTCTCGCTCCTCCTTCCGACCGGCTTCTCCAGTCTCCACCCCCAAGAATTCTCCCGCCTCTACAGCCTACCTCCCCCTATGGCTTCCAGTCAGGGGCGGAGGCAACTGGGTACCCGGTATGCCTGAACACTATCATAAGATCATATTCATAATACTTCTGGATATACGTCTTTCTTGAACAATAGCCCGCTCATGCTCCTCATGATTCGCCAACCCAGCCCACATTCCCACAATCACCTACCCACCTCCATCCAGTACTCCAATTCCCCTAATTCCTAACCCTATCCTCTCCTCTCCAGCCCTCTTCCTGACCACCTACCTGGTTGGTGGCTGCTTGGCGCCTCAACGGCTGGCACGGCGCGTAGAGGAGGAGTAAGCGCCGTGGTGAAGGACCATATGAGAAGATCTTAATTTATGATGAATCATTGCAATTTGAAAGATTTGAAATTTTGATTGGCAGTATTGTTGGTCTATCGGGGGAAGGCCAGTTAGACCGGCAATGTGCCGGTCTAATCGGTTGGTGCAGCAGTCAGATCGCCTGAGAATTGGCGGTCTAACCAGCTGAAGTTTGTCCAGTTGGGGACTTTCGGACAAAATTCATATTAGTGGACTTTGAGTTGAGAAATGGGTCATGGTGAGTATGGTCAGTGGTTTTATGCTGCATGAGCTATATTACAACTAATATGGGCCAGGTTGTAAAGAACTTGTGCCTGAAAATGATTTCTTTGTCTTTGGTTTAGGTCAAGGATAAGCTGAGAAGATCAAGTTGAATCAAGTCTAAGGATTTAGCGGATTCGAGCTTATGTGCTTTGAAAAACGTGTATAAATGTAGTGTGTGAGTTAAAACCCACGTGTGTGGGGTTATCGAGTTTGCCCTTTGTGATAAGTGGATAATATCCACTAAGATTTAGATATGGTTGGCTAGCCTATTTATTTAATGGGTTGGAATAGAACTTGAAGTTAACCATCCAACCATCCTCTCATTGAAACTAAGTGTTCTAGGGTTAGGGTTTGAGAGAAGTTGAGTGATGTGGTGTGCTCTCTTGTCCTCTAGGTGGAGTGGCTGTAAAATTTTCATCCTCAAGTGATAATATATCAATCTTTGTTCATCTCCCATTGATTCATCTTGCTGATTGATTTGCTCTTGATTTGGTTATTTTTCTCTTTTCTCTCTCTCCTTCTTAATCTTGTCATGCCAAGAAAGTGTAAGAGCTAGAGATAATTCCTGGAAACCAAGCCCTATCCATCTAGACACCGAGTTGGCAAGTTCTTGAAGAAACAATTTTTTATTTAATTTGGCCTCTCCAAGTGATTTCTCGATTTGAGAGTTTTTGGGTTAATTTTATTCGTGTTCTTACTTGCTATGATATGTGAGAATATATCTAGAGTCATCTTGGTTATCTCCTACTCACGAGTAAGTCATAGTCACTGTTTTCATTTTTTTACTTGGTTTTAGTACAATCTTGCATAAATATGAAAAATATCTTAACTTAAACATAGATTCTTGCAATCCTTAGTTGTTATAGATTTCTACGACCTTAAGAATGTGTGTGCAAAATTTTATACCATTTGGACTTGTATTTTTGAAATTACACCAATTTTTGGATCACCTCGGGTTGAAATCCCAATCAGACCGCTCTGCTACCCTGGGATCAATCAAAGCAACCTAGAGCTGGTGATTAGACTATCAAGAGGTCAAACCACCCTAGATAGCCTATCAGACCGCCAATAGTTGGATATTCTCCATAGTTTGTTTTCTTGAGCGATTTAATTCTGTTTTTTGGCTATTGATCCTATTCTCTATAACTCTGTAGTTATTTATAAGAAAAATTAAGAATGCTTAGGAAATTTTTTTGATGACACTATTTATCCCCTTTGTTGCCTTTTGGTCCTACATCATCCCTCCTCAAATAAGATTTCAGCAAATTATTCGACTTAGGATTTACCCATTTCTTCTGCATTTTCTCTCTCTCTCTAATTTGATCCCCCAACCTTTCCTGTCTCAATGGGAATTGAGGTTACCTCCTTGCTCCCTGATAGTGATACCACTAGTCTATTACAGCACCTTTGCCTTCTACACTCTGCCATTTCCTCCCTCTTGCTCCCTCATAGCCCTCACAACCATGCTACCAACACCAACAAGCATAGAACCAGTGCATGCCTCACGTGTTTCATCATTTTTTTCACTGATTCCCCACATTTTTTCACTATAAGGCTTGTACTTCTCTCCTGGGAGGACGTAGCGTCCCTTGGACCAGCAGATGAGCCTTCTTTCTCACCAATTCCAGCTCCACCACCATGGTCATGCTTGGAAGAACCCTTTTGGAGAGCACCCCTGACAAGAAGCCCGGGGAAAGTAGGACCACTTGGGCATTTCCCATCTTCCTTCTCCGGCTCAACAACTCCCCTCCCCTGCACGAAAGCTGCTAACTTTGACTTTGTCTTCTCTCAATAATCACTATTTATTAAACTAAAGTCGTAACTAAAAATCATAAACCACAGTCTAAAAGAATAGGCCAGCGTTAGCTACCCTTTTGGTGGCTTGACCAGTGTCACAAAATGGGCCGTCTGGTGGAGTATGAACTCACAATTGCAGCCGTCCAATTAGGTAGGAAGAATGTCAATACTTGGCAATTGGCATTCACGATCGCACCCGTTCAACTAGTGCAAGAACATATGGCATTAGTTGGATGTACTTCTGTGTAACAGTGAGAATAGCAGTTCGCAATTGCAGCCGTTAAATTAGCCAAGAACAAAATGGTAAATCAGGTAATTATTAACATTTGTGCGTTCCAGAGTTACACGGTGGAATATGGTGGAGCAAAGTTCTCGTCCCTTGTAGGCCGAATGTGTTGGATCTATAGATTTCTCATAATGCGGTTGCTGGTCTTTACATGGGAAAAGATGAGTTTCTATGAATGGGAAATTGGGAATCCCGCAACCCTTTGGGAATTGCTGTTGAGGACATGTACAATAGTTTATCTCTTAGAGCATCTCCAACAGTATGAGCTAGTTACTAGCTCTAAGACAATTTCTCCAATAGTCTAACTTTTAGCACATAGCTCATAACATAAATAGCGTCACATGACACTCTCACATAATCTTGGAATGTGTGTATGAGACTAGTTCTTGATCAAGAGATAACTTTTCTCTCTCTTCTATTAAAATATAAAATAATATGCTTAGAGCTAGCTCATAAGTCACTATTGGAGATGCTCTTAAGTTGTCTCTAAGATTTTTACATCATCTAAAGATAGCACTAGAGACAACCTCTCCAATAACATATCTCTTGAGTTATCTCTAAGGGAGCACATAAGCTTTTAATTCTTGCATGTACATATAAAATATAGTGATTAATACTAGACTGCATCTTTGTGTGATACTTTTGGCCTGAATGACGGTAGCCTGTTCTCAGAGACTCAGCCTGCTCCTCAGTGCAATTTTGCAGAAGGGCTTCCACCCGGAAGTTTATACCAAGAGAACCCAAGAATTGGGATTGAGTCATTGGCCCATGGACAGAAATATCATATACAAAAATTACAACATAACTCTAGTAAGAAAATGCTTGTCTTACCATGAAAAGTAGTAGCAGGACCGGCTAATAATATGCGTGCAAACCTAAAACTTCCTCGGCCGAGTGCCTGATTGAAGCAAAATCAACATAGGCGCTCAGATTAGCAGAACCAAGGTCATCTAATATATGAACAAACTTGTGTTTGTGGATTGCTTGCATATATTATTGTTTCTTAGTGACCAGGCCATTCATTCAAGATATCTTACTCAAAAGATATAGTAAAAGAAACGGTCAATGAGATAATTCTCTTTGTAAGCACATCAGACAAAAACCAAATAATGTACAAATTTAGGAATTGAATTTAGGTATCATGTGAGCATCAAAGACTTTAGAATTTTATGTTAAGAGAGGCACTAGACCAGGATTGGTCAAAGCTTTGTACACACTAGATAGTCAACAACATCTTGACCTCATCTCACGTGTGTGAAACAAATTTTAAAATCCAAACCTAAAGACTATCGGAGACTATTCCATTTTTGCCATAGTCAATGATTAGCGCTAATTACATTTAATTTAATTAGTACTGATTATATTTAATTAGTGCTACCTATGAGCTTAATTAAGTTGCTACCTATGAGCTTAATTAAGTGCTAATGACCTGGCATTAAATGCTGCTGCATTTGGGGGCTCGGCAGCTCCAGCCGAGCTCATAGGCAGCCGATTAGATTTGCAAAAAATATATGTTTACAATTAAATTTAAAAGAAATGTACAATGTTATTTATTTATGTAAACAGTTCAACATGCGAAGACGGCCACGGGCGCGCAGGTGCAGGACAGTGGTGCCGTGCCGCCCCGTGGTGTGCGCAAGTGGAAACGAAACCGTCGTTTCGGGTGCTTTGCAACGAGCGCGGGCCAGACTCCGTTGCCGTCGGCTCGGTCGCTGAGTTGCCCTTCCGACCACGTTCTCGACGTGATTTCGGGCGCTTCCTACACCCGGTTAAACTAGCCCATTTGAAAAATCTGGCCCAGTCTACACAGCCGAGACTAGCAAACTTGTGGAGATAGTTCGGCCCATAGCCTCCGCGGCGGCCGAAAAAAAAAACCGACATATCGTCGAATTTTTTGTACGGATAATCCATTTTTTATTCGAAATTACAAAAATATACCCGCGGGAAATTTTTTTGCAAAAATAGGCTCCAGTCGCCTAATGGTTGGGCGACTGGAGACTTTCGCCCAACCAGACCGCGACAGCTGGAGAGTCTACGAACGGTTGGGCGATTAATTGCAATCGCCCAACCGTTGGGCGCCTTCAATGTAGTCGCCGAACCGTTCGGCGACTGTGATTCAGTCGCCCAACGGTTGGGCGACTGAAGGTGGATATAAGGCGACGACGCAGCGCCGGACTGTTCTTCCGTTCGGCCAGCGCAGAGAAGAGAGGGGAAAGAGGGAGAGGGAGAGGAGAAGAGAAGGGGGAGGAGAAGGAGTGCGCGTTTTTCAGGTAAGTTTTTGTGTTATATTTTTTGTTAGTGTAGAAAAAATAGTTTAGAAAATATAGTCTAGAAAATTAGTTTAGAAAATATAGTCTAGAAAATTAGTTTACAAAATGTAGTATAGAAAATTAGTTTAGAAATATAGTTTAGAAAATTAGTTTAGAAAATGTAGTCTAGAAAATTAGTTTAGAAATATAGTTTAGAAATTTAATTTTCAAATTTTGTTTAGTAAATATAGTTTAGAAATTTAGTTTACAAAATGTGTAAACTAAATTTTGTATACCATTTATAATGCATTATTGTACAAAAAATAGTATTTAAATGTACATGTACAAAATTTAATTTTGCAATTATTGTACAAATTTAGATGTAGAAAATTTAGTGTTGAAATTTACATGTAGAAAATGTAATGTTGAAATTATTGTACAAATTTAGATATAGAAAATGTAGTGTTGAAATTTAGATGTAGAACATTGAATGTTGAAATTATTGTACAAATTTTCCAGGTATGGCTCGTGCTGGACGTGACTCGGAGTGGCGGTTCGCGCTGTTGGACGAGCACGTGGACCGCTCTCATCGCGCTTCCCGTCTAGTCCCGCCACCGGGGAGCACGGACGACCCGCCTCAGCTGGGAGTGGTCCGTATATGTGGTAGACCCGTCTGCCACACACGTCGCCGCTCCGACGGACACGTACCCCGCGCACTTCGCGCGCGACGCTCACCTCGCGGTACGTTAAATGTCATTTCAAAGATTCCCGAATGGTAATGTCGTTTCGATAATTGACCATTTCATTTCATGTCTTTGTGTTCAGGCTGACGTCGGTTCTGTCCTATGTGCCGACTCCGGCACAGTACTTGAGAGGCTCACCAGTGGTGGGCAGCTGACCCATGACGAGGGCGTCAGCTTTGCGCGTCGGATGCACGATGGGTGTAGACGTATTGTTAGCCTACTGTCCTGCACGAGGCTACCGGCGGTCTCCACGCCCACCGCTCCGCCTGCTCGTCCACCAGTGCCACCCCGACCAGCGTGGCACTACTCTGGTGCACCGACATGGACACGTCCTCCACCGCCTCACCCGGAGCAGCCAGGGGGTTCAGCCTGGGCAGGGCCTCCTACACCGGTTCACTTCACGCCTCCTACGCACACCCCTGTCTTTCCCACCTCGATGGCGCCAGCTACGGGTACGCAGAGGGTCTTATATCATGTTTATCCGAAGACGACATGCAACGAACTAACGATATTAATATTGCAGGTACTTACCAGCAGCACGGCGTCTCCCCAGGCCCGGACGATGTGGACCAGTTTTTCGCGGAGTGGTCCGGGCAGTTCTCCGACGCAGCACCGGAGGTTCTCTCTAGCAGTGCCCTCCCCAGTGCACCGGCGGGCACACAGCCAGAGGTGCAGCTGACTCCACCAGCGCAGGGGCGGGATAGACACCCTCCTGCTCGTTTTACTTTTTCGGATCGTCCTAACCCGTTGCACCGGAGGAGGGCCAAGCGAGGCCGTATGGGAGGACGCGGGCGCGGTGACGGGGCACACCAGGGTGACCAGTGAGGCGTGTTGCAGATGCTATATATGTTATGCATGTAATGAAAAAACATGCGGCATGTTACTCTCAGTTATATTATGAAGTTTATTTAAATTTACATAGTCTATCATCTCTCTCCCCACATATAAACTATCTCACTTAACAGTGTATGTATCGATCGTTTTCTACTCAATCTTTCATAAAAAAAAATTAAAAACTTTTTACATACCTACAATATACAATGAACATAAACTTTTATTACAACTTCACCGTATTTTTTACCGGTTCAACGTTACAAAATTCACAAAATTTAAAACAATCACGGGGGCTACATGCAGTCGCCATCCCGTTAGGCGACTACATGCTAGTCGCTTAACGGTATAGCGACTACCGTTAAGTCGCCGAACGGAAGAGCGACTTAATGTAGTCGCTCTACCGTGCAGCGAGATATATTGTGTCGCGGTCTGGTTGGGCGAAAGTCTCTAGTCGCCCAACCATTAGGCGACTGGAGCCTATTTTTGCAAAAAAATTTCCCGCAGGTATATTTATGTAATTTCAAATAAAAAATGGATTATCCGTACAAAAAACTCCATATCGTCCGCCCTCATCCTCGCCGACCTCGCTTTCGCCCCCTTGACCACGGCAAAGGACGGAGTATGGAGCTCGACCATGTATACGATACATACTCATTTCTTCGAAAGGTATATACGACAGGTACTTGGATGGGCACTCCCTCTGTTTCACCGGTCACAAACGCGAAGGGAATTCTGACCAGGTGCAAGGGAATTGCAAGAGCAGCACTGCCATGTACTACGGGGTGGCAAACCAGCTGTCGCGAAAGCAAGGTTTGAGCTGGCCGCTCTTTCGCTCCGTTGTCGAGTTGTTCTTTGCCATGCTAGGCTAGTACTGCTGCCGACGGCGAGTGGCGCTTTCGGACCCCTAATCGAAGAAGGTTTAGGCCCCGGCGTGTAGGTCGCCAACGGTGTCTAGTTGTTATTTCTTCTCGAATATTATCCCCTTAATTTTTTTCGACCCTTTTGACAATTTCATCCTGCAAGCGTGTTCACATCACAGCAAGGAGCTTATCTTGCCAAAAAAAAAAAGATTGTTGCACAGTGAGATTACAAATTTCTCGCGGTTACATTTTCTTTTTTCAAATCATGCTTACAGTAGGGAGTGTGATTGATTTACGACTTTTGATGAGCACATGCCCTGTTAAGTGTAAACTCGAGTATTGCTAATTTGCAGTAAAAAAAATGTAGGGACCGGCTATATTACAGGCGACTGAAAAAACTTTAAATCTCAGTCACTTTCCCGAGCCGATCTTTATCCTGTGGTTCTTTTTGTCCCTGGGCTGTTTTTGGCCTGCAAATCTCAAATCGTGACCCATTAACAGCCTACTCCATCTTAGCCCTGCACTTTTAGACAACCTTTAGTCTGAGACCTTGAAGCTTATGCAATGCCTAATGCTTTCAACCCACGAACATAAAAAATAGAAAAACTGGTGAATGCAATATCATTCGACTGTTTTTTTTCTTGTAAATTAGTCAGATTTTGAACTATGTGACAAAACAACTAGAAAATTTAATCAAACAAAATTTGATTATGCTTCTAAGCATACAAAACAAGTAGTGATACTTGACCTAACAAATTAGTTAAGCCTATTAAGAAAAAGATTCAGAAAAGCAATGTATGCTGCCTTTTAAATTAACAAATAAACATTGTGCTGTGATAGTACTCTGCATTAAGATATGCTTCTAAGAAAAAAAGTTTAGAAAACCAAACAAAACATCTTGAAAATTTTAATCAAACATAGCATTCAAACCAAACAAAACATTTTGGGAAATTTAACTAAACAAAACATCTAGAGAAATTTAACCAAACAAAACATTTTGGAAAAATAGTTCTATACTTACATATAAGTGAGGTCTATAAAAAAAATTACATCAAAATCTACTTTTTATAGCATTGTATATATAAAAAGTATATTTAATGATGATCTAGTAATTCCAATTTTGGGTTATAAATCTTGATATTTCTTTAATATTGATGATCAAACCTAAAATCATACATGGAGAAAAATCGACTAATTTCAGCTCAAAAAACAGTCGACTGTGCTTTAGCACTTCCGAAAAATGTAACTCTGGAAGAAATTTTGACGATTGATGACTGTTAAGAACAGCGCATGCTTGATTAGCTAGGTGTGAACTCGAGCATAGACACTTGTATTATTCTTTTCTACACGCCCCCCCCCCCCCCCCCCCCCCCCCTGTCTGATGTCTCTTCGCGACGTGATTCATTTGGGTTCGGCCTACATCTCCATCCGGATCGCTTTGGTCTAACGTGATTCATTGGCATTTTTTATTGTTCGGCGTACATCTCCGTCTAGATCGCTTTGGTCTAACTTGCGAATTCCCTTCGCTTGTCTTCCATTTCCATTCCATAATTTCTAAACGGATTTCACTTTCATACCAAGATATCATAATCATTTTCTTATACTTTTATCCATAACCACCATTAAACAATAACCCTTATTTTATCAAAACTATGCAAGTGTGTCCCTCTACACTATGTCCGTGACAGGACGCATGTCTATTTAAATAGATTTTTAATACTCTATAGAGGTTATGCAGCTTTATTCATAAGACATGATTAATCCATAATATTGGCCACTACACGCTTCTATTGGTGTGCGACTGAGAAAATCATAATAAGCCTTTTACTATGCTTAATTATTATACAATGTGTTTAGTTTTTGTTGACAATGTTTGTGTTGTATTCAAATTTAATACTATTGCAATTCTAAGCATAACCATGGTTTATTAAAATTTAACCAATGTAGAGTATTATTGTTATAAGTGTCTTAGGGTGACTAGTAAAGACAATGTTAACAATCAAGAAAGGGATAACACACATCAACGGCTTGGTATAACTAAGCATCAACATTTAACATAACCTTTCAAAGCAAAGTAATTGTATTTAAAAACTAGGTTCAATATGATCAACACAAGGGCCCACCTTATTCAATTGTGGATGGCATAGAATTTTTGTTTGTAAGCGACGGGAGCGTTCGAAGTGTCAAATTCTATAAACGTGCAATTACCCAAATTCAACATGAATTTACATAAAATTCAAATGAACTTCAAAAATTATGATTTTGATGTTGTTGGAAAGACTTTGAATTTAGATAAATTGTAAAATAAGAATAAAGTCATTTGAATTTAAAATGAGGGAGAATGAGTTTTCCAAAGTTCGAGCCAATATTAGATAGGTGGGCTCGTCTACTATTTTCTTTTCTTTTTCAATTATTTTTCTTAAGAAAAAGACTCGGCAGCTGACTGGTGGGGTCCAGCTAGGTTTTAATTTCTTTTCTTTAAGGGGAAACGACAGAGAATGACAGGTGGGGCCATAGTCCATATGTACTAGGTCTACTCAGTGGTCTACGGGGGATGGGGCCTACTTGTCAGTGGCTCAGGCCCACAGATCGGGTCTACACGGCGGTTTTAAGGGCATAGGCCCACATGTTAGTGACACAAAACTTAAACTATGATTTAATTATATTTTCTAATCAACTCGGGCCCACATGTCGTACTGACATTAACTAACTAAGTAACTGCTAACTAATTACCAATTTAACTAACCTAATCTACCTATTGGGCCCACTGCTCAACGACTTTGGTCGTCTTCTACCTCAATCAAGCATAGCTATTGGGATGGCATCCAACTTAGGTTTGGGCTTGGTGCTGGTGAGGGAAGGCATGACGGTCATCCGTGCCCCCCTAAAATTGGATGTGGTAGTCCCGAAGAAGCTATTGGTGGTGGCGACACGGCGGGAGACGACCTGAGGTGGAGGTGAGGTTGCGGCGGCTTTATTGTGCACGAGGGGCACTGCGACATGCTAGCGATTCGGCCAAACTGAGGGGAGCTAAAGCATCTATACGGTAAGGCGAAGCTTGAGATGCACTTGGTGGTAAGGATGCGGTGGTAAGCAAGGCCCTCTGCGATGGCTTGCGGTTGCTCGACGAAGGGTGACTAGGCACGATGTTGACTAGTCTACCGAGTTTATGAAAGAACTCACCACAAGACGAAGCAGAGAATATAGCTAGCAGTGGTTGGGCTGGAGCGTGCTTTGGCCGGTGACGGAGATGAAAGTGTGTTCTGGTGGCTCTTGTGAACATCAAGGAAAAAGAAAGGGCACATTAGCGCAGAGAGGCCAAGGTGAAAATGGTGGATGTGATCTTCAAGGTTGAGGCTCACTAGAGTGAAGAGGACGAGGCGACGATGGCGGCAACAACACTGTGCACGACGACGACATTGGGGCTTTGGCCTTCCTAGGGGAAAATAGGCATGGCAAGGTGAGCACGAGGAAGAGGGAGCGAGATGAACACAAAGCACATGATGGCAACGACAGGAACTCACTGGAGTGGTGAGAATCAAATGGCAAAGCTGGCGGCCAGACTTAGGGAAGAAGGCCAAATTCTTCTCCACCGAAGGTAGGGAGGAAGCAGAAGGTTAGGAAAAAAAATGAAGAGTGGGTTAAGGTGAAGTTTTTGACACGCTCGGCTGAGGTTTAAATAGAGGGGAGAAGGGAGAATGGGCACGGTGCCATGGCTCGGTTTTGAGTGCAAGGGATGGCGAGAGGGGAGAGAGGGAGAGAATGAGCGCAGTGGCACAAGGCTAGAGATAGAAGGGGTGACGTAGCTCTAGCTTGTGCGGAGCGTGCATATGTCATCACTGACGCAAGGGCGTGGAGAAGAAGCACAATGCTTTCTGTCTGCGCTGACAGGTGAGACCAGTGTCCACTCGTCGGTGAGAGCAAGAGAAGGAGAGGGCGTCGGTCGGCTAGGCTGCTGTGTCAACTAGGTTGGCGCACGTGTGTGGTCCACGACTGGTGTGCGGCAAGGTCGGCATGAGGAGGAAGGAAAGGGGAAATGACGCGGGCCGGCTAAGCCTCAAGAAGGAAAAAGAAAGGAGAGGAAAAGCGGGCTGGAGTGGAAGAGAAAGAAGAAAAGGGTTGGGCCAGTGGCTAGGTTTCAGCCCGAAGGCGAGAGAGGGAAAACATTTTATTAGCACGCAAATAACTTTTAGAAATTTTCAAATCTAATTTTTGAGCCAAGGAAAATATTTAAAAAATTCTTAAACTCAATCAAGGCTTTAAAGAAAATTTAAATATACACAAAAAATTTGAAACTCATAAAAATTATGCATGTTTTATTTTGAAGACAAATTTGGGTTGTTACATAAACCGTTCTCTTTTTAATTTTGCCCATCCAAGTAGTAGTAATTGCTTATCTAGCCTTGCCAAGCAAACTTTACCACATATATGTAGGCAGGAAAAAGCTTGTTAATTAGGTGCAGGAGTACAGCCAAATTGGCTCCCTTGTGTGGACAAGATTTGTTCATATACCAATTTTCCACACTGGTATATTAAACAGTTCTGAATAGATTTTATAAGATAATTTAAGTAATTATTCTATATTTCTCAATAAGCTTAGACTCTTTTTACGCTTTTGAGGCAAGATAACCAAATGGTTAGCATTGTTAACCTTGGCCTCTGAGCTACTGTTCTCCAGAGCTAGTTTATCATGCATGGCAAAGCATATAGGCAAAAGGCTTTGAGACGTGCTTTGACGGTTTACTAACTTGGTGACTGGGCTATTTCAGGTCGGCCCCGCTCAAGACGGCTTAGTTTTCTAGCTTCTGACTTATTTTTCATTATTCAACAATTTCATCTTTTTCTGGTTTTTTGACTTTTTTTGAGCTTTTTTGTTGGTTTTTTCCGTATTTGTTTGTACTGTTCGTGATGGGCTAACATGTTTTTTTTCTTTTTTTAAATTTAATTACGCTAAATAAGCCACCATCAGTTATAATGCAATTTCAGTCAGCTACAGTGCTTTCAGCCATAAGCCACTCAAAAAAGTCATTTTGAGCACCCGTAGAGTCCTATCTCTCTCCCCATATTATGTATTTAAAACTCTTTTCCGTGATTATTATTATTATTATTATTATTATTATTATTATTATTATTATTATTATTATTATTATTATTATTTGCTAGTTGCAGTCCACGGGCTGACTGAGAACGGTGAGTCGACGATCTACAGTCTAGAAGCCAATAATAAGGTCCGGAATTTGGGAGCTTCTACAGCGACTACCTATCCTGTGAACTGCCGACCTTAGAATAATAATAATAATAATAATAATAATAATAATAATAATAATAATTATTATTATTATTATTATTATTATTATTATTATTATTATTATTATTATTATTATTATTATTATTATTATTATTCGTAGTCCACGGACTCACTGAGAACGGTAAGTCCACGATCTACAGTCTGGAAGCCCCTAAGGGCATCTCCAATGGTTATAGCTAGTAACTAACTATAAGACTTCCACATCATCTATATAGTACACACTAAAGTTAGCATTCTAAAGAACTATCTATAAGGGCATGTACAATGGTATGAGCTAGTTACTAGCTCTAAGATAACTTCTCCAATGATATTAACTTTTAGCACATAGCTTATAACATGAATAGTCCTACATGACATCCTCATATAATCTTGGAATGTGTGTATGAGACTAGCTCTTGATCAAGAGCTAGTTTTTCTCTCTCTTCTATTAAAATATGAAATAATATGTTTAGAGCTAGCTCATAAGTCACCATTGGACATGCCCTAAGGATAGCTATTTGATGCTTACATGCACACACAGAATTTATGGAGGCTGCCTCGTTTGGCGCTATAGACTATCTCTAGAGCTGTAGAGAGCTGCGTTCTCTTTCTTCATTTAATATCTTCCACGTAGGACAGTTGATGACATGGACTCTCTTGTAGATAGCTGCTATAGACCCATTGGAGATGCTCTAATAAGGTCCGGAAGTTTGGGAGCTTCTACAGCGACGACCTATCCTGTGAACTGCCGACCTAGGAATGTGTGTGTCCGATTTTTCCCGACAAGTACCTGAACCTAGAAATGGTCCGACCCATCGATACCACTTCCAGCTTAGATTCCGCACGAACAAGGATGCTTTGTATTCTATAGCAAAATCGCAAATTTAAGTGCTACAGTGTTGTGTATTTCTTCAGCAACATTGTATCTTAATTCCTTTTAGTTAAAATAAAAGTCTTGAAACATTTTCACCCCTAGCATTTTCCTATTTCCACACGTAGGATGATCAGTGTGCGGTGGAAAAAGGGTATGTAAAGTGCTTAAGTTACATACATACATACATACATACATACATACATACATACATACATACATACATACATACATACATACATACATACATACGATGAATGGCCACTCTCATTTTTTTTAACGTAATCTGCTTTCATATATGTCTTGATTCCTTCTCTTGTTGCTATGAAGTATGTTCCAGCAAAACATGAACATAATGTCACTCCCGTTCGCGGAACATATCGCACTGTGATTTTTGAACCGGTAGACCTTCTAGACTTCAGTTCAATTCCAGTCTATTCCTTATCGCGCTCCATAATGCAACATTCTCAAGTACAAAGTCCTTCCCCGTCTTTGTCGTTGAACGGACAGTAAATTTGTCGAAGTGGACGGGATCAAACCAAAAACAAGGGTGAAAGAGGGCCGCGTAAGCCTGCTTTCGATTTGGGGTTAAAATAATATGGTTAATTAATCTTAACCAATTAGGTTAGTTTAACTCAAATTTTATGTTTGACAACAAAACTTGTTAATTTAAATTATTATTTGGCTAGATTAGGTGAGTTAGCTGGATTAGTATCAGAAAAACAAAATTCTAGAGAGCTACCTGTGCTGAATTAAATTATTTCATTAATTTGATATGTTAGCTTAATCTAGGTTAGAACGGTTAAAACCTACAACTGAGTTAAGTTAATCCTCTCGAATCCAATAATATTTAATAGATTAAACTTTTAACCCACCTCTTAATCCTAAACCAAAATAGGGTCTGAAAAGAAAGTGAAACATGCACGAGAGCACAAAAGTGCCGTCAGCCCAGCGACGTTACCGGATCCACACTTCAATTCCCGGAGAAAAGGATGTCGGCGAATCAGTGATCGATCGGTAGGGCTGTACAAAGCTAGACGTGGTAAAAGAGCTCTGGTTTGGAACGTGTCAAAACTAACTGGAATGAAAAGCGCGTGTAATTTTCGTTTAATATCTAACTAGTTGCCAATGATTATTCATAAGTTTTTTACTTGACCTGGTTGTTGCGTGTGTCTTAACACACGGCCAGTGCGTAGTCACGTTGCAATCAAGCACAAGAGGCGCACTCACTCGCCTGTTGTACTATTAAAACATATCGACTTGTACTTGATGGAATACGCCGATTACATTGTGAAGTGATATCAATCGGTTGTTCCATTGCTCACTTTGGAACAAAATCTTTTCCCCGATTTGACAATTCATGACATCATACTTTGGGCTGTTCGTGCATTCTAAATCCATTTAGAAGAAATGAAAATCCCGCTACATTCCGGAAGCATCGTCTTGTTTCCTTGGACGCGTAAGGATCGGGTCTGATGCATCGACAAAGCCATGGTGGCAGGAGATAATTGGCTAGGTTCTTTAGCATTTGTGCTAATGTCTTTTACATTATGATATATTAACTAGCTTTTAAACGGTGTGTTTTAAGACGGAGTCTATAGGTAAAATGTAGTATAAACTGTACCGAGTTCATCTATACCGGCTAAAATCATATATGATTATTTTTCTCTGTGCACCACCTCTCGCGAACAATCTAGAATTCAAAATTTTAGCTATAAATCAAAAGTTACAACTCAAAAGAACCCACCCACTCTCAAGTACTGGGGGCAACGAGACCAACATGTGGAACCCACTGGTTCCAAGACCCACATTTAGTGGCTCGAGCACACACTATGGCTTCTAAAAGTTGTTTTTTACAGTAAATAATTTTTCTATAGTATATAATTTTTAAACGAAGTGTCTTTTCAAGGTATAATCTATTAGTTGATTATAATATACACTGTAATAACTTTATTTATATTGATCAAAATCGCACATGAGTGTCTCTCTCTACAAGTTTCTCTACGAGCCATTACTATTAATAAGCCAAAGCCAAAAACTAATATGAACAAACCCTACGTGAAGTCTCACCCGCACAGAACCGTTTGGGAGCCATTCCTCGTTCGTTCCAACGAGTACATAAATTTCCACAAGTTTATTCTCACGAGCATGCCCAACGAAGGGGTACGCGACACCGACCGCCGCCGAATCGTTGACATCCTATCCTAGATCGCCGTCACCACCCAGCCTACGAAAGTTAGTCTGGAAATAGCCCCTAGCCATTTTTTAATTTGGCATCCAAATACTTGTTTTTTTTTCAAAAATAGCCCGCTCTATGTGGACCTACCGTTCTCGGTAGCACCTGCTGAGCCGAGGGAGCTTAGCAGCACAGTACTCCATGCCGAGCTACCCTGGCTTTATAGGTCTACTGAGCGTGATAGATCCACGTAAAAGATTATTTTTGAAAAACGGACATTTAGGTGTCAAAATTAAAAAATAATATATACGTTTTTTTAGGCTGTGGCTTATAGTTTTTTTTTAAATTTTAAATTCTGACTGTTCACAAAAAAGAGAACGAAAAGAGAGACACCTACGTGTAATTTTGGCCGATATACATGAATTTAGTACATATTTACTAAAATCAATTTATATATTTCATCTTAAAAAGTCACATCATTTAAAAACTAGTTAATATAACTTAAGCCTAAAAAAATCTCAGCCAACATGGCTTTAGGGCTATTTGTGTGCTCCATTCCCCACCTGCGTCCATCCACTCGTTGGTCCTCCAGCCATCAATTGAAGTGCCCTTTGCAATACAGCAGTAACAGCACTAGCTGGGTTAACCGTGCAACACTAGAACCTGGCTATTGGTCAGGTGAGCTAGGTTCCGATCGAGGTGCGTCTGCTACAGCTTCGAGACAGACGTCGAAATGGAAGGAAGATTTTTTAAATTACTTCTCAAGTTTAAAATTATGTACGCTATCTATATCAATGTATTCGTAGTTCACTATTATATTAAAAAAACAAAAATAAATATACTCAAACACAACCTAAAAAATAGCCCTATAGCCTGTCTCGCCACTCTGGATGTCGAGTCATTTTATATATTATTAGCAACGTGGAAGCAACTACCTCCAAGGTTCCATAGCATCATCATCTAGCCTCTTCACAATCATGCACGCATAGCTCCTCCTGCTCTTAGTCTCTTTAATTAGCCAATCAGAGCCTTAATTAGTAACAACCAAAGATATTAAACCCCAGCACTAGCACCAAAAGAGCGATCTGCAGCCGATGGATCGAGCGGGGGACTGGTCAAAGGATGCACTAGACTAAGCAGAGAACTCACCATCGCAGTGCCCAGTCCCACGACCGAAGACCGGTCCAAACGTTTGAATATTACACAAGCCCCTTTAAACACCCAGGAAAATCCCTTCTGTTTTTAGTCCGGTCAAACTTCTTACTCTTCCAACTGACAAGCGAGCTAATTTTAAGCTGGTGATGCCACGATGCTCTTTGCCTCCCCGACTCGCCCTATAAAGAGCGGCGCCTCCCGTTCTACCCACACTGACACACACATCATCGCCACAACCACACACGGGCGTCCGCCGCCATACTCGATCGTCGTATGCACGGTAGTGAGTGAGCGGGCGCGGCTAGCTGCAATCAATGGAGGGCTCGTCATCGGACAGGTACACCGAGAGGTGCGCCCTGGCCACGGAGCTGGCGCAGGTGCTCGACATGGTGAGGCAGCTGGAGGAGCACGTGGGCCTGCAGGGCGGCGCTGCCGGAGGGGAGCGGTGCCGGGCGCTGGTGTCCGGCATGCGGTCCTCTATCGACAAGTCCATCCACATCGCCAGGTCTTGCTGCGTGGAGGGGCGCCTGCTCGGGGGGCCGGAGTCGCCGCCGTCAGCTGGTGACGGTAGCCCCCGCAGCGCCTGCTCGGACCAGGCCGGCGACTCCCGGTGCAGGGGCAGTGCAGCGGGGCAGTGCAAGAAGAGGTAAGCGCGCGCAAAGGCCTCCCCAGTTGATGGTTGTTCAGAACTCCAAAAGAAATCAATTAGCGCACGACGCGCTTGGTTGTTGTTGATTGCGTTTATTAATCATACGTGTGATTGGGATAAATGCAGGAAGACGCTTCCCAAGTGGAGCACGCAGGTGAAGGTGAGCACCGTGCAGGACGTCGGCCCCCTCGACGACGGCTTCAGCTGGAGGAAGTACGGCCAGAAGGACATCCTCGGCACCAAGTACCCAAGGTCAGCGACGCTCGCATCAAGCTCGCCACAAAACGCATTCTTTTCACAGCGCGCGCACGAGGGAGCTGGCTAGGCTAACCGGTGATGAACTTGATTGGACTCTCGCAGAGCCTACTTCCGGTGCACGCACCGGCACACGCAGAGCTGCCACGCGAGCAAGCAGGTGCAGCGCACGGACGGCGACCCGCTGCTCTTCGACGTCGTGTACTACGGCAACCACACGTGCGCGCAGAGGCCGCGAGCCGCAACAAGCGCAGAGCACCCGCAGCCGCCGCAGCCTGGGCAGGAGCAGAGCTCCACGGCCCCCGTGGGGTTCAAGGCCGAGGGGGGCGCGCAGGGGCTGGAGCCCGTGTTGCCGCAGTTCTCGTTCCCATACACGCCGGCAGGCGCCAACACCGGCGGCGCAGCGAGCAGCGGCTTCCCGAGCCGTGTCGTCACTGCACCCTCCTCCGTGTCACCGGCTAAGTGCCAGGTTAGCGGCAGCGGCTACGCGGCGGGCGGCGGCAGTTTGCCCGAACTTCGAAACGTGCCCGACGTCGAGCGCACCTCCAGGACGAACTCCCCGATGGGGGACATGGACTTCATGCTCCAGCTGGACGCCGATTTCTTGGATAACCCGGGCTATTTCTGAAGCAAAAACCGTAGCGCCGCCGCCGCGGGACAAACAGGTAAAGGCGGAACGAGCGTACTACTAGCGCGCACCACAGAATTTTCCTATCCACTGTAACAATAGCTAGACCTACCAGTTAGGAGTTCTACTTTGCAGCCTTGAGCCTGTAAGCCTTTTCCACTCGTCGCAGCTTCCTCTAGCTTGTTGATCTTCTTAGCCACCTACCAGATCGTCCTATCTTTCTTGTTTTTCTTCTTCTTCTTCTGTATAACCAGCGATGTTTGTGTAAACAAACACAAGCGATGAAGTCTTAAGCTTTTGCATCGATCCGTCGCGGTGCCCCAGCGTGCGTCACGCTGTATGACGTGCTCTTGATCGAATGTACGATGAGGGGTCAGAGGTCACCAGTTAATTACAAATGGATTCTGACGGATCTGAATTCTGAAAGCTGATCGGATTGAGGCTGTACTAGACGCACATGCTGGTCCTGTACGAGAAAAAGATCACTTGCCGTCACCTGCAGGGTACTGACTAGTGACGACAACAATGATATCGACTGAATGATGCTGCGCCAGGTAGTGAAGTCTGACGCTGACAGTTCGTATCTAGCATACATGCACATGTTTTCTAGACTCTGGGGTGTTTCTGCTGCCGCGTGGCTTTTGTACATGTTCTCCATGCGATAGCATATCAACACAGATAGTATATAGTTTTAAAGTTGAGAAATTGTTTGAAAAACCTATATTTCCAATCAAAAGTGTATGGATGTGAACCAATGCTCCGTTTTGCACGTAAGGCGCACGTACGTCATCGTGTTATCCACGTGAACTGACGTGACAGTTCATATTGTAAGCAGCCGCCTTCCCTGCACCCCTAGCAAGGAACGGCTACGCATGTATGCACTCAATTGATTGGTGGCGTTGAGCCTGCACAAAAACTCCGTTCTTCGACCGGTCATACTTATTTTTTACTTTTAGCTTCTACTATTAATTTTTAACTTTTTTTAAAAAATCACCATACACCACCCTACACTATATAATAAAGCTTTTTATTCTAAACAAATTAGGATAGATTAGGAATAAAATCTCCTCAAGGTCAAAGAGACCAGCACTTTGAAATAAAACCTACAATACTAAAAACCCTAAATCGTACATCCTACCATCTGAACCGAGAGCATAAAACACTGTTTCTAAACTTTCTTATGGTTCCGATATGTTGATCGCTAACTTCTAAGCGCTTATATTCAAAGCTAATTCTTTAAATACATTCCAATCCTTCAAGTATCTTTTAAATGCTTCCTCCCACGTCAGTCTTGGTCGACTTCTGCTTCTTTTTACGTTTTAGTATGTCTTAAAATTCCACTACGTACCAGTGCCTCAGGAGGCCTCCGTTAGAGATATCCAAACCATCTCAAGCGATGTTGGACAACCTTTTTCGGATTTCATTCCATGAAAGATAGCTCGATTTTTACGTTGGCTCGCCAAACATCAAAATGGAATGGTCTCTTGAAACAGATTCTTCAAATAGTTTTCTGTGCCCAAAACCATGTTCACCATCTACGTCGGTGTCACTACCATCCACCACAATATCGGAAAGCAAGTACAAGAACCATTAGCAATAGCCAAAAATCATCAGGCACACAGAAAAAGAACACCCCCTTTGTACGCACGTATGGCTACCCTCACAGTCTCATGGTGCCTGTTGTAGGGGTGGCCCCCACCTAAGCGCAGCAGGCTTGGTAGAGGAATGTGAGGGCCAAAATGGGACATGTGTAAATGTGTAATGACATAAGTACCCCCGAGGGGAGCACTCGGATGTAAGGGTATAATTGTAAAAGCACTCCCCACATGGATATATATATATATATATATATATATATATATATATATATATATATATATATATATATATATATACACACACGACACAAGCCATGAGGAGAAACTCTAAACCATTGCTCACCTAACTCTCCACTACCATACTCTCTCTCTCTTTCTGTTTGGTCTGTAGCCACAACAGTGCCAACTTGCGTAGAGGGAACTGTTCATATATCTAACCTTGTAGTGATGTTTTTTTTTTTAAATTTTGGCCCCTAACACTTTTTTTGCAAAAAAAATGGACCCTTTCTCTAACTCAAAAGGTGTGATAGAGACGCATGTCACCTGTCGCGCAGTCCTAGCTTAGTAGGAAGCTGGACACGCGGCTGGGCGAGGTGGCGTGGTAGGGCAACGTGCGGCGCGGCTGTAGGCCAGCCGAGCTGGTCTTACGCGGCAGACGGTCAAGATTCCTGTTGAGCGTAGGCACGGGAGCACGCAAGCATGCACGGCCACATGGCCTTAAACCCAATTGTTTATGTGTTCAAACTTATGATTAACTTATGTAAGGAGTATATGATTGTAAGCGAGCTAGATGGTTGGGCCAACTCGGCTACACCTGTAAGCAATGTTCTTTTTCCAATATTGGCCTCTTAAGATTTTTTTTGTAAAAATGACCCTCGTCAAACTCGAAAGGCAATAATTAACAAAACTCTATATAATAAGATGAGAGACAATAATTTTTTTTGCCAATGGATTTGTCTTCGGAAAACTTGTAATTTAAAATGACTTAACTAAAGAGTTCGCACCAAACACAATAGCGGGTCAAGGGTTGCATGTTGTTGCTTCCTCTAGCGGTGAATTTGGTCCTGAGGGAAGGTTAGCCTGTCGGGAGAGCATCGTACATCGCGCAAGTCATATTGCGATGGTGGCTAAGTGCGAGCGGGTGCACCATACAATTGACTGGGCCCAATCTTTTGCACGGTGCTAAATACAATTGACTACAATCGAGAATAATCACGTTGCATACGTACGTACATACTGCCTAAATTGCATTTTTCTTCTTGTGCTAGCTTGCTGCTTTGATTAAATGCACACTCTTACTAATTTATTACAATCAGTGTTAATTAATTACAGTTAGTACTAATTAATTGCCATTAGTGCTAATTAAATGTGATTAGCGAGAATTACAATACTGATTAGGTATGCACAGTGCGTACAAATCCATCATTTTATAAAGATTTTTGTAATCGTACGAGACCAATAAGTATACTTGTGCGGATATACATAAAATTATTTTAGCATACCTTTTTTCAATGGTATTCACCAGCTTCACAATGCTTCCAACTGCGAAGATCAGCTGTGCTCTCATTTGACAACAATGCGACTCTTTTCTTTCCTTTCCCTGGCTAAGCTCTCTCGTGTTTGGCAGCAATGCGACAGTGGGTCACGTTTTATACGCGCACACACAAACACAGCGTAACTAACACGCTAATTAAACGAGAATATAACGTTACATCATGTTGCCGCATCGTGTCGTGTCCATGCACACACACACGAGCGAGCTCCCCGTGAGATTTCCAAGCCCCGTGCCCATGCGCGCTTGCCTACGCCAGTGCCCACACGTGCCACACGTTCCAGGTATCTCGGCCGTCTACCATGTAAGGCTAGCTCGGCTGGCTTGTTATCTCGCAAGGTCAGTTTGGCTGTGCCTGCCGCGCAAGGCTAGCTCGGCTTGGCTTCCTGCCACGCCGCACGTCGCCCTACCGCGCCACCTCACCTAGCCACACATCTAGCCTCCTATCGAGTTAGGGCGGTGCTGCAGGTGACACGTGTTATCTGTCACACCTTTCGAGCTTAAGAAAGGATCTATTTTTACACAAAAAAAAGGTGCTTAAAGGCAAAAAAAAAAGGTTAGATATGTGAACAGTTCATGTAGAGGGGGAGCTAGCAATTCATTGTTGTAGCAGGACGATGGCTGGGTTCGGTACGGCTATGACTTTAACTTTTTATTTTTTGCTATAGTAACTAGCTTTTGAACAGTGTAATTTTTTAAGACGGTGTCTATTAGCTAATTATAATATATATTATACTAATTTTAATTATATCGATTAAAGTTATATGCAAGTGTTTTTTTATTTGTAAACTCTTTTGCCAATAGCCAAAGTTGGCCAAAAAAAAAAAAAACTCCCGACGATTCCCAGAGCCGATCAGTGCATGGGGTTCTTCAGGAAAGCACGTGGAGGGCACAGATCTGCAGGCTGTAGAGCCACTCAGCGTACGGGCCGGACAATAAGTACGCCCCGTGCCCCGGGGGCCATTTCCACTGCGCCAAAGCTAAGATTCTTGGCTTGCCCATGTGCATAAAACTTGTGAACACTTGGCTTTGTCTGCATACTGTTCCTATTCTTTTTAGTTTTTAATGGATATTTTTTGTTTTAGGCTTTGTTTTCTTTAAAGTTGAAACAAAGGAGACCACTTCTTCAAGTAATTTCTTAAAGTGGCTTTTTCAAGTAGTTTTTCGAGTCTAAAACTGTACACTTCGTCCACGTCCACATCTCGTCGTCTGTCGTTATCTTGAAAAATATAAACAAAAAATATCAACTACAGCTAAAAACTATCGGCTGTAATCGGAAATAATAGACCCGATATCAGCAATTCAGCAACGCTTCAGGAATTCCTTGATGCGCTCGGAGCCCAAGTTAACAGGTAAAATTCGTGATTCACAATGTTTGCATGAGAGCGGTCAACGTAACATAACAAAGCAAGGGATGTCTATTTCCTAAATGATTTATGTATTTTCTAGTATAGGTTATATGTTTAATCATCGTGTAACTGGAGACACAATCATACTATCTAAGGGTCTATTTATATTGACTTTTACTTCTGAAAGCTAATACAAATGCTTCGATTTCTATCAGCTACTACTGCTCATCGGCTACTACTTTTCGTGTTCACATATTATAACGTATTTTGTATTTTATTATATCACAATTTTGTAAGTCGTCTAAATGTTGTAGTGTCTTTCACTATACCGTCTTTTTTACATAATACACTATTATTTATCAGTTGTTTCTATCAGCTACTATTATCCATCAGCCATAATTAAAAGTCATAAGCAAAAACTAATATAAAATAACTAACTTAACAAAAATCGGCCAACTTATAGGTGGATAAGGTGATTGAGTGATTTAGCTTGTCTCCACCGAAACATATCTAAATCTGGCATTGGTATATAGACTGTCGTGCAACATGGCATAAGGAGAGAAAAAAGAATCCAACGTCACAGCTTAGTTTCATGCTCTTACAGCACTTAAGTTTGTGTGGTCAATCGCTTGGTTGCATGATATTCCAGTTATCCATGGTAACATCCATATGGACATTTATTCTCTTTTTAGCTTCCAAAAATTACTTTTAGATTTTTCTATAGTAACTAACTTTCAAACAAAAAAATCTTTTCAAAACAAACTTTATAAGTTAATTGTAGTACCAAAACAAACTTTATAAGTTAATTGTAGTACACACTATAACGACTTTATTTATATCGGCCAAAACCACATGTATATTTCTATTACTTCATACTCTTTCTCATAAATAGCGAAAAAACCATAAATTATAATCTAAAGTTATAAATCGAAGACAAAAAGAACCGACGCTATATCTGTTCTGAGTTTCTGACCAATGCAGTTACATATGCAAAGCGCTTAAGTTTGGTTGGTTTTGCTGATCTCTGGGCAGTGGCGGAGGACGGGAAAAAAAAAGGTATGGCGAAATCGATAACATAGATATCAAAGATTTCTCACTAAATTGGTTTATACACATATAACATATCATGATCGTCACCTACTATATAAGTAAAAACATTTAGAATAAATAGAAAGATACAAGTGAAGTCAATAGACTAACCGAGTGACAATGAACTTCAATTGCGTCTAGACGAGGTAGGCAATTGCACTTGCCTATCTTTCTTTTTTTGAAATGATTTCTTAATCTTCTCAAGATCAATTCCTTTGAATATCTCTCGCTCAATGTAGCACACCATTAAGTCATTAAGCCAAGCATCTGACATCTTGTTGCGCAATTCTGTTTTGATAATCTTCATAGCCGAAAAGACCCTTTCAACCGAAGTCGTCGCCACCGGTAGTATCAATGCCAACTCAATCAGTCGATAAACCAATGGGAATACAATATGCCTTTTAAGTTCAACTAGTTTTGCAGCTAGGCTTGCAAGATCATGACAATCTCTAAACTCCTCAAGTCTTCTCACATGAATAATAAATAGTTCAAGTTGATCTTTTATACCTCTCTTATCGGAATAGGAGAAATCATCAGAATATATCTCAGTAAGCCGAGCAAGTTTGTCCACATCAAATTTAGAGAATGAATCTCTCGGGTCCAGACAAGAAAAACAAACAAGCAATTCTGAAGATACAGTGAAACTTCATCTCGCCGCTGGCTGTTCTTCTTCCTCTCGCCGCTAGCTGAGAGTTTATTACAGTGAAACTTCATCTTTCTTGATGTGTCCATGGTACAGAGTGATTTTGGGGTAAAAATCGCTGGGAATTCAAGGTATGGCGAGCGCCATACCTTGCCATACTGAGAGCTCCGCCCCTGTCTCTGGGTGCCACAGCCGGTTTGCACGAGGAGTTTGTTGTTTGTATTCATTTATGTGTCCTTTTAGTTGATTTTAGACATTTAGTAGGGTCTTCCTTCCCATCAAAGAGATAGGCTCTATTCTTTTAAGATACGATTGATGGTTTTTGGCTATAGCTGATAATTTTTATCTGGTGTTTTGGTCTTGAAAATTCATTTGAAAAAGTGACTTCGAAAAACTAGTTAGAAAAAGTTATCCCATTTATTTACCTAGTTTATCTTATTTGACATGCGGCCAGTGGCGAAGCTACATTGATGACTGTGGGTGCGGATGCACCCACAGAAAAATGAAAAACCAATACTATAATCGAATTTTTACCATGGTTGCAACTCAAATTTCCACACTCACAAGACAAGCGCACCCCCCTCCAATTTATTCTAGCTTCGCCACTGCATGCGGCTAGTTTTTCCTTGCATTTGCATACGAGCATAGTTGGTACGGTTAGACGCCAAAAGTGGCTGTCATGCTCGGATAAACCATGTCGTAATGCTCTGTTTTCTTTAAAGCATTCCCAAAAGATAAGTTACACTTTGGGATTACCATGTTAGGGGGTTGAAAGCCTGAAACATGCGACAAACCCTGCAACAAACTTATATAATCACAACAGAAAAGAGCAACAGAAAGTGCCATGTATCTCAAGTTAGCCACATGGCCATGTGTGAGGCAAGTTAGCTACGAGACATGTACAGGTGTGAGGTATCATACCATGCATGCACAACGTCTCATGTCGGGCACATGCAGATGCAGTCGGCGCCCACTCAATGAAAGCAATTGCCTCATCAAGCGGTACTTTTCTTCCACAGCCTATGACGGCAAGATCAACCTTAGCTCTTCTGTGTTATAAAATCTCCCCCATCTTGAGGCTGACAACAATAAAGACGCGATTGATTAGGATTACAGTCGATGAATAAGAGTCAATATGATCAAACGTTCTTAAAAAAATTTAAAGGAAAAAGGAAATCTTTTCACTCTAATAGCTATAAAAAATTATGAAGATCATAGACCAATTACTTATAAGAAAAAATCTAAGAAAATTGAGCAAAACGAGTCTCTTGGCGGTCTGATGTCCAATTAGAGAGCGGTCTAAGTGCTATTTAGTTGATGGTCTGACCTCTTGGCGGTTTGATTGCTCGGCGATTTGACCTTTAGTTGGTTAGCGGTCTAACCTCATCACCCTTTCTTTCATCAAAACTGGGCAAACTTAGGAACTTACAAAGAACATGCGTCTAGATGGATGAGATCTGATCTCCAAGAGATATCTCTATTACTTACACATTTTTGGCACCAAGCAAAATCAAGAGAGGAAGGAGAAGTACTAAAACCAAGTCAAATCAATATTTCATCACTTGAGCAAAGAGGAGAAAATTTTGGACTAATTTCAATCTCTATTGATACTTGAAAATGACTGTTCACATCCACTCTCTAGCCACTTCACAAATTTAAGGATGATAAAAAACTTAAGACAAAAAGATACAAATTATCTCACAAAGGTTCTCTCTAAGAACCCAAACTCCTCGCCAAGGCTTGGTCTAAACTCTCCCAAAACTTAGCTCTAGTCCTCTCTCTCTCTCTCCTTATATATGGAGGCTCACAAGGGAAACCATAACCAACACCTCTAGTTAGGTTCCATCCACTTATATGGACTAACCCATTAACTCAACATAATACCGAGTTTTACACTCACACAAACATGCTTCTCAAAACGCACATAACCATTAATTTGTTAGTGAACCAACACTTGATCCACTAAATATTTTTAGCACATTTTTGACCTAAACCATCTCTCTTGCGCCTCCTCGCGTCGTGATTTGATCAAGTCTCAACTTTCCGGTTGAGGGCAAAAAGACCTTTTGCCCTCAAACCATCTTCCACGAAGTTTCACGCTTTCTTTGCCTTGAAGCAGCCCCATACTTCATACTCAACTCCATATGTCCATAATGACTTGCCGACAATCATCTCACGCATTTGGATTCTACTGAACCGCCCGCACTTGCAAAAGGGACCAAATTATCTTGCATGCCACATGCCTTTTCTCGCACCATGACAATACCCGAACTTATCTGACCACAGGGATCTTAGCTTCTCCCTGAGCTTAGTCTCAGTCCCTTCATGTTGTCCGTGATTTCCACCACTAGTAACTCCCACTCCAGTTCTTTACCGTCCCAGGTTGTGATGCAAGGGGGCCTACCACCCCACCACAATACGCTAGTTAATTAAGCCGGCTTTCTGATAATACATGGGACTATATATTACGAATGTGTTTTATAAATATTTGAAGTCCATGTTTTCATTCTTTGCAGTATGAGACCTATATTTGTAAATGTGTTTTGCAAATGGTTAAAACTCATATATATATAATCCTTGTGATCGGATCACTACTTTTGACCAGCTCTTTGTGAGCGATCCAATCGGCTCTATGTGAGCGATCTAATTAACGAGCGGTACTACCGGCTCTGTATATATATGAGTTTCAATCATTTGCAAAACACATTTGCAAATATAAGTCTCATACTACAAAGATCCTTAATTTGTGAAAGTGGAACATGGATCAGTACTAATGAAACCACAAAACATAGAGTAAACTCCCCCTAAATATGTGCATACAAAAATATATTGTGAAAGCATATGCACATATTTAAGTTTGACTTATTTGATAAAGTTCATTCTATATTTCAGATCCGAGGAATGCAATACGATAAGAATGTGATATTGAATGCATACATCTTATGTTTTTCACCTTTTCATTCAAATGAGATAAAGCAATATCATAATCAATAAACATATTAGTCTCATAATTGTATTTATCATTATCATCAAAACCAATTTAATGAAGTTTAAACTTACACCTGGCCCCTCGATACCCGGGGAACCACAGACGGAGCTTCAAGACGATATCACTGAATGTGTTGTATTGGAAGGAAGACTCGCTCTTGATTTCATGCAGAATGATGGGGTGGGCATGTGGCGGTCAGCTCGCATTGACTGCCACGAGTATCTACTAGACCAAGCGCTCATGTTGGAGTCCGATAAGGACACCGACCCAGGCTTCAGTGACACCGACAACAACTCACAGCGGAGGGCTGATCCACTTGGGGGAATTGTGTCATCAGAGATACCCTATGTGTCCTCCAGACTCAATGATGTTGCGTGCATTCCATCATACTACCACAAAAAAGGGGGGCCCTGTGGGGGTTTCAAGCTGACACCCTCCTAGTTGAGCGGCGCTTCCCTAGCAATGCGGCTGTGCAACAAGCTATTGCACGGTACATCTTGGCTATCAGCCATGTGTACCGAGTGCACCGGTCCAACACAACCAATTATGCAATGAAGTGCGTAGTGGAAGGCTACCCTGCAAAGGTCAACGCTCAACGAGCCAGGATTTTTGGCTTAGTTTTTTCGATCAAGACGATGATCAACTAGACTTGTGTGCTCAGCGATCCCCTGCACCATCATCAGAACGTAACTTTCGCATATATGCAAGCATCATCAGCCACCTAGTTGCGGCGGACATGTCCGTATCCCCGAAGATACTCATATTGGAAGTCTCCAATGTGGTTAGGTATCCAGTCAGCTATAGTAAGGTCCGACGAGGCAATCAAAAGGTCATCGAGTCTATGTACGGAATATACGAAGAGACGTACAACCTTGTGCCGAGATTGATTCACCAGATAGCTGAATCAAACCCTGGCATGTACGTAAACAAGTTTGAGCATTCAGATGCTAACGAAGGGCCCAACTAATTTATATTGGACTGGTTATTCTGGGCTTTCACTTAGGACATTGAGGGCTTGAAGTTTTGTCATTCTGTGCTCATGATAGATGACACTTTTCTCACAGGTAGGTACAAACGAACCATTCTCATCGCAATGGCAGCTGACACGAACGACCAGCTTCTCTCAGTGGCATTTGCCATTTTGGAGAGCGAGAACACATCTAGTTGGCTTTGGTTCTTGGCGAACGTGAAGCAAACGGTGGTTGGCAACTAACCCAATGTTTGCATCATCACATATCGCGATGCTGGGTTTATGGTAGCGTCGAACACCATGCATCTAACTTGTTCACATGGTTTCGCAGCCAAGAAATTATGAAGATGTTCAAGGCATTATGTCTACAAAACCAGAGGCGGAAGTTCGAGTCCATCTGGACAAAGCTAGAAAGGTGAAATATGGAGGGAGAGCAACCTCGTGGTGCCATAGGTTTCTTGGAGTGGATTCGTTACCACGCTCCTGAATTAGAGAAATGGTCCCTTCTCTACGGCTTTGACATGAACTACAGGGATCTTTTGCCAGACATGCTGCAATGGGCCCCAACAAGAAGTTGAAAATAACTGCGAAGGGATGTTGGCAGACGTGATGCTTCCAAAACAACATGGATGTGAGCCAACATAGCAGCATTACCCGCACAATGAAATGCAGAATGTGCAAGACCTCTGGGCACTCAATGAAAGATTGCCCCAACAGACTGAGCTTGTCTGGTCGCTATTCAGTGTCATAATTTCATATATATTTTACTATATTGCATCAATTAATATTTATACCAATTTGAGATGTAATTGGCAATTAATCAATTGATTACCTAGATGATTAACTCCATAATCAATTATCGCACATGATGTATGTAATATTATTGCGTTATTATTTGTACTCCTTTACATGATGTACGTTTGTTCAATACATATCGACTCCTCCAGCTTAATGCAAGCGATGCAGTGTTTGAATAGTCCACTTAATAAACACCAATTGTAAGGACACATACACCATTCAGTTATATGCTTTAGGAGATTGAACATAATCGCGAACTACAGGGGAGAGTGCCATGTTGCGAGCTTCTCTGTGCATGCCTACTGGTAGAAGGTGCCTCACGCTATCGACATAGAGTGTTGCAATGGGGGCATCTCGGACGTGGCTGGCCATCGTTGTAGTGGCACGCACATATGTAGTTAGGGTTCGCATAGCAGCATGTAGGATCATAGGAACTTCCTATGTCAACGACCTCCTCATTGCCCCTCTCGCGCTTCATCTATTGGCGGAGGTTATCGTTCTTCCCATTGAGACTATGAATCCATGCCTTCATCTCTAAGATTCGCTCCCATAGTGTATCCTCGTACCTCACAACATAGCGTTCATGGAGAGGATCGATTCAGCGGACAAAGTCATATTTCACCATTGTTGGAAATAAGGGTTAATATGAAAGCTCTATTAGTAGTAAGATAAAATAAACTATTAACTAAATGTCGACCTCCATCAAAATGGCCTTTGATGACCTGCGCGACTGCGTCCTCCTTGTGTCTGCATTTCGGGCATACCAGTTGAGCCTGCCTGTTTGGCTTCAAGCAGTAGTTAGGGCCAAAACCCTCTCTCCTTTTCAGAGGAAGGTCTTCCTTTGGCGACGCCGCTTCGATTGGCCCCTCGGCGTCTGCTATGCTATGTTACTACATGACAGAGATGGTTCTTCTTTCTACAGGAAACGAAATGTAGTTTACACGAGTGATGAGCGATTGCGAGAGCTCCGTATTTGAAGCCTAGAGAAAAGGGAACCCGGTGCATTGCCACTAGAAATTACGAACGTGTTGTCGACACGCAGCACCGCGGGTGATGGGGGACATCATGGTATGAGTGACATATGTGTGCACGAGGGATTGGGCCAGGCAGGACGAATTGGACAGACTGGCATTTGTGCGGGCGAGGGGGGACGGCACAAACATAACAACATCAGTGTGGACGAGGGAGCGCGCGAGGGGGGACGACACAGACAGAGTGACAATTGTGCGAAGGACACAATGGGAAAGGAAATATGGCAGCAACAGGCTGACATATGTGCAAAGAACAGAGGTCACACACTTCAAAAGATGCATCGCATATCACTAATTATGATTAAATTAACATAGTAATTTAGATCACATAAAATTTCTATAAAATTATACAATTAGGAGCACTATGTTGGGAGGCTTCATATAAAATTTCGTAATTTTTGGAGCCCATTTGCTATTTGTAATAACTCCTGCAAATATCTAAATAGTACAAAATTTTTAGCAACATTTAAAGTGGATAAAATTGTCAACAAATTGCACAATGAAGTACGTTGTGTCATAAAGCTACACATAAAATTTTGGAATTTTTCAACCTCATTTTCTATGTTTACAAATTCAAACAAATATGACACTTAAAATAGTATTTAAACAAGTAATTAAGCTGGCTATACCTACCGTGTTGTGGTGGGGTGACAGGCCACCTGCCGTTCGATGGCTGAATGGTAGGCACGTGGCTGTCCAGTAGCTGTGCAGCAGATACTTGGGACATCACATGTCACCTGCAGGTCGCTACTGCCTGATCAGAAGTGCTATTTTTGCTATTTTCGTATGCATACGGTTATTTTTGCAAATACAGGTGCAAAACAGGTTATATATGCCAAAAATTCTTGTTCTTTCTATGCTTTATGTGTACATAGTCAGTCTTCTTCACTCACTAGTCCAAGTTGTATTGACTATTGAATGCCTTGTGTAATTCTTACTCTTTATTAGGGTGATTTTTCTTCTTTTTATGTAGAGCACACGAGACAATGCATGCACTCTTTCTTCTTTGACAAGCTGTTGGTGTGGTTTTTAAAGCTTTTTTTTTGACTTTTAAAAGTTATTTTTTGATTTTTCTATAGTAATTAACTTTTAAACAAAATGTCTTTTCAAGACGATGTCTATAAGTTGATTGTAGTACATACTATAGTGACTTCATTTATATCGACCAAAATCACACATAAATTTCTGTTACTCTGTAGTCTCTTTCACAAATAACCTAAAAGCCATAAGGCACAATCATAAACCATAAACCGAAGTTAAAAAGAACAGGCATACACAAAATGCTCGTATTGGAGTATCTAGTAGAACTAGTTGAAGGCTTTCAGATAATCGATCTGATGGTAGAGTTTCCATTTCTAAGATTATGAGTTAAAGCCACTTTTGGCACTGTTTCACATCATATTTACAAAAATAGTCATATGCGCATCGTATTGACAAAAATATCATTTCTACCATCCGATGGGCGGGCGGCAGCGCCCATGAGACAACACGTGGTGCTGCCGCCGACGGTAGGTGCCTGCCGTCCAGTGAGGGGGCTGCAGGTAATTAATCCGACTAATTAGTCGTCTTAATTACCTGTCCTAATTTTTTATTTAATGCTTATTTAAAATTTTAAATATATCCAATGAGCTCTAAAAATTATAAACATTTATGTACAGTCCTCTGACATAATGTACTTCATAGTATAATTTTTTGGTAATTTTATCCATTGTGAATGTTGCTCAAATATTCATATAATTTTGATATTTGTACGAGTTTTTACATATAGTAAACGAGCTCCAAAAATTAAGAAATTTCATGTGAAGCCTCCTGACACACCCATAATTATTGTATAATTTTTTGAGAATTTTATGTAGTCTACAAAAATGACAGTCTGTGCATATTTTATGGTGTTGCCCGCTGACGCATTCGGACATGTGTTGGCTTAACATAGCGGTTCCCCTCGCCCGCTTCCTCATCCGCACAAATGTTAGTCTATCCATGTACTACCAAACATGCTGCAATGAGCCCCAACAAGGAGTTGAGGATAACTACGAAGGGACGTCGGCAGACAAAACACTTCCAAAACGATATGGATGTGAGCCAACGTGTCAGCATTTCCCGCACAGTGAAATGAAAAATATGTAAGACCTTTGGGCATTCATTGAAGGATTGCCCTAATAGACCGAGCTCGTCTATTCGCTACTCAGTGTCATAATCTCATGTATATTTTACTATATTGCATTAATTCATATTTGTACCTATTTGAGATGTAATTGACAATGTTTGTTCAATGCATATTGACCCCTCTAGCTTAATGCACATGACACGGCATTTGAACGGTCCACTCAAAAAACAGCAACCGCATAGACATGTACACCATTCAGTTACATGTTTTACAACATTGAACATAACCACGAGCTACATGATATAACCTTCTCTGTGCGTGCCTACTGGTAGAAGGTGCCTCGTGGTACTCACATGGATTGTTTCAGTGGGGGAGTCTTGGACGTGGCTGGCCATCGTTGTAGTGGCACGCACATATACAGCTAGGGTTCGCGCAACAGAATGTGGGATCATACGAACTTCCTATATTGACGACCTCCTTGTTGCCTCTCGCACTGCATCTGTTGCCGGAGGTCACCGTTCTCCTCGTTGAGATTGTCAATCCGAGTCTCCATTTCTAAGATTCGCTCCCACAGTGTATCCATGTACCTCGCAACATAGTGTTCATGGGGAGGATCAATCCAACGGATGAAGTCGTATTTCGCCATCTGCACGAAATGAGGGTTAACATGAAAAGTCTTTTAGCAGTAAGACAAAATAAACTATTGCTAATTGTACCCAGAGTATGAGCATCGGAAGAAACGTCGCCCGCCATCGAAATGGCCATTAACGTGTTTGCATTTCGGCCATACTGGTTGAGTCCCCCTGTTTGGCCTCAAGTGGTAGTTACGGCTGAAGTACTCCCTTCTTTCTAGGGGAAGGTGTTCCTTTGGCGACCCCACTCCGACTGGCCCCTCGGTGTCTGTCATGCTATGTTACTGTATGACGCAGAAGGTTATTCTTCTTACAAGAAGCGAAACGAAGTTTAGATGAGCAATGAGCGATTGCGAGAGCTCTGTATTTGAAAGGAGCGAGAAGAGAATCCGGTGCGATCCCACCGAAATTACGTACGCGTTGTTGATATGCACCACCACGGGTGACAAGGGATACCACGGTAAAAGTGATATATGTGTGCACGACGAAGCGGGCGAGGCGGGGCAACATGGCTAGACTAACATTTGTGCAGATGAGGGAGCAAGCGAGGGGGCGTTATGTCAAGCCAACACATGTCCGAAGGAGCGAGCGGGCAACGCCGTACAATATGCACAGACTGCCATTTCTGTAGACCACATAAAATATTCAAAAAATTATAAAATAACTATGGGTATGTCGAAAGGCTTCACATAAAATTTTTAAATTTTTGGAGCTCATTTGCTATATATAAATACTCATACAAATATCATAGTTGTATGAATTTTTAGCAATATTCACAATAGATAAAATTACCAAAAAAATTACACTATGAAGTACATCATGTCGGGGGACTGTACATAAATTTTTGGAGCTTATTTGATATATTTAAAATTCAAACAAGCATTAAATGAAAAAATAGTTAGCCGGCTTAATTACCTGCTGTCCCCTCACTGGACGGCAGGCAAGCTTGCCATTCCCCCACCGGACAACAGGCTGCCTATTGTCTAGTGAGGAGGCGGCAGGAGCCTGCCGTTGGCGACAGCGCCATGTGTCACCTCACGGGCGCGACCGCCTGTCCACCGGACGGCAGAAATGACATTTTTATCAATACGATATGCATACGGCTATTTTTGTAAATATGATATAAAACAGTGTCAAAAGTGGCTTTAAGTCCTAAGATTATACTAGTTAGAGACCCGTGCATTGCAACGGAGTCATCTTTACTATTTAATAAGTTTGAGTTGGTGGTTGGTGCATTTTTCTTCCTCCCTTCTCAACCGTCCGATCTAAATACTGAAATCTTGACCATCTATCTAACATCCCTCTTCTTCTCTCTCATATCTAACTACCCCTCATCTCCACTTCCACCAACAGCTACCATCACCCACCTCCTCTTCCACCCGGCCTCTCTCGCCTCCCTCCCCTCCTGCTCCGCTTGCTTCCACTCGCTCTCCACTTCACCTCCCCATGCTCCCTGCCCCTCTTGCCGCGCCGCTGCCTTCTGCTCCCCCGGCGCCGGTATCCGCCCACGACACGCGGTGCAGGAACGGGATGCCCGACGAGGACGACGGCGCGGGGTGGGGGAGGAAGGAGGAGGCGAGGAGGTGGGGCAGGGAGGGGAGGTACGGGGAAAGGTGGACGCCAATAGCGAGGGAGACGAAGAGCGAGCCAGAGAAGAAGAGCACCTTGTTGCGGCTGAGGTGCCAGCCCGCGAGCCCCATGGGGACGAACAGCACCACACAGGCCACGAGCACGCCCACCTGCACCGCGGCAGACACCATCGATCGACCAGCCTCGCGCGCGAGCACGGGGCCACTAGATCTGGGCCTTGCTAGGGGGGACAAGATCGCCGGAGGAGGTTAGATGGGTGGGCGATCGAGCGGCGCGGCGTGGAGCGGAAGCGAGAAGCAAAGGGGGGCATCGCATGGTGGGTTGGTAGGGTTCGGCAGGGTGGGGGGAGCGGAGTGGAAGGGGGTCGGCGGGATGGAAATAGCAGAACGACAAGAGGGTGCGGTGGGGGGCTGGCTGGCTCCGGCGCTTTGGCATTGGAGTTGGCCGGAGTCGGTGCGGTGCGTGCGCTGGCGTGGACCCGGGGGCGTTGGCACCAGGCTGGCTCGGCCCTTTTCATTTGTAAAAGATAGTGAGATGGGAGGATGGTTATTCATATTAGTGAAGTTATCGTTTCATTAATGGCGTGTGTTTTTCTTCTGCTTTGTTAAGTGAGAACAAAAATGATGACAGGTCAATTCCAATGCTACTCTCTCTGCACCATATTACTAGCTGAATACCCGTGCGTTGCTACGGATTTTAAAATTTTATCATACTACATGTTCTAAAACTAACGGGTGGTAAAATTTGTTAGAACGTGCATACAAATATGTTCTAATTTTTTTAAATCCGTAGCAACGCACGGGCAACTTACTATCTACCAACTTCACACATCAAATATTGGAAAACATCAAATATTGGAGAACAAGCGACAGTGAGAGAAGGGTGGTCGAAATGCGCAAAGATGGGAAAAGTAGAGTGGGTGGGCGGTTGTATCATGAGAGAGAGGATAAGAGAGACGAATGGTCCAAATCAAATCGGCATTTCTATGGTAGTAAAGATATGACAAGTACGCCCAGTACGTACGAATTTGAGTAGCTCTCTCTTGCTCAATTCCAATGCAAGTCAGGACTGTCTTTCCCTCTCCTACACCGTCTCTTCAACTATGCTGCACCGATCTACGGGTCTGATTTTGTTTATGTGAATAAAGTTGCAAAAAGCAAAAAGGATAAAGTTGGTATTTATACCCGTCTGGAGTACGGCACAGCAGCGGAGCCGACCGGACTTCGCATACCCACGTACGATACGAATGATGTTAGAATTCCGGGGCGTCGGAGTTCATCATCTACATGCACAGGGTTTGCCAGTCTCAACCAACTGCTTTGACAGGAAGATCCAAGTGCAATCAACTCACGTGCGATTGCTTCAGCCAAGTTCAGGGTTCATGGCCAAGTACTCGACCATACTGCGGTTCATAACATCGTAATTGCAGTAACAGCAGCCACAAGACGTTAATCAGGCTCCCAACCACATGAGAAAACCAATTATCAGAACTGACAAAAGCAGCTTATGCCTTCTGCCGCTTCGGTCGTAATGTCACCATAAGAACTAAAGAACCAACACAACGCAATGCAATACAACGGCATAGCACAACAGTCACAACATGGGAGCAGCTCTATGGACAGATACCTGTGCCGTTTTCTACAACATCCCAGCAAACTCAGCTGCAAATCCTTTTTCCTCTCCTCCCTGTCGCCTCTCGCCATGCTCAAATATTGTGACATCCCATCACTTCTACATACTACCTAGTACTTACCGTTCTCTTTGATCGCTGTCTTCCTACTCTTCAATCGTCTCAACTCGACCACGACAACGCTGATGTTGTCCTTGCTGCCGCGCAAGATTGCAAGCCCAACCAACAGGGCGGCGGCGTCGATTGCTGTGCTCCCTGAAACGGATTCAGGGTACTTGGAAGCTGCCCGCCCGCTCAAGCAATTCATCGCAATCCTGCAAGCCACCTCATTGGACACGACATCCCACAGCCCGTCGCTCGCCAATATGAGGAACTCGTCTTTGTCTGTCCGGTCCAAGACGGTGACCTCTGGTTCTGCTATCACATATGGTTTGAGGTAATAGTCTCCTGAAATAGCAACCAGAAAGAATTCAGTGATCAATTCAAAATAGAGCATAATTTGTGATGCCTTATCTAAAATTAGACATAGCTCACGTTATGCACTTGGAGTTCCCCAATCGCCAAGTGCACAGAGGGCATTGCTAGGGGTGCAAATGGTGCAGATATTTCTTGACCGTCTGTCCGTCCATTTTAATTCGGATACAATTCAGAGCAAATTTTCGGATATCCGAAGGTTTTGTCGGATACGAAAACGGAGTCGGATATTTTTTGTTGGATACGGAAACGGATTCGGAAAAAGTATTATCCGACGGATACGGAACTATCCGGGTATTTTTCCTGATAGTTACCGGATACGAAAACGGATAGTTACTGGATAGTTTCTCCTTTACACTCTACGCTTGTTCAGTAAGAAATAGAATACTTTCTAATTGAAAATCTATGTTAAGCAATAAGCATACGGTTATTACTGGGACTGTGACTTGCATCGGAGAAATTGAGCCTGCTGAGAAGAAGCAGAAGAAGTGTACCTCGAAGATTTGGGACCACTATATTAAATACACAGTGACTGTTGACAAAAAAATTGTGGAAAGGAGAAACAATTTTTGGTGCAGCGCAATAAATGTCCTCACAAAGCTTGATGTGAGACCTTAAGGGGCACGAAGGCCTTGTGGAATCATTTGCTAAATGTAATGAAGTTAAATGAATTAGTGATGTACTTGACTACTTGGTTATGAGCAATTCGTACTTTTGAACCATATGACATGTAGCTAGTTAACTACTACTTGTTTAACTAGTCTCTATCATTTACTTGCTACTTTGCTAGCTAGAATTTACTAGTTGCTTAACTTGTCCCTGTCATCATGTGAAATTTGCTTTCACGTATTATCCGATCAAATATTCGTGACCAAAACTAACCGTATTTGGAGTGGCATGTATTCGCTCCGTATTCGTATCCGGCACTATCCGTATCCGACTCCGACACTGACAAAATATATGAAAAAGGATACGGGATGAGCAATATACATCTGTATCCACTCCATTTGCACCCCTAGGCATTGCTCATCCTAGTGTAGCACCCTAAAAAAATCTAACCCTAACCGACCTCTCTCTCTCCTACCCCTAATATAACCAACTCTCTCCCTCTCCCGTTATCTCTCTCTACTCATCTAACCTCTCCTGTTTTTATCTCTCTCTCTCACGTCTTCAATCTCCCTCTCCCCAAGCGACGACGCTAGAGGTGGTGGCGCGGCTCGGTGGCGGTGCATGGCGGGGAGCCGACACGGTGGGCCCAGGGCGGCGACACGGCTAGGCCCGGCCGGTGCAGGTGGTGACACGGCAAGGCATGGATGACGCGGGTGGCGCACAGACCGCACGGGCCGAGCGGCGCCGCATGACAGGAGGCGGCGCAGACTAGAGTTGGTGTGGGTGGCCGGGAAGCGGCAATGCGGCAGCGGCGTGGCCCGTAGCTAGTGGCGGCAGGAAGCGCGCTGGCCAACGGCGACGACAGCAACCAATGGCGCAGCTGGTCGGTCGTCGGTGGCCGTGTTGGCTGGGCGCGGCAGCCGACCGAGACGACCTAGACGCACGGTCGCACGGCTCAGGAGGCCTAGTGTCATGGCCGGCGCGGTGGCGGTCTTCGCCGGTGGTGGCTAACGACAGCGGCCGGCGACGGCAGCGGCCAAAGTGACCAGCCGGCCGACTTACACGGCAACGTGATTCGGCCGGCCAAATGCATAGCCGAACCCCGATTCACACGGAGGTTGTTGGGATGTGCATCGTTTCATGGTTCACGTGGCCGAATGACGATTTGCACGGCCAAACAGTGGTTCACACGTTGGAGACTTAGCGAACACGAACTTTTCTGACCATTTGTATTTTCGTCCGTCTATCCACAAGCTTTTCTTAGCATGGATCTGATATGCCCCGTTCCATCTTGTAGGTTCGCATGTAGCCTTTGAGGAATGTTTGGGCAGTTGTGCATCTCAGATCCTTCGTGCAGTGGTTCTGCTGAGCGTGCTCAAGGCAAGTACTTTGCGGCCGTGACCTTTTCTGTTTCACAAATCACATGTTTCCAGTTTACTTGTCACGTTGTCATTGAGTATAATTATCATGTCAACAATGCTTGCTTGACTAATATCATATCGCTTAGCTTATATCACATCACTACAATTACGTGGCTCATATCATATCGCTTAGCTAATATCACATCACTGCAATTATCTGACTCGTATCATATCGCTTAGCTAATATCACATCACTACAATTACTTGTCTCATATCATATCGCTTGGCTAATATCATATCATTAAAATCACATCACTAAGGTTACATGGCCAATATTATATCGCTAAAGTTACCTGGCTACTAGCATATCACTAAAGCTTATCTGGTCAATATCATATCATCAATGTTGTCTGGTTATTATCATATTGTTTATGTTTGCCTGGCTTTAGACTTTTAATATTGTTTTCGTGCCATGATGTTTTAGGTTATTTTATTTCACCCGCTTTTATGTTAATTAGGATGCTCAGTTAAAATGTTCTAGAGTTCATGCTTTTAATTGGTGTTTTTAGAATCTATGCTTAAATTGTTAATGAGATGTAGCATATGAACATCTTTTAGCTTAGATTTAAATTATGTTCCAATAATTGTATGATGTTGTATTTGAGCCATGAAGGATATATGTATTAAATCTGTTAATCTGACTAATAATCACTTATTACATAATAAAACTTAATTGGTTGATAACCTTGCGTGAGCTATATGATAATACCACTTTAGGATAATTCCTATATCACTGTCACCTTATCATCATTCCACATCGTCCTCATGCCAGGAACTACGTCTCTCTATTTTCAACCCTAGCATCCCTTTCACCTCTCATAACTTTATCATAGCCTTATCCTCGCCATCTCTTAATTTTCTTAAATTCATACTATATAATCTGTCTATGAAGTATCAGTTACCTTATCACCATATTATCATCATATATCATTCTCATATCAGGAATTATGTATCTTCATTTCCAACCTTAGCAAATCCTCGCACTTCCTAATTTTATCGTAATTTTCTCTTAGTTCCTTAAATTCACACCATATAATATGTTAATAATATAACGGTTACCTGGCCTAGGATTATCCACATATAGGGGAGATTTTCACCCAACTGGTAACGTATGGGGGGCCGTGCACTCTCGTTACTCAGGATATTACACCCAGTCTACAGTTATATAGTCGAGGACAGCGTTGTGCCTGACTATTCTCATATAACCGGGAATGTGAGGAATAATCACCATCGCCATTGTCATAATTTGCTAAATAACAATTTTCTTTAATCACACTGTTTTTGTGATCTCAATTTTTGATCTATATCAATGTTTCCGATAACCTAGTCTCATTGCACTTAACCTATGTCAATGGCTTGCTTGCTTACTTATTATTTACTCGTCGTGTTGCGACCGTTGTTGGGTACTTGTTGAGATTTCCAAATCTCACGCTTGCTCTTTTCATTCTCAGGTAAAAGGCCAGTGGAGTGATAATATCGTGCATGGGTGGAACCACTCGAGTTATCAGCACCGTGGCTTGCCACTATTTATTGTTTTATTCGTTCTTTATTTGGTTATAAGTGGACTGGTCCCATATTTCAAACATTTATTTCAGGCTCTGTTGGTTCTTTAGGAAGTGTTTGGTTTGTGGGATGAGGTAGGATGGAATGGAATGGTTCGTTTGACCAAGCCTATCTATGTGTTTGGTTTGAGGGATGGGGTGGGATGGAATGGAATGGTCCAAAGTGGGATGAGCCTGTGCAAATTTAGAGCATATTCTTCTTAGATGTTGTACCATGTGGTTCCACCTTTTTTGTGGAACCATCTCATCCTATTCCATCCCATCCCATTCCACTTTCATCACTCCAACCAAACAGATCCTTAGTAAACTACCTTTAAAGTTTATTTACTCGTGACTTCTATTGTTGCTTTTATTTTTATTTTCATTTTGACAATGATGTTTCATAGTAGTATCTCACATCGGTATGTGGGGTGCTACACCTAGTGAAGTTGGTTACTGGAGTACTAGACTACTAGTACAGGGACCACAACTGGTGTAGACTGGCTTACTGGAAGGTACACAGAACATGGCATTGCAGAAAAGTTCAAAATGATCTCAGTGGCAAGATGATCCGCTATCCTCAGATAAGATTAATTATTTTTCTAATCAAAGTTACTATAACTGTTCCATCTCAGCTAGAAGCATGCAGTTTGTTCATGTCTGGTAACGTGTGAAATGTATCGAGCAAAAGGAGACATCATACCAATTGACCTAGAAGTCGCAAGCACCCCCAGGATACGGTATCCATTCCAGTTGATGATCCTGCCACCTGCTGCCTCTACTCTTTCCATCTCATCGGGGCGGTCTGGCTGTGTACAGTCAACAAATTTTCGTTAGCATAATCTGCGACAAACATTACATGTCCCACAAAACTGAAACTGCAAAAGCAGCAAAGTAGTGCACAAGGAAGTGATCCCAACAAAGGCAAATTCAATAATGCATTGCATCGACAAACAATAGACACAACTAAGATATTCCAGAAAGCTATAGAAACCTTCCACATAAAACATCATATTGACTATTTCAGCAAGCATTTCACGTTTTACAGTTCTAGGTGAACTTTGATTCAGATATTATTAGACATAACAAGATTTAAGTGACTCACTCCAGAATTTATCCTTCCGTTCAAATATAAAGAACCTTATCTATATAAGGCGACTTAGAGCAGAACATAGTCCGGAACTGTCACAGGCTTTTTAGGAGTTACTGTTTTCTATACTCTGCAGACAACTTGTAGTTCAAATTGATGGATATGATGAACAACGGTGCTTTTGTATAAAGTTGCAATCACAGAAAGGGCACGTTGGATGTAGCTGAGGTGGGTATCTAAAGGAAGCGTGGCGCATCAACTCTCCAAAAATGAGGTTAAGAAAATAATATGTTCTAGTTGTGGATATATCAAATCATATCAAGTGCGACATAAAACTTCAACTCTTCAAGGAAAATAATCTGTTCTAGTTGCCGATATATCAAGTCATATCAAGTGCGACGGGAAACTTCTAGTCTTCAAGTATTGCCAGAGTAACTGAACAGGAAATTTGTCTGTCACCAACCTTTCTCAATCATGCAAGTGTCATTGCATTCTCCTAGTGCCTAAAATCCTAGAGGGACAAATCTAAATATAATTAATCAGTGCAACTACAATTTTGTGTTTTTGTTGTGCAACAGGAGCTTCACATATTTAGGACAGGCTATGGCCAATGTTTTGAACCATCTCTTTGCATCGACCAATTTTGTTTAAGCACACATGCAGAATTATTGCAGAATCTCTTCTGCATCCTGGATCATCACAGTTCAGGGCTTGCACGCCATGCGATCGAGGTTGGTCCCCGCAATGACAGTGAAAACACCTAGTCAGCAAATGACAATGCTTAAAGCAGCAGCCTGGCAATTCTTCAATAAATGACCATCATACTTGATATGACTTGACATACCCGCATCTAGAACTAATTATTTTCTCACTTAATTTTAATAGTGTTCATGTACAACACTTGTTTTAGACACCCACCTCAACTTCATCCACATGCTAAAATGCCAAGCATTTTGTTCCCCAGTATTGTATCTACTTCAGGTATGTCTCATATAATGGTACGGACACAGATGTATGAAACCGTACAAGCACTGTAGACAGCATGTGCGCAGCAATGCAGGATGCCATTAGAACTAGGAAAACAAAAGAAAGGTACTACACAGATGATTTGGAAAGCAGAACAGCAATTCCAAGATTATGCCATTAGAACAGCAATTCACATGCCATTAAAATATGAAATAATATGCTTTCCAATAGTAACTTATGAGCTAACTCTAAGCATATTATTTCATATTTTAATAGAAGAGAGAGAAAAGCTATCTCTTGATCAAGAACTAGTCTCATACACACATTCCAAGATTATGTGAGAGTGTCATATGAGGCAATTTATGTTATGAGCTATATGTTAAAAGTTAGTACTATTAGAGAAGTTGTCTTAGAGCTAGTAATTAGCTCATACTGTTGGAGATGCTCTTACAGATCAAACCTCCTCACGAAGTGAAACTGGGTCCTAGCTACAGTGACGAAGTAAAAGCACGCAACCACTAACTGGGCCTAGCAAAGGCATTAACTTGACTTGCACAAGTACAACAACCATTGGGCACAAAATATCTTAGGACAGTTTAGTTAGTTGATGGCTTGAGCCGCCTTCGTAGCGCACAGAAACACACCATCGTCTCAGGATAGCCAACATACCCGTTCTGACAGCCATGAGATAGCTTGGCACTGCATAGAGCAGCACATGCAGCGTGCCATTAGCCCAAGTATGACAAGAAATGAAGCCGCTCGCCTCAGGCATTTAACTTGCTGCAGCAGTCGCAACCACAAAGGTTGCCAGAGCATCGAAAACCAATCCGTTCGATGCCAACCATGAGCCAGCATATACCTACCAGTCCTTGCAGAGAAAGATGTCGCTGTCCAATGGAGACGTGTCGCGCATTTTCGGCACGATTAGTACCCCACCCAGATGTCACTGGCGTTTTGGCCTTCTGCCTTAACGACCCAACCAGGGAGGTAGGAAAGTTTCCGCGAGCTGATCCATTCGCACACTGCGTCCAGTTTATATTAACTTTTGTTGATTACTTTTAAGCTATAATTTTTAGCTAAAAATAAATAAGTAACAATTTAAAGAAATGATTTTTAGAAGAAAACAAGTGATACAAAAAGTTAGAGATATGTGAGCGAAACAAAAACGAGTGAAATAGGATATGTTATACGTTCGTGACCTCTAATTTATCCTCTAAACGGAACAAGAGTAAAAAAAAAGTGAAGAAACTATGTAAAAAAAACAAGATATTCGTACTGGCTTTGAAACATAAACCAACACGTAACAGACCGTGCACGGTCATCCCACCAAACTCCGCGAGGACGAGCAAAGCAGCACCCTATTTTGGTGCCGCGTACGTAGAGGCAGTAGCCCCAGTGCCTTGCCAAAAGCGACGAGTAAGAGCATCTCCAATGGGTCTATAGCAGCTATCTACAAGAGAGTCCATGTCATCAACTGTCCTACGTGGAAGATATTAAATGAAGAAAGAGAACACAGCTCTCTACAGCTCTAGAGATAGTCTATAGCGCCAAACGAGGCAGCCTCCATAAATTCTGTGTGTGCATGTAAGCATCAAATAGCTATCCTTATAGATAGTTCTTTAGAATGCTAACTTTAGTGTGTGCTATATAGATGATGTGGAAGTCTTATAGTTAGTTGCTAGCTATAACCATTGGAGATGCCCTAATACGTTCCTGTTTCGACACGGCCGCACACGCAAAAGCAGAGGTTGGTGCGGCGCGAGACCGATGCACGAGCGACACCTGTAACCCCGGCCAAAAAAATCTCGTGGAAAACAATGGCGTCATGACGGCGACGTCTGTGCGTCCTTAATTCGCAACCGGGTTGCTCCCTAATCGAGACTAATACGGATCTACAGCGCTTGTTTAGTACGCCGTTCTTGGTGATCAGGGGATTAAGCTGAGCTTGTTTGGACGGGTGCGTGGTGTACCTTGTGGTCGGAGGAGAGCGGCACGGCCACGCCGCCGCGGGAGAGCACGGCGCGGGAGTCGCCGCAGTTCGCGACGACGATGCGGAGGGGCCCCACGACGGCGACGACGGCGGTGGAGCCGACAGTCTGTTCGCCGGTCTCCGTCTCGTCGGCGCCGCCGACCTCGCCGTCCACACGGGCGAAGCAGGCCGCCATGGCCTCCTTCCACCGAGTGCCGTCCTCGTCGATGTCCTCCTCGGCCCCGCACTGCCCGCCGCCCACGCGCTGCAGGCGACGCAGCCGAACCTCCTCCGCGAGCACCACGTGCATCCGCTCCCGGCACGCCTCCGCCACGCGGGACCCGCCGTGCCCGTCGTACACCGCGAAGAAGCCCTCTTCCTCCTCCTCTTCCCCCTCGCCCTCTTCCACGTCGCCGCTCTTCCCCTCCGCAGCCAGCGCGGCCAGGAACGACGCCGCGACGGCGACCGCGTCCTCCATCTCCCGCCGGCGCCCGATCACCGATACCGCGCCGTGCGACACGCACACCGGCCACCTCACCGCCTCCGGCGGAGGCTCCGGAGCCACCTTCACGGAGTCAGACGAGTCCGAGGAGCTGTCCGACCCCGGCCGCACCCTCTTCGCCGCCTCGTCCTCCGCCGCCGCCGACGCCGTCCGGCCGAGCCGCCAGAGCTCCAGCCGGCGCCGACGCTCCGACCGGGCTACGCTGTTCACCTTCTTGGCGCCGGCGAGGAGCTCCCGTACGGACACCTCATGATCCAGCTTGCTCGTGTCACTGCTCATTTCCCACAGCAGAGCGCCAGAGAGAGGAGAGCGAGCGAAGCGTGGGCGTGTGGGAAGGGAAGCCGGCCTAGGCCTATTCACGTTGGTTTCTGCTTCTCCGGGACGTGGACGGCCAGGATCACCCGACGCCCGTCGCGTGGCGCCCGCGATGGGCGGCTTTCGATCTCGGGGCTCGAGGAAGGGCGTGATGCGCCCGGCTCATGTGGACCGTAGGAAGGGATCTCGCCGCCGTTTGGCGGTGGGGTCAGGCTGCAGTGGTTTGAGGCGTATGTGCAGAGGGCGCAGGGAGTGGCCTCACCGTTTGGCGCTTTTGGTAACGCGTGGGACCCGAGTGAGAAGGGAAGAGGGGTTACGTGGAGGAGAGAGAAAAGAAGGCCCGGTTTTTCTGGCTGGTAGGAGAGATTTGGTAGATGCACATTAGCCTGTTTGGCAGATCTCTACCAACTTCAGATCCACCAAAAACAGCTTCACTCCACGAATTTTTACCCAAACGCTCCAGCTCTACGAAATCTGGATCCACCAAAATACTGAATCTAGCTCCAGATTCATGAAATCCATGGAGCACCTCAAGGGGTGCTCCACGAAACCTTGTTTCGTACCTACTCGTGGAGTTGGGTGATAATTACCCACCTTTTGCCACTGGTTACACACCATATCCCATACCACCATAAAACACATGGACAAAACAGGCCATTCCCACTAAAAACTCAGTTTCGTAGATCTGGAGCTGCTGTGCAAGCCAAACAGTTTTGTCTAGCTCCATGGTGGGATCCCAGATTCACGGTGGAGCTGTTTTTGGTGGATCTGTTTTTGGTGGATCTGCTGCTCCAGATTCATTTTTTCAGTGGTGGAGTTCTGCCAAACAGACCCTCGACGTGCCAATATGCGATTTGGATGTACACTTTTGAATTCATTTACGTGTCACCAATGAAATTTAAATTTTGGCAATCGAGCAACATTTTCCCTAAAAAGACAGCATAATAAATGAGGATAAAAGTTATTTAATTATTTGCCAATTTTTGTGAGCTAGAAGTCACTATCTTATCTACTTAGTAACAGAATACTCCTGAGTAAGCTATGAACAAACCCTCTATGAATTTGTCATCACTCCGGTAAACTAGTCACAATTTATGGCTCTGTTCTTTTCAGCTTTTAAAAACTATTTTTCAGCTTTTCTATAGAAACTAACTTTTAAATGAAGTATCTTTTCAAAATAGGGTCTACTAGTTAATTGTAATATATACTTTACTGACTTCATTTATATAGACAAAACCGCACATAAATTTCTATTACTTTGTAATCTCTCGCATAAACAGTCCAAAAGTCATAAGCCGTAGCTAAAAGTCATAAGTCCCAGCCCAAAAAACAGCCCTATATAACTTGTTGGGATCTCTCCAAATGCCCTTCGTTTGTACAACTCTAACATCCTTTGATACGTGCAACCTTGGAATTATGACAATATTCTTAGCTTGTGGTTGCAGGCATCCTAGAACACTCCCGAACAACTCAGGAGGGGCTTTAAATTTAATAATGCCAATGTAATCTAGTCATGTGGAATATTTAGGGAAAAAAGAAATAGAAGAATCTTTCGGAACCAATCTGCCATGGACACGGTAGTGACAAAACAACCTCGACCAAAGGAAATGGGCCTTCGGCTTTAGCTCTAGCTCTAGCTCGACAAAACAAACTCGGAACCAATTTGTCTCGCTCTAGCTTAGTTCAACTTTTTTTTTGGCAAATCCTTTCAAACCTTTTGAGTCTTTTCCTAGGCCAGTCTAGTCGTTGTCTTGTCTGGCATTGTAAACTTTCTTTCTTTTCTATCGATGGATCAGCGGAGCTCCCGCCTCTTTGTGCCAAAACCACAAACTTTTTGGCATATCTCCAAGTTCTAGAGAGTTATATTGCTTTTGGTTTAAAAAAAAGCATGACAACACTCATTGTCGCCATTTTTCAATGTTTTCACTTTTCTAATTTCTACAGTACGTGAAATGCTTCGTACGTATACTTGGTATACAAATGTTTGTCAGAGTTGAATCCATAGAATGCTCCGATATTCAAATTATTTTAAAAAGTTAATATCTTAGTCTAAGTAGATTAAATCCAAATGAAAAATGCTAGTCTTCTACATTTTTCATTTCCCTAGCTATCACCGAAGAAAAGTCTTTAATATATGTAGAATCACAATCTTCGAATAATATAGAGAACATGCTATAAGTGGGAATAATCATCGAGTAGTATAGACAATGTTAAAACGCCTAGAGTTGGCCAACTATGCAATTAAGTGGTGATCGGTTCGGCTGAAAGCCTCATGGCTTATGGCTGAAAACACTGTAGTTGGTTGAAAAAAACACTGTAGGTGACAGAGGCTTATTTAGCATAATTAAATTTAAAAAAATTTAAAAATAAAAAAATATGTTAGCCCATTGCGTATAATACAAACAAATACGGGAAAAAAAGCTCAACAAAAAGCCAAAAGTTCAGAAAAAGACGAAACTTATGAATAGTGAAAAATAAGCCAGAAGCCAAAAGCCGAAGCCGAGTTGATCAGGGCCTAACAAGGAACCGTACTTGGTCGTTGCATATGAAAAATACTGGTGATAGTAGCGTACGTAATCCATTAAGGTAACAGTTAACCGTTAGGCATGATTGATAGTGCTGGTACGTTCACAATGTCGGTGTTTTAATATCGTTTTTACGTATAGATTATTTAGATTTAAGGAAACTTTTAGAAAATCCGGTATATGCGCTTACGGAGTAAAGGCACAGAAAATTTTATCCTGGTTCGGGCCTTCTCTTAAGAGAATAACAACCCTACTTTTAGTGTGATTGCTAATTGCTAGAAAGTGCATTACAACATAGAATTACACGAATGGCTAGTGCTATCTTGCGTGAATGATTCACTAATCCTTCCTCTCCCTTCGACGTTAACCTTTATATAGCCGGTGAAACGACGATAGTTGTTCCACGCTGGAAGACGTCTTGACGCTTCAGATGATAACTGCCTAACGGAAGTTATTGTTAGAGAGATATAAGAGGTCGTTCACCGTATAGCGGTTATTGTCAAAGAGAGATCGTGTGTAGTTAGTGAACTAACGCACGTTCTAACCATCTTGTCAGACGAACCAATAATATAGTTTATTATCGTAGATAAGTTGGTTGGAGATAGACTCGTCGAGGAATACTCATGACCATAGAGTGGTCGCAGTAAGACTTACGACTACATGGTCATAAAAAGATTTATGACCATGGGATAGTCGCAGTAAGATTTACGACTATGTGATCGTAGAAGGACTTACAGCCATATGGGTAGTCACAGTAGGACTTACGACTATACGATCGTAGAAGAACTTATGACTATATGGTCGTAGAAGTGTTTGTGACCATCTTATCATATTTACTTTTTATCGATAAAGAGTATATTCAAGACATATAATGACGTAATAATTTGAGTATTATTCTATCCTCGTCACATAACAGTAGTACATGATGTGTGGTACACCCTACGTGACTTTGGGTTGTTTTCTTTATAGATCCATCGCTGGTTTTAGGAAGAAATTGAGTTGTTTCGATTGCAATGAGCTAGTGCAATGATCAGGTGCCGCCAGGGTGGGCTGGGAGTGAGCGAGAGCGGTGCATGGGGCCTGTGATATTTGGAGCATGGTGGGGACTGGGAAAAACCTTTAGTTTTATAAAAATTCTCAGATATCCACGGAATAAACGAAATTTCATTGTTTTAACTAAAAACTCAGATGAAATATTCAAATATTATTTCGGTCAATATTAATGCTTTTTTATTCGAAAGGAATGAAATTAGCGAAATTTCAGAACCATGTCGGGGAACGCGTGTCAACGGCTTTCGAGACGCCGGGAGGGGTGGGGGGCTTCCAGGTGTAGCATAGCCTGCGTGGAGCTATATATTGCTAACTATTGTAGCTACTAACTAAACAGTAAAGTATGAGAGTAGTGGAGTGGTTGTGATGGATGAACATTGCTTGCCCCTTTTCCACATGAAGCGCAATTACCTTATTACCCTTATAGTTATATGCCTTCTATAAGGGTATGTGCGTCATTATATATATCATATTGGGCCTTACAACTCTTTAACATGCCGGATAGACTCAGGTGGGGGCCACCCCTACTACACGAGCCTCTCATGGTAAAGTGCTTTTCACGGGACGAAATCATGCCGCCGAGCCCTTTAGCCCCCTTCATCCCTGCAGCCTGTGATCCGCTCCGGGTTGTGCCATACAGGCTGAAATGGTGATGTAGTCCGACCGAAGTCGTACCGCCCCTTCGCGCGTAGTGGGACACGCGGTGTGGTGCTGCTGGCGCGCCGTGCGTTACTAGTTGCAGTTTGACCATGGTCGTGCGGCCACTCGCGACACCGTGGGACACGTGTGCGCGCGCGGTTGGCGGGTCATGCGGCGTCAGTTTTCGTCGGTTGGCGTTCCTGATCGTGGGGCAGCTGAGCAGGCTTTAAGGTTGCAATCGCAGTCGCATCGCTATCCTTCATACTTGACTATTGCGACAACCTTGCCTTTTGCACCACTTCTCCCGTATGCACTGCCACTGCCTACGCCACTAGTTTGTCGTCGTACCTCTTTCTTTAGTCGGCGCCATATGGTAGTTGGTGCTGTGAGAGGCTGAGCTGGAAGCCCGCCGTTGCCCACCACTCGTCGTTGTGTGAGGTACTGTAGCCGGAATGGCCCGCGGTGATGGTCGTTCTCGCCAGCCGAGCGGTGTCGCGTCGTCGAGCCGCGGTAGCTCTTCTAGCCGGCGTAGCTTGTCGGCGACGGAGATAAGAGTATGAACTGGTGGAGCGCGACCCCTCACTAGTGAACAAGTGCTGGAGCGCAGCAAGGAAGCTCAACGACGTCTGCTTGAACGTGCTAGGGCAGAGCCTGGTGACCGAGGAGACCATCCGGTCTCTTTTGCACGAAGGGAAGCTTTCGGACAGCAATACGGTTCGTCTACCCTCCGTCGACAAGATGGAGCCGCACCCCACGGAGTCGGAGGCTATGGTCTTCGTCGTGTATCTTGAGGCTGGGCTCCAATTCCCGTTCGCCCTGTTCATCGGCGAAGTGCTGCGGGTGTACGGCCTGGAGCTGGCGCACCTGACTCCGAACGCGTTGTTTTCTTTTCTGTCGCGTTTGTTCACCGCGTGGTCGAGCGAGCTCGGCCGCGTGTCCTTTTATATGCGCTTCAAGTCGTCCAACCCTTCAGCGACTGAAAGTGCAGTCGCCTAACCGATGGGCGACTGGAAGCAATCGCCCAGTGGTTCGGCGACTGGAAGCAATCGCCCAGTGGTTCGGCGACTGCAGTCAATTCGTCTAACAACCAACGGATTACTTGCGTGTCACGTGATCATTAGGTGATAGGCTCCAGTCGCCCGACGGTTAGACGACTGGAGCCTATTTCTATAAAAAAAATGTTCGCGCAGTTATATTTGTGTTATTTCGAATAAAAGTAGATTATTCATAAAAAAAATTGCTCTGATTCTGTTGGATATCTGAAATTTTATCAATCTTCAATAAATGGGAACTACGAGAGACTAGTTGCTTTTGCTCCAAAGCCTGCAGCATCAGTTAAGGTTGTTGTATTTTTAAATGTACCAGTTTCATCGGTAGCGCAAAAATAAGGCAGTCACACACTTCTTTTTTGCGAGGTAACTGTCCTCATGAACAACAAAGAACCAGTTTCCAGTCTCAGTCATGAGGTTATTTTTATTAAAACAAAATATGCATGAAAAAGCACCGAGGAAATTAGCATCAGACTAGCAAGATTTATTCCTAAGCTCAGACGAGTTTAGCATTTCAAAAAAGACACAGAAAAAAAGAAAAAAAACACAATTTGAGGAATTTTTTTATAAATAATTTATATTTTATTCAAAATAATAGAAATATACCCATGTGAACATTTTTTTACAGAAATGGGCTCCAGTCGCCAAATCGTTGGGCGACTGGAACCTATCGCACAATGGCCGCGTGACAAGCAAGCAATTCGCTGGCCATTGGGCGATTGAAAGATCAAGCTCCTTTTAAGTTGGTTTTGGTGATAATGACAAATACTATTATGAGATTTTGTTAATAATGATAAATACATTTGTAAGACTAATCTTGTTTAGTGATTATGGTATTACTTAGTCTTATTGGATGAAAGGTGAAAATCATAGAGGTATGTATTCAAAATCACATTATCATATATTAATGCATTCCTTGGGTTCAAAATATAGATTGAACTCCACAAATAGTCCAAAATAAATATGTGCATATGTCTTCATTATACATACTTGTATGCATACATTTAGGGGGAATTCATTGTATGTTTTGAGGTTTCATAAGTATTGATACATGTTTCCTTTAATATGTATATTTAGGATCTTTATTTTAAAATATGTTATTTAAGTATATATATATAGATATATATAGCTTGTGTAGTTTATATATACTCATTTGTAATCGAGTTGTCATTTAATTTCTCCATTATGTGTTGATGGTTGGATGATTAATAACAACCAGATAAGTAAGCTTTGCTTAAAAGGTTATCTTAGAGTATACAAGTGTTGTGTACTTGCAAATATAATCTTTATATCATATTTTATTGAGATTGTCATGAGTTACCAAAAAGGAAAGATTGTAGAATCTAGTCCCTTCATTATGTGTTAATAGTGAAGTTTGGTAATTGATGATAATTGTTTTGTGGACTGACATATTCCATGAGTTGGATGAATAGGTTAGGTTCCACAAATGAGAATGGCTTGGGATGACTTTATGTGTTGAAGACCATCAAGTCTAGATGGAAGATAGCTTCATGTGTTGAAGGCTATTAAGAAGAAGATGTATAATGAATTGATGCATATCTAAGAGAAGATGATCATGTGTTGATATTAAGTCAAGTAAAGACCATCATGTGTTGATGGAGTTGAAGAAAAGGGTGCATCATGAGTTGATGCATATCAAGACAATGACTTAAGGCAAAAGTATGATTAGTTAGGGCTAAAGATGTGTTTCTAGTCTTTTACTAGTCTTGGTGTTTGGTTGGAAGACCGAATTGCTAGTATATGTTGCTATACTATCAAGAGAAGTCATGTATAGTAGCTTGAGTCTCATCATGTATTGGTAGCTCAACCTCACCTCTTGTAGCTCATCTTGGCATAAGACTTATATTTGCAAATGTATTTTGCAAATAGTTGAAACTCATGTGTTGAATCATTGTAACATGGGACTATGCATTGTAAATATATTTTGCAAGTGCTTGAAGTCCATGTTTTCATTCTTTGCAATATGAGGCTTATATTTGCGAGTGTGTTTTGCAAATGGTTGAAACTCATATTTAATCCTTGTGTCATGGTTCTAAAAGTGTGCAAATGTGTTTTACAATTTGTTGGGAATCATGTTTGGTACTTGTATGCATGATACTAAAGTTTGCAAATGTGTTTTACAAAATCTAGTAAGTATCTGCATTACTCAAAACAATCATAACTACCGCAGTATAACCTGTGGAACTACCGCAGACCGAAACTACCGGTGTTGTAATCACAGAACTACCGCGTGCGTTGATGGTCAAAGACTTGTGTAGTTGAAGATTAAGTGGTGAAGAACCAGAGCGGTCAAGCCCAAGTGATCGAAAACCTATGTGGTTGAAGACCAGAGCGGTCGAGCCGAACTGGTCGAAGACCAGAGTGGTCGAACCGACTTGGTCAAACTAACATGGTCGAAACCGTCATGGTAGAGATCTATGTGATTGAAACCTTAGTGGTTATAAACCAGTATGGTCGAACCAGCGTGATCGAAACCAGTGTGGTTGTAGGCCTTCGTGGTCGTAAACCAGCACGGTCGGAATCGACGTGGTCGAGACCTATGTGATCATAAATCGATGTGGTCAAAACAACGTGATTAAAACAATGTAGTCGAAGATTAATGGGGAGATCAGAGATATGTGTGATCAAAAATTGACATGGTCGAAGATCGACATGATCGATATGGTCGAGACCTGAGTGGGCGAAACTAGCATGATCAGAAACCAGCGTAGTCAGAGACCTATGTGGTCAATCTGAACAATGTGGTCGTAAACCAGGGTAGTCGACGATCAAAGTTTTCGACCGAATTTGTGTGAACGGTCCGATCAGCTCTATGTGAGTAGTTCGATCGACGAGCGGAAGTATCGGCTCTGTGTGAGCGATACTATCGGTGAGCAGAAGTACCGACATTGTGTGAGTGGTACTATCGGCGAGCAAAAGTGCCAGCCTGTGTAGCAGCACGTTTTTGAGAGAGACACCTGTGTGGAGTCTTCTCGTCCCCGGTGAGATCGACAGTTCCACATGTGTGGCACAGTACTTCCGATGATCGGAAGTACCAAAAAATGAACGACGGAACTTCCAATTCTGACTACAATGGCTAGTTTTCTGGCTGTTAGCGAGGGAAGCGTAAGTACCGGTCCTAAGCCGGTGGTACTTTCGATAATCCTGATTTTTCAGGGATTTGGCTCCAACGGCTAGTTTTCTTGTATAGAGTATATATACCCAATTGTAGCCAGTTGGAGTTAAGGTTGCTGGACTCACTTTGTGAGCAAGGAGAAGATATCTAGATTGCATGTGTTGCATCTAGAGGTGGACTTAGTGTCCATTTGAGCTTGTGCATTCATTGCACGTTGTGAGTCAAGTAAGGGGCTTGACTTATTACTCTTAGAGTTTGCCGACTCCTAGATGGCGTTGGAGGCGTCGTGCGCGGTGATTTTCTCAAATAAGGTTGTGAGAAGACCCGGCAAAGTTGTAAAGGTTGAAGCTCACCTACCCGGAGTGGGAAAGAGCTACCACTAATGGATTGAGGTGTTTCGGCTCAATTCGTGGAGCCGATCCAATTCGTTTGGGCTAACCTCAACGTGGACTAGGGAAGACCGGCAAGTCTTCGAACACCACAGTAAAAAAAGACCGTGTCAATTGTGGTTTTTCCTTGTGCTCAATTTATATTTAAGCAATTTACATACATAGAATTAAATTAATTGCTTGTCATCTTAAGATTGCAAATCTTGACATAGCCTTAAGGTGTTTGCGCACTTAGGTAAACTTATTTGATCTAGATGCTATTTGTGCTCAACCAAATTGATTTAAGTTTCTGCACTGTATACTTGGTTTAAACAAATAGAATATGTCTTTAAATTAATAATAATTAGAAGAGATTTTTAAAATCGCCTATTCTCCCCCTCTACTCGCCTCCTCGATCTTACAGCGATAGGTTCCAGTCGCCCAACGGTTCAGCGACTGCAGCCTGTCGCCCAGCGGCTGGGTGACTACAATTGTAGTTGCTCTTCTATGCAGTCAAGCCATTCCTAGAGGCAGTGTGGGTTAATCTATTTATGATTTTTGTAGATTATGAATGGTAGATAATCTGTTGGATTTGCAATAACAGTTTACAATCGTTGTATGTTGTTGTAGTGCAAAAAATTTTGTAAACTTTTTAAAGAATGATTGAAATAACAATGATCGGTAAGTATGAAGGTAAGTGATATTGTGATGTAACCGGCAATTCATACATAGAGAACTTGTTTGTTAATGTTGTTGGATGACTTGCTATGCGAATAATTGATGCGAAAGAAGAGAAAATATGCTTGTCCGAATTAAAATAGACTTCATAGTACAGTTGGGAGTAACACGGCGCGTAGGATTTAATTACATGTATAACAAAAAGTATCATATATGATGCAACAAACCGAACTGCTCCTACGATACATATGCACTTTTCTTGGAATGGAACTAAATTCAACCTTCGGGGGAGTAATTAGTGCGGGACAGCCCGACCTACTACGTGGACCGTGGCCATTTTTTCTTCCTTGCGAGCTCGGCGTTGAACTCCTCGGCGGCCTTTTTTGCCTTGGCCGCCATTTCCCTCTTTTTCTCGCGCTCCCTCTCGCGAGCCTCGCACTCCCTATGCGTGCACGCCTTGAGGATAACTGGCCTGCTCATACTTCATGGTGTACTGCTCCTAGCTAGATTTCACGACCAGAAAAGTCCGCTGCATGGACAAGGCCCACAGCTTGATGGAATCATGCAACGATGCATTGTCAGTAAACATTAAATGTAATCGAACCTCTGTGCCATGATACTCCCACGATGATTTATGCTCGTCATTTGCGGCAACACCCTCAACATCAAACCAGTTCCATTCCTGTGAGATGGGAGCTTCGTCCTCATCCGAACTGTCCTCATCGTCTTCCTGTACAATTTTCTCTTTAGCCCAAGCCATCCGATCATCACTCTCAATTTGATGCATTATGTACTCTATATGCTCCCGTCATGTAGCCCCCCATGCCGTAACCCTCCTCTCCTGCATATACCGCATCAGCCTCGTCACGAACAACTTTCTTCTCTTCACCAACATGCGGGGCGTCCGAACTACTCACACCTCCCGAATGATGGCCGTCCGCACGACCTTGCACAACTTCTATTGGGCATGGTTACATAAGCATCACGCACTCATATCTACGGCACCGGCACCCTTGCATAAACCCCTTCACATATCAGTGTGCATCAATGTTCTCAACTCTCATCTAATGTTCGTGGGAGACCGGCTTGAAAGCCCTTGTATGACAACGCTACACACCTCAAGGTCCAAGAGAAACTGTGGATGAGCCAGTGCGTCACATCTGCGATTCGAGCATTCTCGCCGTCTGGGTGTACCAAAGTGGCTTGCGCAAAACCGCTCAAGTCAACACCGTTTGGGCCTTCATGAACGATGCCAACGCCGTAATGCACTTTCAATTTAGTAAGTATCTGCATTACTGATGTGTGCTTGCATATATTTTCAATGTTGCAACTAGTCAAATCACATCATACATTACGAAAGTACTGGTGTACTGTAATTTACATTTCAACGACCGGTCACCTATCATAACCAACTACACTATCCTCGTAGCATTAACTCCATATTGGCAAACCGTGCACCGATGCCACTCGTCTCACTGCTCGAGTTCTCTTCTACTGCAAATAATTCCTAATGGGTTTCGACAATTTACATGACATATCGATTTAAATGTCAATATACCAGTTATAACGATACATATGATTTTTTAATGTACTAACGACATTACATTCATTCGTAAATAATAAAAAATGTTATGTATTATTGTTTTTTTACAAAGCAAACTACTAAATTTTTACAAAAATATTGACTGAATTTTGAATAACTACAAATTTCTACGAAGACTTAATTTCTACATAACATTGACTAAATATTCTACAACTACAATTTTGTACCGATGCTAATTTTCTAGTATATTTACTAAATTTTATATAATTATAAGTTACTACGGCTGCTAATTTTCTATAACTATATTGACTAAATTTTCTATATCAAAGTTGTACTATTTTTTTCTACAACTACAATTTTTTACGAATACTAACACTAAATAAAATATTTACTTCATATACAAAATATAAACTATAACATACAAAAATATTTACCTCACAGAAGCAAAACCTCTCTCCTCTCCTTTTGTTCTCTCTCCTCTCCTCTCCTCCCTTCTTTGTTTCCCCTCTATTAACCGCACAGCCGCACGATCCATTTATATGCGCCTCTAGTCGCCTAACCCTTTGGCGACTGAAATTGCAGTCACCTAACCGATGAGCGATTGAAATTATTTCACTCAACGGCCAATGGATTGCTTGCATGTCACGTGGCCGTTGAGCGAATGGTTCCAGTCGCTCAACGGTTCGGTGACTGAAGCTTATTTTTGTAAAAAAAAATATTTGGACGGGTATATTTTTGTTATTTCGAATAAAAATATGGATTATTTATTAAAAAATTCCAATTCGAGTATCACAACACCTGGAAGTTCACCCGAGCATGCAGCTCTGCTGCTAATCAGTAATTGCAAATTTGGCAGTTTCAAAGCTAACAACTGGGAGCGGTGCCTGCCATTCTGCATGCTGGTGCATAGCCCGTTTGCTATATGTATGGCAAATTGTTGTCTGAAAAAAACTGTTACAGCATTCTTCCATCCAAACTGTGAACATATACACAACACAGAAAAACACTTAGTTTGGTACTTCTGTCAGCTCCTTCAGTGCTGGGAATCTTGATCTTGGATGTTCTTCTAGACGGCATGTCTAGCTTATTTGACACTTCTGTACATGTTGTCAATTACACCCTGCAAATTGAAGCAAGATTAGAGTGGTTTTCTCCTATGAATGGAGAACTTCAGAAAAACCATAAACAAGCAGAAGAATGCTGCTGAGATAAATAACAAAAACAATAATAGCTTCAGAAGTATCTAAGCATCCACTATAATGGTTTTCCGATGGCACGAAAAAAAATGACATCCACCGTTCATAAGATCTAAAATCAATTCAAGGACCAAGAGAAGCAACATTGCACAAGGTCATACATGCATGTAACAACATATGCTGAACCAAGAGACGAAACTTGGATAAGGTCATCCACTCTAAGCTCACAATAAGAATTGAATGAGCAGTACCTGGTAGTACTTGAGCAACTGTGGTCGCTTCTTTTTATATGTTGGAGTGATCAAGTCACGATCCATGTCAAATGGCACTGGTTCAAAATGTACAGCTTTTATGAATTCAAAACCCTTGAGCTGCAAAAATATGTAGGAAGTTAGGGCGTGTATTGGATCAAACTGACAAATATCGTTAGAAAAAGAGCAAAGCAAGACACAATCACAAGCTCACCTTCTTCTCTTTTCCTATTTTCGACAGTTCTCCCAAAATGTATTCTTTTGCTTTCGGATTCTCACACAATGCCTCAAAATCACCACCGATTCCATTTGCCTCAGCCCAGCTCTCAAGAGCTTCCTTGTTGGGATTGACCACAGCAACAAGGAATGACTCAAAGCTATTCCCATATATCCATATCTAGACAAATGTTTAAAAGTTGACAAAAATATTTCAAATTATTTCCAAAGAACGATGCTGGCAACAATAAATAGGAGGAAGCACGCACAAACCATTTCGACCATTTATCATATAAAGAACAATGTTACAGCAAGAATTGAAAGAGCAGACAGCAGAGCAATGAAAAAAGTGAGCACCATATACCGAGTCTATAGCAGAAACAAGACCATAAACGTTCTCCAAATTTTCTACTGCCACGTATTCTCCTTGTGAAAGTTTGAAGATATTCTTTTTGCGGTCTATGATTTTCATACTTCCATCAGGTTGCCACTCACCAATGTCTCCTGCAAGCATTAGAGGAAGATGTTTTAAGTCTCCACTTGGGATGAGGCACAATATAGAACAGTTCGTGTTGATACACAACTGGAATCTCAAGTGAATCTCTCTGGAACTGTTACTACTAAAAATACAGAAAACACCAAAATGTTATCACTGTAGTATTGTTATACAGGCACAGTTGAATAAAAAGCCTTGAAATATGAATAAAATACAGACTCAGATTAACTGAACTTTTAGCCTATTTCTCAGTATGTTCACTCTTACCATGTCGACCCATACTGCCACATTCAGCGGCCTAGAGTATTTAGAGCTACTGAGGAAAATAAATTCTATTAATGTGGCAATGCTTATGTGCCACTGTTTACTTTTGCAGATACTACATAGTGAAAACAGAGAAACGGTTCGAACACTGAAAAAGCAAGAAGTACCAGTATGGAACCATCCATCAACCAAAACCTCTTCTGTAAGGTCCTTGCGCTTGTAGTATCCTGAGAACAATGTTTCTCCCCTGATGCAGATTTCTCCACGAGGTGTGCTTGCAAGCGCATCATAATCCATTTCAGGAACAGATTCTAGACGGGCATCAATATTTGGCACTGGAGGACCGACAGTCCCTATCATGGACATCTGATTTGGCAATGAAACAAATGATCCAGCACAAGTTTCCGTGAGACCTAAAAGGGAAGAAAATCATTCAAAACAAGCCGGTAGTGATAATTAGGTTCGAGAAGAAATAAAAGTTCTATTGGAACCAAAAACATCAGCTTATGCAGATCGAGGACTATGACCTAACTTAGGTAAAAGAACATATGGAACTCTCTTTTAAAATGTTAAAAACCAATTTAGGAATTAGTGCATGTTGTGCAAAGAAAATAAAACAAAACCAGATAGTTCTATCGACAGATTTACATTTGTTATTAACAGCACAGATCATATAAATCAACAACATTAGTGATGCTGTGAGCAAAAGAAAAAAAAAACTAAGACAACATTCCATCAAGTAATTATTATACTGAGTGTAAACTATTAAGTAGTAATTTCACTTACATGCTTACACCAATTTGCCATGCTTCAATTGAAAATGGTAGATCTAATCCGTACAGTTATACTAATAAAAGTTTATTGACCAAATGGACTAAGAGCAGAAATATCAGGTAAGCTTGTAACTTGACCAATCATGACAGTAGAAACTAGGAAGTTATTGTCTTCACATCACAAGAGCAAAGGAGATATACCATATCCCTGTAAGACATGTGCGCTAGTCACCACTCGCAAGTATTCTTCGACATGAGTGGCAAGCGGGGCAGCTCCAGATAAAATAACACGAACATTTCCTCCAAGACCTTCTTTCACCTGAAGTGTAATTAAAAAATATAAAATAATAATGCAGCAAGTTCAAAAAATACCATACATAATGAAGAACCAGTGACTGCCAAGTTTAATTTACCTTACTGAAAACTACTTTGTCACATATGGCAGCAGCTTCATTGTGCTTAGCTCCTCCCATCATTCTAAATTGCTTGCTGCAAAATACAATGCCTATGTCATACTTGGATTTGTGACAGGTGATGTCCTTCGACGATGCAATAAAAACTGTAGCTATGGACACTTATTAATTAAAGAACTTAGCATGAAGTGCACAATCAGAAGAAACATTGGGTTTAGAATATTAAAAAGTGCAAGCAAGTATTCAACATTTCCACCCAAAAAAGCAAGCATTCAGCACCAATCTTGAGGGTAGTAAACTTACTATTTGTAAGCAAGATTGAACAGTGTACTCTTTACAAAACCACCAGATGAAATTTTAGCTTGAAGCCCTGAAAAAAGGGTAAAAAAATAAGGAAGATATTTTACGAATAGTCACATTCACAGTGTTAGTTTTAAATCCTTTTGAACAGTAGAAACAGACTGCAACAATGGATAGACCAAAAATCATACACCAGTTTCATGCACGAACGTACATCAATAATGAATAAAAGAACCTTAGATGCCAATTCTTGAGGCTGTAAACTACACAGTTAGTAGACACAGAAGAATTTTATGGCCAAGTGTGGAAGACTAGATATGATATGGATATATCCAAACGAAATGTGTTGGTTCCTAGAGTAAATTGGTATTGGTTAGGCCATCTGGCCAAGGCACCTCAACATTGTTACTGGGCCAGCCAGCCAGCTAAAGTCAACAAAACAATCCATAAGCATTAAGCAATATGAACGCTATAGAAGAGCAGATATTTCACCAAAGGAAAATAACACTGCTTAAACACATCAACCTACACTTGTGAAAGTAAACGTTGGCATATTTGGTCATCATAAAATAATGGAGGGCGGAATAATCTGATCATATGATATCTGTATACTCTCCTGCCTCACATAATCATATTAAATCTCATAGGATGCCCATGGAAAAGAACCACGAGACTTGGATAATTTGTCATACGCTTCAAGTAGACCCTTACCAGAAAATATCCGATCAAGAACACGTGGAACAGCACACAAGATAGTTGGTTTTAGTGCCCCAATATCTTCAACTAGTAACTTAACATCCTGTAGCAACATTTAATATAGTCAACACAGGTCCAAAAGTCAAATAAAATCCCAAGAGGGATTCATGTGAACACATAATGATGCTTACCCCACGCCAAAATCCAATAGAGGCACCATGGAACATAAACAACTCTTCAACAACACGATCAAAGATATGAGCAAGTGGAAGGTAAGACATGTAAACGTCGCTTTCCGCCAGCTGAGATTCTCACATAGTAAAAGAAATTAAAGATTAACCAGTGGTGAGGTAAGATCACATAATGTAATGGCTGCTAGCGCAAGATTAAACATTGGTGAGGTAAGATGATAAGAATAAGATCACATAGTGTAATAGCAGCTGGTGCATATTACCTGCTCGTTCACACTGTTAAGCAGCCGGTCTACACCTGCAATGAGACAAATAATGCTCGCGTTGGAGATCAGCACACCTTTAGGGTCACCAGTAGTTCCACTAGTATACATGATAGTACATATATCTGTCTTCTCCTTTGCTGGAGGATCAAATTCTTGGTCACCTGCCTGCAGATACAATGCCAAATGGAAAGTGGAATAGTTAATAACTGTGTCGACATGAAAGACCAACCCAGTAAAATAGGTTATACCAACTGAACAATTAGAACAAATTTCCACGTTTGGTATTTTGTCAGTACATATGTGCTGTGTGATCAAGCACAAGTAGCAAACAAGAAACAAAACTCTGAGTAGGTTCGGCACCATAGATGGTAACAACAAATAACAGCAGACTTGACAAGTTTGTAGACAACAAACATTAGAAGTCTTTGTTCTGATGCACCATAAATGAAGCTAAGTTAAAAGAAATTGCTTATGGAATCATTCACTGGTTTGCAGGTAGACACAGTATTAAGGTATACATCATGATGACATATTCATATTTAAGAAATAATAATATTCAAAAGAACCCCCATGCAGAGCTGGCGGTTTATCTTACCAAAGACAGAAATTCATCCCATGAGTATATCGACAGCCCATACTTCGAAACTTCTTCCCTTTGTGTTTGACTTACGTTGCCAAAACTCACAATTGCTGCAAATAAGATTAGATATTTAGTTTCATGGTAGAAACATTTTAGTTCTAGATGATGGAATCTATCTAGGATAAGTGAAACTTACTTTTCAAGAACTCAGTTGACTTGGGGAACGTCTTCAAGAGCTGCCAAATTGAAAGTATTTAACATGCATCCAGATTCCAGAGAGATAAAACATAGACATTGATAATAGAATACCCACTAGCACAGTAGTAAGACAGCAGTCACAATTTTGGCCCAAAATATAAGTACAAAAAATACAACCATGTTGAAACAAGTAATTGCTCAACTATGGAAAATTGTGTCAACAAATGGTATGTTTTCTATTACTATGAACCAGGGCTTCTATTTATCCGGACCGCTGATGGAACTGTACAGAGCATAACTGACAACAAGAAATTGGTTAGGCCTTATTGGGCCACCCAAACGAGGCCTTAGGAATATAGAAAGACATTCAACATACTGCTATTGTAGCCCAATGGACATATACATGTGTTTCTGAAGCTGCTAACCAAATAGAGGTCAACTTTATGTATCATCCTCCAAGCAAAGACATGAATACCATATATCTAAAAGAGAAGTTCACGAGACATTGCAAGCATATAAATTCTACACATAAGGTAAGGAAACATACCTGCTCAACTTTCTTCTCCTCTACAAAAGAAATCTCAACTTCTGCATGGCACAAAATAAACTCCACCGCACCAGCTCCTAAAGAAAGAATATCTTGAATAAGCAGGTATGAACTGTATGCACCATCATGTGTTGCTTCTTTTTATGCTTGTAAATGTGCCAACTAGGAAAAAAAAAGATCCATACTGACTCAATAAAATTCAATAGCTTAGCTAGTTGTTTACATATTAAAACCATCAGATGTGTTGCATGATAAATTAACAAGGTCATCAGATAACTTATTTGCAATATGTTTCAAAGGTGTGGTAGGGCTTTTTCATCCCTTATCTTTCATTTTGGAAACTTGACCAGCACTTGATCATGGTTAAAGAAACCTTAAAATAGTGCATGCATACGAATGTTGAGACTCATTTCTCAAAGGAAAGAGGAAAAAGCATGTAGTCCACTGATGCACAACCAAAAAACTAGCAAGCATCAGAGCAGAAAATGAATCCATGCAAAGCCAAAGCTGAAGAAAATGTCAGGATATATACCAAGAGTGTCATATAATGGAACACAGTAGATTCCATGGGCATTGCAAGCCTGCAAGGGATAGGGATTGCAAGGCAAATAAGTTGGCAAGAGATATGTATCAAAACATCATGCTCTGATTGCCTTTTTATGTATAAAAAAATGATGAAATGGACTCAATCCAAAATAGGCAACACAACAAGATTTTACCTCCATCGTGATAATCCATTCGGGACAATTAGCACCATAGATACCACAACGACTACCCTGCAAAATTAAAATTGAAAAATTTTAGTCAGCGACAGATGACATGATCCTTCAATCATGAAACATCAAAGTGATGCCCCCAAGCTGAACAAAAAGTTCCCACAATGTTCAATTCATGTGTCCTTTCAAAGTGAAAAAGAAAAATAACATCTCTCTAAAAAAACACTCGAAGTAAATTAGTATCACATTGAATGAAATTGTAGATACATTAAAAATTAGTGACCAAACCTTTGCAAGTCCACAGCTCCTAATAGAGTTACCAATCTTATTTGAAATGCCAAACACTTCCTTGTATGTCTTCCAAACGTATGCACCAGCCTATTATAAAAAACAAAACCTATTTTAGCGAAATTTATACTGCTAGAATATTGCAGGGGAATAGAAGTTTGCATAGATTAATGGTACCTTCCCATCAACAATCTCACGGTGGCCCAGCATTCTGTTATTAGGATACTTCTCAACGGCCATTCTGTGTATGGGCACACATTATTGAAACCAGAAATTAAAGAAGCTCACTACTTGGAGACAAAAGGTCACTAAATTTAAGAGCTGTCAGACGCAACCACCAGCTAAAAATACGAAGGACCAACCTGTCCTGCTAACTCCCTTAGCTCTTTCCTAATTAATTAACCCGAAACAAACCAGACACCATTGACGAATCTGGCATCAGCATTACCACACACAGATCCAGTGACGCTACATGACTACCCAGAAAGTGAATTCCACTTACAAATTACTTCTTCAAAATTTTGTGACATGTTGGTGTGGCCAGCCAATTTTATTGATTCAGAGATGAGGGGAAAAATGATTAACACACTTGATCAACATTTTTGCAGGGTCATGGATGACCAGGAAAGAAAATAGAACTGACTTCCAAAAAGTAATGCAAAACTAATCCCTCCAAAAAATAATGCGTAATTAATCTAAAATATAGGAGATCCTTATCCATCCAGAGCCGTAAGAGCAACGAAAAGGGAGAGAGAGAGCTGTGACCACTCAAACAAAACATTGCCACTAAGGGACAAATCGGGCAAGAGAAAAGAAAACGAAGCGTCCAAGATTTGCAATCCGCCGAGGAAACAACGACGGACTGGATCAAGAGCAACATAGAGCCTACTAGAGTGATGCTTCGACAACTGCCCAACGAATCTGAAGTTGAATTAACTAGGATCTCGAAGCACAGATTAAAAAAAGGTGAGCATGGTAACTAATCTTGCACATAAATCCCATAAAGATTTGGATTTCTTTTGTTGTTTTGGTGAAAAGTGAGGTAGCAGACAGAGATCAACTAACCCACAGGCTTTTTTTTATTCAGACTAATCCCCAGGCTAGCATAAGCAAGCAACTACCCGAGCGACGCACACACAAGTTACCATCCAACTAATCAGAGGTTAACCAAAGAAGACTAAGGCATATCAAACCCCAACCTCCATGTGACAAAACAGTGGCCAAGATAATCTGAATCCTACTGTGCAAAAAACAGAAGCACCACATCAACAAAACCTTGAGTAACGCCACCAAAAGAAAGAGTTCAAGCAAACAATCGTTCCGCCATCCCCCCGGCCCTCGCCAATGGAACACAGAAGCAAGAACCCGGGCACAGAAGAGCGAGGAGCTCACCGGAAGATGTCGTAGCAGCTGTCCAGACCGGGGACGGGGGGAGGGAAGCCGTCGCGGGCGAAGGCACTCCGGTAGGTGGGCCCCACGGAGGGCCTCCCGCCGGCGGCCGGGCGGCCCTCCTCGACCTTCACCGCGTGCTGCATCTCCTCTCTCCCTCTCCTGCTGCTTCTTGCTTGGGGGGAGCGGCGCTGCCTTGGACTCCGCAGCCGACCTGAATGCAAGGAATAGGCGAGGCGACGGAGGGGGTTAAATAGAATAGTGAGCGAAAACAGAGGGGCGCGCGGGGCCCACCTGCCAGGGACGGTGGGAGGCCGCGGGCTGGACGGTAGTAGAGCCGCTGGTGGGTGGGGCTGGTGACCTAAGCGTGGACCTGCGACTCTCTCTTCCTTCGCCAAGCGTCAAGAAGTTCGCTCAACCAGACCGGACGTATCCCCGTGGAGACGTCGGTCATTTCGACTTGTACTTCTCATATTTAATTTATTTTTTACTATTATAAATTTTGTTTTTCTGGTTTTTTGTTTTTGAGTTTTTTGCCGGTTCCTTTTTTCGTATTCGTTTGCATTGTCCATAATGGGTTAACTTGTTTTTTCTTTTTTTAAATTTTTTTAAATTTAGTTACGTCAAATAAGTCACCATCAGTTATAGTGTAATTTCAGTCAGCTACAGTATAATTTCAATTATAAACCAACTTATTTTAGTCCAACCGAGCGGCACCTATATCAATGGCCCTATCACGAAAGCTTATACGAACAATCGAATATTGATAAAAAAAAGTTTGCCTTTTGGTTTCAGATTATAGTTTTTACTTTAGCTTATAACTTTTGAGCTGTTTGTGAGAGAAAGCACGGAATAACATAAACTCGTATACGGTTTTGGTCGATATAAATGAAGTCACTACAATGTGTACTACAATCAACTTGTAGACATCATCTTAAAAAGATACTTCGTTTGAAAGTTAGTTACTACAAAAAAAACCGAAAAACAACTTTTAAAAGCTGAAAAGAACAAACTCAAAAGCCGCTAATGGGTGGGGCTGTGGAACAATGGCTCTCTCTCTTCCTTTGTCAAGCATCAAGAAGGTCGCTCATCTAGACGTATCTATGTGGAGATGTGGGTACTATTATTTCGACTGTGGTCTATGACTTTTAGCCCTAATATAAGCACTTATGCATACGGATCGAATATAGATAAGTTGCTTCAAAAAATCTATTTTAATAAATCGTTTTGAAAATATGACTAAGAAGATATTCTATGTATTTATTTGAGGGAAGCTAAGCCGAAAAGAATGAGGACGTCATCGGTAGGCTTGTGTCTTGTGGTCCCGTAATGTTGGTGTCATCTTTTTTTTTTTTTTTGGACAAAACGTCTGGACCAATCTGATGAGTCCTCGAGAAAAAGGTTGGAGCAAATCTGCGATGGAATTTTTGGGGTTTGCCAACTCTACTTGCATGCTACATATAGGGCAGTAATAATTTTTTGAGATCATTCATGATATATCAGTTGAAAGAATGACCAGTCTAGAATGTCACTTCCAATAATAACTTCTATCAAATACCACTTTAAAGATATTTAGATTCAATATATATCATTTTCTCTATTTTAATTGTAAATTAAAGCATTTTCACCCTTTTAACCATGGAAAATGACTATTTTGCCCATATGTGACATGTTTCTATGTTTTTAGGGAATACCACTCAAGCCGTTTTGACCTTGGTGTGGCCGATTTTAAGACTATGTCACTTTTATCAGTCTGTTGTTTGTATATAGCCACGTTGGTATGGCCGATACCGATCAGCCTCACTTCAAATCCATAGCAACCATGCTAAGGGAACGAACTAAAGGCATGATAGAGTTTTGCCTTTTTGAATATGATAAGAGGTCGACAGCAACTTGCCAAACCAAAGTTTTGCCTTTTAAAACAAAAAATATGACATTCTCAATGAATAAATTAGTTGCTCTCTTGGTTTTTTTATAAAAACAAAATGTTGTTCCTCATAAAAAAAAGTAATTACGTGTACAGATCTAGACCGAGGTTGCATTACAATGCTTTGTCCACAAAAAGCTAACAGAGCTGGCACCGGTCGAACATGGAGTGACTTGATCGCACTGCAACGAAAAGGCTGGTTTGGTCACTTGGCTTGAGTAGTATTTCTTGGAATCATAAAAACATGGCATTCATGGACAAAATAGTTCTTTCACATGGCGAAAAGGGTGAAATGCTTTAATTTGCAATAAAATAGAGAGAAAATGGTATATGTTGAATCTAAACTTCTTTAGGATGGTATGTGGTGGAAGTCATTCTTCGAAGTGGTATTCGAGGCTACACCATTCTTTTGAGTAGTATATCATGGATTATCCCTTATTTTCTAGTTGTACAAGTGAAATGTTGTAGCGATAAAATTAGCAGATAAAAATAGAAAACAAAAGTAGCAAAAGTGTGACACTAGCAATTGGCCTTACATATGCCAAGTTTAAGCCCAACTTTTAACATATAGAGATTCAACTTTATTCACTTTCGTACCCGTTACTGATCGCAATAGGTTGTTACAATTTGTGATGGTGATTTATTTTGACTACTTCTAGCACTTGTAGTACTATCAAGTATCAGCATTGATGTATGGGATATTCGTATTGACTGTGATCGATGATTTTTAGCTAAAAATAAATAAGCAATAGTTTTAGAAGGTGGGATGAGCGATAGAAAAAATGACAGAGAGATGTGTGTGTGAGACAACAGCGAAAAGAGTAGTGTATAATACGCTCATGATCTCATACTTTATTCTTGGACTGAGATAGGAGCAAGATAAATAAAGAAATCATTTTAAAAAACAAAATATTTATATTAATGTCTTGCTTCTTCAATCAGAAACTAATGCAAACACCTATGTAACTTGAAACTAACTCATTTAGACAACCCAGTCTCGAAAGGCTTATAAATATCGAAGTATTGGTCGCTACGACTTGACTGCAGTTGTGTGGTTGCTTGAAGCTGACCATGCCTGGTGTTACTTAAGCTGCTCGCCAACCCACGTTGAAGTCCCCATTGGATGTCTTTTTCGCCGGAATGAACCGGCAGCCGGTGCACGTCGAACTCAGACAGTATGGGTTTTCTGTTGGACGAACAAGCATTGGTCGCTGCGACCTGACTACTGTTGTGTGGTTGCTTGAAGCTGACCATGCCTGGTGTATTTACTTAAGCTGCTCGCCAACCAAGGTTGAAGTCCACATTGGATGTCTGTTCTTTAGACATATACTTATGTAGGCGGCTAGATGGCTTTACTATCACTCCCAACCCGATTTTGTGGTTAGAGTGAACTGCTCAACCAGGTCGGTTTCAAGCTGTCGTTGCATATTACTTATGTAGGCGGCTAGATGGCTTAACTATCACTCCCAACCCGATTTTGTGGTTAAAGTGAACTGTTCAACCAGATCGATTTATTGTAAGGGCGTGCAGTGGCAGCTCAATGAGAATTATGAGTATTTGATACTGTTTACCCTTGAATTTTTTTATATATAATCCTTTTTTAATTCAAAATTGTAGAAATATACCTGCGCAAAATTATTTTAAAGGAATGGGCTCCAGTCACCCAACCGTTGGGCAACTATACCCTGTCGTCCAATGACCATGCGACACGCATGCAGTCGGTGGACCATTGGGCGACATAATCGTAGTCGCCGAACAGTCGGGCGACTGGACGTTGTCGCCCAATCGTTGGGCGACTGCAAATCCAGTCGCCCAAACGTTCGGCGATTGGACACGATATATATTTGGCAATTGGCGTACGTTAACCTTCCTTGTATGTTTCAGGTGATGTAGGGCAGGAACCCAGGCATGTACACTGCTATGAAGGACAAGTCATCTATAAGACTGCTAGGTTTTGCGGTGTTACAGAGGGATTTCTTAGCCTTCGATATATGCATCGAGGCATTTAGGCATATGTTGCCCGTGATCTCAGTTAACAAGACCTTTTTAATTGGCAAATATAAAGGTCAGATCCTATGTTCGCCGCAACACCCCCCGAGGGGGAGACGCTGCCCCTCTGTTAGTGCAGGGACCTATGCAAGTTCTTCAAATCTAAGTAGCGGCTCAGCCTGAGCATGCGTTATTGGGGTTGCACAAACTACTCCTGTAAATATCCGACCGCTGTCGGGACACGAGCAGCTATCGGCAGCCGACAAGGACCAGTTGCAATGTGTCCCCCCTATTATTTCTCTTTCAAAGTACACACTAATAACCTCTCCCATCTATCTGCAATTCCCAAAACCACTATGTAGCTAACGCAAGTGGATCAATCTAGAGATCTACCCACATAACCAATGGAATCTTGACTACGAGAAGTGGAATGTCAAAGGGGCCTGTGAGATCCAGGAGGAGGAGCGCTGCAATGACGAGTAAACCGAACATATACGTCAGGAGATGAAAATTCATTTCAAGGCGTGCACGCACAGAGAGCACGAGGCTCCTGTGAGGGAGTGTGAGAAAAATAGAAAAATGGCAACCAAGGCCAAGGAGGCCACCGAGGAGTTCAACGCCAAGCTCACAAGGAAGTGAAAATGGCCCTGGTCCACACAGTAGGTCGGGCTGTTCCGCACTAGTTCCCCAAAGGTCAGATTTATTTGCATTCCAAAAAGGCGCATATGTATCATACAAGTACTTCGGTTTATTGTATCGTGCAGGATGTTGTTTCTTATGCACGTAAACAAATCCTATATGTTGTATTATTCCCATCTTATTATGAAGTCTATTTTAATTTGCAACATCATATCTCGTCATCTTTTTGTGTTCAATTCTTCGCATAGCAAAGCATCCAATAACATAAAAAAATAAGTTTTCCTCTATGCATGAATTCCCAATTGCATCACAATATCACTTACCTTTGTACTTACCAATCATTGCTATCGCAATTGTCCTCAAACAAATTTCTGAAAATTTCTTGCGCTACAACATACGACGATCACAATTTTTTTTTTGTGAATCTAACAAATTTGTACCATTTATAATCTACGAAAATCACAAATGAATCAACCAACATTGTATGCCATTTTTTTTAAAAAATACAACTCACAGACAAAATTTGGTAAATGTCACTTACTTACAACAATTGTCATTTACCCCCATGCACGATCGGGAGGCCAATTGGCAGTCGTCGAACGGTCGGGCGACTGGACCTGCAGTCGCCCAACAGTTGGATGACAGGTCCCAATACCCCGACCGTTCGACGACTGGATCCTATCGCCCAACGGCCCACCTATTGCCTGCGTATCGCTTGCCCATTAGGTGATAGGGTCCAGTCGCCCAACGGTGGGGCGACTGGAGGCCATTCCTATAAAAAAATTTTGCACGGGTATATTTCTGTAATTTCAAATAAATATTGGATTATTTAAAAAATTGTTTGTGCTTTGTCGTTGTTAATTCAGTTTGATATTTACAAATATTGAAGTGTTGTCATGTGCTTACTGGTGGCAACGGTTAGACCAGCTTGAGATGATAGTCTGACCACTGTGGTATAATGGTCAGACTGGCATTGCCCGGAGGTCTGACCAACCTCGTGGCCGCAGTCAAACCAGCTCTCTATCTTGGTTTAGAGTTGATTCTAGTTTTGGTTGAGTTATAGCGGTGTCCATACAAAGTTAGTTATGATGTCTCCATGCAAGTGTTAATCATAGGGTTACCATAAAAGGGTTAGTTACAGTGTATGTCAATGTATATGTTTTACTAATTGAGAGTCAAGTGTGTGTTATTTGTGCTTATATCGATTGCTTTGTCTTTGGTGTGCATGTGTTTTGACGATGGCTTGCGACCAGCGGCAAAACTGAGACTTGGTGGCCATGGAGTGTCGTATAAGTCTGGGTAGAGCATCATCTAAAATCTGAGTGGCAATATGTGCATGTTGTGCACCAATTGGTCTTGTGCATTTTAAGTGGTGACGGTTCTCAAAGTAGATGTACGATCTTGATGGCACGCATTGGGCATCACGGACTAGGTGTGATATTGGTGTAATATGGGACTTAGGTATTTCAAGTGGTGACAACCTCGGTGCAGGCGTACAATCTTCGCGACAATTCATGAGTATCGCGTTGTGAAGACCAACATGTGGCAATTGAGGAAATTGTTTGGAACAAGGTGGGGTGGTGATTTGTAAAATTGCGACGTCGGCCTAAGTGATTTAGGTCACGTCTTTTGGATGAAATGTTTTATCGGGCTATTAGAGCCTTTGGGAAGTCACACTTTGAAAAGCCTGTATGTAATGTAAAACTTGTTTGTGTGTGGGTTACCAGGTTTTCCTATATGTAAGTGGTGTGATCCACTAAGGAGTGACTAGTTGTTAGGGGTTAAGTGAGAGGTGAGGAGTCTCTCCTATATAAGTATTGTGTTAAGTTGAGTTATGTCAGACTCCAAAATTAGGGTTAATGTTTCCTTGTATTGGTGCCTTATGTGCGCGCGCTCTAGGCATATAGCCCTGTTATTCTAAGAGATTGGCTATAAAAACATTCCTCTCTAATTGAAATGAACATCAAAAGTTTGTCTAAGTGAGTTGTGTCATGGATCCCTCTTATACTTTTGATTTGCTTGGTTTTCTTATTTGGATTTCTCTTCTCTAAATCTTTCCTGATGCCAAAAACGTGTAATATGTGGAGATATCTATCAGAGATAAGATCATATCTATCTAGGTATGATCTAGAGGAATTTTTTGAGTTTACTCGGTTTTTCTCAAGAGAGATGTGATTTTGGGGTTTTGCTCTTGTTATGTTTTGAATTGAATTTGTGCTATGATTTAGCTTGTATGACATGTGAGAACCCATCTAAGCTCACCTAGATCATCTAGAACTCATGAGCAAAAGCCGATCGAAGTTTCTATCTTTTACTGCAATGATTCTCTCAATCTTTAATTAGAATAGGTTCATGACATCCTGGAGAAAGTGTATGCCAAGTTTAAAATCATTTGGATCATCGGATCAAAAGTTATATGGATTTGAAATCGTACTGATTTTACTATTCGCCGTCTAGGGGTCGACCGTAGCTCATAGAGATCAAACTGGTGGGACTTTGAATTTATGGATTTTTGCCTTCTTTGGCTCAAGGTTTTGGTAAGTTTATGAATTTGTGTTTTCGCTCTATGTTGTTGTTGATATTTGGGAGAAGATTTTAAAGAGTCATTCACCCCTCTGTCTCGCTATACTCAATCCAATATTTAGGCCGGATCGAATGGACTGCTTGCCAGTTTATGCTTGTATGGGCTACAATAATTAGTTTTTAAATGGTGCGTTTTTTAAAAGCAGGGTCAACAAGAAGATTGTAGTAAAATGTATACTGAATTTAGCTATACCGGCCAAAATCGCATGCGATTATTTCCTCTATGTACTGCCTCTCACAAATAGCCAGAATTCAAAAATTTAAGACAAACCATAAATCATAGCTTAAAAGAACCCACCCGTATCCTCTAGAAAAGGATAAGGGAGATGAACAAATTTGTTGAAAAAATATGAGAAGTGTCAAAACTTCTTAGTACAATAGTTAAGGTTATATGGACTTGTCAGTAGTCCAATGGTAAGAAATTGGCAAAACTATATGTTTCAAACATTGCAATGAGATCTATGGTGCGACACAATTATAGTACACGACACCACCAAATTGCTGCTCTGAACAAACTGGCAAGTTTAGTGCCAGACTTATGTGTTGCTTCTGCCAGAGTCTGTTCTTTTGGGCTACGGTTTATAGTTTTTGTCTGTTTGTGAAAAAGAATATGGAATAAGAGAAACTTGCATATGGTTTTGGCCGATATAAATGAAGTCACTACAGTGTGTACTTTAATCAACTTGTAAACTCCGTCTTAAAACAACACTCCATTTGAAAGATAGTTACTGTAGGAAAAAAATCATTTTTTAGAAGCCAAAAGAAGATGCCTTCTATTTTACAAGGAGGAAAATGTGCTATGGTTACAGGGGAAGTGAGGAAGGCATGGGCGGAGCCAAAAGGTATGATCGGTATACACATGCACCCCTAAATTTTTGGAAATTATGTGTGTGTGTATATCTTTTCTTGCTATATATTCTAATTGAAGTTGGACTTCATTGCAATTTGATAACGCTCAAGGGAATTAGATGCAAATTGTATTACATACCCTCTTTCAGATTTTGTGCATAGCCCAGCACTTATTTTTTTTCTCTACCTATGCGGCACCACGTGATTGGTATGAAAGTGGTTTATTTTATTTTTTTTGATTACAAGAAAGACACACACACACAACACTACACACATACACGCGAGTGTGCCCTCTTAACACAAGCCTAGAAAGACACGGGTTTGGAATAAATTTACGACTTCGCAAAATTTCTACTGAAGCTCCAAGATTTGAACCCTAATAGGTATGAGTCGTACATCCACAACTCTACCACACCACCAAGAGGTGGTTTTTGTGCTTTATTTTATTTATCTATTAGGAACTTTTTTAGTTTCTAACTCAAAATTCAAGTGTTCGATTATCTTTTTGTTTTAGCTATTGTGAACATTACTTTGAGTGCAATGATTCAAAATTAATATGGGATATCTTATACGAGACATTTTACTTACATATTTTGAAGCCATATGTGACGTTAATAGACCACATCAATATTACATACTAAGTATAGATGTACTAAAAACCCTATTTGCTTTTTGAGTGGTAGAGTATACGAACTGACATACGGGTTGTGTAGTGCACTAATAAAAAACTATGGAATTTATTTGTCAACGTTAGTATTTATTATCGTTATGACACCATAAAATTAAAATATTTTTATAACTAAATATGTAAAGTAGCCAATTAATTGGAATAAAAAAACCCAACTAATTATATAGTAATATTAAAGTATCATATGAATACAATATTCACAATGTATGGTTTACCCAGCGCTAATATTTTATTACTGCGTCCATTCTTTTTAAGTAATATTTTTTTTAGTTTACGAAACGTGACTTTGATCATTACTATATGTAACTTTATCTTATTATATACTAATAAAATTATAATATCACAAAAGTATTTTTAAGCGGTAAATCTAAATAGTCTTATACATATTAACAGTCAAAATTTAGAAAGTTTGATGGCATAGAATATAAGATGTTAGTTAGGGCCTGTTTGGATCCCATGGGCTAACAACTAGTTGCTAATTTTTAGTCCTTGTGGATCCAAACAGGAGGGCTAATGAGTGGGCTAAAGTTTAGCCAAAGCCCCAACTAGTTGTTAGCCAACTAGTTGGCAAAACCCAGCTAATGAGGGCTAAAGGACCAGCAGGATGGAAAAAAGACACTCATACCCACACCAACCCTCCCAGACCGCCATGCATAGGGGTATAACAGACTTTGTATTGAGATAGTAGTACTTATTAGTCCTTGGATCCAAACAGGACTAGGCTAATATTTAGCCAGCTAACTACTAGTCAGCTAACAACTAGTCCTAGTCCATCCAAACATGCCCTTAAAAAATTTGTATGGATGGTACGGCAAGTCGACAACTGGAAGGGCGCGCGTCAGGAGGTGCCCAGCGGTGACAGTGAGGGTATGCATCAAAGGAAGTACGGCACAAGGATGGGGGCACATCTAAAGAGGTGTAGCACATGCAGTATGCATATCTAATAAATTTTTTTTAGCTCCGCCACTGAAGTATGGATGGCCAGGTAGCACAAGAAAAGATAGGCAAAGCTTCGGTACATGCATGATGCATGGACAAAATGCAGCATGCGGAGGAAACACATGCATGGAATTCAAAGCAGTGCATGAAACAGAAGATTGCTCTGCATTAATTCTTGCATCGTGCACGGAAGAGCAGCGAGGCCGCATGTGATGTGCGTGTGCACCAGTAGAAAGAGAGGGGAGCCAGAGTTATTTTACATCAACCAAGATGATTTTTAGTTGTTGATGATTTTTGGCTTATATTTTTTAAGATAATAATAGATGGTGAAGATATCAACGCAGACGATATATATGGTTTTAGGCTCGAGAAGCTATTTGAAGAAACGGCTTCGAAAAATCATCCGAAGAAGCCGTTCCATTTATTTTGGTTTTTGATTGAATCAAAAAGGAAGAAAGCGACTGCTATCTAGTAGTACAAGCTCAAGTTGATTGCTGCATGTTGTTTTGCACTTATCCAGTATATACGTTTTGTTTATATCCACTAAACCAAGTTTCTACTTGACTACCACACCTATTTGCAACTGTTACTTGGTGAATTGATTGGAGACCGGGATATAGAACAGGTTGTACCACTATTGCTTTAAACCATCAAGAGCATACTAGCACACTGCTTGTGCTAGTGTTTGTACCGTGAAAGATAGGATTGAGACACTAGAGTTCACGATGTTCCTAAAGAAATGCCAATCAACGGGTTGCCTGTAACCAAATTTGCCTAGGCTCCGCTCATTTCAGTTTCAGTTTCTGGTTTGTGACTTATTTTTCACTATTTATAAATTTCATCTTTTTCTGAATTTTTGGGTTTTTTTTGAGCTTTTTTCCTGGTTCTTTTTTTCGTATTCGTTTGCGTTGTCCGTGATGAGCTAGCATATTTTTTCTATTTTTAGATTCTTTTAAATTTAATTACGCCAAATAAGTCACCTTCAACTATAATGAAATTTCAGCTGTTACAGTGTACTTTTAGGCATAAGTTACAGCTTTTCAGCCCAACCGAGCGGGGCCTTTAGTTTGGTCAAATAAGATTTCGCTGGCATACTGCAAATTGCTGTTGAACATCACGACTGGAACATTGGGGCGTCCCATGGTTAGCTCTGATGAGTGTACTGGGATTTGTAGAATTCCGAAATGGTTTTTCTTTCTAAGTGAGGGTAGAGCTCGATTTTGAGTTAAAACTTTCTTCTCCTCTCTGAAATGATAAGCAGACGCGCATCTCTATTGTATAATTACGGCTAAGCAACCTCAGTGATCTAGCTCGTAAGTAAAACCTTGTTTAAATGGGATCTAGCTCAGTGATTCTCTGTCTTCTTGCCAGCCTAGTGCCCGCGCGTCTACCAAACGCCACCAACGCAGGCAGCCCAGGCCGAATGGCAACACCTCACGCTCCGTTTCTTTCGGTTTTTAATCGTTTTTAGCTTTAATTACAGTTAAAACTATAAACTACAGTCTAAAAAACCTTAATCTTACTGTGGCTTTCTTGCTGTTCCTTTGGGCGACATGAGTTGCCGCCTTGCCCCCTATTGACCATGGAAAGTGGCTCAATGTTTGTTTTGTTGTTTTCTGGTACTTACATGGTTTTTAGATTAGTTTGTTTCTTAAAGTTGTTTAAGTCTTTTAATTTATCTAAAGATAATACTAAAAATAACATTTTCAATAGTAAATTATTTTTTAAAACTATTTTTATCATAATTTCTTGTCTTACATCTTCTCACTATTTATGTTGGTTTGTGGGTTTAAATCATCTCTTGCATAAAAGACAATACACTTTTTTTCAACCCATAGAATTTTGCTTATGTAATATAGCTAAGAGTTAATTAAGATGGTATTATGGAAGATATCTTTACACGGCCAGCTCAAATTCTCTTATGTGTTTGTTAATTAGCATCTTAGCTGGGATGTCGGCCCTATGGTTATAAAGGTGCATGGGTACATCTGTACCCCAACAATTTTGCATGAAAACCCAGTATATACACCCACTGATACACAAAGTTTAGGTAGATTTTTACACTCCTTGCTCTCGGAAGTCGGAAGCCCACCAACCCAATAGGCCGAAGAAGAGCAAACAGACCAAGAGGACAACCAGGGCACCAACCTACCCGGCTGCTGGCTGCATGCCCTTAAACCCCATCTTTGGGCAAAAAAACATCCCCTAATCCCCATCTTAGGCCTTTGGCCAAGAGGTCAAACTTTATGAGATTGCAACTTAATATATTTATTGGTGATATACGACAAGATGCAAGGTTTCAGAAGTGAAGAATAGTAGCGAGCTCCTTAAACTTGTTAAGAGAAAAGAAGCATGATCGGCTAATCGCTGTATACTTGTTTGTTTGCTACTAAGAGATTGGCATTGATGGCTACCGTAAGTGTCAAGAGGGTATTTTTCACAGTGTGCTATATGAAAAACAAGCTAAGAAATAGTATTAGTGATCAACACTTAAATAATGGGAAAATTGAATATATAGGACCCAGTTGAGGGTGGTTTGCTAAAATAGGACTAAGTTATTTGACATTGTAAATATATGACTAAGTTGAGCTACTTCTTGCAAATATAGGATTTTTCCAATTTTAATTTCATTTTCATTTTCCAGCCTTTTTTCTCCACGCGAAATGACATTTTTGCCCTTCCTCCCTCACCTGGCCGGCTGCAGGTCGCCGCCCCGCCCCGCCCCGCCGCTCCCTCTGCGCCCCGGGAGGCGAGGGAGCGGTGGGGCAGCGCGGCACGGGGCAGAGGCGGCGGGGCGGGGCGGCGCAGCGCGGGGCAGAGGCGACGGGGCGGCGCGGCGCGGGGCAGAGGCGGCGGCGAGGGAGCGGCGGCGCGGCGGGGCAGGGCGGCGGGACGGCGCGGCGAGCGGCGGCGCGGCGGCCTGCAGCCGGCCAGGTGAGGGAGGAAGGGCAAAAATGTCATTTCGCGTGGAGAAAAAAGGCTGGAAAATGAAAATGAAATTAAAATAGGAAAAATCCTATATTTGCAAGAAGTACCTCAACTTAGTCCTATATTTACAATGTCAAATAACTTAGTCCTATTTTAGCAAACCATCCTCAATTGGGTCCTATATATTCAATTTCCCCCTTAAATAATTGCTTGGGTTACATTTATTGAGGGTGGGTGTTTTCTACCAGTCAGTGACGATGATGTAATCAACTGCTTTCAAAGCATGAAGGGTCCTAAGAAAAATATTCTGTGAAGTCGGTTGCAGTATAATCGTGCATTTTATTTTATTTAAATTTTCGTACTACATAATTTGAACTTTTATGTTTAATGCCGCATTTTGTGTTTGGTTTATTTGTGTAACTGGTAGGACTTGGTGAAATCCAGGAGGGATTTTTTTTCAAATTAACTTGGAGTAAAAAAAGTTGATGTGTTCTTTTCGATCGAACTATAGTAATTGCATGCAAATTAGTGTATGTGTTCCATCCATACATCTTTGATAATGGTGAGCTATGCCATGGTAAAAAGAAACATGCTCCTAATGTATCTCCCGCAATATTCATTGAGCTACTCTTTCTGTAGATTTTCGCCATTCTCTTCAGCTATATAGCTTACTAGATGTCATCTCTCCCCGTTCCAAATCGAATGAAAGGTTTCCGTAATACGACAGAGGCAAGAAATAACGATTGGAAAAAAATCCTTCCTTTTTCTTTCAAAAACCCATAAAAATTATATTGCCAATTCCATTTTACTTTATATTCTTTTTCCTTAATGTTAATAAAAAAGAAGAAAAATCTTTTCTTTTCTTTCTAAAATTCGATATTGGCTGAGAAACAATTAGATAGATTTTCTCTTCAGCGGGCATTTCCATATAGGACTTGTTATAATAAAACAAGCGGGTTATATAAAAATAAAAAACTCATTTTCAATTATTTATCAACAAAGCAAAAAGGATTCTTATCAAACCCACCATAAATGTCGAAGGGTCGGCCGTGGTCGAATAGCCGGAGCGTCGGCCGTGGTCGAAGTACTGGCAGTGGTTGAAGGGCCGGTCGCCGTGGTTGAAGCATGGTCGAAGGGCCGGCCGTGGTCGAAAATGGTCGAAGAGCAGGGCGTGGTCGAAGGAGGGCCGTGGTCGAAGGGTTGGTTGTGGTTGAAGGGCCAGCTGTGGTCAAAGCGTGGTGGAAGCATGGTCGAAGGGTCGGTCGTGATCGATGGAGGGCTGTGGTCAAAGGGCCAGCCGTGGTCGAAGGGTCGGCCTTGGTCGAATGAGGGCATTGGTCGAAAGAGACCCGTGGTCGAAGGGCCTGCTGAAAGCATCTAGGCCTCTAAAAATGTTTTTGGCAATTAATGAATTTATGTGAATATATAACTAACATGTTTATTGAGTGTTTAAAAGGTTTAGTGCCTAAAATGATAATAAGACGCCTGCGAAGGTTAATATAAAGATTAAAGTGGCTCAAGAAAAAGGTACATGTAGACTAGAATCCATTTTCGTTTTTACCGGTCTTAGGAGAAAGGGTGGAAGACCGGATTATAGGATAAATTCTATACAATTAAGAGGGATCATGGCTAATAACTTGATAGTATATTCTTGTGCCATTTGGATCAATTTAGGATCATGCATTATCTTAAAACTAAAATTGATAGCCAATTTGTGTTCTCTCTGGACAATCGAAACTCGAAAGTACCGTGCAAACTTCAAAACGAGCAGAATGTTTTTCCAGAGAGCACCCTTGGAATCACTTTGTCTTTGCAAAAAACGGAAGTACCAGAGTTTTAACGGTAGAACTACCACAAAGAGGTAGTACCACAACCTTAAATGGTACTTCCGAAGCATGGAAGCTCCAAAAATCTAGGTGAAACGTTTTTTCTAGAGAGCACTCTCGAAGTCACTTTGTCTATTCAGAAAACGGAAGTACCGAAGTTTCAACGGTGAAACTACCATAGAGAGGTAGTACCCAACCTTAAATGGTACTGCGCTAAGGCGAGCGCCTACTCCTGGTCCATCACCAGTTTCTCCCTCGGCACCCTTAACAATATGCTTGTCGTTGGTGTGCCGTTTCTCGACGCCATGTACAGCAAGTGGGTGCAGGACCTCATCGTGTAGGCCAGGGTGTGGTTCCTGCTCCTGCTACTCACCTTCGGGCTGCGCAAAGCTTGGGTCGTCGCCTCGTTAGCGTCACTCTCCAGTCCACGGCCGACGTCAATGATGGCTCCACCGCTAGTGACCGAGGATGCCGCATCGTGCCCCTGTTGTCGTCACCGAAGAAGGACGGTGATGTTGAGATGAACATGGAGTGCCCTCTGCTAGTGTTAGTGGGATCCGGTTCTGGCTGATGGCGAGGACCGTTGGTCTAAAGCTCGTGTGGAACCCCAACGCTGCATCACCTATAGGTACATACAAACTCTGCCACCTCGTACCCCCATACCCATGTTACATACATCACATGCATACATCATCTGGAGTTGGGAGCCCAGAAGGGGGCACACAAGGGCAAACGCCCAAGGGGGAGGCTGAAGTCGGGCCAACTGGCTGTCCAAGCTCACCAAAAATTCTTGCTCCACTGGCGTAGGATGTGTGTAGCATGTGTATCTGCATTGTACCAGTGAAAAAAAGACGAGAAGAATACACTGCACCAAACCCCCCAAATTCAAAGCCAAGCGAAAAAGGGAATTGCTAGTGCCTGGACGTCCACTCCGGATGCTTGGCTGCAACATTTTTTGACTATGTTTTTGTTGTACAATTTTTTTATCTCGTGTATGTAACATCGACTTTTGTATCACACATTTTGTTGCATACGGTGATTAAAAATGTTACACATATTATCTAATAATATTGCATCAGAGCGTACGATGCGAATACTTACATCGTTCTTTGTTTTTGTTGCATACATGGCTGATAAATATTGCAGATATGGATAAGAAATATTATGGATGAGAATACTTCTATCATTCTTTTTTATGGTAAATATAGATAAAAAATATTATAAATATGGCTAAAAAAAAAGATTACTGCCAAGCGTCCCAAGCGCTAGCATTACCGGAAAAAAAACCTTTTCCACCGAGCCCCCCATTTTCCTCCCCCCACGAACTCGTCGTCTCTCCCATCCCATCCCTCGCCGCCCCCCTCCACTCCCCCACCCGGGCCAACCCCCTTCCTCCTGTTTCCCCATCCCCACCAAAACCCTAGCCGCTCAGGCCCCGCCTCCCAACCCATCCCGCCGCCACGGCCTCCTAGACCCCCCGGATCCCACGGCCCCTAGGGTTCCGGACTCGCCTTGGCCTCCCCCTGCCTCCTCTCCCGCCGCATCCGACGGGGGTGTGATTCGAGCTAGGGTTCTGGGTGGCCCCACCATGCCTCGGAGCTCGCGCCACAGGTCGCACCGCTCGCACAGGCGGGCCGGGTCGGTGGAGCGGTCGGAGTCCGAGGGCGAGGCGGGCGGCGCTGGCGCGCGGGAGGAGTCCGCGCCTGCGGCGGCTAGGGTTTTGCGAGATCCCGAGCCGGAGAGGCGCCGGTCGTCGTCGGGGAAGGAGGTGGTGAGCTCGGGGAACGGGTACGCGGACCACGGGAGGAAGAGGAAGGACAGGGTCGAGGAGATGGTGGTGGATGTGGTCAGCGACCGGTGGAACAGCGGCGTGTGCGAGGATCACTTGGTCGAGAAGAGGTCCAAGAGCGAGGTGTTTGGGCCCGTTGACGTGGAGAAGCTGGCGGAGAAGTCCAAGGGATCAGGGGACGAGTCTAAGAGGTCGAGTAGGCGGATGGTGGGCTTGGATGAGAAGGTTGAGGAGGTTGTGTTGAAGAGTGATTCCGGGAAGCGGCGCTCGGAGAAGGATTTGGGGAGGAGGGAGAGTAGTGGTGGGCAGTATAAGGATGACAGAGATAGGGAGAGGGAGAGGGGGAGAGAGAGAGAGAAGGAGAGGGAGAGGGAGAGGGAGAAAGAGAAAGAATGGGAGAGGCTGAAAGAGCGAGAGAGGGAAAGGGGTAGGGACAGGGAAAGGGATAGAGAGCGGGAGAAGGAGAGGGAGAGAGAGCGGGAGAGGGAGAAAGAACGCGATCGGGAGCGTGAAAGGGAACGGGAGCGGGAACGCGAGAGGCAAAAGGACCGGGAGAGGAACAAGAAAGACCATGATTCCAAGCATGAGAGGTATGAAGATGGCAGTACCAGGAAGAATGGCTCCAAGACAAGTAGGGTGGAGGAGGGTTACTCATACAAGAGAGATATAGAGATCAATGGTAAGGTAACCCTGAGTTGAAGTGTCCCCTACAATGCTGATAATGTTCCTGCTACCTGTGCAATGATATGACTTGCTTGCGCTAGTATGGTTTAGTTATACATGCTTGTTTGCATAACATTTTACTTGGACTGATTACATTTGGACTTGCTCTGCTGGACTCCATCATCATGTTAATTTTGTAGTAAATATTAGTAACTTTTAGCCCAAAAGGATAGTAAGTTATAGAACTCTACCAGTTTTTTATCTTCCTATTTAGTTGTTCCACACAGTGCCTTTTCTCCGCTATTGAGCAATCCATTCTTCCATGTATTTTTGGTTTTTCCTTGTACTTTTGATGCCATCTTACCTGTTAGGTCAAGCGAACCGCAGGAAATGCAATCTGTTCAACGATAGATATTGTAGGATATTTATTTAGCTTTGGAGAACTGAGACTAAACTTTCTCATAAAATTGATAGTCTTATTATGATTAAACTCTGCTTTGCTAATTTGCTGTAACTTACAGTAGCTTGTTACATAATTTTCCAAAATTATCTTTCTTCTGCTTCTGGTCTAGCATTTTTGGAAGTGGTGAGCAATCTGTGAATCGCGAAGTGTGTTATCAAGTTACCGATTGTAGTTAAATTATTTTACTTTTTTGGCCTGTTGATTCACATATGCCTCTGTATGTTTTTGAGTTCCATAATACTTTTTTTCTGTGTGGTTCTAAACTGGAACTTTTGGAAACAGAAAATCAAGCGAAAGAGAAATACAGTAGCCCCGATAAGGAGACTGATAAATATAGCCAAAGAAAAGATGGCTCTGAAGATAAAGATAAGTGGCCCTCTGACAATAGAGACAGTGATGACAGGAAGAATCTGTCCAGGTATGATCATGGTAAAGTTAGGAGCTCTAAGGAACAAAAGTTTGATGATGCCAAGTATAAAGAAAGGTACAAGGATGGTTATGAAAGGGATAAAAGACAGCAAGATGACAAGTGTCTGGATGAACGTTTGACCCGAGATCATGGAAGTGATAGGGCTGATTATAAGAGCACTAAAGATGGGCACAGAGCTTCAGAGAGCCATTACAGAAAGGATATAGCTCAAGATGGTGATCATTATGATGATTATGGCAGTAGGTATAAGGAAAATAGAGGGAGAAAAAGGCCTCCTGAGGAAAATGACGACCAATATGTTTTGAAGCCTCCAAGTGCACGGGAATGTGGAAATTTGGAAAAATCTTCAGGCAGTGGACGACTCGATTCTCTGATTGAGAGAGCAAGATCTGATCATAGACACCCAGAAAATGTTGATTCTAGTCCGAGTAAAATCCATGCAAGAAGTTCACCTAGCCCAAGTTCTTATCATGACAAAGATCAAAGCTGGTAACCTTTCTTCTTTATGATGAGATATGTGAAATGCTGCACTCTCGTAGTAGGCTTCGGCTTTGTAGTTGTATCTTGTCTTAGTGTTGGGGATGTTATGTTCCACTTTAGAACTACAGCCAATTGAAGTAGTGAATTAATTTGTTTTTGTCTTGTTGATTGTTAAAGTTAAACATGAGACTATTTGTTGCATGCTTACTAAGTGCATTTATAGGCTAATGATTAATGAATAGTGTAGATCGTATAATATAGTAGTCAGTAGGCATCTTTGTATGAGATGAAACATTGATTGACAATTGTTGCTATTTGGACTTAACTTGGTTGTTAATTAGCTGGTATCTTTAAGAGTGAAATAACTCTTACCATTGTGAGTAAATTATAGTTTCTGAGGACACTGCATGAGTATAGTGTTCATGAGCATTTATTAGGTAGTTTTGCGACTAAAGGTGTATATTGTAGTTATTGAAGGTAAGAAACGGATTGAGTTTATTTTCAATGCAAATAGAAGATTGTTTATGGGGTGGAATAGGTCAGTGGGTTGGAAGGATCCTCTCTGAGATATAGGGTTTGTGGTTTATTTAGCTAATCTATTTTTTCAGTTAATTTTGTAGGCTCCTCATTGAGGTAGCATTCTATTTGTAGTCCAGAGAAAAAAATGTTGTTTTAGTGGGTATGACCACTAGTGGTTGATCCTGACCTGTGTTAGTCTTATGCCCCTGCCCATTTACCTATTCAGAAGTAGTTGACTAAGGAAAACTTGTAGAGGTTGGTCAGTAGGCATCTTTGTGTGAGATGAAAAATTGATTGACAAGTGTTGCTATTTGGACTCAACTTGGTTGTCAATTAGCTGGTATCTTTAAGAATGAAATAACTCTTTACCATTGTGAGTAAATTATAGTTTCTGAGGACACTGCATGAGTATAGTGTTCATGGGCATTTATTAGGTAGGTTTGCGATTAAAGGTGTTTATTGTAGTTATTTACGGCAAGAAACAGATGCAGTTTATTTTCAATGCAAATAGAAGATCTTTTATGGGGTGGAATAGGTCAGTGGGTTGGAAGGATCCTCTCTGAGGTATAGGGTTTGTGGTTTATTTAACTAATCTATTTTTCAGATAATTTTGTAGGCTCATCACTGAGTTAGCATTTTATTTGTAGTCCAGAGAAAAAAAATATGTTGTTTTATTGGGTATGACCGCTAGTGGTTGATCCTACCTGTGTTGTCTGATGCCCCTGCCCATTTACCTATTCATAAGTAGTTGACTAAGGAGAACTTGTAGAAGTGAATTTCATGATCTGTGCTCTGGATGTTGGTTGTAGATTGACACACACTGCAAATTCTTGCAACTCTTTGATGTAGTTCATGTTGTCTGCATTTTTCTTTAATGCTTGCTTCTTCTAACATTGAACTGGTTAATCAATTGATGTTCAGGCACGGATCTAAATTGACAGATCATACAAAAAGAGAAATACCATATGACGAGAGAAATATTCGACCAAGAACATCTTCTGGGAGAGAACGGACACCTGCTTCTAGACTGTGTGATAGGGATGCAGACAATTGGTCATCTGAAAGGCTCAAACAAAAGGACGATCTCCAGTCACGTGACATACCTTTGGAAATTTCTACATCGTTACAATATGATCACACACCTAGGAAAGATACACATCCTTCACTAAAACAGTTGATTGAAAAATCCCCGTCTTCAAGCGACCAAAGGTTTTCAGGTAGGCTTAGTGGTGGCCGTAGTCTTGATAATAAAGGGGAAAGAAGCAGCCTTACTAAATACAGAGATCGAGATGGTGACTTATCCTTGGAACGGTCACTTCATCAAGATCGAACACCAGCTAAAGTTTCGTACAGAGAACCAACACCTTCTGCTTCATCCATAAGCAGAGGTGGCCATTTTTCAGGCACTTCTCCAAATCATTCCATTTCCGCCACCTGCGAGGCACAGAAGTGAAGATTCTTCCTTCTTGGGTTCGCATGATGATGATCGTAGACCTCAAAGTGGAGATAGGAGGTTCCATGGCCATCAGAAAAGGAATGATATGAATTCTGGACATGGACATGGACATGCCTGGAACAATCCACCGAGCTGGCCTTCTCCAGTTGCAAATGGTTTTGTCCCCATGCAACATGGTGCTCCTGGATTTCACCCACCTGTTCATCAGTTTCCTGCCCCACCTATGTTTAACCTCAGGCCCCAAATGAAGTTGAACCAGCCTGGAGTTTCATATCCTATGCATGAAGCAGTTGACAGGTTTTCGACCCACATGCGCCCATTTGGGTGGCCTAATCCTCTAGATGAATCATGCCCCCTCACATGCAAGTTTGGAATGGTGGTAGCGGTGTATTTGCAGGTGAACCCTATATGTATGGTAGGCAAGACTGGGATCAGAACAGGCCGCATGCTGGCAGCAGAGGGTGGGAGGCAGCTGGTAATGCATTGAAGGGACAAAATGAATTGCCTGACACTGAACATCCTGTTGCTAAAAAGGAGCCAGACTGTGTAGCAACTCCTGTTTCTGAGTCTTCTGGTGGACAAGACAATCTTAATCCTCATGCTGAGCAGAAAGAAATGGACCACTTGACTTCAGAAAAAGCCGAAGCAAAGGATGATGCTAAAAGTGCTATCAGAAATTCGGAAGCTCCCCAAGCACTCAGGTCTTCTATGTTGTCAGGTTATGGTACTGCAGTCTTTTCTAAAAACTATTTATCCAGAATTAGTGTGTCACATGATCTTGTTGAGTCAGAGTTGTACAAAAGGTGCATATCCTTGTTGGGAGACCTGGGGATCGCAAAAGCACCTCAGGTGGATAGGAATGGACTTATTCAGGTATTACATTTGTTATTCGATGTTAGTATATGTTTCCTCTCATATGGTTTTCCTATTCTCTGACGATGGTTATTGCTGTTGCAATAGAACAATGGAAGCGTTGGAAAGATAACTAGAAATCATGGAAGCCCCAATCTGTTGAGTTCACTTTACCCTAAAAACAACAATGTTATCTTTCAGGCAAGTCTTAGATTCTTACCCAATTGTTTCTTTTGAAATCTTTTAATTCAGAATTGGAATTCAGTTTATTGTTGTAGTATTTCATTTCTTGTCATAATACTATAGTCTTAGCTATCAGTGTATAAACATGGTGTTAATTCCTCCCCTTTTTCACCATAACAGAGAGCTATGGCCCTTCACAAGAATCAGACGGAAAAGGCTGTGGCTCCTACCCAAGTCTCTATACAAACTGAAGGGAAAATGGACTTACCAGAAGATAATCATGATGACACAGAAATGCTTGACCATACTCAACCAAAGGAATTGTTGGTGACTAACCCTGCTCCGCACCATCGAGCTGACATCATGGAGGAAGGGCCACCATTAAAGCAGGAGCCTGGTGATGGCATGGGGGGTGACACCTCAAGCTACTACAGAATCTGGTGACGTGGAGGCACCTCCAGCAATCACAGGACCTGATGAAGATATGGAAGCACCTACCGCAATCACAGGGCCTGATGAAGAAATGGAGGCGGTGGCACCTCCAGCAATTGCAGAGCCTGACAAAGGCGTGGAGGATGTGGCACCTCCAGCAAATGCAGTACCTGCTGATGGCCTGGAGGATGGTGCGCCAGAAGTAATTGTGGAACATGCTGATGGCTCGCAGGAGTTACCTCCAACCATTGGAGAATCGGGTGATGCCATGGGGGTTATTCCACCAGCAGTCACAGAACAACCTGGCCAAGGCAAGGAGGATTCTCCTGCTGTTGCTAGTCCCCCTGACGGTCAAGGGACTGTCTCCATCATGCATGCAGGTGTTGAGAAAGGTATGAAAGGAGAGACTGATAACGTTATTGATGGTAACCCTGGGGATGGTGAGGTGAATGCATCTATCTTTGTTTCGGAGTTGGATGTTGTCGCAAGTGGCGCTCAGGATTGTGAAGCTATGTTGGTGGAGAGTAGGGTAAATTTAAGTCGGATACCTAATTCCCCAGAAAGTACACATTGAAACTCCTTTCATTTCATTTTTAATTCCCTTTTCTGAGGGTCTTGTGCCGTCCGCCTAGAGTTGTTTTGAGTTCCATCGTTTTTGTTTCTCCCAGTGTGCTACCCTGTCTAGTGTAGTGTGTGCAGGGAGCTGGTATGCTGATGGAAACTTAACAGCGTGCCTGTGGAATGCAGGAGCTGCTGGTGGGGCATGTGTCGTGGACTCACGGTCAGGCTCAGGCACTACATTTGCCCTTTCAGCATTATTCCATGCCTTTCTGCGTGCACGTACTAGTACCCGTAGGCATGAGCTTCTCATTGCAGTGTATGCATAGCATTATGTTATGTAGAGAATTTTCCAATGCTGCCTAGTGCACTGCATCGTATATCAATATTTTGTGGGATAGGATAGTTTAGGCTAGAAATATTAGGGACGACACTTCGCCTGGGAACATAGCATGATTAGTTTTGCCTTTTTTTTTTTCTCTCTGCGTTCTACCTGCTTTTGATTTTTTTACTTTTTTAGAGGATTTTGATGTATCACTTTTCCCCAAAGAAAATATGAAACGGATTTTCGGTTTTGCCACTAATCTGGAGTGAATTTTGTTTTTTTGCCATTTCAGTGCTCTCACTAACTTGTGGGTCCTAGGGCGCACCTGTAGGTGAGATAATCAGTGGCAAAACATGATGTGGGTAAGTACCACTTAGAGGCAAAAATGTAATATTCCCTAAAAAAAGGTTCTGTTGTAGCATTTTCGTCTCATTTGGTTTGAACATTGGCCATTAGTGTAGGAATTTCTTTCTTCATGGGTTTTTTACTCCAGGATTTCTTGACCTCTTGGGTATTGGTTCAACAATCATAAATGAAATTTAACCATACCTTCATGTTTTAGCAATCTAGCTGGCAAGTATTTCGAATCTAGTTGATATTCACAAAGAATTTAGAATTTTAGGTGGCAAATAGAAATAGAACATTAAAAGTTAGTTTATGGTTTGTGTTACAGTTAGAAAAAGGCAACTTCTTGTCAACCGACCAGATATCTCAAGTTATTACTATTATTGAGTCTAAAAAAATATTATTATTTTATCCACACATGAAAATTATTTGACGATTTGCATAAGTTACCGAGCCATAATAGTACTATGCACGTATTTATGCAAGAATTTTAACGGTAAATGGCGTAAGTAATTTTTAATATTAGGAACTGTTCTTTTAGAGTGCGGTTTATGGCTTTTAGTTGTTTGCGAGAGAGAGAGACATTCGTGTGTGATTTTAGCCAATACAAAGTCGCTGTAGTGTATTATAATTGATTTGTAGATCTTGTTTTAAAAAGTTTGAAAGCTAGTTATAGTAAAAAGCTAAAATTCATGTAAACTAAACCATAAACCCTAAAGCCCAAAAGATGGGGCCGTTGCCTCGCTGAGGTTGATAGTACGAAAATGGTATTCTGTTTCAACACTGTTTATTGCTAAAATCTACAGAAAAAAGGGTTTGTTTTTTTGACTTTTGAGGCCAAGGAAAGAGGGATCTTTTTTCTTGAAACTACAAGACGGTGGATCTTGATGAGGTAAATCAGGATGTATTTCTCCCAAATGGTGTAACGCCAGTACGTAATCCGAGAGTAGCAATATGCGTTGAGGTGATCATCACACGCGAATCATCCCGGCCGTGGTAGCTAGTAGAACCTTGCCTAGTAGGTCAGCGCTACGAGCTAATAAAATTGAGTACCTGGGAGTTAACCAACGGTAACACGGTGTATTCTCTCCCTTTTTTCGAGAGGAGTAACACGGTGTACTATTCTGATGGTATCACATAGCGAGAAATTTGGGGCGTTGACCAGATGCGATCATGCCAACTTTTCTTTTTCCAAACGCGCGGTCATTCCGAGTGCACCATAGCGCATCACCAGCTGGCCGGACCGGACATTTCGATCATACCGTACCAGCATAGGCTCACGCCGTTACAGACGTGATAATATTTTTTTAACTTTAGCATTTTATATTTTTTACTATAGTAACTAGTTTTTAAATTGTACGATGTTTTACGATGAGATATATATATATAAATTATAATACAATTATACTAAATTTAACTATATCAATTAAAATAATATGTAACTGTTTTTTCTGCATTCTATCCTTATAAACATATAGAATTTAAAAACATACAGAAGGCAGAATCTAAAAACCCACTCTATACTAGTTCTACGAGATATACACATCACGTGCGCGCGGCGGGCCAACCAATCGCGATTCGCGAGGCAGCGCAGCGGCGCACGAGGAGGGAGGGTCTCGCAGGCGTCGCCCGCGAGTGACCTTCGCCACGGCGCCCTCGCTCGCCGCTCGGCCAACACGTCGTCTGCCGTTTGAGCGCGAACGCGGCGCCGGTGGCTACTCGGCTCCGCTCCACGAGCGTGACTGACGGGACATGTCCAGCGAAGAGATGGTGCGGGCTCTTTACAGGGATCACGCCGTCCGCCGACAGCCCTTGCTTGTTTCTCTCTCCTCGACAATCTCTCTCTCTCTCGTCCCCTCTTCAGACTACTACCGTGGACGAGGCGCCTGGAGCCGCCTGCTCACGCGACGTGCGGTGGCTCCGGCGTTGGAGCGCCGGACGGCCAGGCCGCCTCAACAACCACGCTGAAGACGCCGAACAATCAGCATTCTGCGCAATCGTATCATCGCCGACGTGGTGCGCCAGTGTCGCTGGCAGTGCGCGAGCCGTTGCTTGCATGAACTGCGAACCACCGGGGTTAAATTTCTTCGTCTATTGGCTACAGAGGAAATGGAATCCTATTCCTACCTCTTTGCTGCTCTGCATCATCGATCTAGTCATCCTCAATTCCACACGGCCAACAAGTGACAAGCAACGCACACAGACAACCGCTAATTAAAAGTTTCACTGTTTCGAAACATTTGGCTTGCAACTGCATAGACCGTACCCATTTTTAGCGTGCAAAGAATAAAAAATATTCATGTAATAAAAGTCAAACGAACAGTGACATCAATCCGAGGCAACCATCGTAAGTACAGTAAAATTGTAATATGAAAATGAAAACGGGTGCAAAATTTCTGCATTACTAAAAACTGATGGTGATCAATACATTTACAGGAATGGAAGGTAAAGTTCCCTAAAAAAAGGAATGGAAGCTCACGCTTTTGAGCCCTGATTAAACTTATTTCTAAAAACTACGGTTAAAAATGATTTTTTTGGGGGGGGGGGGGGGAGGCGGGGCGGCAACTAGAAACAAGATAAACATATACCACCAATGAACCAAGAAAAAAAACTATGGGAATGGCCCATTGACATCTACTGTAAACTAATTCATGAATTTACGACAGTTAGCAGTCTGGCAGAGGCAAGGGACTTTGCAATCATCAGCCTCATCAGGGTCAAACAGGTAGTCATACCTAGACATTACACACAACAAAAAATATGATTAGTCTCATCGCAAAAAAAAGGTTGTCATGACGTAATTTGTCTATGATATTGCAGAGATGTTCTGCGAAGATAAGGGGGGAAAGATCTTTTTATACAACGTACGTTAGCTCTTCACCGGCACGAACATTTTTCTTGGCAATTAGAACAATACGGCTCTCATCATGCCCCACGCTCATAATCCTCGCATAGAAGTTTGGCGTGCACTGCATTAAAAAGTAAGAAACCATCATATGCACATCTATTTCATAATCATAAGTAGATTTGGGGTTAGGGCATATGATCCTTACAGAATGATTAATCAGGCGAGCCACGTTTCCTTTGTCCGTGGCATCAACGACAACTTCCTCGCTGATTTTGAAAAGCTGGCAACACAAAAGGACCAATAGAATGCAATTAACATCGGGCAAATTATCTGGATACTGAAGATAAGGACATCATTATATATCAAAATAAGAATATATGGCATATGATTACTGCTACCATGCATATCTTCTAAATGCATAGAAAAGCTGCAGAAGGGAATTATTATTAGAACTATTAGAACTTTTGTAGCTCTACTCCATAGTCCACTATATTAGCTTGTATAATGAGATAAAGTCAGAAAAATGAGTTAACAGCTAAACACATACAGTATTTGACATAGTCATAACAGCATATGTTTTATATTTAGATATAATGTAATTTCACATAAAAACATTTGCATTCATCAAATACTTTACACCACAGATCTGACAAAATGATATGGAAGATGACTCACATAACAATCTTTGCCTTGTACACGATATTGTGCTTCCCGTAAATCAGCAACACTTCGTCTAACCTGCTCACCACGGTACTCGAGAACCTGAAAATGTATCAAGAAAATATTAACATGGTCAATTTACTGAATGTGGGCGGCAGCTCATTAATGAGGATCCACATATAGGAGTGCCAGCTGGATAAGGGAAATGGGGCAGATGAAACCAAAATTAGCTCAAAGGGTTACACACCACTGAGTATTAGAAAATATATAAATGAAATTATAGCCTATATAACAATACAAAAGAGTGCCATTACAGTCAATCATCTCTACGTCTCAAGTCATTTGCATGGCATATAATAGTTTTGAGGGAGTACCATTTCTCCTTCTTGAATGTCCCTACGAGCAAAAGTCCCCCACCTATGAATTCCAGATCTACCAAAACATACTCTACTATGCTCCGTTTTCTGAAAAAGAAGAAGAAATTAATTAGATCTATATTACCAATATAGAAGGTACAAGGGAAAATTGAAAACAATGACACATACTAACCTGCAGATAACGTAGACGCTCCTTGAAAGTAGAAAAGGATTCTGGATCCCTCTCTTCCTGCAGAGAGGTACAAAATCCCCTTTATTAAAAAATGACTAAAAGATGGGAAAATCTACATCATAAGCACACATACATCACATACGAAAATCATAAAATTACCCTAGGTGGATTCAGACTGTCAATTTCATCCCAACGGTGTTGACAGGATCCCCTCACACGGTGCGCAATTGCTCCCTCCCGAGATCTCTGCATGTCAATAAAGCACAGCTCAGAATTCCAAGCAGGTCCTACACCAACGGCACATCAATACTGATATCAACAACCAACACCAATAGCATATGAGCATAACATAATAAACATCTATACAAACAAAAACCAAAGATCCTTTTGGAATTGAAGTTGAAGTGGGAAGGCTATCGGCAAGTGGTGCATTAATGAGTAGGCACATTAACCAGCAGTCAGGGACCTGGATTACAGTTACTCAAGATTGGTCAAGGGTGGATTTTTGGCTACAAACTCCAGATACCATCAAAACATTGTCTAACTTTGGTTGAATCGCAACAATGATTTCTAGCTAGTATCCCTCTCCAGCTGAATGAAGATCAATTGGATTTTGAATGTTGCTACTTCTTACCCTTCTTTTTTCCCCTCTCGGTTTATTTCTTTTTCCTTCTTTATCTCCTTTTATGAATGCAGCACAAACATGTTCTGGACATATGCATTTTCAAAAAGGTGCCACATGTCAGGTGCACAGAACTTTTAAAGCTGAATGTTAGGATGGTGCATATACATCTCTTGCCCCCAAGCATAACATATTTACACCACATGCAGCTCTGGAGGTCCATGCATATTTTCTTTTCATATTAGTTCCATAGTAGTGGTGAAAGAGTTCAACCCAGAGTGGCATGGGAAGCCATGAATAATATTTCAACAGTAAGAACTCAATTTTTTTGTTGAATTTACACAATTCCTTATGATTCTTAAACTAGCAAATTTCATTCAAAATCATTCCAAGGATTGGTCAGTGTGGACAGCCATATCGGCTTGTCAGTCAGCAGTTTCCAGAAGAATCTTATTGGTAAAGCTAAATATTTGGCCAGCAACTCAGCATGTGTTGTGAATTCGGGCACATGAGGAGTTATTTTATTTCTACAACCTTTTGTATGGTATGGCTGACTTCAAAGCTTGAACTGAATGTCCAAGCCTCCGAATTACACTGAACCAATTGGTATGGTAATAGCCAATGCTCATATATAGTAACATGAAACCAAAAACAACTTTCGCTACTCTTGTTATCTGCTACTGAGCCTAATCACTCTTTCTTGAGTAGCACTAGCATGAAACATCAATGGTAATATCCTTAGAATAAACAAATACATTCTAGAACTTCATTGCAAAGCACTGCATATGTTACCATGCAAAACACAAGTTATATGCCTTCTCTTGTAGTAAGCGTAAAGTTGCATTCATTATTGTTTTAACTAAAAAGTAAGGCATTTTCTAACAAATTTGTCAAAAAAATCTAATACGAGAGCATACCTTTAGCGCTTTCCTAACATAAACCTGACATCTTGCAGCAGACAAGTTCTCTGAAATTTCGACTTCTGATGCTGAATCCTTGGGAAGATCTTTCCTAATCAGTCCTTGAAGCGGCTACAGTGCCATTACTCTGACCAAGTTTTTTTTGAAGAGAAAGTTCCAGCAGGAGTTTGAATTATCAAAACATTATCAGGGTTAGGTGTCCTGCACAGAAATAAGTAACCCAAGACATTCAAATTCTCAATAAGACAAAAAGAGTAAATCAAATCATTGAACAAGGATTCCTTATGCTGGTAAAGTGTCAACTGTTCTAAAATACGATGCACAAATTGATGCAAGCAGTAATATGCTTTGTGATTGCCACCAGTTATAAAATCTCACCGATGATGAGCACAATACGAAATCTTCTTTGTTGTCTGTTTGCCATTTTTTTTCCAAGCAATGCAGCTGCATACATGAAAAACATAGTAAAGTAAAGCCTTTGTAGACAAACATGAGATGCAGGCAAAAAAAAAAAATACAAACTTTTCTTCATTGATACGTTTATCAGCATAAAAAAATCTGCTGGCAGCAATCAGTATTAGTGTACCTCCATCCGATAACCTGCCCTTGATGCACAGATGGCATGGTAATATGTCGAGCACCTGTAGCATTGGGTACAAGAACCATGTATTTGCCTACAAATAACGCACATCTGGAGGAATGGATGAGAATGGAGTGTAGTTAGATTGTTGTAGTTGAACATACGACATATGTAGTATTTGTTGAACATCAGTCATCTTAAGCCACTTAATTCATAGCATCAAATATATACAACCTTCATAAATAGCAAAGGTGCAATATTCAATATCCCAATAGCAGGTTCCATGAGCTCATCACTAGCAAAAGCAACTTGTGGCTGAAACCATGCACATGTCACGTGTACCCACAAGTTATCAACATTTGTTGGCTTCAAAGCACCACCTAAAAGAAGTATAAAAGTCACCAAGAACCAGGTTAATGATTAGCAGAATATTCGATCAAAAGAATATTGCATCTAGATATTCGGATATCAGACTTGACAAACTCATTCTAAGTCAGGTATGGCTCAATTTTAGCTAATGTAATACTCATGCCAGTTGGGCAGGGAAGCAAAAACAAACTGAAAAACGAGCTCGTATAAACAGCATGTCACTACTGTTATTTAGCTTAACGGACCTAGGCTCTAACATCAATAGCAGCACTAATGAATTACCCTATTTCGGAAAATATTTGGTTCATTCTTATAACTAATGGAAAGAAATGTGGAATAGTTCTCAAATGTACAAGGATGTAGGTGGTACATACCTCTTACAGGGCAAAGACAGCACTCCCTCTTCTGTTCAGGTGTTTCACAAGCCTTACAAACCCATGAGGTGAAGTCTTGCTTACCCCTCACACCATAGCATTCCTGATGCACTGCTATCTGACATCTGAAAATGTTGTTAATTGCAGCTTGGAGTTTAGTCCATATTTCAAAATGATTTCGCACTGAAGAAAAACATTGTGAATGACATAAGCCATTAAGCCTAATTACCTGTTACAGATCACAATCTTGTTGTAATCCCAGTCTTCAACCCATCTACAGACTGCACATCTTTCGGTTGTCCATTTTACATTTACAAGATCATATGGTTCTGTAAAATGCAAATAAGTTCCAAGTTGCATCAATTAAAATCCCTTGGGAGAAGGATCTTTTAATAGTACAGGCTACTAAGAAGATCTGAATAGTTACCATTTAACAAATCAAGTAACTTTTGTTTCTTCATTTTCTGAGAGGAGCGTTTTGCAGGATTTGTGGAGCACGCACTTGCTTGATGTTGATCTATCTGTAAATTGAAATGTTAGACAATTATAATACAAACAAACAGAAGAACAAAACACAAGTTGTACAATAGCATTAAGAAAACTAATATGCAGTAGCACAAGAACAATGAGCATATACATATATGTAGTCGCAAAGCCGCAAAAGTTGAAGTAAAAGTATAATGTGGCTGTTGTACAAACCCATTTTCCAAATGGCATCAACGTGCCCTTAATTTTAATACTGGACTTCCAATTTTTACTTCTGCAGCCAGCGTGGCGCTCCCATTCATTGAACAAAAATTTTTGTCCCTTGCAAGGGGCACAATGGCAAGAAATCCTGCCAAAAAGTTTTTTCAGACATCATAAGTAGATTCAAATATATAAAAATATAAATACACACACACACACACATCAGCGTTACATGCATGCATACAAATCGAAACAACCTAAGTAATGAACAAGATCAAGCAAAGAAAGACAAGTCCAAGCAAAAAAAGAGGACCAATCATCTCACTAGACCATAACAATTAACAAATAATTATAGTAAAAAGGAAAAGTGATGGTGATGCAGCATGCCATGACAGTTCAAAGTAGGAATAACTTTACTAGTTATATATACAGTTCACATAAATGGTGCTTACAATTCGAGATCTGGTAGGTAAGTTCCTTCCATGTCAAAACAGACAACTGCAACTTTTTCAGACTTGCTTCCTTTCTGTGTAGAATTATCTTTTCTGTTTCACAAAAAGATTACATGTTACTCGAGTCAACCAAATAGAACCTTTAAATATGGAAGCTTCGCACAAACAAATGGTTGTAGCTCACCTATCGTCAGAAGATTTTGTCTTGCTGGACAGATTTGAGTTCCGTTTAACCCTACAGTAAGGGCAGAAATAACTGTTGTCTCGTAGATCCTATAGCATTAACCTGAGCTTGTTAGAGATGGCACTTTACTAAAGCACCAATGATATGTATTTGTTTTGTATTTATGAAAAAAACAAAACCTTTAGGTTGCTGCACTTTTTGTCACATTCTGCGTGAACCCAACTTTCGCAACCATGACAGCAAACCTGGTTAATCACATCTTCAGAACTTGCAATGTTGGAAACAATGAGAAGAATTTATTGCTCTAACAACTACATTCTTACCCATCTTCCGCCACATTTATGTTGCCAACTTTTCAAACATATACCACAGTACTCTTTTGATCTCGAGATCTGCAGATACAGAAAGTAATGTAAGTAGTAACTGAGTAAGGACTACACGGTCCAAGTCAAGTATTTACGAACATCACCATAACGTAAGCAGTCAAGTAGGTCTGCCAATACATACCCTAGCACAATGTCTGCAAGCAAGTTGATCCATAACATACACCATCTTGTTTGATTCTTTGTTTGGAAAGCAATTTCCACAACTCTCACACTGCAGTGCTCTTTTATAGCGCTGTGTACAATGAATAAGCAAACAGAATTAGTCTATTGGGGGTAATATATGATATAGCTGCAACAGTTTCAAATCTGTTTTACTTATGATGTAACAGTATATCAGCAATACTGAAGTGTCATGGTACTATTAACAATTGTCAGTTATTGACTCATCTAGAACAATCTAGGGGAAAGAACTATTTGTGTTCCACAATAGAGAAAAGCTGAATACTACCATTCTGCTTACATGCACACAGTACTGTATCAGCTAGAGTTTATTTGTTACAAAATTTTGCCGTAGTCCTACATCAATTCTTTTCCAGGTATTCAACCCCCATGTAAAGTTTAGGTTTGAGGCAAAATCATATTAACGCAGACAGAGCTGCGCCATATACTTCGTATTAATGCAGACGGAGCTACACCATAAAATTTCTCATGGAAACGAACAGATACCCAAATTAACACAAGACCAAAGAAGGTTGGATATAAAGCATTGGTTTGTTGTTGAAATTTCATGAGCATACGCATCTCCTTAGTTGTACATCAACTAGAAAAATTCATCAACTTGCCTTAATCTGTAATTGGCACTCCAGCTCATTTGAGCCAGTCACTTCTTCAAACTCATAAGGAAAAGATTGACACACCACAGGCTGCCCTACTGTGCTGCCATCCATCGGCACTTCTGAGAATCCCTGATCAGCCAAAAAGGCCTCTTCTAATGCCCTCTGGAAATCGCCAGGTTTGCAACTGCCTAGTTCTGTCTGCCCTTGAAATCTGAAATGGAAATACGGTTGTCTCTTAGCACACGTGTGGCATTATTCTACAGCACTGCACAGTTACTCCCGCTTCTTACCAATAAAAAGGTCTTCCCTACAATGTTTTTGAGCAGCACTTCAACTGCTATGATCATAAGTTAAATCTAGTGAATTACTATTACTTACCGGTCCATGTATTCCACAAAAGGAAATATCCCTCCCTGCCTCACCCAGACGTACTTCTGCAACCCACAGAGTCATCACGTAATCATTCAGCAATAAACATCTCAAAAGGAAAAAAATAGCACCAATCCAAGTCAGCCATAAATGTACCTTCTCATCGCCGAACTCCGTGCACCAGCCGAACAGCATCACGCAAATCACAGCACCACCGCGAGGCTGCGGCGGCATTCCCTCTGCAGCAGCCTGCTGAGTTGGGTCGACCACCATTCCTGGCCACACCGGCTGCCTCTTCCCGAGCCTTGCCCACACAATGTCGTCATACACAAACTCATTGCTATGAAAGAGCTCCTCCTCCTCTTCCTCCTCCTCCTCGTATTGCCTTTTCATTAGCTCCTTTCTATGGTAATAACTGTACTGCTCGTCGTGCATGGAGGTGAGCGTGCTCCGAGACATGGAGTACTTCCTTGAGGCACCAAAATTCAGGCACTCTCGGTGACGCTCAACCGCCTCCTCATCGTTGTCGTCGTCCTCATCCACCTCGGACAATGAGAAACTCTTATCAACGATTGCACCTTTATGGTATAGCACCTCGCTTCTGGGCACAAGCCGCTCGGCCTTGGCCGGTGCAGGCGGCTTGGCCGGCTTCTCCTTCTTCCAGGGGTCGATGAGCACCGAGTCGTTGAACCGCGAGGGCAGCACCTGGGCGCGCCCGCGCAACGTGCGCACCACCGGCGGGCGCGCCGCGGCGGCGGGCGTCAACGCGGCGCCAGCGGCCGGCGAGGCGACCTCAGGCTCTTCGCACCAGCGGAACCCGAAGGCGGCGTAGGGGATTCCCGAGGCCGGCACGTGGCCGAGCAGCTCCACGGGGAAGAACTCGTCGCCCCTCCGCCTCTTCCGCCGCTGCTCGCAGCCTTCCCCCTCGTCCTCCCCACCTCCGGCGCCGCCCCCGGCATTGCAGCGCTTCAGCGTGAGGACCTCCGACCGCTGGCTCCGCTTAAAGATCATTCCTCACGAACACCCCCCACCAGGCCAATTCACCCAATCAGCGGCGAGATCACGGCGCCACGCCCGTCGAATCCGGCGGGGGCTCCCCGCAAACAAACCCTAACCCTACCCTCGCCGCGCGAATTCGGGAAATTGGGAAACTTCTCTCTCTACCCTCCTCCCGAACCTGTCCTCGCGGAGACGGCGGAAGTGAAGGCAGCACGAGCGGGGCAATCCCGGACGGAGATGCGCGCAGAGGGAGGAATCGGTTTGGGATTTCGGGATTTGTTTTTTTTTCTGCTCGGCTCGGCTCCTGTGCTTGTTCTTTGTGTGTTCTAATGGGCTTCCAAGTCCCACGGAAAAAAAGGGCCAGAGCACGACTCGGTGGTAGAAAATGCGGTTTTTTTTCCTGACTTTTCTCGTGAGATCTGGGGAGTTTCGTGCGGCGGAGGCTTCGTAGTGCTCTTTGAGCTTAAATGTTCTGGATTATAATTTATTTTACACTATAACGACCGAAAATACACTGTAGTTTAGCGACGGAGTTGATAGGAGAGTCGTCGTCGTCGTCGTGCAGTTGCGATCTAGATTTGGCTTTGGATTTTGTTGGTGTTGGCGTTGGTGTGCGTCCATGGAGATGGAGTGATGGGCGCTGGTACGAGTTTGGAGGTTGCATTTTGGCGTCGTGGTAAGAAATTCTGTTTCCCAAGTTTTTTCGGATTTTTCGGTGAGCATTCTGAGATCGAATCTGGATTTTGGGCGATGGAAGACGAGATGTCCTTGGGAATCTCGTTTTTGGAGATGGTTCGATGTGGGATTGTTTTTGGTTTTGGGCGTGGACTGCGAGGAGTAGATCGAAGTAGCCATGACCATGAACAAGTTTTGTGCATCCAATCAGTGAGGGTGGTGATGTCACGAGTAGGTAGGACTGTACTGATGCTGGTAGAGCGAAGATGTGTTCCGATTTTGGAGAAGTCAGATGCCACTGTCTCGATGGGAAGACGGATGATTTCGCCACCTCCACGGACGCACAAGTTTGACGATGGATTTCTCCTCGTTCTGATTTTTTTTCTCTCGCTCTTGTTTCGTGTTCGTGCAGCTTGGCCCCGATGGTGGTGCTCCATCCTGGAGCGAGCCATGGGATAGATTTTGTTCTTTTGGTTTCAACTTGGATTTCGGAGAGTCTTCGTGTCGATCTCCTTGGGTGAAGCCCACGCACGTAAAAAAATTCGTGCACGAGGCATCGTCGCACAGTGGTAGGCGTAGATCCTGCTCGAGGCGTCACGGGGAGTGTGAATCGAGCAAGACGAAGGATTAACTGGAGTTTTCTTTGCAGCCATCGAAGCTAAAAATCACGGTCGTCGTGCTCGAATCTACGGGCCGGAAAGGTGTGTGCGCATCTTTGGCCGGATGCGAGAGAGACGGCGGTGATTCCCCTTCGCTCTGTAAGTTCGTGGCGTCTCGTCTGGTTTTTCTGTGCTTCTCCGGCCACGATTTCGCCGGAGTTGGGCGGACGGAGAACACGTACGGGCTCTTTGCTTGGTTCCCAGCTGAACGGTGGGTCTTGGCTACATCTCTTGTTGAATCGTGCAAGGCGTGGCAGTTTCACATGATACCTCACTCGTCCGAGGCCAAATTGTTCGACTGATTTGTTCCACTCCAACAGCGCCGCTCAGTCGAATCCGTCCGTCCGGTGAGTCAGTCGGTTCCTTTTTGACGGCTACAAGAGTGATTTTTCCTTTGTTTTTCATGATTAGCACACTTCATCTTGCTCGTCTTGCAGCTCTGAATGAGCCTGGAAGAAGATAGGTAGGTGCCCATGGAGACGTCGCCTGATTAGGCTACAGAGGTGAGGTAGCAAAAGGTCCGTGGAAACCAATCACCCACCGACCCACGGGTGGTGCGTCTACAGTAGTCTCTTCTCTCGGTTGGCCCATGGTTTCGCTCTCCTTTTTCGCAAGGCAGCAGCTTATTTGCGGTGCTCGGCTCGCCGGCGATGGAGTATCTAGTGGGTCGGGTCGGGGCACGCATAAGATGGCAGCTTCACCACGGCGGTGGTGCGGCTCGGCCATGTCGATTTGGCTGACGCCGGCGAGACGATTCGTTCGCATCAGGAGATGCTCTGTTTGATTACCAAGCTCTGGGTATAATTAGATGTTATATGTGCTTCCCCAACAAGCGATTCGACGTGTCATGACAGTACCGACTGCAGTTTTTGCCGATTCAATCGTGCAAGACTTCGGCCCTGGGCGTTCCGCTTGAGGTGAAGCAACCCAGTTGATGATAATGTACTATATATTTTCGAAGGACTGAGTGTGTAGCTCGATTCAGCTTAAAACATGTAAGATGAACATGGCATCATCTCTTATTCAGATTAGTTTTTAGACCTTGGTCTTGGTTTTCACTAGCCTGGTACTTTCCCCTCTTCTGTCGCTTTTCATTCTATCTACAATAATTTTGGTCGCACTACAGTCCATGCTCCATGGCTGAGAGAACTGGTGATGGTTGCGTCACATATGGCCGGATGCGGGAGACCGCTGCCGGCGGTAGCCACAGCGACGGCCGTCGCTTGGGCCCAAGAGTCCATGAAACGTCCACCTTCTTCAGCCTGGGTCGTGCCATCTTCCATGGTCCGACACTGAGTGAAACTGTTGAGGCTTCCTCTGAGAAACAGCTCAATCGTGCCTTAGCTATGTCAGTCCAATCGAGAAAGCAAGGCCAGCTAAGCTCAAGTATTTGGCTAACCAGGCGATTCGCATGTGCAGGTGTGTGCTTGGACCAAAGAGAAGCTCCGAAAGAAGCCACGAGGATTTGGCAGACCGCCGTCCCTTTCCAGCCATCGTCGGCGAAGGCAATAAGAGCAGGTGTCAACATGCAGCGCAGCCGACCTTTGCTTAAGCGAAGTGCTGCGAGTGCTACGCAACCGCAGTGGAATTAAGCTTACGGCAGGGCCGTCTCCAGAAATTGGGGGCTCCGGTTCGAAATGCAAATTGGGGCCCTTTAATTAATGGGCTAGTAAAGCTAATGTATATTTTCACTCATCAAATATATAACTTAAATATGTATTCTCAATACAATATGCAGAAAACATACCAAATATTAACTCTAAAATAGGAAAGGTATTACTAACCTCAAATTCTATTGAAAAGCATCATCCGTCTGGTATTTCTTGAAATGAAGTCTTCAATTATATCTTCATAATTAATCTTCTCAAAGACATCATTTTCAAATTCGGAATCACCTGGCACCTGCTGGCTATTGGCCTGCTGCTATTTGCCTATTTGGTACGGCCGTCCGGCGATCAGCGACGATGCACGCAAGAGGCGAGATGAAGAGTCGAAGAGACGGAGACGATAGGTCGCGAGAATGGGAGTCGAGCGGACGCCTGCAGCCTGCTCGTGCTTGCCGCCGAGTGCCGTGCTTAGGTTTTAGACATCTAATTATCCCTGATTACTGGGCTTAGGCATGCGAGGTGGGGGGCCCATGAATTTGGGGGCCCTGTTCGGTCGCCCACCTCGCACGTGCCCATCGACGGGCCTGGCCTACGGGATTCCTGTTGGTCCTCCTCACCTTTTGGCTGCGTTCTTTTTAGTTTTCAGCTGGCTTAGGTTTTGATTTTATTCAACAATTACTATTTATTAAACTTAATAAGTTATAACAAAAAAACATAAACCGCAATAAAAAAAACACTCCTTTTAACAAGCGAAGGTAATCCATCGTGGCCCATCCGCTGTAGGAGAGTATTGTTGGACAGCGAGTTTGACTCTCCTCAGGGTTAACACGTCGCCATGAAAACATTCCAGAAAAGAAAACAAGAGAGGCACCGTTCTAACGTTCTGCTGCAAGATGAAACTTTCTTTGTTGAATCCCACACTGGTCGACTGAGTGCGGCTATTGTCCTGAATAAGTGTTTGATAATTTCATCATCAGTTCCCTTTTAGCAAAGTATCAAGAACTTGGGTAAAAACATCATCAGTCATACAATATGGAGGATTTTTGGTTGTGGGGGTGCTGTTCTATGTTCGAAAGATGAAGTATTAAATCATAGTACGCAGAAATCTAATGCAAGAAATCTAACCTCCGCATATCTCAGAGCATCCGTGTACATTTCAGCACCATTTTTCTGATCAGATTGAGAATGAGACAGGAGTGACAGCTTCGAAGCAACACTGAACATCACAATTCACAACCTTGCTCCGGAACTACAGATTTTACTCACAATACCTTCACATGCGTCCCCAGTACCCTACTTAAAATTTGGGAATTGATATTACAACTGAGAAAGAGTAGCTAATTAACTAAAGGTGAACTCTTTGTAGAAAACAATGGGTAAGCGTTTCTACTCATCTATGGATGAGCCGCATGTGTGTATTTATATGGAGCCGCAAGGGCTAGAGATTACAATGTTTGATTGCCGCACAGGAAGAGATCTTCCAGCCGTAACCGACTAGGAAACAGAATAGAAGATACAGGAGGTTAGTTAGGAAGGATATTTACCGAATACAACAAGATATGCCTAACTTAACACCCTCCCTCAATCACAACTGTGCAAGGTTGAGATTGTACTTGAATTTCTCCAGGCTTTGAACAGGCAATGCTTTTGTGAACCCATCTGCTAATTGATTTTTGGATGACACAAATCGTATGTTTAGTTGCTTCTTTGCAACCCTTTCTCTTACAAAGTGAAAGTCAATTTCAATGTGTTTTGCTCTTGCATGAAACACCGGATTCGCTGATAAATATGTGGCATCCAAATTGTCACACCATAGACAGGAGACTTCTTTTGTCTCAACTCCAAGCTCGGCCAAAAGTGACTCAACCCAAATCACTTCTGCGGTGGCATTAGCCAAGGCCTTGTATTCAGCTTCTGTACTGGATCTTGACACTGTTGCTTGCTTTCTTGCACTCCATGATATAAGATTAGGACCAAGAAATATTGCAAAACCACTGGTAGACCTTCTATCATCTAAACAGCCTGCCCAATCAGCATCAGTGAATGCACTAATAAAAAAAGAGGGAGATTTCTTAAAAGTCAAGCCGATACCCATTGATCCTTTTACATATCGCAATACTCGCTTGGCGGCAGTCCAATGTGTTGTGGTTGGCGCATGTAGGAATTGACAAATTTTATTTACTGAGAAGGCCAAATCAGGACGAGTAAGAGTTAGGTACTGCAAAGCACCTACAATACTCATGTACCTTGTGCTGTCCTTAGGTCCCAACGGTTCTCCTTCATGCGCTGAGAGTTTCTCTGTTGGTGAAAGAGGTGTAGGAGCTGCCTTGCAATTTTGCATGTTGACACGGGTTAATAGATCAGACGCATATTTTTCTTGAGATAACATAATACCTTCTTTGATCTTCTTAACTTCAATGCCTAGGAAAAAAATGAAGATCTCCCAAGTCCTTGAGTGCAAACTCAGAACTTAGATCTTGAAGTAGTGCGGCAACAACTTTAGTTGATGAGCTTGTAACTATAATATCATCCACATAAATAAGAACAAACATGGTTATACCTGCCTTATTGTAAATGAACAGGGATGTATCTGACTTGGATGTAGCAAATCCAAGACTCTGTAGTTTTGTACTTAGCCTGGCGTACCATGCCCTAGGAGCCTGCTTCAAACCATACAAGGCTTTGTCAAGCTTACAAACATGGAATGGTGCATTTGGATCTTCATAGCCAGGTGGCTGTTTCATATAAACCTCCTCTTCCAGAACACCATGCAAAAACGCGTTCTGTACATCTAACTGTCTCAGACACCATCCTCTTGAAACAGCTATAGCTAACACAAGTCGAATGGTAGCAATTTTTACAACAGGACTAAATGTGTCTTCATAGTCTATTCCATACCTTTGCTTGAATCCTTTTGCAACCAATCGTGCTTTGTATCGATCAATAGTACCATCTGCCTTCCTTTTAATTCTGTACACCCATTTACAATCAATCACATTCTTGCCTTGTTGACCAGGAACCAGGTGCCATGTTTTGTTTCTCATGAGTGCCCCAAATTCATCATCCATCGCCTTTCTCCATTTTGTGTCATCAAGAGCCTCCTGCAAATTATTTGGTTCACCTGTAGCACATAGAAAACCATAACCATATGATATAGTACCATTTGACCATTTTTTCGGCTGTCGGATACCGCGCTGAAGCCTGGTAATTGGACGTGAATGTGCCATAGGAGGAGACGGTATAGACGTGGCTACAGGGGAAGATCCATCGAGAGTTGATGCCGAAGGTCCAGATTCTGGTGATGATGTGCTGTCCAGGGGGGACGTTGATCGATCGCCATGTGAAGACTGTTCAGCAGCAGTGCGCTCGCTGGCTGATTGCACGCCTGAGCTAAAGCCGGGGCTCTGCGGATCAACTCCAGCCTGGGAGCCCGTGCCATGCATGTTGATCTGTGAAACACCATGCACGTCGATCACAGGCGTTGTTACATCACCATCTTGATCAGGATTTGTGTTGATTTGATCCGGGTTTTCGCCGCCAGCATTTCGTCCATGATCCTGCCGACAATCATCAATACAAATACTAGTATTTCCATGTAAGGACCCAGATATTACAATCCGGATTCCTCTGTGATTCCACCGCACTATTCCCTGGATCAGTAGATAGTGCTCACAGATTACAGTTCTGATTATCAAAGTACATAACATGCGGAAGCGTAAATAAAATATTAAACTTACACATGGGCCGATTAGGCCGAAATCCATAAACTGCAGCAGCGGAAGAACGAAGCACACAGGTGGGACCTTCAGGACATGCCCACAGGCAGCCAACTGGAGGTTCGCGACCTAGCCCTTGACATCTTCATCTTCTTCGCCAGCATGTCTAGTCGTGTTGCTGAGGCAAGATGATCTGATTCCTGATCCTGAATTTTGTCGCAAAAGCGAGCGTGAGCACTCCGACCCCGTGCTCCGCGAGCCAATACACAGAATGCAAATAAATAGTATGCAGGGCTTAACAAAGGAGAGGCTCGAGTTATTTTATTTGCCAAAAATCGCTTTTGGTAGCATCATTACTATTATTATATCACATTGTTGTTTTTGTGCCCTAAAGACTCCTCACCGCAAATGACATCATTGACTTAATCCACCAAAGACTCACGCTCTTTATTAACTGCTGTCTAAGACTCCCAACAGCGATTGCCATAATTTATTTAATCCACCGATCATTCTTTGTATTTTGAATTACTAATAATCCAATCATGTCATTACTATTCATCAGCTCTTCATCTCTAAATTCCATTGGTTAACTAACACCATTGATTTTAAACCCACCGAAATCATTCATATTCAATCCTTTTTGTTATTGATCCAAATCCATAATTCATTCTTCTAATAATCACTCTCATTTTCCATTATCTATCACCAACTAATTCACTAGTATACCTCAACCAAATACATTAATGATCAAATCTACGACTCACTAGTATACATCCACCGAGGACACACTTTATCAAGATTATAATCCACTAATTGTTATGAATCCTCCAATCTTCTCAGAAATTCAATTCATCCCTCTAGTAATTGATCAACTCCTATTAATTCCCATTATCGCCAATATCTTCCAAGAATTTATATTAATCATTAGTGTAGTAATCCAGCAATTTACCTTTGCACTCGCTAATTCTCCAAAATCGATTCACTATTATATATCCACCAAGAATATCTCTAATCAAGAATTATACTCCAATACTTGTATTATTTCTCCAAACTCCTGAAAATTCAATTAGATCATTTATCTAGCCTATCTATTCAGCTGGACCCCACTAATTTATTTCCCAAGAACCCACCCTAGCATTTCCTTTTCATGATCGGCCTGAATCCACCAATGCCTTTATGTGCATACTAAAAACATCCATCTCCTTTACTCACAACCCTGTTTATTCCACCCATATTTTAGTTTGGTAAGATTAGTAATGCCACTATTTGAAATACAATACATAAAATTTCCTGAGACCTAGCAGCTTTGGAACAAATCATAATGTTCAAGGAATACTAACATGATTTTCCATACATATGGCATCACACCATATAACATCTTTCAGCGTTATAGCCGCTTAACTTACCACTGGGACGACACCCAGGACAACTCAAATCAGGGCCTTTCTCTGCCCTCCACTTTTCCGTCCCACCCACAAAACATTTTGAAATAGAACTATATCTAGTTAAGTTCCCATGTCCGCCCTTGACCGTGGGCACGGCTATTCGAATAGTTTTGACTCTGCAGAGTTTGCACACTTTACCCACAAGAGACGGTTTACTCGTTGCTCCACACGATTCCTTAGACGTGTAGCTGAGCCAACCATCACAGTAACAGTTCGAAATACCTCGCCCCTTCCATCATCTCACCCCTATGAGCTTGTCCCGCTTGCGGCAGGTCTCATAGGTTGTGCGGGAGTTCCCCTCCTATGCGCCTAGCAGCTGGATACTTCACCTTGCTAGCACGCCGCAGAAGAACTTCACCCTCTGCGAGTGTCCCGTTCAAGCCGTCACCCAGACCGCCGCTTGCACTACCTCACCTCCTCTACCTATGATGATGACTTCCAGGGTCCGGTAAATCTACTAAGCCAAGTTGTACTTTACAGACTTGTGGTTGCACTTGTTTTACACAGGAGGTCATGACAAGATTCAGTCCTTAGGGTTATCTGGGCGGTTCTACCACAAACCCCACTCTCGTGCACACCTGCACCATACCCCCGAACCATCCGCCCAGATAAATAAGCAATTCGAGGTTTTTGGGAATATAAAATAACCATGTCCAACATACACCAGTCATTACCACCATGACTGCCCAACCAATTTTTCTCAGGATTAAAAGTGATGCTTGGACGCTCTCACGCCCATGAGTATCTAAACAATACTAAGCATGGCATATATTTAGAGACTTATTTTTAAAGGTTACTATTATAATTTTGCTAGGGCGACAAGGTTGTCATGTTCAAATATTCCAAAGGAGGGGTAACATTAATCAAGTTAGATAATAGGCATTTAACTAGAATTCTATATTAAACATGGATTTGCATATAAAATAACATCATGCAATTTGATAATTTAAATCAAAGTAATTTGCAGAAAATGTAGGTTCAACATGATCAAAGTATTGACTCGCCTGGCGCGGTTTACCGCAGTGTTGAGCTCACGCGATGCTTTCTCTTGAGCTTTTGGTCGCTATCTTCACTTCGAGCTTGACCTTGCTTGATCCATTGAATCTTCAGGACTCCAGTTTCTAATTACGCGACAAACGACTGAATCCAAATAAAAGCAATTAACTCAAAAGATCCAAATAAATCCGAATAAACTCAATTTAGTCTTGTTATGAGTTAATGGATGATTCGAGTGATTTGAGGCAAGGTTGGTGGTAGAATACGATGACTCGATCTTTTTATTACTAACCTCTTTTAGTATTCTTGTATTTATCAAGGAAGTTTCTTGAGTCGGGTTAGACCTAGAAATTTAAGCGGTGGTATTTTATAGTGTTTTAATTATCAGTGAGTTGAATTTGTTAGTTTGAAGCCTAAGTTATCCATCCAATTATTATTATCTACCCTTGATCTGCTACTCCTAAACCTTTCTAAGACTTAAACATATCTTGAAAAGTGGAATTCTTTGTCATTACTATTCTTTAAATTCTATCTAATGGTGTGTTAGCGGATTATCCTCACTATGACCCTATCCATTTATCTTGGTATTATTCTGTTCATTAATGTGTAGGTTAGCAAGAATTCCAGGATAATTAAATCTTCGCACCACCCTATATGCCGAGGGTGCCTTTTGTCAGTACTGGAGTTCAAAATACCTTTTTAATGGTCTACTGTTTATATTTAATGTCTTAGTCAATCAGATGTCATACAACTCATATTTTAGTTTTGGGTATTATAGTCTATACATAATTCTCATCATTGCTAGGGGATAGGATTAACACTCATGTTATTATTATTATTATTATTATTTTAAACCATATGGCGGCTAGTCCTATAATCTTTGCTAACATGCAACAATTTACGACTTAATTGTTTAGTAAATTTTATTTACTATGTTATCGTTTTATGAGAGCGTATCTCTAAGCAACATTCTCTCTAAGCCTTTAGTTAACAAGGATTTAAAATAAATATTCAAGGCATAGTAGGTACTAACATATGATAATTAGTCCATGATTAAGTATTTATGGGGTTCTTTTATATCCGAACAAATTTTAGTATTTTTTGAAGGATTATTTCAAAATTTATTGATGATTTTCTAGCAGCATCCGGCTTAAACAAAAAGGCAAAAAGTTAAAACCTGATTATTCTAATGCTGCGGGCTGTGGAGATCGAACTCGGGCGGCTGGGGTTAGAGATCATGCGGTTAACAGTTATGCCTCTCGGTGCTACTTGAAGAAAAAGGGGAAGGGGTTATAGATGAGGTGGCGCGGTTGTGGGGCTCCAAACAGAGTGTCTCGGTGGCGCAAGGGCCGGGCGGCGCCGTCGGCGAGGGGCGGCCAGGGAGGCGCCGGCGAGCACAGAAATGGAATGCGCACGAGACGAGGGAGCCGGTGGAGACCGCGCCTCTGGCCGGAAGGCACCGTCGGCGGCCAGCATCGGCGTGCGGCGGCCGGAGCGAGGGTGGAAGGTGGTGGCGCCGCTGTGGCGGGAGAGAGGGGGATTGGAGAGAAGCGTGAGCAGGAGTGGGTTGTGGGGAAGCTCACCGCGGGGTTGGTTGAGCCGGAAGGAGACCACGGCGAGCTGGCGACGACGGCCGGTGGTGGTGCGGGAAGGTCACAGCGGCCGGCGGGTTGGAGTGGACCACCGTTCCAATTGGCGGTGTGGGTGGGGTCGTGACGCCACCGGGAAGCTTCACTCCGACGGAATTGGCCGGAGCTCCAATGGTCGGCCGAAATCGCACGGATGCACGGTGGTGGCCGATTTTGGGGAAGACGACCGTGCGGTGAGCTATGAGGCATGGAAATCAAATTAGTTCGTAGGGGAGGTTGAGGGGGAGTGGAAGCTCAAGGTGACGTAACCGATTTGGCTAGAGCTTCGCCGGAGAGCCAGCCACGGCGGGGAGGCGGTGGCAGCACTTTCGGGGAAGCAGAAGGAAGGTGGGAGAAAGAAAGGGGAGGACACGGGGCTATGGGGGAAAATCGGGAGGCCTTTTTATGGCCGCAAAGAGGCGGGGAGACTCGGTAGCGAAGGACCGGGCGGCGGTGGGAAAAGATCCGACGGGCAAGGACTTGGCGCGGGGCTCGGCGCGCGGTGGTGCAGAGCAGCGAGATCGTGAGGGGGATTCGCGCGTGCTGAGCAGCAGGGAGATGGCGCGCGCGCTCGATGCTTGACGCGACGGAGCAGAGCGAGCAGGGGAAAAAGGCTGTCGGGGGTGGCGAACGCAGGGGCAGGAGGCTTCCTGGCGGAGGTGACGTGACGGTGGCAAGGCTCTGACGACGCGGCACATGACAGGGAGGCAGGGCAGGCTTGCCATGAGGGGCTCTGTGCAGGGGAAAGAAAGAAAGAGACGACGTGGAGGGCGCTCGGCCATGGAAGAAGGAAGGAGGAGAAAAGAAAGGAGGAAGGAGGCAGGCGCACTGCGCAGGGAGGGGGCCAGCGGGCAGAGAAAGAAAAGGAGGAAAGGGAGAGGGAAGAGAAAGGAAAAAGGGTTGGCCCACATGGAAGAGAGAGAAAAGAGAAAAATGGGAAAAAGAGGGCTTGCACATTACTTTAAAATTTAGATTTTTAATTTACATTTCTATTTCACAATTAAGATTATTGATTTAAATTTTTGCATGACTTTCTAAATTTAAAAATTTACATTTTCAGCTATTTAGATGTGAGTATTTAAAGCTCCTTTAGCCATTTCTTCTCTTTTACCTTGGTAAATTCGATTTCAAATTTTTATTCCCATTATTTAATATTTAAGTTTCAATTTTGTGTGTATATCCCTGAGTTTTCCATCTCTTCTAATATCTTTGTTGTTTTCGCTTGGCTTTTATTTCTTAGTATATTACTTTGCATGACACGAAACTCGAGAAGTTTTTCAAACAAATGTCCAAAAAGAAAATTTGAACACCGGCAAAACGCAAGAAATATTTTAAAAATTATATATTTTTGAAAATCCAAATTTTGGGATGTTACAAACCTACCCCCCTTAAATGAATCTCGACCCCGAGATTCCGGTAGAGTAGAAAGAAGCAGGTGGAGTTATATTGGCTAGCAATTGATTTCAGGGTGTTGCTCGACGTGTATTTCCTTAGCTTTTTGGAGAGATAAATTTCTGCACAACAGGGGTTAGAACTTGGAGAAGTCAAAAGGGAAGAGGGAAACCTTGTTCTCCTGGATAGGTCGTAGACTTCCAATTACTTGCTTTTTGACGTTATTGTCTTCACATCACCGTAAAATGGAATAGTTGCATCGCCTATTGGACATATGGTGTGTGCAGGATTCACATTGAGGGGTGGGCAGTATTGGCCTATGCCCTAGGGAGTAGATGGTCTGAGGGATACCGATGCGAAGACGGATACATTTATATGGTGGTCTTTTGTCCTTATCGCTATAAGACTCTCGGTTCTGCAAATCTTCTCGTACTGGTTCGATTAGCTCTGAGTCCAGGTTGTTGCACCTCCAACATATACATCGCAGTAGTTCTTCGACATTTTTGTCTCTTAGTGCTACCCCCCTTAAAATAAATGATGTTTGTCATTATTCATCCGTAGTACTCTAGCTGTCTTGATCAACAACAGATTTGAGGATCAATTCATGGGGCAAGTGTCTTGTCCTTCGCAGAAACAGGTGACCTTGCTCTGTGGGCTTTCTCCTGTCGGGTGGTCTTCTTCATA